>CM062355.1:2441926-3641926 GCA_031216115.1 Senna siamea | reverse complement strand
TACTTCAAGAATTCTACACATATTATTAGTTCCCACACATAATTATTTATTATAAGGATCATTAAATCAAATTAGATCACTTTATAGGTTCTTAAACTTTATGACAGTAATATGTATATAATAATTAATCTATAATATATGTACGTCTACATGTTCTAATGTGTTTATAAATATGTATGTACATAGTATACAATACAAATTCTAACAATCTCTCACTTGGATTTTACAACTATGTATTCATATCATATAACTTTTAATCATATACAAATCACCATAACTTTATGTGCACCTTAATTTTATCAATCTCGTCCATTAGTCTTATTAATGTAAGGACCAAAGAGGCATTCGTTGTCTTTTTGCAACTAAACCTACAATGATCTCAGATATCAACTTGACTAAATGACATAAATCATGTGTGGATGTGTAGCATGAAAATTACATGTAATGTGATCTATACATGTCTATTTCCAACTAGTCCTACCTTAGCCAAATAAGATCAAAGTTCAGAGTGAGTTTCATAAATTGAAAAATGAATACTTCATTAATGTAATCAAATAATTTCTAAACATTAAGGTACAATAGAATACAAATTCCCACTATATTAAACAACATCTAATGTAACAACACCTATGTGAGTAACATGCTCATGAAAGGCCAGGGGTTTCAATGCCTTAGCAAGCGGATCTGCAAACATAGAGTTTGCTCCTATCAACTCAATATTAATGAAGCCACTCTGAACTCCTTCTTTCACAATAAGGAACTTTATATCTATATGCTTAGATCTAGAAGAGCTCCTGTTGTATTTGAATACATAACTACTACTCTATTGTCACAATATAACTTGAGTGGCCTTTCAATATCATTAACAATACACAATCCCATGATGAAGTTTCGCAACCATATAGCATGATTGGATGCTTCATAACATGCTATTAATTCAGCCTCCATAGTAGAAGATGTAACAAGTGTTTGTTTGACACTTTTCCAAGATATTACATCTCCTACTAACTGAAATACATAACCAGATGTCGATTTTTGACTATCTTGGAATCCAAAAAAGTCAAAGTCAAAAAACCCAATGATCTCAAGTCTGTCTGACCTCTTATATGTTAGCATATAATCCTTAGTGCTTTGCAAATACCTGAAAAGCAAAGTCATAATCAAAAAATCCAATGATTTCATGTTTGCCCGACCTTTTATATGTGAGCATATAAACCTTAGTATTTTGTGAATATCTGAAAACTCTTTTAGCTGCTACCCAATGTTCTCTTCCTGGATTACTTTGATATCTACCAAGCATCCCTACAATGTATGCAAGATCAAGTCGAGTGCAAACCGGTGCATACATCAAACTCCCTCTTGCAGAAGCATAAGGGATATTTTCCATAGACTTGGATTTAATATCACTTTTTGGACATTATTGCAGACTGAACTTATCTCCTTTAGATATGAGGGTATCATGAGGTCTACAATTTTGCATGTCAAAGTGTTCAATTACCTTTTCAATGTAACCCTTTTATGACAATCCAAGAATTTCTCGTGAACGATCACGATAAATTTGGATTCCTAATACGAAGGGTGCTTCACAAAGATCTTTCATTTCAAATTTATTTTATAAGAATTTCTTAGTTTCCTGAAGCAATTCTATATCGCTATAGGCAAGAAAAATGTTATCCACATATAAGACTAAGCATATATATCCACTCGCATTGAACTTCTGGTACACACAATTTTCAACAGTGTTCATTTCAAAACCAAATGAAAGAATATCCTGATGAAATTTTAGGTACCATTAACGAGAAGCTTGTTTGAGTCTATAGATGGATTTCTTAAGTTTACAAACCAAATGACTAGTTTCTTTAGAAGTAGTTAAGCCCTCTGGTTGTTTCATAAAGATAGTTTCCTCAATGTCTCCATTGAGAAAAATTATCTTTACATCTATATGATGTAACTCAAGATTAAAATATGCTACAAGTGTCATAATTTTCCTAAAAGAGTCTTTTGATGAAACTGGAGAGAAAGTCTCTTTACAATCAATACCTTCCTTTTGGGTGAATCCTTTAACGACAAGACAAGCTTTATATCTTTCCACATTACCTTGTGAATCCCTCTTAGTCTTGAAAATCCATTTACAATCAATTGCTTTCACACCTGTAGGTAATGAGACAAGATCTCAAATGTCATTTTCTTTCATGGATTGCATTTCTTCACCCATAGCATTGATCCATTTATGAGAATTATAACTATTAATTTTTTACTGAAAGTGAGTGGATCATCTCCTAATGAATCAGTATGTTCCTCATTCTCAAGGAGATATCAAAATAATCATTAGAAATTGTATTTCTCCTTTCTCTTATAGAACATCTTAAAGGCACTGGTTCTACTTGAATTTGAGGTTGCTGAGTTTGATTCTCATGATCTGCAAGAATAACTTATCTTTCATGTCGATCTTGAAAAGTGGAAATTTTAACATTGTCTTGAATTGGAATTGAATGTTATTGATGAATCATGTTAGGTATGAAAACCTGATCATTATCATAACTCACCACAATTGTAGGAAGAGGAATGGTAACTGAATTCTGTTCACAAACAATGTTATTCAAATCCTCTTCAAAAACAATGTCTTTATCCTTATCTTTTCTTTTAAACTCAACATCCTCAAAGAACCAGGCATTTTCCATCTCAAAGAATGTTCTTCTTATGGGATCATAGAATTTAAATCCCCGTGACCTTTCAGAGTATCCTACAAAATAGCTACTAACAGTTCTTGTGTCCAGTTTCTTTTTATTTGGCTTATAAGGTCATACTTCAGCTAGACATCCCCAAACTCGTAAATGCTTGAGTACTAGTTTCTTACTAGTCCATAACTCATAAGGGAGTTTTTTTATAGATTTTGTAGGAATCCTGTTCAGAATGTATATTGCGGTCTTTAAAGCATCGCCCCTGAGTGAGTGAGGTAAGGTAGTATGACAAATCATACTTTTTACCATATCCTGAAGGGTTATGTTGCACCTTTTTGCTACACCATTCATGCTTGGTGAACCAGGAAATGTGTATTGAGGCATAATCCCACACTCTGCTAAAATTTGAGCAAAAGAAGTTAGACATTGTTCACCTAATCCATCATATCGACTGTAGTATCCATTACCATGATCAGATCTAATGGATTTAATAGTCTTGCCTAGTTGATTTTCAACTTTTGCCTTAAAAGACTTAAAAACATCCAGTGTTTGAGACTTCTCATATATCAAGTATAGGTAGCCATATCGAGAGTAATCATCAATGAATATAATAAAATATTTTTGATCATTTCAAAAAGCTGTAGGAAATGGCCCACATACATCTGTATGTATTAATTTTAAAACATCCTTAGCTCTCGTAGCTCCTATCTTCCTCTTGTTTGTAATTTTGCCTTTAATGCATTCAATGCAAATATTATAATCTGAATTTTTAAGTTTTTCAAGAATTTCTTCTGACACAAGTCGGTCAATTCTCTATTTAGAGATATGACCCAAATGCTTATGCCATAAAGAAAAAGAATTGTCACTTCAAAATTTGCGTTTAATGACGTTGGTTCCAATATTATAAGACTCATTATATGCATGTATTGAATCTAACAAATAAAAGTTGTCATGATCAAATAAGGTACTAGTTCCAACAAGCATAGAATTAAAATACACATTACATTTTTGTTTCCAAATGAACAAACATAATCTTCTTTGTCCAATACAAAAATTGAAACTAAATTTTGTCTGAAAGACGGTATAATAAACGTGTTATTTAGTTCTAAATAGTAACTAGTACCTAACAACAACCTAAAGTGGCCTATGCCTTAAACTTCTACCAGATTTTCAATGCCCATATAGATGTATTTCTCATCTTCATTAGGTTTTCAGTAGTTCAGGCAACCCTGGATAGATATACTTATGTGAGTTGTAGCACCAGAATCAAACCACCAAGTATATTTAGATACTAAAACCAAATTTACTTTAGTGCAAACAAGAGTGACAGACATGCCTTTCTTCACGCGCCAAGCGTGATACTTAATACAGTCTTTCTTCATATAAGAAGGTTCCTTACAAAAGAAGCATTTATTTGCCATATGTCCCTTAGATGAATCCTTAGGCTTCTTTTGTGGTTGAGATATTGCAATCTCTTTTCTTTTTCTCTTCTTGCCATATCTTGAAGAGGTAGACGCCAAATGAGCACTCTCAGTCTTGTGTTGTTTTATCGTATCTTCCTCTTGCACTAAGTGAGAGATGAACTCATTCATTGCCCATTTATCATTTTGACAATTGTAGCTCACCTCAAACTGTCCAAATTGCGGAGGAAGGGATATGAGCACTAAATGAAGGAGCAGGTCTTCCAAAAACTCGCTCTTTAGTGACTTCAACTTTTCAGCAAGATGAAACATTTCCAAGATGTACTCCCTTATGTTCTCATTACCCTTGTACCTCATGGAAACAAGTTTTCTTAATATTCTACTTGTCTCCACTTTGTCACTCTTAGCAAAGCGCTCTTTAAGGGTATTTAAGAACCTTAGGACATCGATTTTCCCAGAAAAAGTGTCCAGAAATGTCTCTAGGATAGCATTTTTCATTATCATTAGATTCACGCGATTAGAGCAATCCCACCTCTCAAAGACTTTTCGATCCTCATAAGAGTTTTGATCCGTAAGAGGTTGAGGACGTGGCTCTCTGAATGTGAGGTCTAAGTCCATGCATCCTAAGACTATAGTGACCTTATTTTTCCAAGATTTAAAGTTACCACCATTCAGCATAAGAATGCTATTAATAATAGCAGTAATAGATGATGCATTAACAATATCAGTTTTACAGAAAACAAATACACAAAACACACTTCCAGCTCACATGCAACAAAATTAGTGATTAAATATTAATAACAATAACCCATCTCAAGAAAACTAGTGTGACATCAAATCTAATCTTTGGATAGAGAGTTAACTCATATCTAGTTTTCTTAGTATAATAATCAAGTAGTAATAATTGAATCTAGTTAAGCATTTAGCCTTCCTTTGGGCCGAGTAAGTATTCACAACGGACACTTAATCACCATTTTACTTATTACCACATGTATGTATAAATTTCTATCAAACACCTTTAGGCCGACTGATTATCCGCATTAATATAAATACATACAACCTGCTTAGTTATTTATAATAAAAAAAGTTTCTACAACTGAAGTTGCTTTGGCAACTATATTGTTTCAACTAGTTTGAATGAATAACTAATTATTCTTAATTTATTGTTATTTGAATAATCACTAATTAATTAATTATGTAATTTTAATATACATAATTTAAATTACATGATAACTAATTAATTAATTAATTAATTTCCATTAACTAATATATATTAAAATTAATAAATTTTAACTATATACAAAAGACAAAACAAAACCATATCAACATATTAGGCTTGTCTCAGCAGTCATGGGCATTATAAAAGAGGAAATGGCTCGAGTTCGAAACCTGGCACGTGCAAGTTTTTAGATTTTTCCCCTTTATCAAAACGACGTTGTTACTGTTATGTATAAAACGACGTTGTTTTCCTTTTACTAGTGAAACAACGTCGTTTCCATAAGAATGAAACGACGCCGTTTTGATTACTCAAAACGGTGCATCGTGAGAAGGGGTCGTCTTCCTCCTCTTGTCCGATCTCTAGACCCGACCCGACATTGCGTAGACCTGAACAGAAACCTGCCATTTTGAGGTGGTTTTCGGCTTTTTAAGCGGCGATTACGCCAAATTTTTTACAGGGAGCAGTTTTGTTATTTTATTTTTGTTAAAATGGGTCAAGAATGGATTAACCCATTTCACCCCAAATTTAGCATGAAAACGACCATGTTTCGATGGTTTTTGACATTGTTTGTGGTCAATTTAACAGCGATTCAGCCATGGATTCGATGAGAATCGTTCCCATAATTTCAAAATGGCCTCAGTATTATTTTTTCCCATCGGATTGGCTTACTTGGCCATACGGCCATATTGTGTTGTTGCCCAGAAAACGTAAAGAAATATATAGAAAAATCCAGATTTTGATGCAGATTCATGGAGAACAATGCCCTCAGTTTTTTAATTAATAAAGCATACCTAGAAAATGACAACCAGAATTCAACAACAAATAAATTTTAAATATGTGCATGATTCTCAACCAGAAACTGTCAACATTTTGAATTGATTCAAAATTATCAAACCGTAAGGCATCAGGTGACATTAATAGTGCGTAATCCAGTAATCCAGAATGCAGGATCATGAATTGAAATTCAATTTTGCTAAATCTATATTCATAGGATGAATGCATGAATATATATAAAATATATGCATCATACGGGCAATTTCCACATTCATGAAATAGAATTTTATTAGAATAAAGCATAATTTCCAGATTCAAAGGCACATACATCACATAACAACTTTCAAAATATGATGGTAATTTTCAGATTTGAATTAATTTGATGATGGATATATTTTCAAACCAAATTCAAATAATTTTCAAAAATTTAATTTGGCTCTAATACTATTGTTGGATTTAATTTTAGAAATTGTTTAAAATAACTAATAGTAATGAAAGTGGAAACGTACCGAAATTCATGATAAAATTGACATATCAGGGATGTCGATCTTTTGACTGATAGTATCATTTAGTTCTTCTGTAGGTAGATAAGAATCAGAAGGGAACTAAATTTACTTAAGTCTGATGATAGGATACTTCAATTAAGGATCACACTTTATTTATATTAAGTTCTTATGTGTCAAATTACTAATTTTCCCATCATTAATCAATAATTAATACTTCATGAATTGTACACATATTATGAGTCTCCACACATAATTATATATTATAAAAATCATTAAATCAAATTAAATCACTTTACAAGTCCTTAAATTTTATGACAGTAATATGTATATAATAATCAATTCATAATACATATATGTCTACATATTTTAATATATTTATAAATATGTATGTATATAGTATACAATTCAAATTCTATCAAATTATATTAGGTTGTGGCATCAATATATATAAGAAGGCTTAGGTTGTTGTTGCAGTTTGGGTTTGTTAATGTTGTGTGATGTTTTTTGAATGAATTTCTTGTACCACGTTGTAGATAATCTTGGAGTTCTCTTCTGTGTGGTAAGATTAACATGATACAGTCCAAATTTTACTGTATATCCATCATTCCACTCGAAGTTGTCCAGCAACGACCATGCAAAATAACCCCTCACATCTGCTCCATTCCTGTTAATTAATTAATTAATTTACATGCTAAACTAATTAAAAACACACAATAGTTAATGCTTTTCATCTATTCTAACCTATTTTCAATGTAATATATATATATGTATATATATACACACACCTTATGCAAAATTCATTTTTCATATTCATACCTTATTGTTTTGAATAGTGCGTCCAAATGAGCACCCATGTAATCTATTCTCTTGAAATCATAATAATTTAATTCGTCACTGGAATTTGGTCCAACTGCCTCACCAAATCCTGCAAAGTACGTGTTTGGTTTAAACAATTAAAAAATAAATAAATTAACTCTTAAAAAAACACATAAATATAAAGAAATCAACTCCATCCATGAAAGAAATTAAGGAGTTACAGATAATGCTTACCGTTTTCAGTAATATACATTGGAGTGTTGTTGTATCTGTCTCTCAAATAGTTGACAATTTTCGTCATGCCGAGGGGATAAACATTTAGCCAAACAAGTGAAGTCTGCAATGTCGTACGTGCATAAGAGCTCTAGATCGTGACAACTATGTTAAATATGTGAAGCAAGAATATTGTATACATCATGATAATAATGATACTCTTCTCTTAAAAAATATTCACACTTTTTTGGAGATGGAGAAAGAAGAAAATGTTAGACTAATTAATTAATTATTAAATTAATTTAATTTAATTAATTTGTAAATAATATTAATTAAATATTAATATTATATTTATGAATTTAAGATAAAATATTCAAAAAATATTTTATTAAAAGTTATTTAAAAATAAAGGTTATCATATCTCAAATTCTTATATGAGATTACTCTTACTCTCTGTCGTGAGAAACTCTCTCTTTTTTAAAATTCTTTTAAACTATTGAGAAATTATAGTTGTAGATTTTATTCTTTCTAATTTTAATATCATAATTTTAATATGTATGTATAATAAATTTTATCTAATTAAATTATATTCTAAATTATAATCTAAGCTTATATCTCATTAAAATTTAGATCCAGCATAATTCAGCAGAAAAAACAGTGGATACTAGTTGAAGCACGTTGACGGTGGTATGAGTGTGTGTTGAAGTGGCCTTGGCATGCAAAGAGATAATAAAAAAACAAGTGTGGGATTGTGTGAGTGTGTGGCAAGGAAAAAAAAAAAAAAAGGCAAATCAGATTTGACAATTGAGTGGAAAAATTATTTTATGAGAGGAAACTTCTGTTTACCAAAATAAAAAGGAGAGATTTTATGAAGAGGAATAATTTGTGCCTCAAAAAATTTGGGAGATTTTTAACTAAAATTGAAAAGAGAGAAATCACCTGTTGAAAATTGAGAATTAATAATTTCGCAATTTTTATGTTCTTTTAGCTTGATTAAATGAGTTAATACTTCTATTATTTAATTTTTTATGATGTTTATAAAACTCAAAGTGCAATAAAATAATTATATTTGAGATATTAATAGACTAAATTAGATAATTATAATATGATTGTAATAGATTAATTTTTTTTATTCTTTTTAAATCAAATACATACTCTAATGATGTTTAGATTATTATACTTATGAGAAAAAATATATATTATAATATTATATTAAATTTAACTAAATTATTCAAATAATATAAAATATATATTAGATTTATTTAGTGTTTAAATAAATATATAAATTATTTTTTATATTTTTTTATAACTTTAAAAAATCTCATGATTATAGTGAATGCAACTCGCATTGTAGCAACTGAAACACCCTCAACCATAGTAATTGTAACGCAATGACAATAGTAATTTGAAACCTAGTAAAGTATAATTTTAGAAATAAGAGAAAAAAAGTATAATTTACTCTAATAATATGTTAAGGGTACGTACAGATTCTCCAAGTGGAACTCCATCTTTTTCTAAACTCAATTCATATAAACCCTGTGTTTTGGAGATCCATGGTCCTGGTGCACAGTAGGAGGAGATGCAGTCTTTAACATAGTAACTTGCATAATGGTTGATGCCAATGAAGTCCAAACCTTTCTTCAGTTTCTGTTTCTCAGCGCTGGAAAATGTGGGTAACATATTTCCTAGAAGTTCCTCCATCTCTGTAGGGTATTTTCCGAATAAGACTGGGTCCAAAAACCTGTATTGTACTTATATATTTTAGATATTGTTAGGGAATGAACATGTTTGCTTTGTCTGAAAGTTAATGGAAATTAAAGCATGAAAATGAGATTTGTTGAAGTAAAGGATAATTACCAATCCATAATGAATGCTAGTGCTCTTTTGGCAGCCAACATATCTTTTTTGGAATTGCTAACAGGTTCATACCATGCAGCATTCAGGACCATGCCAATTTTACCACCTTGCTCAGCCTATTTATTGTGTTCTCATTATTAGTATAATAATAGTTACTCAGTATGTCCAACTCCAATTTAAATCTTTATTTCTTGTCACTCAAGGGAAATAAAATTTTAAATTTGATGTATTTTTTAAAATTAGATCTAAATCTAACGATTTTTCTCCCATTCTCTCAAAAGATGTTTGGATTAAAGAGGATGTAGCATAAAGAAAATAAGAAAAAGTACATTTTATACTTTTCCTCACATGCTCTTTATGCGCTCACTATTCAGTCTTTCTCTTTCCAAAAGATGCAGGGGAAAAACCCAGAATGCAGCAGGAGTGAAAATTTCTAATGAGGTACATACAATGAAAGGTAATAAAGGATAGTGATGAAATTCTTACAGTAATATTCTTACAACATGAGCACCAAATCGGCCAAAACTTGGCCTCGTCTAGAACATTGTATGAGTACTGACCTACTTCCGAAACTTCTCTGTTGCATCTTTTTATTTAGTTTGAGAAAGAAAAGGACCAGATGGTGAGCATATGAGAAGCGCACGAGCAAAATCCTATCAAAACTAACACCTACTTAACAATCTCACCTTTTTTCTTAGTTGGGTGGGCTAAATTAAGTTGAGATGGGTGAAGTGTTATGTATGAATAGTTTAAGGGACAAAAGTACTTTCCATAACAAAAGTTAAAATGTTCCATCCAGGACATTTAGATAAAGTTATTCAAGTGTTGGTTATAAAGTTTTTGAACACAATTAATTAAACAGCAATAACAATAATAAATCAAGTATTTTTTTTATTTAGTGAGATCGGTTATATAATCAAATGACATCAACGTATTTTTTAATATATTCACATTATTAATTCATATGCATAAAAATTTAACAAAATTGTATACTAGTTGTCAACTACATAACACAACCCTCCTTTTTTAATCCGAGCTTGGAACCAACTATGAAAATAATATAAGCAAAGTTTTGAAGACAGTTAAGCATAACATAATTAAAAAATTTCCAAATAAACACCACATCATTGATTGCTTTAAAAAGGCTTCTCAACAATATCAACATGTCATTAATCTAACAAACCACCTCATAGTAAATATTACAAATTAAAGTGTATGTTATTTTTGGAAAAAACTTATTAAGTGTAATTTTTAAATCTTTATTATCAGATTTTCTAATAAAAATTGACATGTATGATTTATACAATTTATCGATTTTATAATTAAGTCTTTTTAAAATTTTGTTCTATATGCTTTATTTTGATTAAAGAACTTAATAATAAAGATATAAAAAAGTATGTGTAAATCTAATCTTTTAAGTTTTTCCCTCTTTTAAACTAGTTCTCACCTTACATGGGTCAAAGCTTAAAGTTTGTTTCCTGTATGATGAATGAAGGAAACTCAGTTCTAGTATTATAGAAACTTGCTTCTACCAAATTACCTGATATTTGGTTCTATAAATGTCAACTGCAGCAGCATGTGAAAGGATGATATTATGTGCTGCCAATAAGAGCTCCTTTGCATCTACTTTCTTGCAATTATCAAAGGGACCAGAACAATGACATGGTGGCCTTGAACCTGTATAGTAACTATTAGAGACTTGCACATTTGGTTCATTGAAGGTAACCCAGTATTTTACTCTATCACCAAAGTACTTGAAACATGTGTCTGCAAAATGTGCAAAATCTATCCTGCATATTAAATCATCAGATTGTTAACATATCAATGTGTCATTGTTATTGTTTGGCCAAGTTTATTGAAAAGTATATGCTATTTATTTTGAAAAATATACGTGTTTAACCAAGTTTTCTTCAAAAAATAGTCGCATCGAAGTGGTAGTAAAAGAAACTGGCCAAAAAGAAAAGTGGAAATAAACTTTTAAATGTAGAGAAAAGAATAGAAATTGAAACTTTTACTTTTAAAAAAAAATAGAAGATAGAAATTAAGGGTGCATTTGCTTTTACTGTTTCTTGTTTTTATTTTCAGTGAAAATAAAAAATGAGACTGAAAATATGTTTGGTAAAATTTAACAAAAAAATATTTTAAAAATACGCTGAAAACAAGAACGTCTAAAAGACGTTTTCAGTTTTTTTAAATGATGATCAGTATTATTTTTATAACTTTTTAAGAAAATAAATCTTTCAATCATATAAATATTATAATTTGATAAAAATTAAATTTAAAAATTAATAAAATATTAGACTCAGTTAAGTCATTTAACTTAAAAATAAATATAAACAAAATTTTAACTTTACATAACAAACATGTTTTAAAAATTTTAAAAATTTTAAAATAAAAACTAATTTTAACAAACCAAATACACCCTAAGTTTTTTAGGATAAAAATACTCTTACTAGCTAAATATTACAATTTATACCATAACTACTCTGCTTTTTTTTTTTTTTGAATTACTCTCCTTTTCAAGATGATAATTTATCAATATTTAGTGAATGATATATTTTAATAGATAAAAATTATCCTTAATATTTATTACCTTAAGACATATAAATCTAAGTATGAAGTATTTATATATTTATGTTTTTTAAAATGTTTCAAATATTTGTTGTGATTTTATTCTATATATTTTAATTAATTAAAAATAAAAAATTAATTAAAAGTAACTATAATAAATATTTCAAATTATTTATTTATTTAAATAAAAATAATTGGAAAATAAGTCTCACCAAGTAATTTAACAGTTAAAATAAACAAATTCATTTAAAAAAAATTCAAAACTTAAAATAATTAAGTCTATATATCAAATCATTTCAAAATTCGGAAAAAAATCATTTTAAAATAAACAAAAATGCACGCCCAAAGGAAAAAGTTGAGAGATAGCTGCTTACTGTGACTCAGGACTCAGAAAACTTCCATATCTGTCCTCAAGTTCTTGAGGGAGGTCATAATGGCAAAGGGTCACAAAAGGTTCGATCCCTGTAACGTTGCATATTCGTTTGAAATTATTTTTGGCTTCTCACATGGCAATTTTGTTTAAATTACAATAAAATATTAAATATAAATATTTTTTTTAATAAAAATTTAAATTTAAATTTATAATATTATTCTATGCGTAGTTTATACGTGTGTAAAAACTTATTTATTATGTTTTAAAAAAATATTAAAGACCATTCTGTTTAATAACACAAACTTTCATAAAATTTTTTGTATAATAAATATTTTAACTAATCAAGTTAATAGTTAAAGTTATATATCAACAATTTTATTAAAAGTTAGATAATCGAATCAAATAATAAAATTAACATGTATAATATTTATATTTTTTAAAATTTAATTTGTATAATAACAATGTTTTAAAAATTAAAACATCACTGAGTGTCATCTTTGCAAGACTAATTTAGTCTACAAAAAATAATATGAAATCTTAAAATTAGACCTAACCTTTGAGTAGGAGAGCATCTATCAGCGTGTTATAGTGGTTGATTCCAGCCATGTTGACTTCTCCAAATCTTCCTTCTGTTCATAATCAAAACAAAATCACTTGAGAGAAGCTGAATTTTCTCATTCAAATTGTGTTAAAAAAATATTATTTTTTTTTGTAGAAAAAAGAGAAGCATACTTGGCAAAACCCTTGCCCATGAAATAGAGAATCTGTAGCTGTTGACGTTAATAGCTTTCATTAAATCTACATCCTCCTGTTTTAGTCCACATTGAAATTTTAAATATAATAAATATTATTGGGCCTCAATATTCGAAAGTAATCTCATCATGTTGTCGATTAAAACAAGGGTTTAAAATAAAAATTACAAAATTAAGAATTAAAAAAAAATTGAAAAGTTGACATGACAATCTACGAGCTATTAATTATTAATATCTCTTTAGACTTTAAGACAGCTTTTTGACTTGACCATATAAGGATTTGTGTCCTGTTGCTCAAAATACTTTACCAAATAGTGGTGATACTGATCGACAGCAATATCCCCGTTACTTCCATCAGTGATTCCACCTGTAAACAATTGTTTGTGGTCATATATATATATATATATATATATATTGAAAATGAAGCTCCAAAATTATCAGTAATTACCAGAAGTTCTCAATATATATATTCCCCATGTTCTTGAAGAAAGCATAAACCAAGTTGTTAACCTTATTATCTCATAATTCTCACTCACCTGATTTATGAGTAAAGACATCCCAAGTGCTTAATCCTTTGCCATCAGCTAAGTAAGCACCTTCATACTGTAGAAAGATTAAACAAAATGATGTAACAACATGCATCCTCAAGATCCATTGCTATGTTAGTATTAATGTTTTGCACATATATATTATTGGTGTGAGAGAGAAAGTGATGATTATAATACAAGAGAAATAGATCGTAGAGAGATGAGAAACCTGGTAAGAAGAAGAGGCAGTCCCAAAGAAAAAGTTTTGGGGCAACACAGATTGATCCAAAAACTTAGAGAAAGCATTGTTGTGACATGGCCACAGCAGAAGCAAACACAGAAGCTCAAGGAACACAGCAGAAAGCTGTGTGGAGAACCCCATTATTGCACTCTGATTCACGCGTAGTGTTGACAGGAAGAAAAATTAATGTTATATAGTATTGTGCTTCTTCTATTGGATAATAATATTTTATTATGAGATGAACGAATTATCGCTTATCCAACATAAACAACTTATATCCGTTAAAATTAGAAGTAGAAGAATTATGGTACGTAATCTCTTTTCAAAGTTTTGTAAAATTATTTTTAGTGTTTTATTCGGATACGGTAGGCAATTTATACGTTTCACATTAGCAAGATGTTTTTCTCCGCTTAACAAGATATTTTTGACTTTTAACTCAAGTAATTTATTTGTCTATTTGACGGTGACTCTTTTTTTTCAATCATATAAATCTTATTTTTACGGTGATTGGATTTCACTTTTTAATATTTATCTGCATTCCAATTTGAGTGAATTTTTAATCTCTCTATTACGTTACAGAATTTACATACATAACAATATGCTTAAGATTCTTAGTGACACAACAAATGGACAATATTAGAGTTTCAGATAAAATTAATGGCAATTATAATGTTAAAAGATATAATAGAGAACAGGGACCAAATTTGGCTAAGCAGGATTTGTAATATATTCAGAATCATACAAAAAAGTATGTGACATTTCTATTCCATTTTCCCTTGCAAATGGGAATATTACCTTAAATTCCTAAATCTCGTATACTTGATAGATGAGGATGGGAATTCTTAGGTAGGTAGATACCTTCAAGTCAACACGCTTCATTTTCAAAGACGATTGGTCAATCAACACGTTTTTATTTATAATTATTGTAAATTTTGTCTCTAAACAAAAATTTTAAATAGATTGACACATGAATTTTTGTTAGTATAATAAACGGCTTTGGATTTTAGAATAAAATTAACAGTAATTATAAATTTTAAGATTTTATATTTTTTATATTTAAAAAGTATATATTTTTTTATATTTAAAGAGAAATAAAAAAAATGAAACTCATTGTAAATAAATTAAAGATTAAATATTTTTTTATCTTTATGTAAATATAAAAATATATATTATTTTTTAAATTTAAAAGATATGAACCCAAAATTTAGAGATGTAATTGAGAATGAAAAAATTTAGGAGCAAAACTGGTGATCACAGTAAATTTTAAGAACCAAAAAGATATTTTTCCTTAATTAAGTTTATATCCTTAATTCAAAATAATAACTATTGAACAAAAATTTTAAAATATAATTTTTTATGGTTGAAATTTTTAATAACAAATTTTCATTTTTTTTATAGTATTTTAGCCAAAATAAATAAAATTATAATTTATTTTTCTCTCAAAAAAATATAATTTTTAAAACAGAGAAAAAGAAGTATAATTTTTAGTATAAAAATTCAAATATAGAGATACTTCAAGGTCTACCATACATAAAAATATATATTCTTCAATTATTCGCGATGGTTAGTTTCTTCGACTTTTAATTCAAATAATGTATTTATAATGTTGATTTTACCTCAAAAAATTCAAATATAGAGATGCTTCAAGATCTACCGTACATCAACATATTTTCTTCAATTTTTCGCCATGTATAATTTCTTCAACTTTTAATTCAAATAATGTATTTATAAGTTTGATCTTAACTTATATTTTCAATTATAAATATCTTGCATTTATTGTGATTGAATTTGACGTTTTTTAATGCTTTCTAGTTCAAAATTCTTTTTTTCTTACATTTATTATTATTTTTTCAACTGAGGGGTCTAAATGGCCAAACAAAAGTAACATTTCGGTTGTGGAATAGACTTAGACAAAAATAGAAATTAAATATTAAATATTTTAAAAGAAAAAAATTTTTATAAAAAAATTTTATTTACTATAATAGTCTGAACTTTTTTTTCTTAAAATTCTTTGTGAACCCAAATTTTTATGAATGAATTATAATTTTTTAAATTAATTATATATATTATTTTGAGATATATAAATCAAAATATAAAGTATTTATATATAAAGTTATATTATTTAAGATATTTATTGTGATTTTATTCTTTATATTTTAATTATAATAATAACTTAGCAAAAATTTAAAATAATAAATATTTATAACTATTTATTTATTTAAAAAAATTAATAACATGATAATTTTATATATGTAATTTTTGATAATTTGATCATAAAAATTATTGTTTTACACAAATTAATTAAATCCAAACTACCTGTCAAGTATTAATAAAATATTTTACAATTGATTTGGTAAAACCTCGAAATATATTGACTTTATTTGGTGTTATTATTACAAGTATTGCAATGCAAAACAAGATTAAAATAATATAAAGACATTTTAAAGAACAAATGGATGGATATTTATCTAAATAAACATAAGAACCTTTTTTAAAAAAATTAAGAGAATATTTTTTGTTATACTATTTTAAAAATATATAATTTAAGGGTACTATTCGTGGGTTTGGGTTGAAAATTTTTTTTACAAGTAATTAATATATGGCGACGGTTGGGTTCACTTAAATTTCAAAAAATTTATCATAAAATTTGAACTAACTCAACTCGTATTTGAATGATAGAAATGACAATAAATATAAGTATTATAATTTTTTGATGATATTTGTTTAAAAAAATATTTAATATTCTATAAATATAAAATATTATAAAGGGTATAGGAAGTAAAATAAAAATTATGTATTGGATATTAGACAATTATAAATATTAATTTTAAATATCTTATATTTATTTAATATAAATAGATAGATAGAATGTTCGATATCTAAATAATATATATTATTAAATAAAATTTTATGTTTTTATTAAAATTAAAATTATTATTTTTTAATTTTAATTTATAATAATTATGTAAATTTTTTTATTATAAAATAATTTTTTATAACCATTTATAATATTTATAAATTTTTTATTAAGTGAATATTAAATATTAGATATTGAATAAATTATTTAATTATATGATATTCAGTATTTATTATTTATTATTTTTTTAATATTTCAAATATTTTAGACATCAAATAATTTTAGATAGGGATATTAAAAATAATATTTTTTTTAAAATAAAATTAGAATTTGGATAATAAGTATTTTGGACAAATATAAATTCAGATAATAAAAAAAAATAAAAGGGAACCCACCTATTATCATTCCTATTGAACCGTTAGTTTGGGTTTAATTAACAAGTTAAATTTTTTTAAAAATAAAAAGAATAAATTTTTATTTTAACTTTTAGATTATATAATTTGTTTTAATTTAATTTTTAAATTATAAAAATATTTAATTTAATCTTTAAAAAATATATTATATTTTAATTTAATTATTAAAATTTTAAATAAAATATAAAAAATATATAATATTTATACATAAAAATTAAATTAATACATCATATAAATTTTAAATACTAAATTAAATATTTTTATAATTTAAAAATTAAATTAAAATAAATTATATCTTTATTCGACACAAAACTAACCAAAACAAGTTACTTTGAATTTAACGTGTTGGAACGAATTATTTTTTGCGAAGACCGTAACCAACTTGAATCAATCAATTAATTCGACACAATTAGCAAGTTGTCATCTCTACAGTGAGAAAGGAAGATGGAAGTAATTGAAAGCAGAAAGATTGGGCCCAGCTTTTGTGGAAGTTATTGAAAGATTAGTTTAGTTGATTTTTTTTTCTTAGGTTACTAAAGTAAGCTATTGAATAATTTTAATTAAAATTAGTTTTATTATTGTAATCTATTTCGTGGGTTGAGGCAGTCATGTCACGTGGTTGGGTTGTTAACAAACGACAACCTTCACGCCTGTTAGATTTTGCAGCTTTATTTGAGGACCAAATCAACAAACATGATGCTAAAGCACTTGGAATGACGAAGGCGAATAAGATATTACAGTACTCGTATTTATATTTACATTTAGATTTTAGTGAATAATTTTAAAATTTAAATTTATAAAATCTCTAACCTTTTAAACCCAAATTCATCTATCTGGAAAAAATTAAAGTAATTAATTTTTTAAAATTATCACTTATTTACATGTAAACTCATAAAAAAAAAAGAAATTATATAAATTACGTTACGTAAACTTTTGATAGATAACTTTACATAGCGTAGGGTTGAAGTTGATATAAATTATAATTGATTCATATCTTAAATAATCAATTAATTTATTATGTGTACGTATCTTTTAACACTAACTAATTTTATATTAAATTTTGGAACGGTCCTAATCACACGACGATGACTAAACAAAAGAAAGAAATTTTTTAAAATGCATTGTATTATCATATTTATAAAATAATTAAAAAATTTTAATTATTTATTATGAAAGTTATTTATTTACAAAAATATATTAATATTAAAAGTTTCATATGTATAAATATATATTTTTTAATTTTTAAAATATAATATAAAAGAATTATTATTATAATTTTAAAATAATAAAAAATATTATATTTAATTATTTTTTTATAATTTTTAACTTTTTATATTTTTACATTATATATTTTATTTTATATTTTATAATATAAAATATTAAACGAACGTTAATAACACGTTTCACATAGGAATCTGTTCACGATTGGATTCCTTGTGAGAATAAACTACAATCTTGGTCCTTTTTATGTTAAAATGAACAAAAAAATGATTACATATATATTGTGTTATCACATATATATTTATTAATAAAATTTAATTATTTATTTTTATTTTATTTATCATATAAATTTTTTAATTTAAAAATAAATAATTAAATAAATGTTATTGATCAATACGATAGGATACATCCAATTATTCAATACATACAACTAATGACTTCTCAATGAAACTGAAGATCTTCAACTAAGTGACTCTTATGAGGGGAGGAATTTCTTGCAGGTATCTGGGAAATCCCAAACTACTTCTCGCGTGATGCATTGGCTGTTTTAAAATTTTATGGGTTATTTTTATAATTATCAAAATGGGTTCAACTATCTAATTGCCCTTGTTTGAATTTTTAATTTTTCAACTCATATAATTATAAAAAAATTTTGATTGAACTTACTTAATTCACATATTAAATGAGTCAACATGTTTCATTTTATTTTTTAATATTTTGTTTAATGCATGAGAAAAAATCTATTAATCATAATAAAAAAACTTACAAGTCAAGTAATAGAGATAAGTTAATTTATACTTTAAAACTTAAAGAATTTTACTTTATGTATCATAAGAATTCTATTCTATAATATTAAAAATAAATCGTAAGAAGTTAAGCGTAATTTTAAAATTTAAAAAGATATTAAATGTAATTTAATCTAAATGAGAAGTTTATTCTGATTTTTATATATGAATCACTTGGATATTTAGCCACCTGCAAGGTAAATAAGAGAAGAAAAAAGAGAGGGAGAGAATGAGAGTTAAGATCAAACTTTATCAATTAATAAAATTAAAAGAATTTAAGTTTCAATTTTTTATTTTTATTAATAAAATTTTATACTAAAATTAAAAAAGAAATTAAGATCAACTTTTAAAATTAATTTTTATTAAAAAATTTTAATTTTAATTTTAATTTTAATTTTAATTTTAATTTTGGATTTATAAATTTTAATAATAAAATAAAAGTTTAATTTATAAATAATAATTTTTCTCTCTCTTTTTTTTCTCATTTACTTTTTCTCTTTCTTCCTCACTCATTCATCTATCACTCTCTCTTTTTTCTCTCTCCATCTTTCGCTCTCTCACGTAACGCGATCACACGTCACCTAACACAATCACGCCTTGCCTCCCATTTTTTATCATAGCAGCGAGTCCAATGAATATATATATTTAAAAAAGCCAATTGGTGGTCATTCCCATGTTTAGTGTCAAACTCACTGCTATGTCTCAATAAATATTTTAAAAAATATGAATAAACGTCACGTAACACCTATGATGTATATTAAACAAAATTTGTTCTCTGGTATTCACACTATTTCCAGAATGATATTTTCAAGTTAACAAGCCGATCATTTGAGTCATATCCAAAAAATATAAATATATTCTTTTGGAAAAAAATGGATAAACTCTCTGTGTGAAACAAAACACTTTTGGATAAAAAAATAAAGATCTACTAAAAATAAAAATTAATTTTTATAGACTAAATTTTTTTATTACGACAAATTATTGCAAATAATTACTATAAGATGATACAATCCCAAACCAAATGAAAAAAAATTTTGCTTCCTTGCCTAGTAAGTCAATGTCGATCCATCACAATAATTTTTTTTTTATTTTAAAATAAGTTAGGCAGAACTTAAATTTTAAAATGTTTAACATAAGTATTAAAAGTTAATACTTAATTCTCTCTTGTATATTTATATAGCAGCCCCAAATAAATAATTTTTTTAATCATTTTAAAACTCAACAAATCTTTTATTTTTTAAAAGATAAACAACTTTCGTCACGATCAGTACTGGAATTATAAAATATTAATGAATGTGTATTTTTAACAATTAATAAAAGTTATTGTAATATTTATTTTTTAAAATTCTCTTGAAATGTTTTGGAAGTTTTTAGTGCTTTTAAAAAAATAAACAAGTTCTCTCTTAAAAAAAAGTTCAAACATAAATATATAGATGAAAGTTAATTATTAACTTTTAACAATAATGTTAAAAATTTAAAAATTTGAGCAATGTGTAATTAACTTAATTTTTAAAATACAAAGAACATAAGAGTAAAATTGAAAAATAAAGACGAAATGTATATAGAACCAAAAAATAAAAAATAAAAATATTTTACTATTAAAATTAATAAAATTTTCATTATAATAAAAATAATTAAATATATTTCTCTGTCAATAGTATCAGTTCAATTTAGTTAATTTAATCAGTTTGAATATATTTTGAACACTCCTACTCAATGATATCTTTGTGAAAAAAATATTTAATGACTAATGAATATAGAATATTGAATAAGATATGAATTATAAAATATAATTATTTATGAAATATTTAGTGAGTATGGATATTTATTTTGAATACTTTATAATTATTTAAAATAAATAGATAAATAAAATACTCGATATTTAATATTTAAATTATATATATTATAAAAATATAAAATATAATATTAAATAAAGTTTCATAATTTTTAGTGTTATTAGAATTATTTTTTAATTTTATTTTATAATATTTATGTAAAAAATTCATAACCATTTATAATATTTAAAAAAAATTATTGGATAAATATTTGATATTAAATATAAGATAAATTACTTAATTATAAAATATCTAGTATCTAATATCTATTGTTATTTTTGAATATTTTAGATATTTTGAGTATTAAATAATTTTAAATATGAATATTAAAAAATAATTTTTTTAATTCAATTAAAATTTAGATATTAAATATTTTGAGTATATACAAATACAGATAATAAAAAATAGGCAGATGGTTGTCCATTTCTATCTCTAATTCTCTTATAGTTGGGATACTTTGAAAATTAATTATATTCTTTTGAAGTTGTCAAATGTCAATCCATCGAATATTTAACTTCTCAAATTAATTTAGAATCTGCTTATTTTTATGTCCTCACACAAATTCAAGTTTATATATCCTCCTACATTGCTTGTATGGAGACAGTTTTTGAGTTTATATATTATTTTATTTTATTTATATATTAAAATTTTCTTGCTCTATAATATTTTCACGTGCCACTGGAAATTTTTAATCAGTGGAGGTTTGGCATATTAAAAAATTGAATAAATTATTGTTCTAGTTTTTGAAAAAAATATTTTTATCTTAATTTAGTTTTTAAAAAATCAAAATTTTCAAACTAATCCTCTGAAATATATTTTAAAAACAATTTGATCTTTATATTAGTTATATAAATGTCCTATTGACTAATTACTATTTTAAAATATTGTTGTAATATTAAACATACCGCAGTAAGTAGCGTTGTATCTCCTACTAAATTATAATTTTATTTCGTTGACAGATGAATCATTGTAATATTTTATTGTTAGTTAATATTTATATATCCAAAAAAATTTTAATTAAAAAATTTAAATGATTAAATTGATTGAGCTAAAATAAATTCAAAATATTTAAAATCAATCATTCTATAAATTCAAATCAATATAAATGCACGTTTATATAAAATCAACAGAAGCAATTTGGTTTAAAAATTTAGAAGTGAATTGCAAAACTAAACACTCTTAACGATATTATTTTTAAAATTTTTAAAATTTATTTTTTATTAAAAATAATTTTATTTAAAATATTATCAAATGTTAAGTATAAATATTTTTTATAGTAAACATTTAAACTTAAATCTATGTCGATATAAAAAATTAATGCTAAATTTAAATTCCAATGAGTTAACACTACGATATGACTGATCAATGGAGTAGAGGAAAAAACTAAAAAGGGCATGGGAGATGGAGAATGAAACGTGAATGAACGTATAATATAATTACCAAAAAAAAAAAAGTGAAATGAAATTGATTTTTTTTTGTTTGGAAAAAAAAAAAAAGAATGAGTATAATAATGGTGACATTGAGTATGAAAAAGTAAAGAAATTGATTTGAATTTGAAATCAGAAAGGGAACGAAAAAGTGAAGAGTGAGGATAGTAATCGTGACGGTGAGTATGTGATATAACATCTTGGAATACGTGAGAAGTATTATTTTTAAATTTGATTTTATTAGCACACTAATTATAACTTTATTTGATTGATTAATAAAATATTTAATAATTTAAAATATATAAAAAATTAGTAAAAATAATAAATTTTAATATTTAAAATTTTTATTAAATATTTAAGATAAAATTTTAATAAATATTTTAAAGTCACTTGTTAATAAAATCCTTTAAAATATATATACTTTTTTTAGAAGTATTGTTGGAGAGTTACAAATTAATGATAATTGTGTTCCACACCTTCAAGAAATTATTTTTTTTAATTTTAATTATGAAATTTAATAAAATTGATTCCGTTAAATATTTAAAATTTTTAATTGAACATCTTATACTTTAAACTATAAATTTAAAATTTAAAATCATACATTAAAAATTTAAAATAAGATAGTTATCAATATTTTATAAAAATAAAAAATTTATTTGTATAATTATCAATGTTGTGATATGGTATTGGGGAGAAGGAAAAATCATAGTTGAATAAAGAAAGCTTGAAAAGATCATAATTCAGCGAAAATTGGATTGATGTGATTTTTTTTAATTTCTTATAAATTTAATAAAAAGTTTTAGGTGTTGTTATATTAGACTTTCATGTGAGCGAAATTTTTTCATTCAATTATAAAAATTTATTTTAAATCTTCTTATATGTTACGTTTTTTGGACAATATAACATGATATTCTTAATGTGTTTTATAATTTAAAAAAATATAATAAATTATGTAAAAATATTTAATTTTAACGTATATCATTAATTACAAAGGCATTACACATTAATAAATATGACATGTTTTATATAAATAAATGATATAAGTTAGATAAATTAAAAAAATCTACTTAAATTTAATCTTAATTTTTTTGTTTGATTTTAACATTATTTTTATACAAAAATGAGATAAATATAAATAAAAAGATATAATCAACATTATAATTTTTTATCAAAATTAAAACAAATATTATAAATAATTAAAACATAAAAAAATTCAATCATATTTTATTAAATAAAAT
Source organism: Senna siamea (assembly GCA_031216115.1). Classification (NCBI taxonomy): domain Eukaryota; kingdom Viridiplantae; phylum Streptophyta; class Magnoliopsida; order Fabales; family Fabaceae; genus Senna; species Senna siamea. The sequence continues at coordinate 3,618,199 of CM062355.1, read as the reverse complement.
TTGGTGTTAGGTAAATTTATTTATTTTTTCTTACATCTAACATGTTGCGCAAAGTGGGAGAGTGTAACAAGTCAATATCTTTAATATATTGGACATGTTCTACAACAAAATTTTAATTCAACGTGTGTCGCTAATCAAGACAGCGACATATAGTGATTAAATAATACTCATCGCATGAAATTAAGTGACACAACTTGGATAAATTTTTTTAAAAATATTTGCTTTAATTGATCTTAACTTTCTCAATTTTATTTTAACATTATTTTCATATAAAAAATTTGATACATATAAATTGAAAAATATCATCAACATTATAAAAAATGTATTTGAAAAATTAAAACAAATATTATAAATAATTAAATATATAAAAAATTTCAACTATCTTTTATTAACTAAAAAAACTATTATAAACATTAAATAATTTACATTAACAAAAAATGTATATTCTTCAAAAAAAATATTGGTAAAAAAATATTGTAACAAATCAATATATATTTAAAATAATAATACATAAATAAATATTTATTAAAAAATTAATAGATATAAAATAAACAAATCAACACATTGGTTTAGAAAAAAAATAAATAATTTTTTTCAGATATATTATTTTACGCTATATTACAACTAATGTTAACTTATTTTAGATTTTTTTAATATTTTTTATTTTTAAATTTTTATGTTATTTTTTTGTTAATAACTAGATTTAAGAAAAAAATTAAATTTACCTAACACTAAATTTTATTTGATAAAATATGATTAAAATTTTTTATATTTTAATTATTTATGATATTGGTTTTAATTTTACAAAAAAATTATACTGTTAATAATATCTTTTTATTTATATTTATTAATTTTTTATATAAGAATAATGTTAAAATAAAATAAAAAAATTAAGATCAACTTTAAGTAGATTTTTAAAAAAAAAAGATTATTCAATTTATATTTTTTATTTGTACAAGACATATATTATATTTTTTTATTATCGTGTTTGATATATCAATTATTGTTGCTAAATTCTAATTCTAGTTGATTTTATGCCAAATCTTAAACTCTTTTGATAATAATTATGTTTATCATATAATAACTCTCCTCTTCAAGTGCTTCAAATATGGTGGATCTCATACTTATTACAAGTGTTTATCTGGTTACTTGTAGAATCCTTTGGCTAATCATTACTTGTTTTGAACATGATATACTTATCTTCTTTATTTCTTTTTGATAATGACAAAGGGTAATAGAAATATATGTAAGTGTATGACGTTGTAATTAGAAACATTTAGAAATTTTCTTGCTAGTTAATGTTGGAAATGTTCGCCTTTCTAAAATGCTAATTATTGCTAAATTTGTCCATATATTATGCTACTAATAATGTTCTGATGTTACATTGAGCAAAACGTGATTTCTTTCATGCATTAACTGAGGAAGAGCTTGTCAATTTTTAAAAATTATTTGTCATTATAAAAAAGAGAGAAAATGTTGAGATATTTTTATTTATAAATCATGGAGATTTTTTATATTGAAATATTTTATGAAAAATGGCTAAAGAGTTAAAACTTATTTTGTTGGTCTATTTTATTGTCAAAAGAAAAAATATCTTAGACTATTGAAATTTTGAAAAAAACAAAATTTATTTCTGATTCACTATGTGTCAGCTCAACTAATTTAATTATAAAGTCCAACCATCATTAACTAGCCTAACGTCCTTCTTCTCATAATTTTCACTTTTTAGACTAGTTCAATATGCATTATCAGTCCAAAAATTTAAAATTACATTTTATCGTTAAAAATTAAAGTTTCCTACCTTCTGAAAATTTTTGAAATACTCTTGCACAATTTTAGAAAAGATTTTTGAAAAAAAGAAAAAAATGTTAAGTAACTGGTACAAAAGCAAAACACACTAAAAAGGAAATTGAAGTTTTTATCCTCTGCTATACATTTACATAGCTCAAGAAAAGAAGCTTAGGATTGAAGAGATATTGGACATAAATGATGAAAAAATTTCATCCTTTCTAAGACAAAAGGACATCAAAAAAGCTCTATCTTTTAAAGAGTCTAACGGACAATAAGAATCATAATCTATCATCTATTAGCTCATATATAGACACCTGATCTTATGAAATAGTGATTATTTTTTTAAGTTCTCCAAGTTATCTTAAGATTATTAAGTGAAACATCTAATATTTATTATAACTTTGTTCAAAAGTCTGTATCAACATTTTTTCTAGCATTAATTACAAGCTCAATGAGAAGAATTTGAAAGATTAAACGTTAGTGAATAGTCTTCATAAGCTAACAAGTTAAAAAAAAAAAAATGAGAGAGTTCACTTATATTCTCTGAAACTTATTGATTCTTCTTTATTATTCATCTGCTCTAAGTAAAATTGTTGCTATTTAACTATATTCTAAGTCTTAAAATTATCTTTATTTCTTTGTTATATTTAGTGAAAGTCTAATATAATTATATGAGAGATTTATTTATTATTTTAAATCAGTGGATTATTGATTTAAAGTTGTTTGAGAGAGTTTTTAGATTTATATGTGTTTATCATTCAAAAGATTATTTAAATAATAGATACTCATATAAAAGTGATGTATGATAATCTCTTAAAAAAAGTTACCAAGTTATATGTTTTGGTAATTATCTAGATCATAAATACTCTTATTATGTGTTTCAAGAGAGGACATATAATTAAATTTTGATCTGAACCTTTATAAATTTTTGATGTGATCTTTTTAATTTTATCTTTTCACATTCAGTTTAAACAAATAAGAAACTTTTTATAAGGCATTTTCTGAAAAACATAAGCATTTGAAAAAAAAATACCATTAACCTATTTTTCAATCATACACCTATTTGTATTTCAAAATACACCAAAAAATTTTAAAGTTCGAAAAAAAAAAAACAATTCAAACCCATCTTAGTTTATTGTATGGCTAACATATATCATGGGTGAATTTTTGAAAGTATATAGGTCACAATGTTGATTTTTGAAATATTTGTTTCATCTTCGCAACGAAGATAGAAAAATTTAACAAATATTAATCAAGAATGAATATAAATTATTCTGATTGAATGTATAGACATAGATAGATAACTCAAATTATGGGAAGTGTACAGTGGATTAGGCTCTAACAACAACATTTAAAGACTAGTTTTATTTAGTACAGAGTAAGACTAAAAAAGATCAACCTATTCGACTCTTAGATTTTCTCGAAATTTGTATAAATTGCACAAATCTTGAAGTGATACAATCATAGAAAGATTCGGCTTCTGAAGAGATTAACCTCTTTGTATCAAAATCATTCTCTATATTCATTTGTTGCAATTTCCCCTTTTTGGTGTTTCTTTCAATGAATTGCTTGTACCAGCTTGCAGATAATCTTGGAGTTCTCTTCATTGTAGTGTGATCAACATGGCACAGTCCAAATTTAACTGTATATCCAGATGTCCACTCAAAGTCGTCAAGCAAGGACCATACAAAGTACCCTCTTACATCTGCTCCATTCCTGATGACATGGTAAAAAGAGAGAACATGGAATATGAAATTGATCAAGATTTATGTGAAACACACTTTTAGAAATAAAAATGTTCATCATTTTAACATTCATATGCATACACTTGATATTGGTGGGAAATTCTATTCATATTGATATTTTCCTACCTTATTGCTTCCAGTAGAGCGTTTAAATGACCGTCCATGTAATCAATCCTATTGGAATCATTCAGATATAGTTCCTCAGTTGAATTTGGCTCAACCACATCACCATATCCTGCAGTGTTCTTTGCCTTGTTTAACAACAAAAAGAAATGCATAATCCATCCATAAAACTATATGTACTTACTAATCATGCTTACCATTTTCAGTAATAAACATTGGAGTGTTATTGTATTTCTCCTTGAAATAGGTCACAATTTTGTTCATGCCCATGGGATAATCATTTAGCCATTCAATTGGAGTCTGCAAGATTGAGAGCTTTAGAAGTCAAAACTAGGTTAAAAAATGTAAAGCAAAAATGTAAGGATTAGACTTAGATGTTGTTCTTTGTATTTTTATTAAGGATGAGACTTAAATGTAATTTTTGGTATTTTTACTATCAAATTTTTTAATAAAAATAAAAATATGAAAAATAATTTTAAAAAAATAATTACAATATATATGAATTATATAAATTATATCTTAAGAATACTTACACGTTTTCCAAGTGGTGTTCCATTTTTTTCTGTACTAATTCGAGTTAAACCCTCTGTTCTTGTGATCCCAGGTCCTGGTTCACACTTTGAGGAGATGCAGTCCTTGACATAAAAGCTTGCATAATGGTTGATACCAATGAAGTCCAAACGTTGCTTTAGTTTCTCTTTGTCATTACTGGAAAATGTGGGTAAGATATTTCCTAGAATCTCCTCCATCTCTTTAGGGTATTTTCCAAATATGATTGGGTCCAAAAACCTGCATTGTGGTTATTTCTTCTATATAATCTTAGGGAATGACCATATTTGCTCTGTATGGAAGTTGAATAATGGGGGTAAAAGAGTCATTTCATTAAGTAAAAGTTACCAGAATGCACTGAATGCTAGTGCTCTTTCGGTAGCCAATTTGTCTGCTGTGGAATCACTGTAAGGTTCAAACCAATCAGCATGCAAGGAAATGCCAATTCTACCACCTTGCTCAGTCTGAATGTGTTGATGTGGATGGATGAGATTATAAAAATGTTAGATTTTAATTTTAATAAAGGAAAATCTCTAAATTCCACGTTATTGCTTCCTTTCAAGAAAAGCTATTCAACATGTTATAAATCTATTAAAGCCCATCAAAGAGTACACTATAAAAGTTCTTAATCTGTTTCCTTTTTAAAATTATTTTTTACCAAGTATGGACACACCATTTTGATAGTGTGTAAGCGTCTCGGACACCAACAGATCATGACATGACGACGTATGTTTGTACATGTTAAAATAAAAATATTTTTTTAGCTCTAACACTTGTTTAGGACAACAAATTTATTTTATATTTTAAAATAAAATACCGAAAGGGAGAAAAGAATTTATTTGTCTAATTAAAAATAGAAAAAAATGAGAAAAGGTTAAAAAAAGCATGTATTTTTTTAAGCTATGACCCAATCTCATTTTTCCTCATTTTCCATTTTTGTGCTCCGTTGTCTTCTCTCCTCTCAACTCTTGCTAATAGCGTTCTTTAAGAAAGATTGTACTTGCCTCAAGTAACATAGGTATTGAGGTTTTGCTCTCATATTCTCTCTTCTTTTTATCTTCAAAAGATTCACACATGGAACAAAGTTAAGGAACAAAAATTAGTTTTAGCCCATAAGAAATATAATTTTTTTGTGTACTAGCACAAGGACAAGGCTATTTCCGCTAGCTTCTTCTAAGTAATATTTTTGAAAATGATAGTGCAAAGTCCATTTGCTCCATGTATTTCGAAACAGGGGTTATGAAATCGAAAGCATTAGCGCGTATGGCATGTCAAGGAGTTTCTTTACTTAGCATTTTAAATTACCTATTGTCTCTAAAAATAATTACAAGACCGATTTAATTAGATAATTTAAAAAGTTATCCAATTTATTCAATCTTTTTTTCTTCATCTAATCCAATTAAAAATAATTATAATCAGTTTAGATTGGATTAGATGATTAATTTTGAAAAAAAATTATAAAATTAAAATTTTAATATTAAATATTTTTTCAATCATAACTATGAAAATATATACTTTTAACAAAATCCTTAACATTAAAATTAATTCAAGACCATTTAAAAATAATTTAACTATAGACAAATTATAATTTATGTTTAATATATTTAATATTTACAATTAATGTATAATATATAAAATAATTAAAATATTATTTTAATTTATTTTGATCCATTTGGTTTGAATGTCATTTAGAGCCATCTAATAACCAAACTGATTAAATTAAATTTATCAAATTTTAATTCAATCAACCTATTTAATTAATCAGTTTAGATGAATTTTGATTAGATCGATTTGGATCAGTTTAGTTAGAATTGAAAGAAATTAAATTTTTTCACTCCTATACATATATGCCATATTGTGTCTAATGCTGCAATTTAAAAAAATTTGATGTATCTGTGTGTTTGTATCATGTGGCATGTCAATATCTGTGCTTCCAAGTTTTTACTATCTAATAGACTTGCTTACTCTAGGAAAAGGAAGCAGCATAACACCTTAGAAGACACCCTCAAGGTCACATGGCCTTGCTGGAGTTGTTTAAGCACATAGATTTGGTTAGCGAATTACCTGATATTTGGTTCTATAAATATCAACTACAGCTGCAAGTGATAGGATCATATTATGGGCAGCCACAAAGGGCTCCTTCTCTGAGTCTCCTTGCGTGCAATTACCAAAGTTGCCAGAACAACGACTTGGTGGAAAAATACCCAAACGGTAAGCAAATATGACAAAGAGATCTGGCTCATTAAAGGTAATCCAGTACTTTACTCTGTCACCAAAGTATTTAAAACATGTTTCTGCAAAATGTATAAAATCTTTCCTGCACATCAAATTTGAAAATTTGTGTACATATGAAGATAATTGCTTATACAGAGAAAAGGATGGAGATAATTGCTTGCTGTGATTCATGACTTAGCCAACTTCCATATCTGTCTTCTATTTCTTGAGGGAGGTCACGGTGGAACAGAGTCACAAATGGTCGGATCCCTGTGAGTGTCCTTTTGAGATTAGAGAATAATGGGAATGTCACAGAGAAATTAACCATTTATGCTCCATTTTCTGAACTTTTCCAGTTTTCATTTGCACTTTCCTAGGGTGTTTTAGAAATATATCATATTTTAGAAATTATCACTTTTCTAATTCAACAAATGAAGAATTAATCCTTCCTTCCTCTAACTAATAGAAGTTAGTTCTAACTAGCCGAAGGAGTTAGTTTCTTATAATATCCTAAATCAAGTTAAAATTCTCACTAAAGCAAGATTGCCAAACATTGTATAGGAACTGAAATGGATGGCCCATTTCAACTTGTGAATTGAGAATCAAATCGATTCAGTCCATCTGATTAAATCGAATTGCAATCCGATCAAACTAATCGGATCTTTTTTAAAATTGATGAACCGATTGACCCAACTACTCAATTTGAGTGTTACTTTTTCATAATGTATTGAACTAAAATTTAAATTCTCATTAAACATGTAGTATCTAATAGTGCTTTAAACAAAATTATTTTTAAAAAAAGAATACACGTAGAAAATATTTTTTTTCTTCCTCTCATTTCACTTCTCGTTCATTCTCTCTCATTCTCTCCCCTCTCATCTCTCAAACAAATTCTTAATCAAAACCATAACAATACTTAAAAATCAGACCTTTGAGTAGGAGAGCATCTATTAGGTTGTTATAGTAGTCGATTCCAGCCATATTGACTTCTCCAAATCTCCCTTCTGTTCAAAATCAAATGAAATTCAAAATGTAAATGAAGAAGAGACTCTAGGAAGTTGAAATTTATTATGTTAGAAACAGAGAGAAGCATACTTGGTAGAACTCTTGCCCATGAAATTGAGAATCGGTAGCTGTTGACGCTAATAGATTCCATTATATCTATATCCTCCTGTTTTAATGGTTCTGAGTATAATGGGTTTGCCTCAATATGATATTAAAAAAATCTAATTGGTTTTCAAGGCTATAAAATTAGATGAGCTATCAGATAGCGATGATACTGATCAATAGCAATATCCCCATTACTTGCATCAATAATTCGACCTGCGTGCGAACAATTATTTGTGAATATTACCTCAAATTCCTAGAAAAGGAGGCTTGAAAATTAACAGTACTGTATTCAAAAATTTAGGAAGGAAGCTTGAAATTAACAGTAATTAAATCCAAAATCTAAGAACTGTTTAGAGCAGTGAGATAAGTTAGATCTAAGTCTAACTGCAGATGAGTGTGGAAGATTATTTTAATTAACAAAAATGAAGTTGTTACGTGAAGCTAATGAATATATTTTTATTTTTATTTTTATTTTTAATTTTTAATCCGTCTTCACATCAAAGTCTTAGAAATATGAGCAAATTATATATTGGTCTACACACCTTCATTGAAACTTCATTTAATTATAAATAATCAGGCGATAAGGAGCCTACTCTAGATCTAGATCAACTGAAAGCTTAAGAATATTATTTTGATCTCTTAATTTTGATATTTGTTTCATATAAGTCCTTAAAATTTGATTTGTGGTAAATCTTATCTCACCTGGTTCGTGAGTGAAGACATCCCAGTTGCTTAGTCCTTTGCCATCATCTAAGTAAGCACCTTCGAACTGTCAAAAGATTAAAGAAAAACCCATTTTTGAAGTGCAAAGTATATATATATTTCATGATCTAACAGCATCATTAAGAACCAGTATTATATTTTCTATATATTGTCTATAAGAGTGATGATTATGCAAGAAGAATATATAGAATGAAGTAAAATAATTAAGAGGCATGATTTGATGATGATTAAAACCTGTATGCAGAAGACGCAGTCCCAAAGAGGAAATCATTGGGAAAAGAAGATTGATTGAAAAGCTTTGAGAAAGCTGTGTTATGATATGAAGTGAGCAGAAAAAGCCAGAGAAGCTTCATTAACACAGCTTTCAAAAATGCAGAAAACGCCATTGCAATATTTCTGATTCGCGGCCATGCCTCCTGTCCCTTATACAATTATAATTGATTATTGTACATGTGAATGATTAATTTGCACTGTCAAGATAATTGATTATTGTACATGTGAATGATTAATTTATACTGTTAATGTAAGCTTTTATTTCTTTAATTTTTAACTGGAATAATTTATTTGTACTAATTCATCTTAACTTATTATTTTGATTATGGAGCTCTTATTTTATTATGACTAGATGTGAATTTTTTATAATTTGAAGTGAATAACTTGTAATGATGTATTTAACAAGTAAAAAGAAAAGAAAAAGTGGGAAGGAGGAAGAGAAGGAGAATGAGGAGGTTAAAGGTTGTAGTGACATGTGATCCCAACTCTCTGCTTGGCACCTGCTTGGCACTTTTAGCAGCGGTTTTTTCCGCTGCTAAAATTTATTGCAACAAAAAGTATTGTTACTATTTAAACAAAAGTTATAGCAGCAGTAATATTCGTTGCAGTAATATTAAAACACAATTTAGCAGCGGAAAAAACCGCCGCTAAAAGTGCCAAGCAGAGCATCCACAATCGTAAGATTTAGAGCCCCAGTTGCTAGAGAGGTTATTGTAGATCCAATCCTGGAGGCCTATATTAAAGAAATCGTTCCTGTTGCAACGTCCCCGAGGGTTAGAATATTTTATCTTTGATTTATTTTTATTTTATTGAAATTGCCACTCATCTTTTATTTTATAGGTGAGATTCATCGTCCCTTTAATATACATCAATCTTAATAACTTTATTAGATATATTCAAGGAGATGATTTATAATTTTAGATCATTTGTATTTGTACTTTGTAATAGTTTTTTGTGATAAAAAAATAAAAAATAAGAGACTTGTATTAATAAGAATTTGTTTTCAATAAATTAGGAATTAAAACTTTTTTAGTTATATCTTTTTTATTACAAAATAATGCATTAATTTTTAATTGTAGAGAATCTAAACTTATGGTTTATAAGTTTTTTGATACCAAATTAAAATTTGAGTTTGATTACGAGTTTAAGAAAGTATTAGCTGCTTAGTTAGTATTATCTCGTTATTAGACACATTTGATTCTTTTTTTGACTAATTGAATATTTTTTGGAAATGAATTTATCATAAATTAAATATTTAATATCCCCAAATTACTTGAGAACATTTAAGGATTTATTATTACCAAATTTAACTTCTCAAAAATTATTTTTGTCAAGTTTTGTTATAACTATTAATTAAATTTTTTAAATAAATTTAAAAAAGACATTTTACTATTTATTATTTAATGAGACCTTCTCAAACAATTTGATAAAAATTAATATTTTATTATTACTAGATTTGGTCTTCTCAAAAGATTTGAAAGATATTAATTATTTTAAATGGTAATTAACAAAATCTCTTCAAGTAAAATTGAAAGAAGTTAAATATATAATTATTATTTAATTAAATCTCATAAAAAATTGGAAAGAGGTTAAAAATATAATTATTATCTCTCTAAATTAAATTTTTTAAAAAATAAAGTTAAACTTCAAAATAGAATATCATCTTCATGTTTACGTACCTATCTTTAGAATCAAGGTCTCCATAGTTTATTATATATATATATATATAATTAAATATTATTATATAACTATAAAGAAAATAATAAATTCTTCTTTGAGAAGAAAGAGCTTCATATGCATTTTTTTTTGGAATAAATTATAAAATGACTTTCTTAATAAGAAATGCATAAAGGGTGGCATTATAAAAGATAATAATAAAAATCATAATAACAATAATAATAACTAAATAAAATATAAAAATGAAATAATATAAAATAGTCACTCCTCACATAATGCTACTGGATTACAATTTTATGGGATTTATTAATATCACGCAATACTTTATTTGAGTTTACCATGAAGCAAAAATTCATATAAGATTATGTTACAGAGAGTTCGACATCCTACGTCACTCATTCTATTCCTTTTTTAATTTTAATTAACTTTTGAATATAAAAAGAAGCGAGAGAAATATCCATTCCCTTCTCTTTTTTTCTTTTTTCTTTTTTCTTTTTTCTTCTTTCTTCTTTCTTTCACTTGCCTGTAGCTCGCCCTCTCTCTATTGTATCTCTTCTATATGTTGTTTAGAAGTAAATTCATCATGTCATAACACAAAAAAACTCTAATGAAATATATTAAAAATAATGTATGAAAAAAGAGGAAATCTTATTTTATTTATTTAAATTTTATTATTGTTTTTGTGGGACTGAGCTTTAGTATTAAGAAATATATACGGCTTGGGTGGCATACAAAATGAGATATCTTGAGTTTCAATGAGATTGGTTTACTAGATTTTTCAGAGGAAAACTTACCAATGCATAATCTGGAATGGCATGGAGAGTTGTTTCAGTGGACCAAGCACAACGCAATTTTAACAGAGAATTGAATTGACCATTCGAAGAAAGATTCCAAGCAAATATATCACAACCAGAGTTCAGAGAGAGATTCCATAGTTGCATTATTCAAGATGTTTGTATTTGATTCATTAATGTTCAAAACACTTGGTGGCATCCAAATCATGAAAATACCAAAGCAATCTCACATCCTTGAGTCTTAAAGACTTACTGTAATTTTAATAGACTGTTACATATATTACGATATTCAACATATCAACTAATATAGTTTTGGCCTAAACCAATATATATAAAGGGTGAATTTCTAGAAACATTTTTGTCACAATATTGATTTTCGAAATATTTGTTTGTTCTCTAACAAATGTTTATCAATAATGAATGCAAATTATTCTAATTAAATTATAGGAAGTTCATAGTTGATTGGACTCTAGTAATAATATTTGAAGACTATTTTATTTGGTTCAAAGTAGGGCTAAATTTTTTATCACTGTACACAAAATGAATTGATCCAACAATGGAAAGATCCCACTTATCAAGAAGTTGATGTCTTCACATCAAAATCCTTCTCTATATTCATTTGTTGAAATTTCACTTTTTTTGTGTTTCTTTCAATGAATTGCTTGTACCAGCTTGCAGATAATCTTGGAGTTCTCTTCAGTGTGGTGCGATCAACATGGCACAATCCAAATTTTTCTGTATATCCAAATGTCCACTCAAAGTCGTCAAGCAAGGACCATACAAAGTACCCTTTCACATCTGCTCCATTCCTGATAACATTGTAAAAATAGAGAACATGGAAAATGAAGTTGATCATGATTTAAGTGAAACAGACTTGTAAAAATAAAGATGTTCGTCATTTTAACATTCATGTGATTATTTTCATTAAAATTCTATTTATGTTGATATTTTCCTACCTTATTGCTTCCAGTAGGGCGTTTAAATGACCTTCCATGTACTTAATCCTATTGGAATCATTCAGATATAGTTCCTCAGTTGAATTTGGTTCAACCACATCACCATACCCTGCAAAGTGCTCTGTTTTGTTTAACAACAACATGAAAAGCAATTATAGCTGATCCATCCATAAAAGGACTTACTGATTATAATGCTTACCATTTTCAGTAATAAACATTGGAGTGTTATTGTACTTGTCCTTCAAATAGGTCACCATTTTGTTCATGCCAATGGGATAATCATTTAGCCAACTAAGTGAAGTCTACAAGATTGTGAGAGCTTTAGAAGTCAGAACTAGGTTAAAATGTAAAGCAAAAATGTAAGCATTCTAATTAATATCTTAATAGCACATACAGGATTTCCAAGTGGGACTCCATTTTTCTCTAAACTCATTCGAGCAAAACCCTCTGTTCTTGTGATCCCAGGTCCTGGTTCACACTTTGAGGAGATGCAGTCCTTGATATAGTAACTTGCATAATAGTTGATACCAATGAAGTCCAAACTTTGCTTCAGTTTCGCTTTGTCCTTTCTGGAAAATGTGGGTAAGATATTTCCTAGAATCTCCTCCATCTCTTTAGGGTATTTTCCTAATATGATTGGGTCCAAAAACCTGCATTGTGATTATTTATATTATATAATCTTAGGGTGTTTGGGAATGAAGAGGGAAAGGAAAAGAAGGGGAGGAAAGGAAAGGTTACATTATGTTTTTCCTCTCCTTATTTGGATCTTTTAAAATTTTTTAATTTAGGATAATTAAAATTAACAAAGAAAAAAATTAAAGAGAGTTAACATAAAATCCTCAAATTCTTTTCCCTCCAAAATTTTAAGAACCAAACAAAGGGAAAGTTACTAAATTCTCTATTTTTTCCCTCCCAAACAAACCTTTAAGGAATGAACATATTTGCTTTGTATGGAAGTTGAATGGGGGTAAAAAAGTCATTTGGTAGCTTTTCTTACCAGAATGTATTGAATGCTAGTGCTCTTTCGGTAGCCAATTTGTCTGCTATGGAATCACTGTAGGGTTCATACCAATCAGCGTGCAATGAAAAGCCAATTCTACCACCTTGCTCAGTCTGAATTTGTTGAGCAGGATGGATGAGATTGGAAAAAAAAAAAATTAGATTTTAATTTTAATAAAAAATACCGAATTTAAAATTTTACTTTCTTTCTCTTTTAAGAAAAGCTACTCAACATGTTATGAACCTACTAAAGCTCATCATAGAAAACACTATAAAAGCTCTTAAGCTTTTTACTTTTTTAAATTAGTTGTTACTATCTAGTACATGGGTCAAAGCTTATTGTATTAGAATCCTCCTATGTGCCAAAATAACAATACGTTGTTGTATGTAGACTCTTTACACTCATACTGTCATACATGATATTCAATATGCAAATAAGATTGGCCACTAAAATGAATTTGTATTCATCTCTCTTGTCACATAACAGTGTCATGTTACCCTTCAGATCCAAATCCAAGCTTATTGATTGCTTCCTCCATGCTAAGTGTTCTTAGTTTTGGTGTTAAAGAGATTTGGTTAGAGAATTACCTGATATTTGGTTCTGTAAATATGAACTACAGCTGCATGTGAAAGGATTACATTATGGGCAGCCACATATGGCTCCTTCTCTGAATCTCCTTGCGTGCAATTACCAAAGTTGCCAGAACAACGACTTGGTGGAAAAATACCCAAACGGTAACCAAATATGATAGAGAATTCTGCCTCGTTAAAAGTAACCCAGTACTTCACTCTATCACCAAAGTATTTAAAACATGTTTCTGCAAAATATATAAAATCTTTCCTGCACATCAAATTTGAAAATTTGTGAACATATGAAGATAATTGCTTATATAGAGAAAAGAATGGAGATAATTGCTTACTGTGATTCATGACTTAGCCAACTTCCATATCTGTCTTCTATTTCTTGAGGGAGGTCACGGTGGGACAGTGTTACAAATGGTTGGATCCCTGTGAGTGTCCTTTTGAGATTAGAGAATAATGGGAATGTCAAAGAGAAATTAACCATTTATGCTCCATTATCTTCTTACCTTTTCCAGTTTTCATTTACAATTTTCTAGTAATTAGTATTTTAACAATATACAGTATTCTAGATATGACTACTTTTCTAATTCAACATCAACAAATAAAACATTTTTTCCCTAAGTAGAGTCAGCTATATGGATTAAGTGATGCCAACGAATTATATCTTTACTCATTTTTATAATTGAATTATTAATAGTTAAATTCATCCTATCTTGTAGGCATATTATATTTATTTTTCTCTTAATCATAATGTCTACTATTTTTATCAATTTACTTATAAGTGTGCTAATATTTCATGTCCCAAAATATAATCTATGCTTATGGGCTAGCTTCTTTACCCACACCCGTTCACGAAAATGTGAGAGCCCTTATTTGTTTTTACTACATTAGAGCGTTGCTGCAATGACTCTTGCTCATTTGACATTGGACTCAAGTCATACATTGCATTACTTTTAGGCAACGACCTAGCATTAATATTTTCAGGTCATTAATTCATATTCATAAAGATTCAACAAAGCTTTTCACTGATTGTCGACTACCTAAAACAACTCTCCTCTTTTATCCGAACTTGGGACCAGCTATGAATGCCAAACTTAGCATAGGCAGAGTTTACTACTTTTCTAATTCAATAAATGAAAAATTAATCTTTCCTTCCTCTAACCAATAGAAGTTAAGTTTAGTGGAGGGAGTTAGTTTCTCAAAATGTGTTAAACCAAAGTTTAAATCCCTCTAAATATTTAGTGCTGCTTTGAACAAGATTATCTCTAATAAAAGATACAAATGAAAAAAAAAAATTTCCTTTCTCTTATTTTCCTTCTTCTTTATTCTCTTTCCTTTCCTTCCCCTCTCTTCTCTCAAACAAACTTTTAATCAAAATTATACAAAAACTTAAAAATCAAACCTTTGAGAAGGAGAGCATCTATTAGGTTGTTATAGTAGTTGATTCCACCCATGTTGACTTCTCCAAATCTCCCTTCTGTTCAAAATCAAATCAAATTCAAAATGTAAATGAAGAGGAGACTCTGGGGAAGCTGAAATTTATTGTGTTAGAAACAGAGAAGCATACTTGGTAGAACCCTTGCCCATGAAATTGAGAATCGGTAGCTGTTGACGTTAATAGATTCCATTATATCTATATCCTCCTGTTTTAATGGTTGAGTATAAAGGTTTTGCCTCAACATGATATTAAAAAAATCTCATTGGTTTTCAAGGCTATAAAATTGGATGAGCTACCTGATAGCGATGATACTGATCATTAGCAATATCCCCATTACTTCCATCCATGATTCCGCCTACAAACAATTATTTGCGAATATTTTAGATTCGTAGAAAAGGAGGCTTGAAAATTAACAGGAATGTTAAATCGAAAATCTAAGATCTACTTATATAAAACAATAATTACAGCTATCAAAATGATGTTCTTGCCATATTTTTATTATCATCTTTAACATCCCACTCTCATGAAAGTCTCTAAGGCTCAAAGAATGAGACATTGAATTTCAGGTCACTTGGTTAAAGTGCAAAAACAGAGTTTGGTAGTTAATCTTATCTCACCTGGTTTGTCGTGAGTGAAGACATCCCAGTTGCTTAGTCCTTTGCCATCAGCTAAGTAAGCACCTTCGTGCTGTTAAAACATTAAAGAAAACCCAATTTTGAAGTGCAAAGTGTCCTTAAGAACCAGTATTGTATTTTCTTTATATTGATGAACTATAAGAGTGATGATTATACAAGGAAAATAGAATGAAATCAATTAAACGGCATGAATCGATGATGATAAAAACCTGGTAAGCAGAAGAAGCAGTCCCAAAGAGGAAATCATGGGGAAAAGAAGATTGATTCAAAAGCTTTGAGAAAGCTGTGTTATGATATGAAGTGAGCAGAAGAAACCAGAGAAGCTTCATTAACAAAGCTTTCAAAAAGGCAGAAAACGCCATTGCTTTTCTGATTCTTGGATAATGGAATGCCTCCTTCCCTTTTTGCTATATTTAAATACTAGAGGCACAATGATAGACCGATTTGTACGGAAATATATTTTTTAATTATTTTTAAAAATATAATATTTTTATTTAAATTTATAAAAATATATCACTCCTTTTATAATAGAAATAATTGGTTAGTAATAATAATAAATTGTGATTAAAAATTATATAAATTTATTTTAATAAAGGTGAGTTTATAGTCAACGTTTCTTTATTAAATTCGCTCCTTAACAAGGTAAAATTTTGATTGTCATAAATGAATTTACCTCTTTCATTTACCAAAATTTATTTAAAATTTTTTTAACATGTTATATTTTTTAAAATAACGTAATATGTTAATATTTTTAATATAAACATTATTTAAGAAAATGTAACGAATTACGTAAAATTATTTAATTTTAATATATATTATTAAATATAAATATGATACAAAATAAAAATATATAATATATATCTTATATAAATAAAGAATACAAACTAAATAAAATTTTAAAATTTTTTACTTAAAGTTGATCTTAACCGTTTTTTTTTTAAGATGAGAAGATGAATATTTCAATAAAAAATCATAAAAATCAATACAAGACAGAAAAGCAAAACCAATCAACACGCTAAGAACTCAAACAAAAAACAGACCAACAGGGATCAACTCCACATCTAACCTTACATCTCAACGTACTCTATTTAATTTTAACATAATTTTATATAAAAAATTAATAAATGTAAAGAAAAAAAATATCATCAATATTATAATTATTTTTTAAAAAATTAAAATAAATATTATAAATAATTAAAAATAAAAAAATTTAATCATATTTTATTAAATAATGTTAGGCAAATTTATTTTTAAATTTTAAATTAATAAATTGAATAATTAAAAATTATTTTATTTTAATTTTTAATTATTTTTATTTTTATAAAATATATTTTATTTTAAATTTTATATAATATAATATATATTTTACAAGAGCAATAATTAAAAAAACTCAAAGATATAATAGTGTTAATGAGAGTAAATTACACAGTATGGCACAGGTTTCTTGTTATATTACATCGAGTACTTTCTGGATTATTTTAATACTTTCTACCTTATCTGATCCGCTCCCATGCCATCCTCGTGTCCCTTACACATTTATAATTTTTATATATTTGTCGTTAATTTTTTTAATAAAATATTGATATATATATAATTTATTTTTTTATTTTTTATTTTTTTTAAAAATATCTTTAAATACTTTACTTTAATATAAAATTTTGATAATAAAAATATAAATAATTATATATAAATTTAATTTTTAAAATGATTTATTTGTACTAATATTGACTTTTTTAATTTTAGCGCTCTTATTTTATTATGATTAGATGTGAATTTATAGTGTAGTGTTATGGTGATGAACATAAGTTATTATAACTGTTAGTTTTCAACGAAAAAATCTTACTCAGCGCTGCGCTAAGCACCAACTCGCGTGAACTTCGTCTCTATCCTTTATACACATTGCCCATTAATTATTTCTACGAATTCAACGGTTGATGAACAAGTCTATTATAACTGATCTGACATCGATTTAAAACACTTTAAAATTGACAATAAAATAATTGGTCAAGCGTTTTGAAAGGAAGAAAACACGACACTGCTTCCATTTTTCTCCTAATTCTAAAGATAAGAGTCTAAAGGTTTGTTTAAACATTTTTTTATTATTTTATTTTTTAAAATTATTTTATTATTAAACAATTAGTAATTCATAAAATTTTACATCAGATTGACAGATAGATAAAATATAAAAGTTATAGTATATATAAATAATTAATTGATTATTTAATATAAATAAGTTAAAAAAAATTTTAAGAAAAATTTAAAATTCATATATAACCTTAATTTGACTAATATTAATAAGATATGTAAACTTGGACATTTAAGCTTAAAATGGTATCAACCTGAATAATTAAGATTTTGAAATCAGATTGCTTGCTGTCTACAAGCCTATTGTCCCTGTTCCCAAGGATTTCACGAAGGAAAAACCTCAAGTGAAATTACTTTGTGTTTACTCTTTATCCTTATAGTAAATATCTGGACAGCTTTACTTAATTCTTGTTCTTTCTCAAATTGTATATAACCTCGTGATCACAATACAATGTCATAACCCTTTTTCATTCAAATTAAATTACAGAGCTCAAATGTTTGAATTTTTTTTTTCATGATTTTGGTAGTTAGTCAATGCAAGTAGTAAGGTTTCTAATGCTTTTTTTTACTTGTGAGATTAGGGAGCAATATTATTCCAATAATATTAAGTACATTGAATTCCATTAACCAAAAAATGCATGAAACAGTATAATCCAACTAAAAACTACTCTTTCCAATATTTATTTCAAATATAAAAACCCATTAATTAATAACATTGAACTCATTAATATAAAAACAGTATATTTTGCTTAATTCATATATTCATATTACTGATTGTCATTCAAGTGGAAAGGAAGTCTAGTTAAGATACCACATGAAAGTTAATAAACATAAAATTTTATATATCTTGTAAAAAAAATATTACTATAAAGCTTAATTTAAAGTCTAAAGTAATAATAAAATTTGATAGTATGAAAAGTGCTTAAAAATTTTGATTTGATTACGGTAATAAAATAAGATTTGAATTTAGGAAGGATTATGTCAACAAGAATAAAAAAGACAAGACAAGAATTATTTCATGTAGATTTGTTTGTTGTAAACAAAGACTAAGAGAAAAAGACAAAAAAAAAGTCTTTAGTAGTTAATCATCAAGTTAAGACAAAAATTGATTGTAAAGTGAAAATATCTTTAGTTATTGTAAATAGAAATTTTAGAATACATGATTTAGTAGAAGAACACAATTATGTACTTTATCTCGTAAAGACTATACACATGTTATCCTGTAAAAGTAGTATATTTGATGTTCAAGCTCATGAAATTGAATTGGCAACTAATTCTAGAATTCAACAAAGATCTACTTTTACACTTCTAAGTAAGCATATAAGGGGATGAACTAATCTTAAATATACCCATTTGGATCGTAAGAATATTCTCTTCACTCGATGGTAAAAGAGTTTGATGTACAAAGAAGCTAGTTATTTATTGTGTTATTTCTAAAAATAGATCTCAAAAAATTCATCCTTTTTTTACGCCTATCAGATGGATTTAGATGAATAAATAACGAACATATTTTAGTTCGATGCAAGAATCTTACTAGATTATGGTTACTTTAGTAAGATTGTCTCTCTTAATATGACATATTGCACTAATAATGCACATAGACCTATTGTCATATTTTTAAGATTTAATCATCATAGAGGAGTGGTTTTCTTTAAGGCTATATTGCTATATGACGAGACAATACCATCATTCAAATAGTTATTCAAAACATTCTTAGAAGTACATAATAAAAAAAAACCTTAGACCATGTTTACTAATCAAGATCAAGAAATAACTAAGGCCCTACATGAGGTGTTGTCTGACACATATCACAGGTTATGCACATAGCATCTGATGCAGAATGACATCAAACATTTAGGTAACTTGATTAAGGCTTGTATTTATGAGTACGTTGATGAGACAAAGTTTGAAGCAGCTTAGAGTCAATTACTCTTAGATTACAATGTCCATGAAAACTCATAGATAATAATAGTCTATAAGTTAAAGGAAAAATGAGTTTCTTATGAAGAGAATATTCACATTAGGCATGTAGAGCACAAAACTTATTGAGAGCTTGAATGTTGACGTAAAGAGATGTTCGAATCTGAATGTTGATATTTTTCAATTCTTCAAACACTTTGAACAAGTTGTGGAAAAAAAAAAGATTCAATGAATTGAAGTATAAATTTGAGACAAGATAAAAGTTTTTAAGATTAAAATGTGCAAGCTCGCCTATACTAAAATAACTTGAATAAGTCACACTCTTACAATGTTTGATATGTTCCAAGATTAGTTTAACTTGATGCTGGCTTGTTGTGTAAAACAAAAAAAAAAAGAAGAGAAAGTAAGGCATTTTTTGAATATGTCATTGATATGGTTGAGCACGAAGGAGAATGAATAGTTTTGTTTCATTCTCAAGAGAAATTAAGTTCTTGCAATTGTAGGATATTTGAGACTTTTGGCATACTGTATTATCATATTTTGAAAGTGTTTGAAGTTAATGATGTAAAGAAGCTTCCCGATCAGTACATTTTGAAAAAGTAGATAAAATAGGTTAGAACTGGTGTTATATATGATGTTAAAGGAAAGAAAGTTAAGAAATATTCAAAATTGGGTCGGACGCTTCAATATAGAGACCTTTGTCAAGCTACCTATTGAAGTTTCGAGTTATAAAAGAGAAGTCTCCTTAGTCTATAAAACTATAGATGAAGTAACTAAAAAAATCATGACATTTCGATTGGGAAAAACACAAATGACAAATGATGTGTCTCAATGAACCAACATGACACAACTAATTGGCATGTCACAACTAACTGAAATTAAAAAGCGACTTGGACTTAAAAGAAAGAGGCGTTTAAAGAATTAGATTGAACTTCAACGTCCAAAGAGAAACGTTTCAAAATTTGTCACAACCAATCGTCACATATTCATAAAGTGAACAAATCACAATAAGTGCATCAAATTTGTTTATCTCAAAAGCTTTGGACACAAATTTAATGTGCATCCACTTTCCTTATAGGTCATTGAAGCTTCTAATTAAGTGCAATGTGAGAGTATATGAAGATATGACAATCAATTTAGTTTTACAAGATCGTTAATGATAAAATTTTTAATTACCATCAATTTAATTTAATATGAGAATTTATGCAATGATAACCATTTTTTTTTGTTTTATTTACATAAGATACTTTTGGAGGACTACTTTCTCTTAGAGGACCGTAATTTAGTGACAACAAGTTACGATGAACTTAACTTAATTTTACATGCTTGTAATTTTGTGAATAATTTATGAATTTGAGAGTTATATTTTCATAATTGTATATTCTTAAATGAATTTATAAATAATTATTAATACTTTTGAACAATTCAATGGGGCAATATATTTTTTTATTAAATTAAGACAATATCATCCCAATTATAATATCTTAATTTCCTAATACAAAATCTCAAATTGAATCCTCCCAATTACAAAATCTCAATTCTAACCCTAATTAAAAAACTCCAATTATCATCCCAATTCTAAAAAAACAACTCTAAAAAAATCAGAAAAAAATTAACTCAAAAATACTAACAAAATAACTCCAAAATAGCAGCAATATAGATACAAAACAGCTCTAATACAGTAGGAAAACATTTACAAATTCTATCTATAAACAGTAATCTCAATGATTATAACAAGATTGACATGTTTGAAAATTGAAAATTAAAGGAAAAATGAAAATTGAAGAAAAGGAACGAAAGTCTATCTGTAAACTCGAAACTCTCGCTGCACCAAACATGAATCTCAACTGCATTTCACAAGTTTTTTTTTTTTTGTCCTATTACACCCTTAAACGCACTGTTTAATGAACAAATAAAAAAAAAAAAGGAGACGTGTCAGGTTATAGGATGTTCGATCACGTGAACGGACTAAATCTTCCAGATAATAGGCTATGTAGGCAGTAAGCGATTCGATTTCTAATCATTTATATTAATTATTTAATTAATAATTTATTTCACATTTTCTTATAAGTAACTATTAAAGTTTAAAAATTATGTATATTCAAATATAATATATTATTTGTGTTCTATAAAACATTTTAATGATAAGAAAAATCAAATTCATCTTCTTCTCTCCTCTAAAAAACCAAAAAACTTATTCTTGAAATATTATAATATTTTATTGACTATAATATTGATTTAATTTTGTAAAATTTTAGAAGAAATCTCTCATTACAACCCAATAGTATAGTGAAAACACTAGCAAAATCATGAATTTTTTTTAACAATAAAATTAGTTCTAATAATTCATGTTAAAATTATTTTTATATATTTATATACATATTATTAATATAAATATTCATCTTTTGTGTTTACTTTGTTTTAAAAATTATTTTACATTTTTATTTTCAAAATACATATTTTTTGGTCAAAACTGTGATTCAAACATTTTTTTTGTTTTTTGTTTTTAGAAACCACTTCTTAAAAATTGCATTCATACAAGCTTTAAAATTTCTTCAGCTAACCAACAAAAAAGAAAAAAAGGAGGAAGGAAAAAGGAGAAAAGAAGGAAGAGAAGGGGATAAATGTTAAGGTAATTACATTCCTCCCCCATCATAAATCTTAAAATTACATTCTTTTTTTTTAAGATATTAAAAAATTTATAATTTTATTCATTTTGACTAAAATATTCTTATATTTATTATTTATATAATGGCTATAATATACAAGACCTTCTTGTACTTTATTCTATGTGTATATAATCTCTTATACTTTTAAATATGATTCAAAATTTTTTTATATTTTTAAAATATTATAAGAAACTCATTTTATTCAATTTTTTATCTAAAGACTAACATAATGAACACATCACATAATAAAAGTATTTTTATCTTTTTATAATTAAAACATCAATTTATTGATCGTATAAGCTATTATTTTATTGATATTTATTTATTTATTTATTATTTTTTAATTATTTGTTCAAATATAATATCCTATAAGTTGATATATTCATTATCTTTAATTTTTAGATGAAAAATTAGATAAAATGAATTTTTTGTAATATTTTAAAAATATAAAAAAGTTTTAAGTCACATTTGAAAGTATAAAAAATTATGTATATATAAGTTAAAGTATAAAGGGATTATGTACATTTTAACCTTATATAATTAAATGTGTATTTCTAATATAAAAAATTATAATTTTTAAATTTAAAATAAAATAACTTTATTATTTTAAACTCAAAATAAATAATAATGAAATAATAATATTTAAAATATATTTTTAATAAATTAATTTTTTTAAAAAAATTTAATAATATTATTAAAGGTATTTTAGTTAAAATAAATAAAATTATAAATTTTTTAATCTTTAAAATAACATCAAGGGCGTAAGTTTTCAAAATAAAAAAGAAATAATTTTAATTTTTCTAAAAAACATAATTTATTCTAAATGTTATTGATAAATGACACACTGAGAATTGGAAAGGACAAAAATAAAAGAAAAGAAACTAGAGAGGAAGAGAAAGACAGGATGTTATGAGTGAAAGTGATAAAAATAAAAAATATATATAGACAAAAATACTCAAATTTTTATATATGGAGAATCAAACATAAAATTAAAACACTAACAAATTTGAGTATAAGGAAAAATATTTAATAATTAAGGCTCGAATTAAAATTACTTTCAATAAAAAAAATATTAAAAAAACAAAGCGTGAAAGTAAAGTGACTAAAAAGTAAAATGACAAAGAAGAAAAGTTAAAGTGACAAGGAGGAGTTAAGATCCACTTTACAGAATCCAAAGAGGAGGTTGGGCAAAATGAATGAATTATTCAAAATAATGAGCTTAGTTCTCTGAAATCAACAATTTGCACATTTCATTATTTAGCAATGATAAAAAGTTAATTAAACAACATTTATTATAGGTAACCATATCTCATCAAGACATATTTTACAAATTCTCCTGTTTATATGATTTCTTTTTTGAATTATCAAGATATTTTTTGAATTTTTGATGAACTATAGGTAATATAATGCAAGAAGCATTTATCAAAAATTTAATTTAAATATAATTTATTTGTAAGATTCATCTCAATTAATTGCTTGACATAATTAACGATTCCTTCAATTTAGCATATATTTATTAGAAAAATTCTAAATATCAGTCTTTCAAAATCTAGACTGTACATCAAGTTGTATCTTCAAGGGAAAAGTGTTGCCGTGATGAAACTACAAATAATTGATGGGAGAAATGTTTTCACAGACTTGATTTTGTAAGACCATATAAGAACTCACCATATGAAAATGATTTACTGGAGAAAATAAATTATAATATGGTTTAAAAATTCAGCTGTTTTTCAGAAAAAAAATCAAGGCAAAAGTTTTTTTTTTCAACACTAAATTTTAGAATTATTTTTAATTTCATCTAAAAAGTTTATTCTTTTGTATTAATTTAATCATAAATATTTTTTTAAAAAAAATAAATTTAGGTGGGGAGGTGATACTTCATTCCAAGATCAAGGCAAGCTCTCGGGCTTAGAGTACATTTACAAATAACTTATCAATGAAAGATCATTTAAATTTGAATCTAAACTATAAAATTGTCATGGGTGAAATGTGACTAAATGAGTAATTTAATCATAAATGATTACAAAATTGCCTAATGTCATTCTTATTATTAATTGTATCCAAATTAATAATGAAAATTAAGTGATCAATTAAAAATATGATTAGCTAATTATTAGAAGATGTAATTGTTAAAATGAATTTAATCAAATAAATACTTATTTTGACAGTAGTAATTTATCTGTGGTTTCTCTGAATAAAACAACTGATAAAAATATGTCATTTTTGGCACTTAGATTATGAAATCATGTTTAATGCTTAACCCAAGAAATCATTTATAGCAAAAACTAGTCTAAAACCAGAAAAAACCCATTGGTGAGCTGTTCATATTGACTATTATTCTATCAGTTTGTGAAGTGCCATATATATTGATACATCATTCATCTACTAATATATTAACATAAGAAGCTGTAAATATTATAATTATTATATAGTAAATTTAAATTTTAGTAATTCAAATCATTTACATTTTAAATTCTATACCAAAATTATAGAATCCAAACCTACTACCTAGGTGTTTTTAAAAGAGTTGAAATTCAATACTACATCTCATGACATGTTACTATGAAGTTTCATTTGTATTTGGAATATGCTATTTGATTTTTTTTTGTAGAGAGAGGTCGAAGCCCAAATAACAAAAAAAAAAAATACACTATTTCAAGAATAGATACTCCAGAAACATCATTCAACATTAACCAATAAAAATTAAGAGGAGGCTGAAGAACATGAAAACTATACCTCAACTAATTAGAAAAGGAAATACCTTTCAGTCCTTCCAAAATTGAAAGAAAATTATTAAATGAAAACTATTAATCATTTTTATGCTGAACAAAACACGACTAGAGAACATTACTTTCTAAAGATAAGAAGATAAGATGGCAATAAAAAAGCATTTTCCATCACAATCATCTCTAGAGATAACTATTAAATAGAGCTTAGGACATGATTAAATATACAAGAATTCAACTAATCCTTGCAAATACAGAAGAAAAACGTTTAGCTAGACCCAATTTACAAAAAAAATAAAATAGAGATAAATAGAATTTACAAAGATTTAAACTTTATTCTTTTGTTCTTGGAGAAAGAGGCATATATTATATATTCACCAATATGACAATTATTGGAAGTTTTGGTTGTCAAGCTCTGGCTTTCGCATTCTGAGCATACTGTTTTCCTGCACAGTGCTATCAGCTTTATGCTTTGCGATGAATTGCTTGTACCAACTTGCTGAGAACCTTGGAGTTCTCTTCTGCGTGACAAAATCAACATGATACAATCCAAATTTGACATCAAATCCATAACTCCACTCGAAGTTGTCAAGCAAGGACCACGCATAATATCCCCTCACATCTGCTCCTTTCCTGATCACATGGTTCAAAGTTCAAACATACACAATACAAGGCACTTAATTTTTTTTTCTTATTTTTATGGATTTTCCATTATATATTCTTACCTTATTGCAGCCATAATACTGTGTAAGTGAACCTCCATGTATTTAATTCTCCTAATATCATTAACTTGTTCTTCAAGCGTGTAATTTGGACCTTTCAATTCTCCATACCCTACAAAATGTTTGGGTAGTCAGAAATGCACTTGAATTTGATAAAAGACCTTATTAGGTTTTGCTTACCATTTTCAGTAATGATCATTGGAGTGTTATTGTATTTGTCTTTGATATAGATAAGGGCTTTCTCCATGCCTTGTGGATAAAAATTTAACCATTCAAATGGAGTCTGCATTATAACATCAGAAGCTTCAGAAACAACCATAACTAAACATGTAAGCATATATATATATATATATATATAAAGCTGTAATTTTTTAGACTATATTAACAATTTAATTCTTAAAAGATATGTTTATTAATACTTTAGTCCTTAAAAGATATTGATTATAAAAATTAATTATCAAAAGTTTGAAACATTATACATATTAGTTCTTACAGTTAGATGTCGTTAAAATTATTTGACGTATGTGCTGATGGAAGGACTAAAGTATATAGTGTTTCAAACTTTCGAGAACTAATTTGTATAGTCAATATCTTTTTCATAAGCAGTTAACGATACACATCAACATGTCTTAAATTTTTTAACAGCATTTAACGGAAGGACTAACGTGTATAGTATTTCAAACTTTTAAAAATTAATTTATATAATCAATATCTTTCAATGACTAAAATGTTAGTAAATGTATCTCTCAAAAATCAAATTGTTAGTATAGTCAATTTTTTGGGTGAAGAATACTTACAAGTTCTCCTATTGGGACACCATTTTTTTGTTCAACTCGTAAATATGAACCCTCTGTTTTTGTGACCCCAATGCCAGGTTCACAAACTGAAAAGAGACAGTCTCGAGCATAAAAACTTGCATAGTAATTGATGCCAATGAAATCCAATCCATATTTGAGTATCTTTTTGTCTTTGCTGGAAAATTTGGGCAAGATGGTTCCTAGAGTCTTCTCCATATCTTCTGGGTATCTTCCAAAAAAAATTGGGTCCAAGAACCTGCATTATTGTAGTTAAGGATTTAATTATACATACTTTTGAGGAACCAATCAACCAAGCACTGTGCCTTTTTGAGTTGTATGAATAAACAAAAATAATAAATTGTGGGAAACCTTACCAATTTATGGTGAATGATGTTGCTCTTTCGGTAGCCAATATATCTTCTCTAGAATTGCTGAAGGGCTCAAACCAGTCGAAGTGTAACACAAAGCCTATCTTCCCCCTTTGCTCATTCTGGATTATGCCATTCAAGATGTGTGTATCTTTTTGTAAACCAAAATTTAAATGACGAGATGATGTCTCAATCCAGAGTTAGAGCGAGTTTTGGATTGAGCATAATATACTTACAAATAACTCACCAAGGAGAGATCACTTAAGGCGTGTTTGGGATTGAGTAGGTGAAGGGAAGGAAAGGAAGGGAAAGGGAAAGGAAAAGGGAGAAAAGAAAGATTAAGTATTAATTTCTCTTTCTCTTGTTTGGATCTTCCAAAATTTATCAATTTGGGGTAGAGAAGGTTAATACAAAATCTTTCAATTTCTTTCTCTCCAAAATTTAGAAATTCAAACAAGGAGAATGTTCCAAAATTCTCTTCTCTTCCCTTTCATTCTCTTCAATTCAAACACATCCTTAGGGTCTGTTTGGATGGGGGAGAATTGATAGAAAGGTAAGAAAAATGAAGAGAATTTACAAACCTTTCTCTTATTTGGTTTCTGAATTTTGGAAGGGAAGAAATTGGAAGATTTATATTAAATCTCGTTAACATTCCTTCTTTGTTAATTTCAATTACTTCAAATTAAAGTATTTTGGAAGATCTAAACAATAAGAGAAACTATCACTTAATTTTTCCTTCTTTCCACGCACCCTTAGAGTGTGTTTGGATATAAGAAGGGAAAGGGAAAATGAGAGAAGAAAATACTAATTGTTAGTTTCCTTCCCTTATTTAGAGTTCCTCCAAAATCTTTTAATTTGGGTAATTAAAATTAATGAAGGAGGGAGATTAAGGAAGGTTATTGCAAAATCCTTCATTTTCTTTTCCTTCAAAGTTTAGAATCCCAAACAAGGGAATGGTTAATGCTCTTTCCTTCCCTCTTCCTCTATTATCCTCAATCCAATCATACCCTTACATTCAAATCTAGACCATGCAATTGTCATGAATAAAAAATGATTAGATGAGAAAACCCTTATTGGCATTGAAAATATTTGTATTTGATTGGTTAATATTCAAACATTTGGTAACTTCTCAGGGTTTGAGAAAATTTTGGATCCTCTAAATTTGAGAGATGATACATTTCTTTAAATTAGAGAGAGATAGAAAGAAAAAAAATAAGGGATACACATTGATAAGGACACACCTTAAATGAATTTGGGACCAAATGTTTTTTCTTTCTATTTCTCTCTAACTTTAAAGAAATATACTATTTCTCAAATTTAGAGAATCTAAACCCGTTTGAGAGATATATCAAAATCATACTCCCTTTTACTTTGTATTCAAAATGACACAATCAGATTCAAAAGATAAGAAAAACCTACAATTTTTTTAAGTAAGTATTTTGGTTAAAATAAGTGAAATTATAAGTTTTTCTTATTTATCTTGTAGAGAGAAATGCAATTTGATCTAAGACAAAATTACCTGATATTTAGTTCTATACAGTTGAACTGCAGCTGCATGTGAGAGGATAATATTATGAGCTGCTACAAAGGGCTCAGTCTCTGAATTTCCATGAGTGCAATTTCCAAAAGGGGGAGAGCAACGAGATGGTGGGTAGATACCAGAACGGTAACTAAATTTCACTAAGTAATTTGGTTCATTGAAGGTGACCCAATACTTCACTCTGTCACCAAAGTATTTAAAGCACACTTCTGCAAAATATACAAAGTCTTCCCTGCATAATAAAAAATTCAAAACAAGTTAGTGTCCTATTCTGGTAATTTGATATGAATATTGGACATGCATGCATGCTTCAAATACAATATATATAACTTCATTTTTTGAAATTTGATTATTCATGAAAGTTAATTAATTGAGAGATAAACTAGTTGCTTACTGTGATTGAGGACTAAGCCAACCTCCATATCTGTCCTCAAGCTCTTGAGGAAAGTCAAAGTGTGACAAAGTTATAAATGGTTGGATACCTATGAGTAGCAACAATAAACTGTAAATGGTTAAATCTTTGAAACATTAATTAGCATTATACAATTAGATACATAAAAGATTCTTTTCTCTCTTGTTTAATCTGTACACGATAATTTAGTTTCTATAAATTCTAAACCCAATCTAGAATTTATAAGAATTCAAATAAGAGAGTAATAATATTTTAGAGATTAAATTATTAATATAGGAAGAAAAAATCCTAAGTCTTATTTCTCTTTATAAAAGAAAGGAAATTTGAGATCAAAATTATAATCAAAATAAAACTCAAACCTTTGAGTAGCAGAGCATCTATTAGGTTGTTATAATAGTTAATACCAGCTAAGTTCACTTTCCCAAATCTTCCTTCTGTTCACAAAAATAGAAAAACCTGCATTGTGAGTTTATTGCAAGTCTTCTAAAAGTTTCGTATTAAAATAATATATTTTTTATTATACAATTAATCCTAGGAATATAATGTTGCTGAGTTTGTTAAAAGAGATAAGCATACTTGGTAATATTCTTGCCCATGAAATCGAAAAACGATAGCTGTCGATTTTGATAGCTTCCATTAAATCTGTATCCTCCTGTTTTCATATCCATAGTTAAGAGTAAAATAAATGATAAAAAGGTATAAGAAAAATCTAATAATGTAATATCCAACTAAGAATACTATTATTTTAAAAAAAATTAAATATAATTTTTATATTTTTTTCATTAGGTGTTTAAATTAAAAATTGATATGTATATAGTTTGTACAACTTATTTTTTTAATTATTTTTTTTATAATTTATATACTTTATTTTAATTAAAAAACTTACTAATAAAAAAATATAAGCAATTTTGTATTTTTATTTAAAAAGTTAACAGAATAATATAACTTAAAGAAGAGGAAAAAAGATATGGCCGTATATAAAAATGGCGTTTGGTTCGCTTGATTAAATTATTCAATTGGAGAAAAAGTCAATAGCTATAGCCTCTGCGCCTCTACCAACCCTTTGATTGATGACATCTTTTTTTAAAAAAAAATTAAAAATTATTATATTTGGCCAGATAGTGCGACTAGCAGTGTCAATTTGTCCCAAGCAAAAGTGTATAAACGTGGCAAAAACTGAGCTATTTCTAAAAATAGAAGAGAGATTCCTAAATTCTCCTTGTCTATCACATGTTTTAAAAATTATTTTTTATTTTTAAAAACAAAAAAATAAAAATATATATTTAAATAACTATTTTTAAAATTAGGAACCCAGCTAGGATAATTAAAAAGCCCCCTTTTTTTAATAGAATCTATTCTACTAATTTTACCAAACAAATATATATATTTTATAATATAATGCGATAATTATTTACTAATCGTCAAGAATCACACCAACTACAAGCATCCACAACCAATCATTAATATGAGGTACCAGATAGCGATGATATTGATCAGCAGAAACATCACCATTGCTTCCATCCTCTATATTACCTGCAACAATATATATATATATATATATATATATATTAATTTTTAATCAAAAAATTTGATAATAAAAATATAAAAATTATACTTAATTTTTTTTAAAAAATAATTTTTTCTTAAAGCTAGTTGCAACCCCAAATATGGTAAAGCCTGTAGATTGGAGGAATAATTTGGTGCTTTTCATCACCTGGTTTGTGGGTGAAGACATCCCAATTGCACAATCCTTTTCCATCGCTCAAGTAAGCACCTTCATACTGTGAGAATCAAATCAAACCAAAGGTAAAAAAGTTTAAATTTTTATATTTAACAAGATCCTTAGACAACAATTCTGGGATGAAGAAGAAGAAGAAGAAGAAGTGAAGAACCTGGTAAGCAGACGAAGAAGTACCGAAGATGAAATCTGAAGGAAAGAGAGATTGGTGTGAGGGTTTTGAGAGAGAAGATGAAGTGAAGAGCAGGAGATGAAGAAAGAGGATGTGGAAAAACAGAGACTTCTGAAATAAAGAAAACTCCATTTTTGCTTTATCCTTTTGCTCTCTTTGTGATTTGTGAATGCCAAACTTGTTCACTTTATATGCAATGATCGGAGGGGGGCAAAATGGGCCAATAATTAACAGGAAAAAAGGAGCAGCGCGTGAGAATCGTGCCTAATATATTTGATTAATTTATTTTAAATAAATTACACTCTTCTCTTAACTTATACTCTCTTCTAACTTAAAGAAATTTATAATTTCACTTTTTTTTATTAAAATATCTTTTAATAACATTATTAAATTTTTTAAAAATTATAATTTATTAAAAAATATATTTCATAATTTACTATTTCATTAAAATTTATTTTAAGTTAAAAATAATAAAATTATTTTATATTAAATTTGTTTAAAAAAATTTTTATATTAAATTTGTTTAAAATTTTTTATATTAGTCAAATATATCTTTATTTATATAAATAATAAATATAAAGATATTTTGGTCACAATAGATAATATTATAGATTCTTTTATCTTTTAAGAGAGAAAAATATAATTTTTTTAAATATATAAGATAATAGTATAATTTTAACATCTTTTATAAGAGGAGATTGTAATTTACTTAATTATTTTTTGGTTGAGAATTGAGATGTCTAGTGTTTTTCTTAGGTTGGAATTTTTTTACTCTGGTTGCAAGCTTGTTCTCATGTAATGGTCTGGACAAAGAGGGAAGCAGAAATGGACCACAAATTAAAAAATAAAAAAAAACAAAAAGAACATTAAAAAAAAAAGTGGAGCATATGAGTAGTGTGTAATAGATTTAATTAATTTCTTGATACATTCTTACGATTATGTAGGCGTAGCAAATTATTTTCAATTTCTTGTAAACATTTTGGAAGGAACTTTTTTTTAACTGTTAGACTATTTTAAAATTTGTATTTATGGTAATTAAAAAATTATTATACAAATTCTAATAAAATTCCAGGGATATAAAGTGTATGCAAAATTCTCCTTTTTGTCAAATTTTTTATAGCTAGGCTTATTAATAAACATATTAACAGAAAGTATGTTGGACAAAATTAAAAGCCTGCTAGAATTTTATTTTGTTAACTTTTAAATTAAGAAGAGTAAATTGCATAACCCTTTAAATTAAGATAATTATTTACATTTTGATCTATTTTTTGTAACAAGAGAAATATAAGAAATTATTTAACTAAAACCCTGAAAATGATTACTACAATTTACTTCAAAAAATAATTTAAAAAAAAAAGTGCTACTTACACAACATCTGAGTTTATTTCCAGCCTCAAAATTGTAAGAGCTCTGAATCATAGTTCTTGGCATTAAGCCTCAAAATTGTAAGAGCTCTGAATCATTGTTCTTGGCATTAAGGAAACTAAAGCCTCTTCTACACAATCAACCATATCAAAATTTGATTACAAATTTCATAACTATGACTTATGGCCCCAAAGAAGCCAGCTTTCAGTCCCATTGAACACAATACATAGCTTTGCTCTGTAACATCGAGTGTCATCAATGACGCTTACAGCTCCAATCATGAGTCATCCATACTTCATTCTTCATCACTTGTGGCACATAACTTCAAATTAAAAATTCTTAAGTACGCTCAATCTCTTAAAAATAGATAAACCAAACTAATTATAAAGAGACATGTAACCTAGTCACACAAACTTGTCAATGGGACTCACATCTGACATGTTTACATGTCTCTTCAAAAATAGTTTAGTTCATCTTTTATAGATTGAGCAAAACTATAGCCTTACTGTTTAGCCTGCAAGTGGAAACAAGAAATTGTTAGTTATGTCCCAGTTATATAATGTAGGCAACACTAACTGAGAAATAGACAAGTTCAAAAAACAGAAGAGCATAGTATAACACAGAAAAATGCTGCAAAATAGTACTTCTAATTTAAACACTCTTACAACCACCAAGATAAAGCCATGAAAAAATAACCCTGGCACTCATGCAAAGGTAACTGTTACCAATAGGATAAGAACTAGAACGTAGCAAAATGATCAGAAAGGACATGGTGATGACCGACGACTGATGACCGGCTTTAGGAGGTTTTTTTGGTGGCACGGAAAGTTGTAAGTCTTTGTGTCAATGTCTGACTTGATTGGTAACATTTAACAGTATTTATGCATGCTATGGAGAACATAGTTATAAGTAAAAATGTCATAACCCACAACTTATTGTCAAGTAAAACTTCGATTGTTCATTGTACAGATTACATGTTTCTGAATTCACATTTAACACATTCTTTGGTTGGAACAAACGAAATTTCTTATAATTATTGCTTCTTCTTTTTTTCTCACACATGCAAAGACTATAGAGTTAAAAAAAAAACGCAAAACCATCTTGTCCATATCCCATACGTAAAGCCCTTGACGGCCTCAAAAGTATAAGAAGCAACCTTAATATAAAAGAGGACAGAAATGCACCTGTGAATAGATGAAGGTTCCAAGAATTGCAATGGCAGCACCAAGGGCATTGACGGGTTGGACTGGGGTGTGGAAGATGATAATTGATGAGACAATTACCGAAATTCTCTTCATTGTGTTACCTATGCTAAATGTTAGTGGCGAAATCTGATCAAGAGACATGTAAGATACTTGGTTGTACAAGTGGTAGAAGATACTCTGGGCAGCTACCCACCTGTAAATGTTGCAGGACGTACTTGTTAATTAAACATTAGATGAAGAAAACTATGAAGCTCTTCAGAAACGCAATACATTGTATCCGTTAATGCTGATGTAGGTTTCATCAGTTACTAGGCTTTCTAAAATTAAACTACCAAGTTTTTCACAAAAATGTTTTTCATAAAGAATGCAATTTTGGAAAAGCAACACAAAAGCGGTGTCAATTTATGCCGAATAATAGTTTAAGCTTAGAAGTAATTTAAAAATCATGCAAAAGTTGAGTTTGCTGTTAGAAAACAAAAGGGTCATCCATATAAAAATAACTATACAATAGCCAAAAATAATATGAAATTCCACTGAGATAAAGAGGATAGAAAATCTACATACATGCGAAGATTTGAAGATTGGACTTACCATATAAAATTGGGACCAATCTGAGACATAGCAGTTTGCCAGCCAGCAGCCCACATCTGGGGACCCTCCACAGCAATGGCCAAAGGTGTGAGAAGTAACAAAGACAACATGGAAAGACAAGCATAGTAGTTCATGCCACTAACAGACATCCCCTTCATCCCCTTCTTTGAGAATATGTTCCGGAAGACAAATGCCAAATTTGATATCATAGCCCCCATAAACCCTGAAACACAGAAAAGTGAGTAATTAAAGTATAGATTCCATTTTCAACATCCTAATAAAACTGTCTATCGCATGACAAAATATGCAATGTCCAAGTGCAATTTGAAGAGTCAAAATGTGAATTTATCCGAGTATGGTCTCACCAGTCATATTGAAATTGAGCTCTGTCACAGCAGCAAGAGCACAACCACCAATAATTGGGAGAAGTGATAGGTAAACTGGAATAGGGAATGCCTCTCCAAGCAAGAACCTTGAAACCAGGACACTAAAAGCAGGCTCTCCACTCTTGATGATGTGGGTGAATGAAACGGCAACTTTTGACATACTCACGGTTGCTGCAACATGTCCGATTGTGTGCGCTACAGCAACCTGCAAAACCCAATTGTTACAGTAATCACGTAAGAAGTATACATCAAAACCAATGTCACGCCTTCTCCTAACTGCTAATTGGTCCCAGGCAAGACATTCTTGTATAAGCTCAACATATAGAAGCTCACCAAGGCGTTCTACCATATTAAAGTTGTTATTTTCATTGTTCAACTCTCACTCATATGTTAGAAGAGTCAATAAATGACATAGTAGAGTCAACATACCAAAGAAAAATCCATCCCTAGTTCATAGTTTCTTGTCCTTACCCAAGACCTATCATCTAACACAGCCAACAACAAACCAAGCCTTTTCCCAGTCGAATATATGGATCAAGACGCCAATGCGTTCTATCTTATCATCTAACACAAACGTTAATACAAAATTATGTCATTTTAATCTTGTTTTGACTACATGCTATGCTATTTAAGCATGGATATTTCAAAAACAGAACTATATTATATCCAATATGTATCCAGTAATCTTATCCGAAATGACACCACCTCAAATTACACTAAAACACTATATTTTGTCATATTACTACGTCTGCATCATATCACGTCATGTACTGTAAGCTGAGAAAGTAATAGAATTGAGGCAAGATTTACTTACCGGAAGCAGGGCCTTCCAAAACTCCAAACTGACTTTGGGGGTATCAGCAATTCTCGTGGCCCATGAGATTAACATCATGAGGGAGCCAGCAGCCAGTGACAAAGTCGAGGTAAGCCATGGGTAAGGAAAAGCATTCAAAACCTTCTTGTTGTAAATGTTGAATACCACATTCAAAGCCCACCAAGTAGCAAAATACAAACCAATTTTGACCCTCTGAGCTGCCTCTACCCCAGCCTTTTCGTCTACATTAATCTCTAGAGGCCGTGACTTATCAGCCTCATAGGCCTCACACTCTATAACCCTCTTTCTGTGCCTTCCCAACAATCTGAAATTCTGTGTGTATGAAATATAAAGGGGTTTCTGGGATTGAACATTCTGACCAGAGGGTAGTGGATAAAATTGAGGGGTTTGAACAGAAAGCTTTCTGCTTGAAGAAGCAGAGCAGGTCAGGGAGAAAGCTGGTGTGGACTTGATTGAAGAGATCATGGAGATGGTCGAAGAAATTAAATTTAAGTGAAAGGGAGAATTAATGAAATGGGTATTGTTGAGGTGTGTGCTTGCTTTTGAAGCTTGAAGTATGAGAATGCGGAGGATTTATAGTACGATTATTCCGAGGGTGGGGAAGGAGAGTTGGTAGGCGTGGAAAAGTTCAAAACATGATTTGTTGGTAAGCATTGGGGAGAAGGGCTGGTGAGAAAATCAAAGGGAAAGAAAGAGGAAGCAGAGAAATAGGAAACGGCTTTTCCTATGAGGATGGCGGTAGAGAGGGAATGCACATTGGGATTGGGTGCGTGGACCCCGAAAAATTTGTCACGTGTCACATATATATATATATAATTTAAAATTTAAATTTACATGTAAAAATGGAAACATTAAATAATTAAAATAGATTAATTTTCATAAAATGTGATTTTAAGTATGAACCATATGTCAAATCATTTTTCATAATTGTTTTCCTCGTAACTCTTCATTTAAATTCATTTAAATTTAAAACTTTATATAGGATGGGATTATGCGATGTGAAAATAATTATAAAATTATTTGAATGATAAATCTATATATACAGGAGATGCATAATCATATCTCTCTCTTTTTATATATCATATCACTCATATTATTTTTTACATAAGTGAAATCATACTCCTCTTTCACTCTATCATATGTGTATATTATATATTATATAATTTAGAAGATGAGAAAAATAAAGACTCAAAATTATATATATAATACAAATTAACGATAAGTAAAATATTATTTTTAAAATATAAACATTAATTTTTATTTTATATTTACAAATTAAAAAATTAAGATTCGTTCTATTAAATGTCAAGCGACAAGTATTTATAAATGCCTACAAGATGAAGATGGCCATGGGGAGTGGGTTTTATTTTTTTTTTTTTTTTCTTTTGTTTTTCGATTCCCATTTTTTTTATAATTGAGAATTTTATACGTGTAAAATTTTGATTTTATAAAAGTTAAAGTAAAACTTTTGAAATATAAAAGAATGTAATTTTAAATTTAGATAATTAAATCCTTAAAAAAATTTAAATTTATTAGAGTAAATTATTAATAAAAAAATATCAATATATATTAGACTAACTAAATAAGTTAAAAATATATTAGTAATTTAGATATAACATTTTAACGTAGTAAAAAGTAAAGTTAAGTCTTTCGCAGTAGAAGTGAGAGATAAAATTGAAAAAAAAAAAGTTAGACTATAATTTATTTAAAGTAAATCTTTTAATTTATTTTTTTGTCAATTTTTTTTATATATAATGTAAATCCGTAAAAATGATGGTCACTTTTTGTGTCCATATTTTGGCAGGAGAAATCTATTCGAACTGCTGTCCCCACAGCACCAATTCAGGCAATCCTTGTAATGATCCAACTTGTCATTCCCAATAAATACTCAGAGAGTTCAAATTTAATTTAGATGGTGTTTGATATATAATTTTTTAAAGTACTCTGAAATTTGTTAATAAGACGTTTGAGTTTAATAATATGTATGACAATTTTAAAATTTATGTGATATATATATATATATCTTAAATAACATAAAATATTCCCCGGCTTAAAGTTTTATGTATAAATTGTCAAGTCTCAAACTCATAATTTAATTATTTTATTATTAGTAAAGATATAATTTTTAACGTAAGCTTATTGGTTAAAAAAATCAATTTTTTTCAAATTTTTTATCATGGAATTTTTTTTATTGTATACTTATGAATTTGACGTATAAATTGTGCAGATTATATTTAACCATTGCATACATGTAAATATAACATTTGCAATTTTTTCTTTTGTGAATTAAGGGTTGGGGAAATAATAAGAATAAAATAATAAAGACTTATATACATAATTTTATTTTAAATACTAAAAAAGCATATAATTTTTTGACCTTTTGATGAATATTTTTTATATGACTTTTTATTCTCATATTTGTCTATATTATGTTAGTCGACTATATGTTATATAATTCCCAAGTATTATTTGCACGTAATGTATATCAGGCTGAACAACATTGTTGGTGACGAGAAGCTTTGGAGATTTCAACTCAAAATTATCGACCCTTACAAGTTAATTACAATAGGTTTTTTGGGCAGACATGCGAACTCGCTAAATTATCCTCAAGCTATATCAAATGAGAAAACAACATGTCAATTACAATTAATAATTCTTATTAAAAAAATATTTATGCGTGGTAATTTTTTATTATATATATATTAAAATAATTTAATAACAAAAAATTTAATATTTTTAAGGTAAAAATAATTTTTTATATGAGATTTTAATATTTTATTTTTCTTTTTAATTTTATCTCTTATTTTTATTAATTAATACAATTTATTTTTAATTAAATGTTATTTTTATATATTACTAGCAATTAGAGTTATATATAAAACTTATGTAAAATTATTTTTATTAAAATATAATTAAGCTAACAAAAAATTTTAAATGAGATTAAATTGATTATTAAATTAGTTTTTGTATAATTTTAAATTTTTTTCAAGTTTTTAATTTTTAGATTTTGAATAAACAAGTAAATAATTTAAAAAAAATTTAAAGTGTTTTGGTCTCATTTAAAAGTGTCAAAATGAACTAATCTAACTCGGACTTGTTTTAACTTTATTTTTTTTAGGATTGAGTCGGGTCAATTATTTTTAAAATGGGTTAGTATTTGTCCAATTCATCTCAACCCTATTATGGCCATAGGCTGACCTTTTTTTAAAAATTATAATAATTTAGATTAATAAATAATACTTAAAAAAATATTTATTATAATTTATCATACTAAATTTTTTAATATTTTTAAAATGAATAAGAAAAAAATCATAATTAAAATACATTAAATAAAATTTAAAAATTATAAACTATAAGATAAATGATAATTTATCATTACATAATATATATCATGAGCAGAAAATAAAAATTAAACATTTGTTATCAGAATGTCAACTTCATTATTTATTTTTAAAAAAAATTAAATAAAAATTAATAAATATTTTAAAAATTAATTTAAAAAAATAAAATGAGCTAACCTAAACCCAAACCTAACCCAATTTAAACCTTATTTTTAAGTGACTAAGCCGAACTAGTCCATTTTTATTAAGGCCAAAATACTTTTAACCTGACTCTAATTATTTTTACAAGTCAATCTATTGAGTTAAGCCTATTTTGACACATTTAATCTCATTTAATTTTTAATTATGTTTTGACTATAATAATTATGCTTAAGTTTTAAAAAATTATATTAATTAATAAAAATAAGAGCAAAAAAAGATAAATTTAAAATCTCATATAAAATTAAAATATTAAATATTAATTTTAGCTTTTTTAAAAAAAATTAATTTTTTTGTAGACAAAATTTATTTACAATTTAAAAACTAAAGTGGAAAAATAAGTCTGCTGAGCTTAAACTGAACTGTAGGCTATAGCTGCTGCCCCATTCCATTCTTCACCGCTAATTCCATTGCAACAGCTAAACGACAATTCGCAACAGTTGAAGGAAGCAAAAATCTTAAAAATCTCAACTCGAAACGCAGACAACGATTGATGGCGTTTAAACATGCTAACTTGTTGAACTCGAAGCACACGTTGACGCCGATTGCCTACGTTTTTCTAACGGCAAAATTTGTAGTATCTCAACACTCTAAATATGTATAATTTATATTAACAAAAAATAAAAAAACAAATAAAAATATCTTAAATCTAATTTATATTAGATAACATAAATAAATTGACTTAAATTTAATAAATTTTTAATATTAAAATAATATATAATTAACATATCATTAAAATTTAGTAAAAATTTGACAAAAATTTAAAATTAAAAATTAATATAAAATTATAAATATTTAATTAAAAATTAAATAAAATTATAAAAACTAGATAAATAATTTAATTTTAATTTTAATTTATAAGGTTAATGTTAACTTGCAAAGTTGATCTTAACTGACTCGACTGATCTTAACTTGCAAGGATAATCTTAACCCATAAGGTTAATCTTAACTCATAAGGTTAATCTTAACTCATAAGGTTAATCTTAACTTCTAAAGTTAATATTAACTTAGAACCTCGCTAATCAATCACTCGCTTCAAGTTTTTTTTACCTTCCTTTCGTCCCTCTTCCTCCTTATTTCTCCCCTTTTTTTTTTCTTTCTTCTTTTTTCTAAATGCTTCCCTTTCTTCAACTTCTTCTTCACCTTCCGTCTCTCTTCCTCTCCCTCCTTCTAAACTCCATGGTTGGATCAACTAGCTCATTGGTTTGAGAAAAAATTGACAATTTAATCAGTTTCCATTTTTAATACTATGATACCTTCTATTTTATTTACTAAATAAATTTTCAAGAAACTAAAAATACTTAAGTCCTCAAAATTTTCATTTTAAATTTTAAAAGAAGAGTAAAATTATACTCTACAGAGATATGTTAAAATTATATTCTCTCTCTTTTATTTTAAAAAATTATATTTTTCTTTTTTGAGATAAAAGAAAAACTTATAATTTTATTTGTTTTAACAAAAATATTTTTATATTTATTATTTATATTATTAAATATATATTTAATTAATATAAAAAATTATTTTTAAGGCTAAAACTAACTTTTTGTCCCTTGACTTTGCATAAAATTTTAATTTTGTTTTTTTTTGTTTTAATTTTTTTTATTATCTTTACTAATTGGTAGAATTTCATCTTTTTTCAAATGTTGTTAGTCATATTTGAAGTTCAAGTGAAATTATTCTACTTAAAGCATAATTGAAACTTAGATCAAGCCAAAAAAATTTAAAAAGTTTTTGAAATTTTTTATTTGGATATTTGAAATCCAAAAATTAGGAACTTCGAGAAAATTTTACATCTATATAAAAACTAATTTAGGGATTGTTTTAGTTTCATTGAATTCTTCTACTAGCTCAACTCTAATTTAATAAGAGTAAATGCACATGATTTTTTTATATGACATTATCTTAATGATATATATATATATATATATATATATGTATGTATGTATATGACATGTTGTCAAGAAAAAAAAATTTTTCTATTAATAAAGATAAAGTATAAAATTGAAACTTTGCACAAAGGTCATGGACAAAAAGTTAATTTGGCCTTTTTTTAATTTAAAGTAAAATAAATATCATTTTCAACTCAAAAAATATAATAATGAAATAATAATATTGAAAATATTTTTTAATAAATTATAATTTATTAAAAAATTTAATAATTTTTTAAATATTTTTGAGTCAAAATGAGTGAAATTACAAAGTGTTTTAATTTTTTAAGAGAGAGGAGTGAAAATTTTTAAAATAAAAGAGAGGAGAGTATGATTTTAATATTTTTTTTAAAAAAATAAAGTGTAATTTTGACATATTTTAAAAAATAGAGTATAATTTACTATAAAATAAAATGCTCAAATTTTTTTTAATGTATCAAAAAAATGGGCATTTACACTAAAATATATTTTCTTATTAATCTTAAAAAATATCATTTTTTGGACTAACTACAAGATTATACCACTTTCACTGTATATCATTAGCGAATTGCATGCATATTGCACTCAAATTTGCTAGAGCCAATAACAAGTTGCATGACCTCGGAAAATGGAACAATTTGATGGTCCCAATAACAAATTGGCCCTCAAATTTGCTAACGTCAATAGCAAATTACAAGAACTCAAAAGTTGGGACAATTTGATGGCTCCAATAACGAATTGTGTACTTAAATTTACTAAGTCCAATAGCAAATTTCATCAACTCAAAAATTTTAAAAATGGAAACTTAAGATAAACAAGATATATTAAAAAAATTGTAACTTCACCAATAAAGTAAATGAATAAAAAAATACAAAAAAAATTTAAAATTAAATTAAAAGATATCATAAATAAAAACTACTTTTTTGTTGTGTATTTTTTTTACAAAAACAATTTAACGTTTATCAACAATTTTTTTTTTCGGCTTGCTTAGTTTGCTGCGTGTAATTATGATAAATTTAAGATGATCAACGGTAATTTAAAAAAAAAATTATTGTCTCATTTGTTTGCGTGTTGGAAAACTTACAAAAAGGTGTATGTGAATGAACTATTTTTTTTTTTCTAAGTCGCGAGGCTCATACAAAGGATAGGAAGTAAAAAATTAAGAGAGATGGCTAATTATACAGGTAAATAAAAGAAAAATTAATTAAATAAAAATCATTTTAGCAAATTGTGCCATTTTTGGAGGTTCTGAAATTTGCTAAGTAGGTAATTTGCTATTGGAGCCATCAAATTGTCCCATTTTTTGACAAATTTAAGAGCCAATTTTCTATTGGGACCATCAAATTAAATTGTCCCATTTTTGGAGACTATGCAGTTTGTTATTGGCTCAAGAAAATTTGAGTGTAATATCATGTCACTGATAACATTAGCGAATTGCAAGTCATACTTTCATGTGCGGTGGAAATGGTATAGTCTTGTAATCAGTTTTAAAAATAATGATATTTTTAAAGATAAATAAAAAATAATGAGTACATTTTGGTACAAATACACACAAAAATTATCACGAGTTGGACATTTAACATTGAATTAATATAAATAATTCGTATGATAAATTATCGATGGACATTTATGAATTAAGAGTTTGTTAGTAAATATTGTAAATTTCTGCTTATTTTGAATTTTTTTCCCAAAAATAAGTTTTTTTGGAATTATAATAAAAATATTTTTTATATACCAAGAATAAAGTAAAAAAAATTAGATTTTTTCTTTAAAATTAAAAACAGAAATATTTTTTTGAAGTCAATCCTACCCTCACACTTGCAATTATTAATTAACATAATTTTTTTCAATTTTTTTACCTAACATTTTAATAATGTATTTTTTCCTAATTTGATAATGAAAAATTATTTTAAAACAAAAATTTTTAAATAAAAATTATTTATTTAATATTAATAAAAATTGTCAAATAATTTTGTCAAACATAACTGATTTGCACAATGTTTTTCTTTTAATTTAATTGTAAAAATATTTTACAGCTTATCCTTATACAGCTATATATCAAAATCATCAGGACAGGACTACCCCTACAACAGCCTGCATGTGAAGCCTGTCTGATCCAGTTGTTACTGAAAGCAACTGTGCTTTTTTTTGATATTAGAATTGAAAAATAGTTATGGTCGAGTAATATGTAGTTTTTTTTTTATATATTTTTGTTAGTAAATTTTTAATTAAAATAAAATATATAATTTATTTTTTAAAAAAAGATAATAAAAAAATAAGTTGTATAAATTATATATATTTCAATTTTTTATTAAAAACTTTGATAATAAAAAATTAATTTTTTC
Source organism: Senna siamea (assembly GCA_031216115.1). Classification (NCBI taxonomy): domain Eukaryota; kingdom Viridiplantae; phylum Streptophyta; class Magnoliopsida; order Fabales; family Fabaceae; genus Senna; species Senna siamea. The sequence goes on along the minus strand of CM062355.1, from coordinate 3,575,268 downwards.
TATAATTATTTATGGTGAACTCAATTTTTTAAGAGATGATTTTTTAATTTTTTTAGATTTGTACGAAACTTTTTTTTATTATCATATATAGAGATCTAAAAATAATGTAACAAGAGTGAACGTAACAAATTCTCCATAATATTATGCAATTAGGAATGGTATCTCATCTAAGTTTGTTAAGAAGACATCACAAATGTAGCAAAACACTTAATTCCTGCCCAAGTTTCCCTTATAACAGGTTGGCTTCAAATCAGTTTATTTTTGGATTGTTTAGGATATTTCATTCAACGCCTATATGACATGGCGTCACCAATACCTTGATGCATTTATGCTGTTTATTTTCTTTAGAAAATAGGAAAAAATAGGATTTTATATATATATATATATATATATATAGTTCATGAGTCTGAGTTCTGAGTACGAAAATTTGTACAAGTTTGAGTCTGAATTTCGGAAGAGTAGTACCACAATATATCCAATATGTATGAAAATCAAATTATTTTTCTTTAAAAAAAAACCACAATTCATAGACCATCCCAACAAGTATTCACTTTCTACTCTTCACAGTTTACACTAAGAACATAATAGCCTATAACAACAAAATCGCTACATAGGGACTTGAGAAAATCACCCAGAAATGTTTGGATTACCATCCCTCAATGTATATAGCGCAATTGGTTGAACCTCTATGGAGCTTCATCAACTCTTCACAGAACATCTTTTTCTCATATTCTAGCTGGGCTCCAAACTCAATCACCATCTTTGTTAAGACCATAGCATTTTTGAGTAAAATCTTTATTGCATTCAACCCCACTTCATTTGCATCTGCTATAGTTACATGAATGTAGTCCAGGTGGTTGAGGAAACATGGAGGCACAGGGCTCAACTTCCCATCCTCGCTAGCATTAGGCGATAACATGAAAAATCCCTATCAGCCATTAATGCAAATGTTAGCTGCATGCTCATGCAGTGTAAAGAGCAATAAAACAAAAATGACTGCTTCAGATGTGAAACTAATTACCTCTTCAAACACGAGATGTTCAAGTAAAGGCATGCTTTCAAGCATCTTCAACAAGCCTTTATTCCCAACGTCTGTGGACTCATTCTCCAACTCCAAATGCCTCAGATAAGGGAATGTGGGCATATTATCCAGGACTTGTAAAGGTGCACTAGAAAGAAGCTGAAAACAGCGTACAAAATGTCACTAAAAATGTGAAAATTTTAAGGGAAATAATAATAAATAAGTAAAGAAAAAAGTATACTTTATTTTCTTAAACTATGTTTTTATAATATATTACTCATCTAAACTTTAATTTGTAATAAATCACTCTTTAAAATTATTCAAAATACTAAAAATTATTATTTTTAAAGTTAAATTTAACAATCGTATTTATCATATAATTTATTTTTCTTCTCTTCTCTAATATGTGTGAAGGAATCTTGGAATAAAAATTTTGAGTTTCTTAAATATAATTTTAATATTTTAAATAGTTTAAAAAAAGTGATTTATTACAAATTAAAATTTACATAATTGATGTGATATATAAGTATACTTTAAGGGAGTAAAATTTACTTTTTGTATATAAATGAATCAATAATGCAACATAGTATTGGTGATACACAATTAACTTGTTACAATATTGTAGGCTGCGAGAGCGGCCTAGTACACAAGACTCCTATTAGATGAAGTCTGAAAAGATTAAATATATATAACTTTATCTCTATAAGTAGAAAAATTATTTTTAAAATTTAAATATGTGAACTCTAAATTATATGACAATAACTTTATTGTTACTCCAAAAGTTACTTTGATAATAATAAATAAATAATGAAGCGCACAGAAGCAAACGTACAGTGGTACTTATGCCCGCCAGCTTTAGACATGGGACTTTAGTGATGTTCCCTAGAAGTTTATAAAATCGGTAGGCAGAGCCTCTTACGATCTCAGCATATCGACAGGTATGAATGGACACCATTTCTAGTGAGGAAGAATTAACAATGCAGAAATCATAACAAAATGCACCTCTATAATTGAATGTGAGGCCATTTGAAAGAATTATAAACTCACAGCTATCTGAACTCTCTGGGCCCAAATAGTATTCCCACTCAGTTTCTTCTATGTCCAGAGTCCTTAGCTTGGGAGAAAAAATACATGCAACGGTTACATGCACCCAACTGCACCCATGTAGCACTAACCACTCAAGGACGGGACAGCCACAAAATAGATGATAAACTGAATGATCATCTGTGAATTCCACTCGACTAAGCACCAATTTCTTTAGATTAGATAAGCAAATTGGAGAAGGAAGTTTAAGCATGACCTCTATATCAATACGCAAAAAAGTGAGTGTTCCACAATTAACCAGGCTAGGAGGCACATATAGAGGTTGTACAACATCATCAATATCAAGCTGGAGTGTAAAGCTTTCAACATTACTCCTTACAGCAGCAGACATCCATGCTTCAACACGTCTTAAACCATCCACCTTTCCTTCGAGATGGATATCTTTAGATGGTTCACGAAGTACAAGTGCTCTTTCAACAAAATTAATGAAATTCACTGTCTCTGAACTTCCTTGTACAATATTAACTGTAGGAATGAATGTCCATATGTGTCGCCACCTTTTGGACAATATACTTGTTCGGACAGCTTCTTTTGGTTGAAGAAAGGAAAGAATGTGCGAAAGAACACTATCGGGTAATTCAATCAACGTTGTACCACTACAAGAACTATCTTGATCATTATTCAGCCTCAGCCTTTGGGCACTCCTTAAAGAACTTGGATCCATGATCTAATTGGTAAGGCAATCCTGAGTGACACACATAACATGAAAACTCAAAACAGATATAGAAAACAGTCAAGAACAATATAGGAAAATGACATAACTCAAAGCAAGCTTAACCCAACAGTTAGAGAAACTTACCATCCAAGATTCCTAGGCCTAAAAGATTCTTGAAAGATAAATTCTTGAAAGATTCTTGAAAGTCTCAATTACATTTTTCAGAATTAAGTCATTGCTTGCAATATAAATTAGATAGATACTAGAATTTCTTTCGATACGTGAACTTTCAACAGAGGAAAGCAACAATGGAAGAGAAACAAATTGAAAATTTTGAAATGAAGAGAAGAAAGCAGATGAAAAGTTAAAGCATGTAAGGAAGATCACCTCTTCTGTTATGATACCACCAGATGTTGGAGTGATGATGGAAGGACTTCGAAGTTCGAACTGTGAAGAAATGCAACAACACAAGCTAAAGACTTAAACAGAAGCATTGCGCTCCCTCTCTGGGGTTTATATAAGAAAGTAGAAAGTAGAAACCGTCCTCGATCGTTTTCATGATTTAACATTTTTTTTTTCTTTTGGTTATTCAATCCTAGTTTTAATTTGACCAAAAATATTTTTTTATGTCTCCAAACTTTATATGAATTTTTAATTTTGTTCTTAAAATTTGTTTGTTGTTAGTTTTTTTCTTAAAATTTCAAATAACAATCAATTACGTCTCATAACTTAATGTCGTTTAAACTATTAACAAAAATAATAAATGTACCATTTAACGTATATATTTGTTATGACTCAATATTCATTATTTATATATTTCTTATTAAATGTGTCTTCAAAATTAAAAAATATTATCAAATGTGTCATCAACTCTTTTAAACAATTCATAATATCTCAATAACTCTATTGATTTCGTTAAAATCATGCTGCACTAAATCTGTCAACGATAAAGCTCATCATTGACAACTGCTATTAAAGTCTGTTGTTTTGAAGTCTACCATTAAAACTTTTAAATTCTATCCTGTCATTAAAGTCCAAATTTATGAAAAATATGTAAAATATTAAGTTTTTTTTTTAATTATAATGTAATATTGTTATTATATGATAATATTAATAAGTTGCTATATTCAATGACTTAATAATAGGTGAAGTTTTTTGTTTGGCTTGTGATCTCTTGAATGCGAAATTATAAATGTATATGCTATTATAAAATAATAGTTTGTAACTTAAACTTATATATGTTATAGATTGGTTTATATAGACTTGTTTACTGTAGAAGTTCACCATGGAGGAAAATTAGTTAGAGAACCAACTTTAATATATCTTAATAGCTCTATAATTTAGTAGAATAAGTGTGATATTGATAGATGAAGTTATTGGGATATTTTGGATTGTTTGAAAGAGTTGAAGACACATTTAATAGTATTTATAAACTTAAGGGATACATTTGACAATAAATACGAAAGGTGTGAGTATTGAGTTCGTACATAAAATTATACATTAGACGTCATATCAACTATTTTTATTAGTGATTTAGACAGTATTAAGCGATGAGATATAATTAATTTTAATTCAAAGCTTTAGGAATAAAATTAATAACAAACAAACTTGATAAGAAATTGAAAATCAAGAGGATGCTTTTGTAATATTTATAAATATAATTTTTGAAATAAGAAAATATTAATAGTGACATGCAACTATTTGGAGTTTTGGACAATGCTAATATACACACGGCAAGAAAGGAGTCATATTTTATTACCTTTTTTCTATGAGAAGATTTGATTAAAATATTTTCTTCGATTTATAAATAAAAAGCATTTTTTTCTTTTCTTTTTTATATTATGTAATTCAAACATTCCTTTAAGCTATGCTGCAATTTACATGAGTAGATTTTTTATATTTTCTTCAATTTATAAATAAAAATTAATATTTTTAACAATAAAAAAGATTAAAAAAATAGTTTCTAATCAATTTAGATGAGTAAATTTTTTTATTTATTTTTTTATTTCTCTCTTAGAATAAGTGAGAGGATCCGAAACTGGAAAAAGTCATGCCCCAAAATAAGTGTTGTCATGCCAAAAGTAAGAAGGAATAGCATTGTTGATGTACAAATTCTAATGACTAAAATCAGTAATTCTCAATCTCAAGCATGTATGTATATATTTGTAAACTACCTGTAGTCCATACAAGAGCAGGAACCATGCTCAAAATGGTGAAAACGCTTCGGTCCCGAATAATTATCTTACGCTCGTAAATTTTTTAGATCAACTTCATTGAAGAATGACAATCTTCGCAAATACACAATTTTTTTACAAGCTTGAGGGGTGTCTTTGGCGATGTACTAATTAAACCAAAGGCTTCTGCAATCTTCTCACTATGGTAGTGCAGAAAATTCTCTTTCTGCTTTTCATCCTGTTAAGCAAGACTTGAGTAGTATCTGCTCTATAACCTTGTAAATTCAACTTGTAAGCCCATTCACAATTTATCCAATATATATGGAAATCATACTATTTTTCTTTTAGAAAAAAAATACAACACAATTCATAGACCACTTCTAACACTTATTCACTTTCTACTCTTTACAGTTTACACTACGAACATATTAGTTGATCATGAAGCCTATAACAACAAAATCGCTATATAGGGACTTGAGAAAATCACCCAGAAATGTTTGGATTACCATCCCTTTACGTGTATAGCGCAATTGGTTGAACCTCTATGGAGCTTCATCAACTCTAGACAGAAAATCTTTTTCTCATATTCTGACTGCGGTCCTAACTCAATCACCATCTTTGTTAAGACCATAGCATTTTTTAGCAAAATCTTTATTGCATTCAACTCCACTTCATTTGCATCTGCTAAAGTTACATGAATGTAGTCCAGGTGGTTGAGGAAACATGGAGGCACAGGGCTCCACTTCCCATCCTGGCTTGCATTAGGTGATAACATGAAAAATCCCTATCAACCATTAATTCAAATGTTAGTTGCATGCTCATGCAATATTGTAAAGAGCTAGATAAAACAAAAATGACTGCTTCAGATGTGAAATCAATTACCCCTTCAAACACGAAGTATTCAAGTAAAGGCATGCTTTCAAGAATTTTCAACAAGCCTGCATTCCCAAGATCTGTGGACTCATCCTCCAACTCCAAATGCCACAGATTAGGGAATGTGGGTATATTATCCAGGACTTGTAAAGGTGCACTAGACAGAAGCTGAAAACAGCATACAAAATGTCACTAAAAATGTGAAAATTTGAAGGGATAATAATAAATAAAAAGAGCTCCCACTAGATGAGTTTGAGGAGGATTAAATGTATGTAGTCTTATTTCTGCAAGTAGAGAGACTCTTTTTAAAATTTCAATATTTGAACTCTAGGTCACAAGACAATCTCTTAAGAGATAATAATAAATAAAGGAATAAATAATGCAGCACAGTGGTGATGCACAATATATACGACTTGCTGCAGGCACATGGAAAAAATAAACAGAAACAAACGTACAGTGGTACTAATGCCCGCCAGCTTTAGACATGGGACTTGAGTGATGTTCATTAGAAGTTTATAAAATCGGTAGGCAGAACCTCTTAAGATCTCAGCATATCGACAGGTATCAATGGTCACCATTTCTAGTGAGGAAGAATTAAGAATGCAGAAATCATAGCAAAATGAACCTCTATAATTTAATATGAGGCCATTGGCAAGAATTATAAACTCACAGCTATCTGAACTCCTTGGGCCCACATGGGAATCCCATTCAATTTCTTCTATGTCCAAAGTCCGAAGCTTGGGAGAAAATATACTTGCAACTGTTACATTCACCCAACTGCACCAATATAGCACTAACCACTCAAGGACGGGACAGCCACAAAATAGATGATAAACTGAATGATCATCTGTGAATTGGACTTGCTTAAGCACCAATTTCTTTAGCTTAGATAAGCAAATCGGAGAGGGAAGTTTAAGCATGACCTTTATATCAATACACAAAAAAGTCAGTGTTCTACAATTAACCAAGCTAGGTGGCAAATATAGAGGCTGTACAACATCATCAATATCAAGGTCAAGTGTGAAGCTTTCAACATTATTCCTCACAGCAGCAGACATCCATGCTTCAGCACGTCTTAAACCATCCACCTTTCCTTTGAGATGGATATCTTTAGATGATTCACGAAGTACAAATGCTCTTTCAACAAAATTAATGAAATCCACTGTCTGTGAACTCCCTTGTACAATATTAACTGTAGGAATGAATGTCCATATGTGTCGCCACCTTTTGGACAACATACTTGTTCGGACAGCTTCTTTTGGTTGAAGAAAGGAAAGAATGTGCGAAAGAACACTGTCGGGTAATTCACTGATCAAGGTTGTACCACTACAACAAATATCTTGATCGTTATTCAGCTTCCGCCTTTGGGAACTCCTTGAAGAACTTGGATCCATGATCTAATTGGTAAGGCAATCCTGAGATACATAACATCAAAACTCAAAACAGATATAGAAAACACTCAAGAACAATATAGGAAAATGACATATAACTCAAAGCAAGCTTAGCCCCAACAGTTAGAGAAACATACCATCCAAGATTTCTAGGCCAAAAAAAGATTCTTGAAAGATAAATTCTTGAAAGTCCAACAATTAAATTTTCCAGAATTAAGTCATTGCTTGCAATATAAATTAGATAGATACTAGAATTTCTTTTAATACATGAACTTTCAACAGAGGAAAACAACAATGGAAAAGAAACAAATTTGAAAATTTTGAATTGTAGAGAAGAAAGAAGATGAAAAATTGAAGGGTGTAAGGAAGGAAACCTCTTCTGTTATGATGCCACCAGATGTTGGAGTGATGATGGAACTGGAAGGACTTCGAAGTTCGAACTGTGAAGAAATGCAACAACACAAGCTAAGACTTAAAAGCAGAAGCATTGCGCGCCCTCTCTTGGGTTTATATAAGAAAGTAGAAAGTAGAAACGGTCCTCATTTTCAAGATTTAACATTTTTTTTCTTTTGGTTATTCAATCCTAGTTTCAACTTTTTAACATAAGAAAAGGTTTGAGACTAAATTAAGTTATTTTTTTGGATTTTTTAAATAATATTTATGTTCTAAATATTTGATATATATATTATAGTTTATTAATTTATTTTTGTTAATTATATACATTTTTTATAACATAGAATTATAATTTTATTTTTTCAATATAACAATAAATACAATTAAATTGATGTTTAACTTAAATATAATATTTTATTTTATTTTTAATATAATAAGAAAGAAATTTAAGTAGTTTAATTTTTTTGAAAGAAACAATTATCTTTACTAGTAGAAAATTGGTCAAGAGAATGTTTAATATGTAATATGTTTAAATATAATTTTTGAAATAAGACAATATTAATAGTGATATGCAACTATTTGTACAATGCTAATACACACGGCATGAATGGAGTCATATTTTATTTCCTTTTTTCTTAGAGAAGATTTGATTTAAATATTTTCTTTAATTTATAAAAAAAAATTTCTCTTTCCTTTTTTATATTCTGTAATTCAAACATTCCTTTAAGCTATGTTGCACGCCATCATTGCATTAGAAAATTTAAGTTCGGACTTTTTGCACTTAAAAAATAATACATTTTTTTAAATAAAAGAAAGATAAAAAAAAATTAATCTTTAACCTATTTAAATAGATTTTTTTTTTCCATCTCTTTTTTATTGTAAAGAATAAATTCAGATGATCCAAAATTAAAAAATCCCATCATATTGCTAAGAAATCAAGAAATTTCTTGATATGTCAATTGTAGGAACTAGAAAAAGTCCTGTGGCCAAAAAAGTTTTGTCATGCCAAAAGAAAGAATAAATAGCATTGTTGATGTACAAATTCTAATGACTACAATCAGTAATTCTCAATCTCAAGCATGTATGCATATAAATGTAAACTACCAGTAGTCCATACAAGAGCAAGAACCATGCTCAAAATGGTGAAAACGCTTCCTGTCCCGAATAATTATCTTACGCTCGTAAATTTTTGAGATCAACTTCATTGAAGAATGACAATCTTCGCAAATACGCAAATTTTTTACAATCTTGAGAGGTGTTTTTGGCCATGTACTAATTAAACCAAAGGCTACTGCAATCTTCTCACTATGGTAGTGCAGCAAATTCTCTTTCTGTTTTTCATCCATGTTAAGCAAGACTTGTGTAGTGTCTGGCATATAACCTTGTAAATTCAACTTGTATGAAATCTCCTCCAACATTGAGTGTATTTCTTTGGCTCTAGGTTGTGAATCATCTTCAACAAGAAACTCATGAATAACTCCATCAATCTCAATCCAACTACATCCTGGGTCTTTCCTTATGTCCAAGTCTTTCATCATCAACCTCACCTCTGCAACTGCATCCCAATCTCCTATTGAGGCATACATGTTCGAGAGAGCCACGTATGCTCCGCCGTCATGACGAACCAAATGCATTAAAACCTCAGCTGCTCGCCTACCAATCTCAATATTTTTATGCATCTTACAAGCACCAAGCAAAGCTTTCCATATGACATCATCTGATCTTATGGGCATGTTCAATATAAGCTCTTCCGCTTCTTCTAAAAGGCCTGCTCGACCCAGAAGATCAACCATGCATCCATAGTGTTCTATTCTAGGCTCTAATCTAGCCACATCAACCATATGATTGAAAAATGATAGGCCCTTGTCCACTAAACCTGCATGGCTACAAGCACTTAAGATGCCTATGTATGTCACACCAGTAGGGGACACTCCACTTCTTTCCATTTTTGAAAAATAATTGAACACATCGTTGGTTCTACCATGCATAGCAAGACCACAAAGTATAGCATTCCAAGTTATAACATTGGGTTTAGGTAGCTTCTCGAAGATCTGAATTGCCTTCTCAATGCTCCCACACTTTGCATACATATCTACTAAAGCAGAGCCAAGCACATCATCAATTGGAATATTATTCTTCTCCGCATATAGATGAACCCATTTCCCTAACTCAAGTGCTCCAAGACGAGAAATTGCTGGCAGCACACTGACCAAAGTCACACGGTTTGGGGACACATCTTCCATCTGCATCTTGTGAAACATTTCTATGGATTTCATGAAAAGCCCATTTTGCGCAAATGCAGAAATCATGACATTCCATGAAACCACACTTCTTTCATGCATTCTATCAAACAGTTTATTTGCAGCTTTAACGTTCCCAAGTCTCACGTACCCATCAATCATCACATTCCACAGAACCACATTACCCTCTTGCTTCCTTTTATTATCTCTCAACATGCTGCTCGTATCTTCAACTTCATCAATAGTCCTAGAAAACAAAATCTGTACATCCTCCATATTGCCACACATTACATACATCCTTAACAAATTGCTAACTATGAACTCATCACTGTTCAATCCATACTTGATGACTAAACCATGAACTTGCTTTCCTTCTTCCAGTCTGGCCATTCTAGAGCAAGCTTTTAAGACAGAGGGGAAGGTAAAGCGATTAGGTTGAACCATTCCTTCAGAAAGCATTTGACGGAACAACAAGAAGGCGTGCAATAATGGCCCATCATTATCACTCTCAGCAAATGCTCTAATTATAGTGTTCCAAGAAAAGCAATTGCGTTCATGCAATTGAGCAAAAACAGAGAGGGCATACTGAGTGTCACGATAATCCGAGGTAGAGCAGAGCCTAAGAAGCTCTGTTGCCACTGAAAGATCGTGGATTTTACCTGTTTTGATGAAAAAGGCATGAAATTGCCTCAATTCTTGTATGGTGTTGCAGCGAGAGATTTCTGGGACGAGTGAGGGTGGAAGAGAAGGAAGAGCAACATTGCTCACCATTTAGGTTGATACTTGATAGATACCCTGTTCTTCAATCTCAGTCTGGCGTTTCATATTACAGTGCGCAAAGATACAAATTACTGACAAGTAGAAATCTTGGATAGACATTCCTATCCAGATACACTTTCTAGTTCTTTATTATTTCTTTTTAGTTTATTTTTTTATTATTAAATATTTTAATTAAAATAAAATATAAACAAAATTTTAAAAAAATTAATTATAAGAAAATGAGTTATATAAATTATACACAAAAATATTTTATTCAATATTTTTGTAGTTTATTTTAGGTTACAGTATTAATATGGTATTTATAGTTTCACTTAATTTTCAATTAGTTCATTATAATTAAAAATTTATAATTATATCTCTATATTTTAATAAATTTTTAAATGAGTACCTATGTTTAAATTTTTGTCAAAATTTCATTAAAACTTGATGATATGTTAATTATATACTATTTTAACAATATAAATTTACTTAATTCAAGTGAATATATTTATATTATCTAACAAATTATATTTTAAATTATTATTTGTTTTCTTCTCTTTATTAGTATGAATCATATATATTTAAAGTATTAAGATACTATATACTAGTAACATTAATAAAATTTGATATAATTTTAACAAAAATTTAACAACAAGAACAAATTTAAAAAAATTTTAAACTATAGGACTTTTAATTACAAATATTTAAATTACAGAGAGCTAATTAAAAATTATGTGAAAGTATAAAAATTATAAAAATACTTTAACCTTTATTTTATTATTTTTTGTCAAAGATTATAATTTAATAATTTGGTGAAATTTTGCATCTAAATTTAAATGAAAATAATAACATGAATTTTAAAAATTTTTTTGGGGGTAAACCGAGAGTGAGATTGATTTCTTAAGGAACTTTTAAATATTGATATTTATGTCATTCACATGGCTCGTCTTATCCACTTGGATTAATAAATATGTTGGTTTGAACAAAACTCTTTAAATCACAAAGAATTAAACTGATTTAAAAGGAATGGTTGTATAATATTATATTAATTAATGACCATATAAACTATTTTAAAACAATTGTAATTTTGCTTAGGCTTAAAATGAGCCAGCCTCACAACAGCCACAACAGAGAATGGTTTGTCTACGTTGGGTCAAAACTAGTATGCAAGGTTGAAGATGTTAGACCAGCCCAATTTTACACGCCAACCCATAACATTGTTTTTTGTATTTATTGTAAAGACCAACTTTGGCAGGGAAAAAGAAAAGCCCAAGAAAAACAGCCGTACTTTTCCTAAAGATTTATGAATCCTACTTCATCATCTAATTTTGAAGTCTTTTGATCGTTGATTTTTAAAATTATATATTATATTATATATTTAATATACATAAATATGCATGTCATCTTTTTAATTTTTAAAATATAATATACAATAATATTTATTATATTTAAAAAAAATAAATTAAATAATAAGAAATTAATTAATTCGTCATTATTTTTTTATTTCTCACTATCTTTACTTTTTTTTTTTATTCTCTTCACATTATATATTTTATTTTATATATTATATTATATATAATATATAATTTGTGATATCAATGTCTCGAAGATCACATAGGTATTATAATATAGATAATATAAATATAAAATAAAATATATTATGAGAATAAAGAGGAGAGAAAATAAAGATAATCGGAAGTTACAATAAAAGAGTAAGAAATATAACTTTTATTATTTTATTTATTATTTCAAAATATAATAATAATTTTTTTCTTTATAAATAAAAAATTAAAAGAAAAAATAACATATACTTTTGTACATGTAAAGTCTCTAACAATAATAATAATAATAATAATTATTATTATTATTATTATTATTATTGATGAATCTTTTCTTTTTTTGTCAAACAAACTCTTCAAATTAAGATCAAAGTCATTCAAATGAGTTATAACAAAGTATAAATATAATAATGTTAATGCAGAGAAACATTCCTAGAGAAGACAATAGTTAAATAGGAGAAAGTAACTAAAATTCTAGGCAACATACCTAAAGAGATTAAGATCCAAATCTCTTACATAAATTCAAAAGACATGTAATATTTTCTTCAAACCTACAATATTTTTTACAAATAAAAAGAATTGAAGATATAAAAGAAGAGATAACAAACCCCTCTTTCCCGTCTAGAAGAATAATCTTCTACAATTTCTTTCACTTCAATGTTGATTGTTGAGCTCATGGATGTGGATTTGAAAATGTTATATATTTTCAAAATATCTCTATAAAAAATTATTCTATAAAAAAGCTTGTAGAAAGAAGAGAGAGTAAAACTCCCATAAATTACAATTTTATCTATTTTAAATAAATATTTATTATATTTATTATCTATATAATAAGTATTAAATATCTATTTGACTAATTTAAAATAGTTTTTTTAAAGTTAAGATAAATTGAGCTTATGATTTTTAACACAAAGTAAATAATATTAGGACAAAAGTAAAAATTATATTTTCTAATACATAATCTAATAAAAAATAAATAAATATTAGAGATTGTTTTGGTTATATATTTTTGGGACGTCCCTCTTAAATTAGGAAGATTCTAGAAAATTCTAGAACCTTTTAAAGAAATGTAAAATTTTTTAAAACATTCTGAAAAACTCTAGAGAAGTGTAGAATTCTCTAGAAGCTTGTAGAACCCTCTGGAATATTCTAGAGATAAGTGGAACCTTCTAGAACCTTGCAGAAGAGTATGAAAGAATGTGGAAGGGAATGAAGGAGTGTAGAGACTCCATGAAAATTTTTAGAATAAGGAGACATGTGTGGAGAATTCTAGAGAGTTAATCTCCACCTTTAGATGTAATTAATCTCCACCATTGATTGTGGAGGTGGAGTAGTATAAATAGAGGTAGAAGTCTTCATTCTTATGTAATCTAATCCAAGGAGAGAAACAAGCTACTATCTAAAGTGAGAGTTAAAGAGCTTTCTTGAGAGAAAAGTGAGATAATTTGAGAAGTTCCAAACCTTAAGCTTGAGTGAACTACCAAAGTGTGAGATAATTTTGTAAAACATTCATTCTTGTAATCTTACTATTCTTTTATATAGTAGAAGAACCTCCATATTGGAGGATTATAAACTCTTGTGCTCCCATTATTATCCTAATTTCTAAGTACTCATCTTAACTTCATGAAGTGGAAAAAGTTGAGTTTTTTCCCAACATATATTAACTGTAAGGAAGTTTGTGTATAGTTTCAAAATAATGAAAATTTTTGTGTAATTTATAATGCATATATGAAGGGAGAAAAAAATAGTTAATTAAAAAAATAAATTAATAAATTAATATTTAAAATAATATATATTCTCTTAAATTTTTATGATGAAATATTTCAATTTAATTATTAATAGATCAAATATTACTTAATTTAATTTTTTAGTTAATGAAATAGATCAAAAGTTAATTGACACATTGACGTAACATAAATAAATATTAAATTAACTATTAAATAATAAATTAAATTTTATTAAACAAGACAAACATTAAAATAAAACTAATCATATTATAGATTACACATACATAAGTGCAAATAGTATATTTTAATTATGTTTAATTTATAAATATAATATATTTTATTTTTTATATTATTAAATAAAATATAATTTATTATTTAATAATTAAGTTAATATTATTAATATTGTTACCAATTAACTTTTTTCTTCTCTTATTAATTAGACGACAAAATTGATGGGATATTATCATGCTAGCCTTGTCGGGCACCTATTTTAAAACTGTAACTTGTAACAACAATAAATTGAAGTCGCGCATTTTTCAAAGGCCACAAACATCTTCATTCCTACAGAGAATTAAATAAAAGCTCAACGGTCTCTGCAAGCTACAGCTACCTCTGTCTTCCGCACATCAAAAACAGAAAAAAGAACTGAAAGAAGATGGAGAAGCTGACACGCCTAATGGTAATCCTTCGGGGTACTATCATTGATGACTAATGACTGTTCACTTTCTCAATTATCGAGCTGATCTTGTCTTCTTCACCATGCTTAATTTCATATCTCACAGAAGGTACTCTGTTTTCTCCTACTTCTCCTTCTTCTTCTTCCCTCGCTAAAAGCATCATCAGAAAATAATTGTCCTCTACTGTCGTGCACAAATTAATTAATGGCTGCTTCTATTGTCAAACATACTCATTGATCTGACTTTACTTAATCATACATCGCGTAAAAAAATTACCGTGTTTGGTGGCAGTGATTCACTGAAGTATGGAGTCAAATTACTGTGAACCATGGGCAGGTAAAAACAGAGTACGACAATCGTACGGTAGATGAACAGTTCATTCGTATGCTAAGCACAGGCATTAAGGCATAGTGAAAAACGGTAAGTTCCCAGAAAAGCTTGTTTTGTTTCAGCCTTACGCATACTTTTTTCTGGTATAGACAATAGACGTGTTTCTTGCTCCACAATTTTTGGGATTTCAATCATCAAAACTCAGAAGCCAATTGTTAAGGGATTGCGGAAATTCAAGGTTTTGGGAGTGTCAAATCACCCTGGAAAAAGGTACAGTTCATGATTAATAAATGTTCTTGTTAAAAAACAAGGTTTTTGGTAATCAGTGCGTTAAATTATTAATTAAAATTTTATATAATTAATTAAAAAATTTTAAACATTAAAAATTATTTATTTTATTTATTTTTTTAAAATTTTAAATTATTAAATATTCTATTAATCAATAAAAAAATTTTAATCACTTGATTTCAAAAAATAATAGTATTTAATGATTCATTTATGTTGTAATTATTTTTTCATTTGATAAAATTACGCTTAAAATATTTTTAATTTTTAAATCTTAAAATGTTAACCCCATTGTTTTAAATCTAAGATTTGAGAACCTAAAACTAAAATTTTACGAAGTATTTGGTACATCATTCAGAAACAATATTTAAGAATAAGAGAACTGAAATGTTATATTATCACTTTTATATACAGATTAAAAAAATATTTTTAAGAATAGAGTATTCTCATAATTTTAAAAATTTTTATTCTCATCCAAGGGAGTAAGAATCTTGTATTCTCATGGTATGAGAATATTTTTATAATAATAAAATTATTAAATTATCTTTCTAAAATTTAACTTTACCTTATTATGATTTATTTATTATTTGACTTATTTTAAAATTATATTTAATTGATTTTAATGTTTGTTAAAAATTTACATTTATTATGGTTAAAATTTAAAAAAAATAAGTACTGTTAAAATTTAAAATTACAATTTTTTTTTTCAAAAGTTAACAATTTAATTTAAATTGACAAAAGTTAATTTAGATTAGTTTGATTGAAAAAATATATTTGATAAATTAGATAAGTTTGATTAGATAAATAAATATGAATAAAATAAAATCTTAGAAAAAAGATATAAATAAAACTTTTAAATATTAAAAAATATTTATCTTACTATCTAACTACGTATAAAAGATAATTTTTCTTTAGATATAAGTTTGAGATACTATAATTTTAAAACACAAAAAACTATAGGAAATTGAAAATTTAAGTTTGTTAGAGTTGTAAAATATTTTCAAGAATATTTTAAGTAAACCAAACAAGTTTTTTAAAATTCTTGAGAATCATATTACTAAGCATGTTATTCTTAGGAATATAATTTCTGAGAGTAAAATATCTATTCGTGTACCAAACATCTCCTAAGGATCTGATTGAATGGGAGAAAATGGAGGAAAATATAAGGAAATTTAGTAATTTTTTATTTGTTTAATTTTTAAATTTTGAAAGAAAAAATTAAAAGATTTTATATTAATTCTTCTTAATTTTTTTCTTTTTTTAACTTTAATTATCATAAACTAGATAATTTTAAAAGATATAAATAAGAAAAAAAAGAAAAAATATCACTACAGCTATTTTTTTTCCTTCTTTCCTTTCTGTTTAAGTCCTTCACTTTCCTTCCCCTGGCCTCCTCGTTCCCAAATACATTGTTAAAGTCAAAATAATGGAAACTAAAAGCCCAAAATCCTAAACCTACACAAATAGAATTTTCAGATCTATGGTTTGTTTTATTCTATTTTATTGCTCCTTAATCAGTGTATGGAGATTTCTTTAAAATAGAGATTGTAAGTAGTGGAATTTATTGATACACTCATTTTAATTTTTCCTCTTGTAACATACACCATTTTCCGTGTGAAAAATTGTTACCTGTTAAATAAATTTAATGATATAATTTAAAGACCTCAACTTATGAATTATAGTGAACAAATTAAAATTTTTCAAATAGAAAATATCACATGCCACAAGTGATACCAAATAAAAAATAACCATATATTATTATCTTACATTTTTCAAAAATACCAAATTACCAAACTAAAATCACAGTACACTCAATTGGTGGCCTTTCGTTTGAAGAAGCCTATTTCAATCTAAATCCTCCTTCTGTTTCTACCACTCCAACTCTTGACTTCCCAATGGAGGTCCATTTGGCAGTTTAGTATGAAATCTTTACACAAAAACTCAAATGTTTGAGAGGTTAAATATTTTTATCGTTAAATTATTTTAAAATTTGTGTATGATAATTAAAAAATATATTATATACAAATAAAACAAAATCTCCAACAATTCTTATTTTTGTAGGTCAAAATTATTAATATTTAAAAATTTATTAAGATCTAAGTAATCTTATTTAAATTAATAAAAATCTTATAACAAAAATAAAATTCTGTTAATAAAAATTTTTCATACATAAAATTAAATTTTAATATGTTGCTATTTTGACACCTAATTTGTACTGCCAACAGTAAGGTACTATTATTAAAATATGAAAATGGAGTAAATGTTGGTACAAGTAGCTAGCAAGTGTCGGCAGTGAACTTGTCGCATTGGTAGGTATAAATTCTGTATGGGACCTTGGTAGATAAACCCCTGACTCCCACAGAAATATTAAACAATTTCACTAACCAACTCTGTCATATTGCTATTACATTCAATAGTTTCAACAACTCAATTCATTAAGTTGCAGTGATGAAATATATTAATTAAATAACAGTACTACTCGAGGAGGAGGAGGTCATTATAGTGCCCATTGGATCCCATCACATTCATTTTGAGCATTAAATATTAATTGACCTAGGCGAGGAATTAAACACTTGTACTATTGTACAAAATGAATGAGTCTTTTAAATTTAAGCTTTTAAAAATGAATAATAATGAGAATTTTGAATTATGTTTCGTACAAGGTGCATTCATTACTTGTTATTAGATTTTTTAATTAAAAAATATCATGTGAAATGATTTTTTTAATAGTTAATATACTGTGCTTCTTCTGAGTTTAAAAAAATTTATTTTTATTGAAAAATTTATTAGTAATAACATAAATTATATAGAAGTTTTGTCCTATTAGAAAATGAGTGTGGATTAAATGAACAATTATAATTATTTATGCATATTTTAGGTACATGGTTATTTGAACCTTATTTTTTACATGTGCACTCGTTCGTTTTTATATAGTTGATTTTTTTGTCCATTTTTAATGGATTAATTGTGTTTACTAGAAAAATTTTCTTGATAATAGTTCTTTTAAAATGATGATTTTCAAAAAATGATGATTTTTTTTTAGTCCCTATTTTGACTCAATGTTTAATTTTGTCCTTTAAGTTTTGATTGATTTTACTTTAGTCTTTTAACTTTAAAAAATTAATCAAAATTTTTTTAATTCTTATCCCTCTTAATTTACTTAACACAAGCTGTTGAGTTTGAGCTAATTTTAATATCTTTATGACATATTATTGTCAATATTATCAGTCTATTAATCTTACATGTAAAAAAATTTTAAAGATAGCGCTATATTTTGATTTATGTTTGATGAATACTTAGTTTAAATTTTAGAATTTAAATTTGGAGATTGTTTTAATATTTAAGATTAATAGACTAATAATATTGGTAATAATATAGCACAAAAATATTAAAATTGGCACCAACCAAACACTTTTTATTAAGTAAAATAACAATTTTAAGAATTAAGAAAAATATGATTAATGTTTTAAAGTAAACAACTAAAGTGAAATCAATCAAACTTAAGAGACAAAATTGAAACCTAAATTAAAGATAAGGGACTAAAAGTATAATTTTGCTTTTTTTTAGATCCAAATTTATAACCAAAATCAAAAGCTTACAAGCTATTTATGTTAAAATGACACTGTATATTTTTAGTCAATGATTTTATAAAATGATATATTTTATAATATAAAATGTAAGAATATGAGAGAAAAAAAATAAAGATAATGAAAAGTTACAAGAGATAAGTAGATTAAATAATTTTTTATTATTTTAAAATCTAAAAAATATTATTTTATGTTATATATCAAATATTAAAGAAAAAATGGCATGCACGTTTGTGCATACTAAAGCATACAATAATTAAGAATCTAAGCTTAGTGAAAGAGAAGGTTTTTCACTTTGAAATTTCAACTTCTAATATGTACGTAATATTAAAATGATTTTTTTTTTTGAAACACAATTTGTTTAATATATATAATTCAGTAAAAGGATCGAAATTAAAGAAGTAGCCATATATAATCCAGCTAACACCATATATTGTATATCAATGCTGCTCATACTTATTACTCAGCACAGAAAAATACTTAGCATAAACAAAAAAAAAAAAAAAACCAATACATTGCCGTATTTTGTATTTAGCAAAAGTGATCATTGATCAAACCACTTGGTTCTGTGCTTGCGAATGTTTTTTATGTTTCTACAGGCTTTGATATTGGGTTAGAAAGTAAATTTAGAAGAATTGTACTTCCGTAATCACTTATCGTGTTAGAGTTTAACAAAACCTCCTTTTCGTATATATATTTTTTCCATTCGTTATTATTATATTCTCGATTTTGCTATTGTTTGTGATTTAGTAGAACTATATAAATTTAGTGGAACAAGAACAATATTATTCCCTTTCATGTAGGAAGTGAGGTTAATTATATAATAAAACTCCAATTTAATTTAACTTATGTGGGTGAGAGTTAGCAAAAGAAGTCAACAATAAAAAACACTCAGAAGAACAAGGTTTTTGTCATTAGTTTACAATACAAACTAGGACAAGTCTAAGGCTATAAATTAATAATTAAAGACAGCTGATAAGATGAAATTTGGAGTTATTTCTAATTAAGTTACATATTAAGGCCTAAATAATTAATTAAACTACTCTCCTCTCTTCATTAGGGAAAGTCAATACCCGAACCCAGATATCCTTCCTAGTTGGTGATGATTCTTCTTCTTCTTCTTCTTCATCACTAACCTTTAAAGAATATATACTCCAAGGTGCGTTCATTGACTTGTTCCCTCTCCCTTCTCTTATCTTTGTCCTAACTGTTTCAACAAACACGAATATATAGTATTAGTATCAAATGGTGTGAATGCAATACTTGAGTTTGTAAAAAATGTTAGGAACACTCACAAATTTCATTTGTAAGTGTGGTTTTAATTTCAAGATTTGCTTACCATAATTAAGATAGCTAGGTGTTGAGTTATGTGGTGTTGTCACACATGACTGCAGCTTTGATCCTTTCAACAGTGCACTTAATCAAACTGTTAACAGTGGCCACTGAGCCCAGAGATAACTTAGCTGTAGGGACTGAGTCAACTAAGATCTGAAATGCAACTGTGAGAAGAGAACCTCCTGCAGATGCTACATCAGGTATAGAACCTGATGATCCTCCTCCATTGATATTGTTATTGTTTGGTGATGTTGCAGAGCCATCAGGAAGAATGGCAAAACCTGAGGGCAAGAGGGCAACGTAGTCTGGGTCCCCACCTCCTAGGACTACATTCATTGCAACTATGTCAACAGGAGCATAGATCACATATGACCCTGTACTGTCTATGCAGCTTTCCTGGAGTATCAGCATGTTGCTTTGGCTTGAATTTGCACTCTACAATTACATATAAGTTAGGAGACATTTTTAGGGTCTATTTTCTATTTTCAAAAATAGAAAAACAAAAAAGCTTGTTTGCATAATGGTTTTTGAAAAAAAGATAAAAAAATTAGAATATGTTTTGAAAATAAAAAACAAAAAAAAAATTAAAAGATGTTCCAAATTCTCGTTTTTTAAAATAACAAAAAAAATATAAAAAATAAGTCTTTTTGTTAATAATATATATATATATAAATACATGAAAATAATACTAGTCTAAATTATAGGAATCAATTTTATAAAACAATGTCCAAACAAATCTTTAGTCTTAAAATTTTAGGCACAAATTAAATTATAGGTTCAAACCCTTTTCTTTTCTCCAAACAAGCCTGGTTTGTGATCAAGTTCACTAGTTTAGTCTACTTAATTTTTATGGATTATCTATTTAATAATTTAGAATTAATGTGGGATTTGCAAATCTAAAGCATAGCTAGCTACTTACATTGACACGAAGTAAAGAGACACAGTTGCCAGGATCACGACCATTTGCTATGTGTGCCATTTCTTGGACTAGACCCCCATTAGATAGAATATCCCACTGTGTAAAATTAAAAAAAAAAAAAAAAATCTCCATGGTAATTAATCCGTTGAATTTGTAACAAATAACTAACTGTGCAATTAATTAATTATATAATTAGTAATTAGTAATATTACCTCACTCCTTGAGTTTTCATCTCTGAGGAAATTGAAAACCCTCTTAGGAGGAACTGGGAGCCAGAAGGAAGTAGCAGCACTGAGAACAATACCAGGAGGTCTGCCTGGATCATCCATGCTCTTTCTGGTCATCACTCTCACATCATCACAACCTGTTGCTGATAGTGTTGTCCATGCATGTGCTGTTGAAGCCCCCACTCCTGTACAAAAGCTCATCACCATCCTCTCTGCCAGCTTCAGCATACTCTTCCTTCCCTCAGCACTCGTTATCACTATAATCATTTGTACATACATATATATAAACATACATATCATATATACATATATATAGAGAGAGAGAGAGAGGGAAACTTTTTCAAATTAATTAATACTTATTATATATACCACAGAGGTCTCCTGCAGGTATGTTGCTGGCCATGGAACTAGCCAGACGTTCACATTGTCTATCTAATGTGGCCACCCAACGCTTAGCTCCAAAGGCAAGCCCAGAATTTACTAGATTTCTGTATATATTGTGCACAGATCTGTCATCCACTTCTACATGTTCAATCCAAGTAACCTGAGAAGAGAAGCATATATATATATATATATACAAGAAAAGAAAACAATTAAATTTAAAATATATATGTATGAGTTTGAAATTGAAATAATTAATGTGATGTGCAGTTGTGCACCTTAGAGTAGCCATTTGGCAATTCTTGGATGATACAACCAGAAGGCCTTCTTCGGCTCCTTGATAAAGCAGTAGGTCGCAGGTTGTCCAAGGAAACATCTACCACTGCCCATGTCCCATCTGGGTGCTGCTTACAATACCTCACGAAATAGTTCTCTCTTGTCGGAACAAGAGGTGAAGGCACTTGGAATTCAGCTGACAGCTGTAAAATATATATATCAAGAAGTTAATTGTTTGATATGAAATTGCTTCTTGAATTAATTAATATTAATGTCTTTTTCCTTTTAATTTTCTCAGTAAAATGCACCAAGAGAAAACAAAAACAAAAAGAAATCTGAGATTAATTACCACTTGCAGAGCTCCGTTGTAGTTTCCTGCCACTCCAGTTGATAGTATTTCAAGTGTCATTGCTCTCGAAACAATTCCGCTGAACACAGTTGACCATTGATTCTGAAACCCATAATCAATTCAAAGAGATATACTTACGATAGCTCAAAGTCTAGGAACTTCTTAAAAATCTTTTTCACGTAGTTTATTTTAATTTAATTTCTTAAATTTATTTATTATTTTGATTTACTCTAGTACTTGTAACTAGGATGAGAAATGAAGGGTTTAATTAATTAATTAATTACCACGTCCATGAGTATCTCAACAAGGTTAACATGGTTCATGATGACCACAGCAGATTCCCTTGAGGCTTCAGATCTGAACCCTAAGGGTTTAGGACCTATGCCTCGAGGAAAAGTCCTAAAGTATTCATCTTCATTGAGAATCTCAGCATTGGAAGAAGAGTTGTGATCAGTAGAGACAATCCACAAGGGGTCTCCAGCCTGAGCCAATCTTGTGAGTTCCTCCATTGCTGCAACAGCAAGCTCCACAATCATGGGCTTGTCAGCTTCAGAAGGCAATGGGAGAGACCTAAGAAGGTCACTGCTACTTCCACAGTACATTTCCCCTACCATCCCTGATTGTGACCCAAAGTTACTACCAACTCCAAGGTCTTCCAGCGAGCGTGATCGCACGTGATGAGAGAACGATGTCACGGGCTTTCCAACGTATTTCGCTGCTATGCCTGATATCCTATCTATCTGATCAAACAGACAAATTAAATTTGTTTTAAAAAAAAATATGTGAGAGCTTGGTTCAATAATAAAATAAATGCATTTTTGTTAATTAATTAGAAGATAATTGTTATAATTATTAATTGGATACCTCTTCTCTTAAGCGAGCATTCTCAATCCTAAGGTGCTGCTCGTCAAAGGACATTTCACCAAGAGCAGCAGGGCCTCCACAGTTAGGGCATGTAGCGTTAGTTAGGGCTTCCTTGTACCTATTGTTCTCAGCTCGGAGCTTTTCATTCTCAGCCTTCAGAATAGCATTCTCATTTCGTTCATGTTGAGCCTATATATATATATATATATATATATATATATATGAGACCAGCAAAGACAATTACTATTAATTAGATTGTGGCATGGTGCAACTAGCTAGTGTTGGCATATATGTAAAACACTGCATAAGTGAAAAGTGAGAAGTTGAATGTAATTGGAAAAGGGTAAATTTTAATTACCTTCATTTGGGTGCGCTTGTTTTGGAACCAAAACTTGACTTGCAAAGGCTCTAACCCCAACTCACGGCTCAGCTCTTTTCTTTGCTTGTCATCTGGGTGAGGACACTCCTTGAAGAAGCTGAACAAGAAATTTTCAAGAAAGAAAGAAAGAAAACACACTATAAGCAATTAATTATAAAGCAAGAGTAAATATTCATAATACCCAATATAGATATTAATGACAAAAGTGATCTCAAGGATCTGAGTTTAAAAGAAGAAAATAGTATACGCTTCCATTTCTTGAATTTGGCGCTGGGTATGGCGGTGGTAGCGCTTCTTTTTGGATCGTTGGTTGGGGTCTTGGTCGTCATCACCAGAATTAGGAGCATCCATGGTTGTCTCAGTCATCGATTTGGTCTCAAAATCATCGTCCTTGCCCTTTCCTACTAAATCACTGTCGGACAAGGTCTTGTGGGACATATCCAGCATATGAGAAGAATCAAACATGTTTGGTTGTTGAAACATTGCTACACAAATCCCTAAATTCTAGAACCT
This sequence comes from Senna siamea, assembly GCA_031216115.1. Taxonomy (NCBI): domain Eukaryota; kingdom Viridiplantae; phylum Streptophyta; class Magnoliopsida; order Fabales; family Fabaceae; genus Senna; species Senna siamea. Next base: position 3,551,250 of record CM062355.1, on the reverse strand, counting down.
ACTAATTTTTGTTTCTTCCAATCTGCCAAGCACCAAAGGAATTAAGTCAAAAACACTACATAGAAGCAGAACAAAGGAGAAGAGAAATGAAAGAGAATTGGGAAGCAGAAAATGAAATCTAAAGCACAGCAAGATTTTTTATTGTTTGGACAAGAAAAACTTGTACTGTAAGTGAACCCCATATATAGGAAGCTCCACTTTTCTTCCCCAAAAGAAAACCCTCACTTTTTCTTTATTTAAACTTTTGGTTTATATATAGAATTATTTGATAAAATATAGTGCTTTCAACAATTTCAGCCAGGTTCTAAAGTCTTATCGCTAAAAGACTGAGAAAGGCATTGTTAAGCGGTAACTACAACCATTGGAAGATGAGATTAAAATTTTATCAAGAAACTTCTATTGCAATGGTATAGATGAGATGGGAATATTAGTTTTAGTGTCCATTCAAATATTTAATTTCCGTTTTTCTAACTTTGCAAAGCTTAAAATCTCCGTACAACAATGTACTATGGTCTGTTTTATTAGGGGAAAAGGGCAAGAAAGAAAGGAAGAGCTCACCAGATTGATGATATTATACTGAACCATTCAGCTTCAGCTAGCCTCGAAGAAGAAGAAGATGATAATCTCACTACAATACAGCAAAATCCGCTTTCGTTGCTTGAAATTCTGTGGCATGCAATTGTAATTTGGATGCATAATTCTGAGGCTTAACTGTGTGATCACACAACACACATATTAATATTATGAACAGCCAGAGGCAGAGTGAGAGAAAGAAAGAGATCACTCTGATAAATAGCTAGCTAGTTGGGTTCTTAGTTGTAAAAAGGGGCAAAAAAGACTTTTGGGATTTGTCCATTAGCCCTTAATACTATGAACTATTTCTCTCTCTATCCCTCTCCTTACGTGCAAGACTTGAAGACCCCAAAACCCAAGGGAAGCACAAAATCAGAAAAGACAAAACCGAAATAGGGTTGACATAGTGTGAAATGGTTGACACTAAGAAATTGTAACGCTCACAGTCACTACTATTGCAACCGTTCTCTCTCTTAATTCTAGGGACTCTCACAGTCTCAGGATTCCAAACAAAAGGAAGTCAAAGAGTAGAAAATTGGCATGCAAACAAAAAAGAAGAAGGAGAAGGAAGAGGCTGTGAAGCAGTTGTAAATTGTAATATTGTGGGTCAACTCACCGGAGAAAAGGGAAGATAGATATAGCTAGATGTGTGCGGGAATTAGGAAACTAGAGGAGAGTTATAATAAGGTTTTCAATGGAAGATAGCTGGAGGAGTTGAAGAGGAGAGAGAATATGCGGGGTAGAGAGAGGAAGACAGGGACGGAGAAGAAAAAGAAAGAAGAGGTGGAAGAGGATGAGGTAGTGAGGAGGAGTTATTGCAGAGGGTGTAATGGCATTTATGGAGGGACGAATAGGTATAAATGCTAGCTTAAGAGAGAGAGAGAGAAATGATATATATATATATATATATATATATTTGTTCTGTGGGGGTGGTGAAGCGATCGTAGCTTATCAGCTTCTTATTTAACTCCTCACAAAAATTTTAAACGTTTTTTATTAATTTAGATTTCTATATTTATTCTCTATTTTTCAATTGCAGGCTGCTTTTCACACCTCATAAAAATTGTTGTACGTGTTAGTGTTAATAAGTCTTATAATATGAAACACGTTTTAATAATTTTTTTGGTTTATTATTTCGAGCCTATTAAATTCTAACTTCTGATATATTATATCTAGAGAGTTCTATATCTCTGTGTGTGTGTATATATATATATATATATATATCAAGACGTCGATAATTTTTTCCAATCATTTGATATGCTTCAAAATTTTTAATTATTCTTATTTTTCTAATTTATAAATTAAAATTTCAAAAAATATATGAAATGTTTTAGCCGTACTTTATTAATAACCTTAGTCTTATAGTATGTGTGCTAAAGTTCTCTTCTTTTTTTTTGGGGTGTTGTTTCTTCAATTTGGTCACCTTTTATTAGAGATATGTTAGAGGCTTGATATGTAATAAAATGTATTTTTTATTTTTAAATATAAAATAAAAATAATTATTATATTTTAAAATAATCCAATTAAATAATGATAAGTTTTTTTTAATCTTTTTTATTCTTCTTATATTATATGTATTTTAACTCTCCACTTTCTCTATTTAATTTCATCATATATTTTTTAAATTTATATTTTATTTTATATATGGTAATATGTAATTTTAAAATCTAATGACTGAAAGTCTAAAATCATATATAATAAAATAAATAAATAAATAAAACTCACGCAGTTTAAATGTTGAAACAAAAAACTGATCTGTCAATATATGACGTTGCAAAAATAATACTTCTTATGCAATAAGTACTATCAACAAAATAATTAAGGCTAAAATGTAACACAAACCTTTAAATTTATGGGATTGTACAACTTATCCTCTTTAACTTTAAAAGTTAACTAAAGGCTTCCTAAACTTATATTTTTGTGTACAGTACTTATTTTTTTACTTTAAAATATTGACACCGTTATTTATATATATATATATATATAAATATATATAATTATTAGAATAACAGTGATAATATTTAGATGAAAAAAAATAAGTAAGAGAATATTGTATACAAAAATATAAGCTTAGGTGCTCTTTAGTTAACTTTTAAAGTTAAGGGGATAAATTATACAACCTCTTAAATTTAAGAGGGCAAATTGTATTTTGGCCAACAATTAATGGTAGAATATAGGATTATTTATTTGAAACGTAAAACAAAAAATATATATACTGCTTCTCGTATGCTTTGTTCTGTTCTAAACTAGTACTGCCACATTTTCTTTTCTTTTCTTTTTCTTTTCTTTTTCGGATGCGAACTATACTGACTAATATTTATTACGGTGATCAGAAAGTATTTATTAAGCAATGAAAATAATAGCAAAGTAGGTGTGAAAGGTTAAACGAGATTAATTTTGGTATAATTAATGATAATGTTTTTTGGTAATGTGATTTTGAAGATTATTTTTAAAAAAGTTTGGTTCATCATTATATTATATTCTTAGGAATATATATTTTATAAAATTCCTAGAAATATTACAGTTATGTGTTTGGTTCGATCACAATATTTTTAAGAATCATATATCAATTTTAAAAAATATCCTAAATCTTTTTTGAATAAATTTATAGATTTTATAAGAAAATTGGACATTTAGTTTATTAAAAAATAAGGATTTTATGTATAGGCAAATAAAATTTGGGGAGGTAAATTGTTGTGTGTGTTGACGGTTGAATTTCGGATTTTGATTAACTAAAAATGGAATTTCGATCTTCACTGCATAGAAAATTAGGATTTTATGTCAAAATTGGTGATAAAATTAGGGATTTCATTTTGGGAGAAAAATTAGCTAGGGAAGATATATTTTCTTTAATGAAAAATTGTATGGACTAGTTTAAGAGAAATTATAATTTTCATTGTATAAAAAACTAAGGATTTTTTAATGAAAATAAAAATAAAGGGATAAATTTTTTTTTTCAATATATAGAAAATTAGAGATTTTGAAAGGAGGTTAAAGTTTTAAGGTAAATTTAACGATTTTTGTAAAAAGGATAGCAGAATAATATCACAAGGTTAAAGGTACTAATGTACTAACAATTTAAACTACAAGGTCACTTTTATTAAATATAAATTATTGTAAATCACATAGTACTCGAGTGAAATTAGGCCAAATCACAAGCATACCAAATTGTATTTTAATCTTAGTTTAAATGCAATTTTATTCATTTAAGTTTTACAAAAATTTTAATTTGATTCCTCTAATTTAAAAATAAAAAATGTTGCCCTCATATTTATAAAATAATTCAATTTTACCCTTCTATCATACCATTCATTCAAATTTTAAGGTCTAATTTAATAGCCTCCATGCTGAGTCAATGTTAATTATATTTACCAAAAATTTATGCAATCAAATTTGGTTCCAAGTTAAGTATTGTTAAATTTAAGACTAAATTTTGGGTAAATAATATGACAAAAGGACAAACTTCAATTTATTTTCTTTAAAATAAGAGGATAACAATATTATTTTTTAATAAAGGGATTAAATTAAAACTTCAATGAAGCGAGGACTAATTAAAGATGCAATTAAGTTTACACACATTTATAAAAAATATTTATTATTTATGACTGAAATTGGTTATAATAGACTTTTTCATCCAAATATATTATTTTAATATATATTGAAATAATATAATTCTTTGACTAAAGTATTAGTCTGAAGTGTATCACCAGTGCGCGTGGCATTGAATTTTTTTTTCTTTTTCTTAATTATTTAAGAGACTAACCACTTAAAGTGACAAATTTTAGAGATCAATCAGCGTGTCAATTTAACTGACACGATGACATAAAGGGACTTCGTCGCGTTGATTGGCCACCCTTAATATTTCGTGAAGGCAAAATATAATATTCTATTAAAAATATAGTATTATATAATATAAAAATTTATTTGTTATATTATAAATACAATTATATATGAATACATTATATTATAATTAATAAAATTATTACTATGATAAATAAATATTTATAAAATATTTATGATTAATGAATTTATAAATAATATAAATATATTTATTATGTATTTTAATTTATTAATTATAAAATAAATATATATAATAATTTTATAGTAAATAAAATTTGTATATCTATTTTTAATATTCATAAATTTAATAATCATAAAAAAAAGTCATAATTGATTTTAATAATTAACCTATAATATTTTTTATTTATTATCATAATAAATCCATGAATATATATGTATATATAATAATAATAATAATAATAATTATTGTTAGTTATTATCTTTAGATCTTATACCTATTTATTATACTTATAAATTTTTAATTATCATAAACATTACATAATTTCTATTAATAATGATTTTTTATATTATATTTATCTATTTAATTATTATATTTATAAATTATTAATCATGATTTATATTTAATGATTGTTATAAATAATTAATTTTTTATATTTTTATTTATGTATAAGCTTATTAATCATAATATTTATGCTTAATAATTATTTTAGTATTTTTAATTATAATATATGAATCTTTATGAGATGTCTAATATATATCCCTACATTAATTATATACGTGATTTTGTTGAATTCAGTTAGCAAGGAAGATGGAATGCTAAACATTGTTAAATTAATTAAGTGCTAAATTAACCTAAAAAAAATTATGTGTTAAATTTAGTGCTAAATTAACCCAAAAATTTATACACACACAATTCTTTACATATTGGAAAGGAAAAAAAAAATTAAATAGAATTAAAAAAAAATGGCTACCAATTCTACAAAATGGAAGAACCTTTTTATGATGACTAGACCACAAAATTTTATGCAAAGCGAAGCAACCCCATTTGAGAAAATGAACTAGCAAAATGATGTAACAATTTTTTGCACTGTGAAATATATAAGAAGAAGCAGCAATGTGAAAATAACACTATCAAATATGAGAGAAGAAGTTGGAAAATAAAAATATGTAAACTTTCATATTAAGTAAAAGAGAAATATTACAAAAAATTAATTATGAATATATTTATAATTTGATTTTATGAAGAAAAAAATTACAAAAATCCTAACAAATTTATTTTATGTCAAACTATTTGTAAATAAAAAAATGCAACAATGTTCTATTTATATTTTTATATTAAACACAAAAATAAAAAGTATCTATTTTAGATAATTGAACAAAAAATATTTGACAATATTTGAAACATACTTTGTGAAAATAAAAGAGGAAAGCAACTTGACAAATGAAGGAGTGAAAGAGTTGCCAAATGAAAAACAAGAGAAGAAGGGAGAAGAAGGAAGAAGAGGAAGTAGATGAGGGAAGGTTTGAAATAAGTGAAAATATTTTGAACTTTAAAGGGACAGGGGAGATTTATGGGTGGCCAGTTTGTGCAAAAGAACCTTGTCTTGAATAAATTAAACTTGTAGTACACAGCGATGAATTTACTTTAATTTTTTTAAAAAAAGTGTAACTGATCGACATCATGTCAGTCAATTGTACTTAAATGATAAGTCTCTCTTAAAAAAAAATTTGATATTACATGACGCCGATAATATATCTTAGATTAATAGTTTATTCAAAATATTATACTAATTTAATATATTTTAGAATAATATATTTAATTTGGGTCAAAATGTCGATAGTAATACGATAAGAATGAGAGATTGTTATAGATATGATAGTAATAGTAATAAAGTATAGGAGAGAAAAATTAAGATTATAACTTGCAAAATGATAATAGGTGAATAATTTAGCTTTTCCAATTAACAAAATGATGGTCATTGTCGATAGAAGCGAGTAATGTTAATGCTCCATCACTTGAAATTGTGCGAATATTGTCTCCCACAATTTTCTACCAAAAATAAAGTTGTGTGTGTGTGTGTCTCTCTCTCTCTATATATATATATTTATTTATTTATTTATTTATTTATGATAAGTAATATATTATGGCTAAGGTGATAGGTATTTGATAGATTTGAATAATCTCAAACAAAAAATTAACAGTACTATATAAGAAAAAATAAATAAAAATAAAAATAAAAATATTTTATTTTTATTTATTTTTTATATAATATTATCATATTATTTATTCACGTATAAATAAATATATATTCTAACATTTTATAAAAATTTTATATTAATTATATATTTAAAATTTAAATAAATATAATTAATGTAATTTGTATATATTTTTTTATAAATTTATACATTAATAAGTTATAATTTTTTAAAAATTAATTATTTAATTTTTTTTTAAATAAACAGTCCTACGATTTTGTTACCGATTCAAATTTTAGAGCTAAGTATAAAAAGTTTAATACTCATACCCTGCTCGTAATCATCCTACTACTTACGTATATTGCATTTGCGTGTTGCAGGGGTAAGTACTTTCCATAAGACGTTACTACGTACAATTTTAAAAGCCATCATCAATAAAATTAATGATAACATATTGATATTGTACTTTTGAATTAACAGTAACTGACTGAAAATTTTTAAGCTACATTTTCTCTGGAGTTTCTTTGAAGCCCACATACTTAAAAGGCTAATACTAATTTTTTAATTTTATATAAAATTTTAATTTTATTATTTATCTTTATTAATTGATATAATTTTTTATAAATATTTTCAAAGATATAATTAAAACTTAGATAAGACTGATTTTATTTTGGATATTTAAAACTCAAAAATTAAGATCTTTGAAAAATATTCATAGCTATATAAATCTTAATTTAATGATCCTTTTAGTTTTATTTCAATTTTTATGTTGGTTCAATTATAATTTAATAAAAATAATTTTACATGAACTTTATATATATATATATATATATATATATATATAACTTTATTATTAATGATATGGTATATACTGATGACATTTGATCAAACAAAAAAAGTGCATTTAGACTTAGTCGGTGTTGGCCGTCTTCACTAGTCTTGTGTTGTTAGTTTCTCTTTCCACCTTACCAAAAAAAGAAAAAAAGAAAAAATTAAAACAAAAAATAAAGATAAAGGATAAAATTGAAATCTCTTATAAAGCTAAAATACAAAAAAGTTAATTTTTGCCATCTTAAAATTTTTTAATTTGCTTTATCATAAAAATTAATTTATTAGTCCACAAGAAGTTCTTTTTTGGTTATATATAATCAACAATTTTATTGAACAACAATAAAAAGTGATTTCTCACTTGGCATCTACCCAAAAACTATTTAAGAAACCATGATCTTGAAAGAATTTTATATATAATATAAATTAAATGTCTTTAAAAGAAATATAAATAATACATCATTTAATTTTCTTTGGATTATATAATAAAATACAATATATATTGATCACCAATCCTTTGGTTGATCTTGAATGTCAATTGTGGTGGGGACTGATGGAACATATGGAAACCTGCATGGCAAGACAGGATGAACTGTTATTGACAAGAAGAACCCTAAACTTTATAAACAAAATGTACAATATGTATATATAATTAATAATACCACGTGGTTCCTTGTAATTACAATACATAGATCCATGCATTCTTGCTCTACCATGTTTCTACAGAAAATGTCCTTTCAAACATTATCAGGGCATGCATGGATCAATGGGTCATGAACTTTTGATAGAAAGAGACAATCCTTGAGTGAATATTGTTTATATAAGAATGTATGTCAAATATAATTAATATATATGTCTATGATATGAGGGTTTTTGCATCTTAATTGAATAATGTAGTTATGCATTTATATTCCATTGAACTATTCTGTCACTCAAATTGAAGACTCTTGTAATTGGTATACTATAGCTCTTGAATACGGAAATAATCGACTGAACCAACTTGGTAAGATGAGTAGGTGCTTCAAAATAAATGTTACACCCTTCTCTTTTTCTCCTCATTAATTTCGATGCAGATTATATATATTCACAAAAAGTAAATTAAACCAACTCAGAAGGAGCTTCATTCATTTCGGAATAAGTCTCAGCATGTAGGGATCCTATGAAATTGACAGTTACAATAAGAGCAATATATGAAGAAGAAAATAATCAAACTCATCATTACATTTAGATTTTGATCATATGCATATATATATATATATATATATATATATATATTTAGAAGGGATAAGACCAGCGTGATTATAGTAATTAAAGACCTTTTAATTTGATTAATTAAGGTAATTCGATGTTTCTAGCTAGTTTGTGTCACTGTCACTTAATTAGTATGAATATTACTATATTTTTTATTTTGGGTGGTGCAGTAGGGGAATGATAGCATCTATGAGGCCATTCTGCTTCACTGCGATTTTTATTACTGCAAGGGCCCATGAAGATTCAATGAAAACAGAATCAGAAAGATTGAAAGACAGATTTTAACAAATGCAGAAAAGACAAGTGCTTATATATATATGCACACAAAATTCATGCCTGATTGTAATGTTAGAATTTTTTGGGTGTAGGAATGCTCACGTTTTTTTAAAAATAAATTAGTGATAAAGTACATCTTAATTTATAGTTTCTAAAAATGACTCTCGTCTAAAATTAGTTATTTAAAGGTAAAATCTTTTAATTTAATTAGTTTAGTTTTTCACTTTTTTTTCCCACTTAATTAAAATAGCCTAGCCTTTTCCTCTCCCTTAGGCAAAAACAAAATCTCATATATTTGTCCAAGTGTCTAATGTGTCTTCAATTAACCCCTAGAAGGACACAATTTTTGTATAAGAGCCAAATGCTATTGCATCAGAGAGCTCACACAAATATTGCTTTCTCAAGAGACTCTTTTAATTAGGCTAAACTGTTTTGAAAATTAAATTGAGAAGTTATATTTTTGAAGATTTAAGTTGAAAAAAAATAATTTTTGAAAGATTAAATTTATGAAACATTTTCTTTTTAAACAAATAAATTGAGAAAGAGTAATCCTTTATTAATTCAATAGAGTAAAATTATATATATTTCCCTCTCTTTAATAGATGTTAAAATTACATTTTTTTTTCTTTTTACCTCTGTTAAGAAATAAATAATAATAATTTTATTCTTTTAAACCAAAATATCTTTATTTATATAATTAAATATGCATTTAACCAATGTAAAAAAATATTTTGAAATTTAAAATAAAGTAAAATTATTATTTTTAACTAAAAATAAATAATAAAATAATAATTTTTAAAATATATTTTTCTAATAAATTATAATTTGCTTTAAAAAAATTAATATCATTATTAAGGATATTTTGATTAGAATTGATGAAATTATAGATTTTTTAATATTTTAAAAAATAGAGTATAATTTATTCAATTAAATTAGGTTAAAAAATATTTAAAACTTTGAATTTGATAAGGTTTGAGTAATTTAAAAAAACAGAGTACCATAAAAATATATATATATATATATTGATTTTTTATTGTTACTACTACTTTAAGTCTTTTCATGCTTTTTTTGAATTACGGAAATCTTTATTTGCACTAGATTCTGATAAAGGTAATTTTTTAAAAAATTTTCTATCGTATTTTAATTTTTTAAGATTTATTTTTAGCGTGAAATCTATATTTTTTATTTTTGCGTAAAATATAATCAATCTATTTGAGTACTTTATAAAAGACATGATAGACTGGCTGCATCCTTTTACTGTGAGAACAATTGTCTATGTAATCAATGTTTCGATGAAATTAAAATATTTTATAATTTAATATGTACATATCTCGAAATATAATTTGAAAATTTTTAGATTTCACATTAACTACAATGACCCATCTAAGTTTATCATTTCATATGTGACTTGAATATATGGTGTCCTAATGTTTCTGTTGTACAATACAAAGTTGACACTAGAGTACTAGTGTTCTTTATGGATGCATGGAGGGTAACAAAAAAACATTTGAAATTAATTAGGCTAAACATTTAATATATTTCTTCACAAAATTTGTTTACAAAAATGTCACATTCATCAATAGTTTTAGGGTATGTTTGATTTTCTATTGATACGTTATTACACTCCACGTGAAGAGATGTACATGACCTATTTAATTTGTTGAACGTGCATATAGTCAAAAAGTCTAACATGCTATATGAACAGCGACAATTTATTTAATTAATAGTAAAGGTAAGCTTATCACTTTAGCTCATTATTAATAATTAAGGCATGCACATGCATCTATATATATGTGCATCTATACTAAAAATTTATTTAATTTTTTATTATTTTTACTTTTTTTTTAATTATTTTCTTCACACGTTATAATTTTATATTATTTAATATGTAATTTCATATATTAATGATTAAAAGATTTTAGAATCATTAAAATATTATTTAAATTTTTTCGTCGAATGGGCAAAGTTAGGACAGAATCTATAATAATAATTATTTTAAAAATATATTTTGAGATGTTCATTGTTATATTCCTTCTCTATTTTGTAACGATTCCATCTCCCATATGTTCCTGAGAAGCAATAAATTTTTTTCTTTTAAATTATAAAAGGAGATTTAAGACACATTGAAAGAGGGAATAGCCTGTTGCTATTTTTTGAAAAAATTGGAAACGTAATTGTTAATTGCACCCCAAAGACGACATCGTTTCATTGCGGAACCCTTCTGGACCCAAAATACAAAAGGAAGCTTCTGCGTCTGCCTTTACCTTGCAGTGAGTTTTGCCGCTACAATTGACAAGTTTCGCTGTACTGATTTCATTCTTGGCAAGGTACTATTCTCACCTCAATGATTCTGCTTTCGTTGTTCAATTCTTCTTTATCTTCATTCTTGGAATTTTGATGAAGATTGAAGAACAAATCCGATGAAATTCAGAGTTTTAAAGCTCATCTTTTAAATGTATGCTTGGATTAAACAAAATAAAGAAAGTGAAGAGAATCAACTTTCTTGGATTCTAAAATTTGTAATAAATTTTTTTACCTACTCTTTCTTAATTTTAATTATTTTAAATTCATAAATTTTGAAAAAAAACTCTAAAAAGTAAACAAATAATTTTGAATAATCTTCATTTATTTTTTAGAAAAGTTCTTTGTAATAAAAAAAAATAAAAAATAGATTAACAATCTATTTTGAATGAATTAAAAATTAAATTTTTATTCTTTTTATCTCTATCTTACTATAAAAAAATTAAATCCAAAAACAAAATTACCACTTAACTTGTTTTCTTTCTTTCTTTAAATCATTTCCTTCCTTTCTAGTGACGGGAGCCAAGGGTGGGATGGGAGCCCCTCACACACACGCACACGCACCCACACACACATGCACACGCGCACACATGTGCGCATACACACACACATATATATTTATATATATATATATATATATATATATATAATTTTGTATATGGCCTCTACTAAAAAAATTATAAAATTATTATAATATTATGTAAAAGATTAAAATTTATGTATGTAAAAAACATGATAACATAACTAATGATTGATAAATATATTATATCAAATTATAGATTAATTTAATATATATTATAGTTTAAATCATAAAATTATTATTAATTTTTACTTATTTTTTGTAAATATGTTATTCTAACAATTCTATATTTTTAATAACAATAAATTTAAAAAAGACAACAATTTTAAGATTATAATATTATTTAAGCATAATAAATTTAATAAGAGTAAATTTTAATAAAATAACTTTTCATTCTATTTTTATGTTAGACTAAAGTTATAAAGAAGTGAAATTGTCATTTATTATCATATATTTTTTTTATGATATTTTTATTTTTATTTTTCTATATCATGTAATATTTAATTTTTTAAAAATTTTTAAGGATATTTTTTTATTTTGTTATTTAATATTTTTAACTTGTCCTTTAGCTTTTTTTCTCTAAAAAAAGTAATTTTTTTTATTTATAAATATGATAAATTACTTTTCATTATTATTGTTAGCAAATTATACATATATATATATACATGTGTGTGTATATATATATATATATAGCTTTTTCAATTTTTCACTTATATATAATTCATAAAAAGTTAATCATTGAAAAGAATATATTTTTTAATAAAATTATTTCTCTAAAAAAAAAAATAAAGTGAATCATATAGAATAATACTTATGATAACTATATGTTAATTTTTATATATGATAATTGATATAACATTACATAAATAAAAATAATAATGCACCACGACACACTATTAATTTATTTAATTTTAATATAATATATTATTTTTTATATAATATATTTTAATAAAATAATTAATATTTTTTAAAAAAATATTATATTTCTAATATATCATTTTAGCCCCTTAATCAAAATTTTTTGCCTCCGCTCCTCTTCCTCTCCCTTTGACATTTTTAACATACATTAAGTATTAATGAGAGTTAAAAAAATTTAATAAAAGAGATTAATTTTTATTATGAATTTAAATTTAAATTTTTATTTAAAAAAATATTTATATTTTATAACTGATAATATTTTAAATAAAATTATAATTAAAAAAAAAACAAAACAAAACATAGATTAAGTCAACCATGTATTTGGCGGGGTCAACCACTAAATGACCCTGCATACATTTGCATTCCGGTACTCTTTCGTTCTAGACTCTTTTGTTGCTGTGCTCTGCTTGAGAGCAGCTCATTAATTGTTTTTTCCTCAAGAAAAAGGCTGAAACCTCTTTCCTCATCCTAAATTGCACTCTGAGATTATTATGAACAGTAACAAATTAGAATTGGAACCAGAAAACGTTGTTATCACATGAAAAAATTATTTTTCAGACGTTTCAGAATCTACTAATAGATAGATTTAACAAAGATATTAAAAATTATACTTTCAAAATGTGAGTTATGTTGTAAATTGTAACGAATAAAAAACGCCAATTATGTATGAAGTATTTCGTTAGCTATTTTAATATTTTAAAGAAAATCATCATATAGTTCATATAAATGAATTAATTTTTTTAACTAAATGAACAAATTAAAAATGTTTATACTTAACTACTAACGAATTTATCAAAAAGATTATTACTTAGAGTAATAGATACTCTATTTTAAAAAAAAATAAAATTTTAGACTCTAATTTTGTACATAAAAAAAATTTTACTCTTATTATAAAGTTTCATCTAATTTAAATTAAATTAATCAAAATTTAATAAAATTTTAGTTACCAATGATTTTGACCAAAAAAAAAAAACTACTAGTAAATTTAAAATGAATTATACTTGCATCTCTCGTTAGCACACACATAATTAATTTACATTTTACGACACACTTCGGTTTGAAATTATCATTTATATATTACCATATCTCTCCCATACTATTCAACTTAATCAGCAAAACTTGGCAATATAACTGAGAATCCACGTTCTGCACATGTATTATTCACAGCAGTAACACCAAACACTTGCACATTCCATTCATCTACTATTAACAACCTTGTAATTTTCACCATTTGGTTTTTCCCTCACAGCCTCTTGCCAAAGTAATTAGGTTTTTCCTAACAAAAAATTACTATGAAGTTAATGGAAGATTTTCACAGCCTCCTATGTATTACTATTATATAAATATATATATATTCTTCCCTCTCTGTGAGTGTGGACACACACAGCTGACATATATATTCATATATAAGAGCATGGTTTTAGCAATTAACGTAGTACCAAATCTTTTCCCCTCGTGTCTCTCGAACCTGCTAGACTTGTACTGTTGGTCTTACTTCTTGATCACTGAACGTATCCTTCGGCTTTGGTGTTGTTGAATGTCTTGTTGCTGAAGATGAAGAAGACATGGGACACGAGGTTAACTTTGTCTTTCTTCTCTTGTTCTTCTTAGAAGTATGAGGAATCTCTGAGGATGAAATATTGTTGCTTGACATTGCTTCGCTTCCTTTTGACCCATCAAAATCTGTTCAAAGCCATCCAATTATGAATAAAAACACCATTAAAATGAAGAGAGGTGGCTTTTATAGAAATCAGGAGTGTGGAATCAGTATTTACTATTATACAACCAATGGAATTAGATTATTATACAAGCCTATAGGGATGGGCCAAAATAAAATTGGATCTAAACAAGAGCTTAGGCCCAAAACCTGAAAGCCCATTAAAGATTAGGCTCGCTTGGCCCGGCCCACAAATGAGTATACGCCAAACATGAAACTAAACTCTCCTTCATAATATTGAAGAACCATAGAAATTCTCTACCCTACACTGTAGTAATCATACGATGGAGAGTAACGGAGATTGGAGACGTGAGCTTGTTTTTACGTTATTTTATTTTTTTGTTTTTTAAAATTATTTTATAAAATAAGTTTTAAAAATTTATTTTAATATTATTTTTATGTATTTATATACATGTTATTCATAAAAATATTTATTTTTTTATTTTTAAAAAAATGAAATTCAAAGTAACTTTTGATTTTTTTTTATTTTTTTATTCTTAGGACACGTTCTATTTTTTCTGTTTTCTGTTAAAAATAATTTTTAAATAAATTTTTTTATTTTTAAATACTAAAAAAGTTCCGAAAAATTGCATTCAAACAAAGCTGTAATCCTTACAGCGACGCCATTGTAAGGAGTCAATCTTCACCCTCCATTCCCCTCCAGGAAAGGCATGGAAGCTTACACCTTGTCCACACGTATACCATAAAAGCAGAAACCCCACATTTTATTTGTTCCAAAACTAAAGGTCACTTCAGGAATGAGATCAAATTCCAGTTATCTGAAGTGCCTGATATAATAATACCCTGACTAAGAATATAACAAGTTAGCTGTTGATATAGATGTATATATAAATCATGATCATGGTTCCTAAGTCTTAAACAGAACAAATGGTATGGTTCTAGAGTTAACGGCTTGATTTCAGATCCTCCAAATCACTTTGATGAGACTTATCACATGGACAACCTAAATACCAACACACTCCATGTTCCTATTAAGCATCTATATAGTAGAATCTTAAAAAATAAAACCAATGGAAACTGTAAAGTGATGAGAACCAATAGATTCTTGGGAATGTGTTTTCTCGTGACAGAACAGCCAAACTATTCCCATGATGGAGGCAAAGAATCTAGATGGCTTTATTCCAAACCTCACAAGTTGAAATCACAAATTCATGATACGTAATAATCAAATAAATTTCTCTTTTCTTCTAGCTGACCCGTGAAAGGCCCTTGTTTGTTTGTGTTATTAAGGTTATAGTAAAGGGAGAAGAGGGCACAGTTCTCCACATTAATACACAATAAATATCAATAATTGATGTTTCCACATTTGGAAGACAAAATGAATTACATTTAACCATAACATGAATTGTTGCATACCTTGGGTGGACAACAAGGTCTTAGGCGTAGGATTTGCATCTCTTCGTGTCCCTATGTTACCAAGGGATGTTGAGAAATTAGGTGCTGGTCTGAATTCATTCATCTGCAAACAAAACCCCAATAAACATAATGATGAAAACACTTTAAAGGACATCAAGTTTCATCTTTGACATGTCAAACACATTGGGTTTACCTTAAAATTAAGGTAAATGAAACCTTAGTCGTAAGACAGATTTTTGGATAAACCATAGTTGTAAGTTTCATCTCTAACATGTCAGATACACTTTTTTAGGAAGATGGAATGATATTTAGGCAAAGAGATACTCTTGGGTAAATTCGTGATTATCTACATGTTTATTCATAATTAATTTATGTTTTATAGAAGGGTAAAATTTATAGAAAGATAATTGGAATGACATACCCAACTAGGTCCAGAGCCAGGAGTGCCATCCCATCCGATGTGAGCCACATGTTTAACATCTGTAGGGTACCCTATATCCATCTCGCGCTCCTTCACAACTACAAGAAGAAGACCCATTTCCCAAATTAATTATTATCATGATTGGAGGTTGAAGCAGAACCCAAAAAGAAACAGAACACAGGAAATAGTAATACATAACATGGGTGTGTGTGTGTATAATAAGCAAGTGAGATAAGAAAATTTTACCAAATATTTGGCTTATGAATTTGAAACTTTTGTAGATCCCTTTTATTTTGGTTGCCATGGTGGGAAATCACAAGCCCTTCCTACGGCGTCGAGGAATCACACACAATGGGCAAGCAAAGCAGAGACCAGAAAATTTTATCAACAGATGATGATGGTTTTTTCCTGTGAGAGAAAATAAGTGTACAGAGATAAGATTGCGGGTTTTATATACAATGCTGTGAAGAAAGGAGTAGAGTATTAGCCAAGGGTTTCACTACAGCATGTGATTTAGGAACCCCTTTTTCCCTGTGAATCAAGATTGGTATCTACAGAGCAATAATGTGAAAGATTTAATTTTTAAATGTATTTACTCTCCAATGTTCTAGAAAATAAGGCATTACCTGAGGAGGATTTGTATCCAAGGTGTGAGAAAAACGCATTCAAAATCAAAATCTCTCGGCTTCATTCATCATCATTGTGAGACTTGGAGAAAATGCTGGCTGACACAATCGAAACGAAACAGCGTTATTGTTTCATGGTACCTCTGAAAAAAGAAAAGAAATGGGTTTTCGAAAAGTTGAGATTTTCTATTGATGCATTAGAGAGGGAGGGAATGCGAGATGAAATAGATGAGTGATGGAAAAGAGAGGACGGTGGGTATCCATTAAAAACCTCTTAAGGAATGGAGGGTGAGAAAATGCTTTGAAAATAATAGGACAATGATTTGGGAAAAACAAGAGGGCATGTCCATACGACTTTTACTAAGTAGAGTTTAGAGAGAGATAAATATACCTAATTTTATTTGTATCTAAAAATAAAAAAATTATTTTTAAAATTTAAATAATAATTTTTAAATTATATGACAACATCTTTAACATTACTCCCAACTTACCTCACAATAATAATTTGGGAATGGAAACTAAATGAATGCCTTAATGAATTCGTTTATTTAAGAGATACTCAATATGTTATGAAATATGGTGATTGGTTGGTGAGAAAATAGTAAAGCACATGCCTTCTAAGTTCGTTGATTCTTTTGCATCAAACCTCTCTATTGGGAAAATCAAATTCACTCTCCTCACAATTGAAAATTTTATTCGGCGTCTAAACAAAAACTTTTCCTAATAATTATTCATTCAGTACACATTACCTCAAGAATGAACCTATATTTAATAGAAATTTGTGGGATAATTATGACTATACCTACACAAATAATTTGGTGACATGATTAGTTTTTGTTAGTATCTACTAGTTTCAATGCCAGCTTTGGATGTTGTCTTTCTTTTCTTGTCTGATAAGACAATTTGAGCTGAAAATTTTGGGTGACACTGAAGACACGGAGCTCTACATTATCCGATTGGTTTTAATTACCTCTCAAATTTTGACATCATAGTAAAATATTGATATTCTTAGTTAAACCAAATTTATAACGAATTATCAATCAATAATTGTCATATATAATTTGAAGGACTTTGCTAAGCAAATTTTTTTTTTGCTCATTCTATATATATATATATATATAGAGAGAGAGAGAGAGAGATAACTAGATGCCCTTATAATTGTTAATATTCTGGATTATGCCCCAAAAATATCATTCTATATATATGTATGCCATTTTTCGTGATCTAACCTATTCTGTTCTTTTGTTTGTTTTCCCTTGTGCCAAAAAAAAAAATGGTTGACATTATAAATCCAAGTACTGTTGTTACTAAGATTCATTATTTTTATATAAATTCAGAATTACTTCAATGAATGTGATATGAAGTAACACTTGTAAGCGTATAAGCAGCTGAAATTTCTTTGCTTTGTTGGCATATATCACAAAAAATGGTTGCTGCATGCACGTTTATATTCTATTCCAGTTGTTTGTTAGAAGGGAAACAGAGACACCTCTCATGTATCTTCATCTTTATTACCCAAGATGGAAATGTGCCCCTCATTCACACAAAATCATCAACAGATCTACTTATCCTTTTTTTATTCGAGATTTATTTTATATAATACTTATAAATATAGAATAAAAAATCACAGAGAATACATGTGATATAACCTCAGTATTAGTTGTTAACATTTTTTCATGATACACAATTCCAATAATTACAAAGCTTGATTTGGTGCTAATGTTTTAATATTGGGATCAGAACATTATAATACAGATGTCACCGGAATAGATAATGCTTTTGACGTGAAAATATATAATTTATGCTATAAGTATTTATTGTAAAAAATTAATTTATTAGATTGAAATATCGATTACAACTTAAATTTTATTTAATATGTAATTATCAATGTAGCATTGTTTCTGCATTATATATGATATGACGATGTTGCAGGCTTGCAAAATTAAATTGTGTTGGCCACAAAACTCTTTTGTACTATTTTCCATTTTAACTGGGGTGATGACTAAAGATGGTTTAAATTATTGTTGAAGTCAATACAAGATATAGTTGGCATTATATAAAGGAAGCCGTTACACTCTCTGTGTCTGCGTCAAGAATCAAGATCTGTTTATCAATGGGAAGAAACATGCGTCTGATTTTGTATATATATAATTAATTATTTTTTGGCTGCAAATTCTCTATATTTTCTTTTTGGTTTTTGGTAATATAATTTCTTGAATTTTAACGATTTAAGATTCTTGTAAAATTAACAATTAGTTATCATTTTTTATTTTAGTTTTTTTATTTGATGGAAAAATTTACGCATGTAACTTTTATTTATAATTTTCCAATAAAAATTGGTTTAATAGAGAGAAAAGGATTATTATTGAGTCTTCTTTTCATTTAGTCAGTATTGTCGAAAGGTAACAATTTTTCCTGGAAGTGAGAATTTATTTCTTATTGAGCCAAAGCCCATGATCTACAGGCCCTCAATGTAATCCACCCCAGTATTCTTCAACTAAACATCACCTTGAATGAACTCAGCCACTGTGAACTTACGGGCCTCATCAGCACTTGCAATTACATGATAACCGGGCCAGTCCACTCTCCCACTCGTACCCGCACCAGGCCCATAGTTCATGTACTCTGCATAATACAAAGTCTCCAACGTGGTTTCGTCATCATCCCATGGGTGCCATCCTGCTGGGTCAATATGGCCATCCAAAAACGACTGCATCACAACAGTTCGAGAGAAAGCCTTCCATGGGCGGCCTAAGAAGGTTTTGGTGGTGGGCTCAAGATTCGGGCTTGGTCTTAGATCACATTGTTGAATGCAAGTCCCTGTGTTCTGATTTGGGTCCACACATCCTTGGGCCGTGACCATGTTTTTCTGGTGGGTCATGGGCCTTCGGGCTACTATGTTGCACTTTTGGAGCACAACTGCTGCGTTACCGAATATGAAGTCAATGGTGCCTGTGATGATGGAGTCACGGTAAAATTGTCTGTTGGTATGAGCATAGAGAGAATCCTGAAAGGCCTCAATACGACATCGGTTTATGACTGATAGGTCACCACCCACACGAAGAGCCACAGCTTGGTGTTTCTCAGGTCCTGCTGTGTTTTGAAACCACATATCTTGAGCTATGAATCCTTTACCAAGAGCAACTGCATTTCCATAAACAACATGACTCAGTTTAATTATATATATATATATACACACACACACACACATTTCTGTTACAAACAAATAAACCAAAATTTTTTTTTAATGGGCTCAGCTATATAAAATCAAGTGAAACTAATAAGTTTTACATGTTCACATTATTGATCAATACTCATAAAGCAAATAAAGTTTGATGCTAGTTTTTAAAGTCAAACTTAGTATAAACAGAATTATTTTTGTGACAAAAAGACAAAAATGTAAAGAGCATGATTTAGGATTCTTACTGACTGTGCCAGTCTTGTAGGTGGGTGTTCCGTCTATATAATTCAAGCTGCCTGTGATTATAGTTTGATCCATACCATCTCCCACCAGCATAATGTTTTTCTTCTCTTTACCAATTTCAACATTCTCTTCATATCTTCCTTTCTTCACATATATAATGAATCTTGTCTCACTTTTATTAGGTGCTGATGCCACAGCCTCAGCTACAGTGTCAAAGTTGCCACTTCCATCCTTTGCCACCACAACATTCACCTCAACGTCCTTAGCTGAAGAAGCCTCCAAAAGCTTGCTATCTTTGTTTGACACCCAAGAAGGAAAATTGCCACTTAGTGGCTCATCAATAGCGTCAAGATAATTAGAAGGCAAAATGTGAACAAGAATGGCTAGGGTGGTCCTAGCTCTAGAAATCAAGCCATTGAGGTCAGCCTCCATAAGGGCTCGAGCTGACCCTTCTAAACCATCCAAGCAAGTGAAGTGGTTAGTGAGCACAGTACTTAGCCATGTGTGAGCGTCTTGGAGGGATTTGGTGGTGTTTTTAGTAAGAGCCAGCATTGAGTCAAAAAGTGTGTCCATTGACAAGTCAAGAAGTTGCTCACATCCTCGCAAAGCTTCTTGCTCCTTTGGACTGTTGATTCTGGATTTGATAGCTGTGCTTGTGTCCAAAGCTTTGTGGATGTGTGAGGTTGAGTTGATTAGGAGGGATTGGAGTAAGTGGAATTTTTGGTCTTGTGTGGTGAAGACTGAACCATTGGTTACTTCTAAGACATGGGCTAAGCATGAGGATTTGTGAAGGGCATGGTCACAGACATCATGGTTGGAGAAGGAGAGGGGTTTGGGTTTGATGAGATAAGAAGCAATAAGAGCTGACGAGCTTATAATGATAGCAGCTAGAGATAGAATTAGGAACAAAGTTTTGGAAATAGAAGATTTGGGTTTGTGTAGAAGAGGTTGGTGGGACTGGGTATCCATAGTGATGAGGCAATGTACAAAGGTATTGGCTAGTTTTGCCTGCTTTATAGTGCTTACATGTATAGAGTATATATACACAAGCAAACGTGATGATCATGTGTTGAAGTAGACTTGTCACACTTTCCGTGTTCATATCTCATTAATTGGTGTGCCAATATTTAAGTATTTGTATAGATTTTGATGGAAAAAAAAAATTGGAAATGTGATTCGAATTGCTTAAAAAATCATAAAAACTTTGTAAATTACTAGTTAGATTAAAAGGAATCTTTTACGGTTTATAAATTTGTGTTGGTAAAGTGAAGTATTACTAGTGCATGTGTGTGAAGTATTTGTTTTGAGTGACAAAGAAAACAAGAATGAATCGATAAATTATTGAGTATGAGTACATCTCCGTATACATATACCTACATTAATTATAATACCTATCTTTAATTTATATGAATGAAAAGAAAACTTTTTGGCCCATGCTTTTCTAGAAAACAACTTGTTATATTTTAATCTTTGTTATACTATTATCAAAGTTGTGATAAATTACGACTATCAATTAATACCATAAAAAATTCTCCATTTAGCATGGGAAGGAGACGAGAGATCTAGAGTTGATTTTTGTGTTTGGGTGATGGGTGATCCATAATGGAAAAAACTCATAATATGATTTTTTTTTTTTGTGTCTCTGACTAATGTTAACCAATACGGATCTAATGATTAATTCTTCGGGTACTATAAAGTTTATTATTGAAGATAATCTTTTTATTAGATAACACTTTATTTTTATTCTTTTAAGATTGAACTTAAAAAATGATAATTAAGAGCAATAATGTGAGAATTGGACCAAACTTATCCGTTAGTCTATAAAATTAATCTTGTAAAAAATTAATCAAAATTAAAAAAATTAATAAAAAATCAAATGAATCAATCAAAATTAATTAATTTATTGGTACAATTGATTTGAAAAAAATAATACTTTTCTTGTGTTTTTCAATTTTTTATAACAAAAAATAAAAAAAAATTAGAATAAAAAAATAAAAAAAATAAAGAAAAGAAGAAAAAAGATAATCAATTGTTTATACATTATAATATTTTTAAATTGATAAATATTTTATTTATTTATTTAAAAATATGATATATTTTATATTTATTTTATTTTTATGTAATAAAATTATATAAAATATTTATTATTATGCTTCATTATAATTTAAAATTAATATATAATATTAATATTAATTTAATTACACTTTAATTATCGTTGAATGGCAATGACAAGCATAATATGAATATATATATTCTTTATCTTCCTTTGACGAAACACAAGACACGTGAGACTGTTGGATTCGTGGCCTTATTACCCATCTTTAATCTTTTGTCAGTATCTGGTATTTTAAACCTTTAATTTCAGTTGAACAGCGTTTCACGTGCTAACTTGTCTCACTTTGCAGTATAATTATCAGACAACGCACATGCTCGATTATCACTAGGGCTCTGAGTCATACACCACATCTAAAGCTAGTACAAGCCCAAATCTTATTAAAAGCCCACCTCAACAAAGGCCTAAACAGTGTAGAATGAGTTTTAACTTAGCCCACCACGGGATTCAGATCCGACCTTGGTGTTATGTCACATTTCATAGACTGTTTGTATATGAAAAGCAAAATAATTCAAGGTTTTGCTTAGGCTATCTTGCATGGGAATGACTGTGGGTATATGTACTACGAATATTTGAGATGTTTATCTAAAAAATATATTTAATATCTTATAGAATAGGTCATGAATAATAAAAAATAACTATTCTTCAGATATTAAATACTTTATATTAGGTATTATGAATATTAGGTATTCTTCATAATAAGTATTATAGATATTAACTTCAAATACTTTATATTCATATAAAATAAACAAGTGAATAGAATATTTAATATTTAATAATTAAATAACATATATTATTAAATAAAATTTTATGTTTTTTAACATTATTAAACTTATTTTTCAAAAATTTTAGTTTGTAATAATTATATAAGTTTTTTTATTGTAAAATAAGTTTTCATAGTCATTTTTTTAAATTTTTTATTAGATAGATATTAGATAGAATGTAGATTATTTTATTATAAAGAATCTAGTAATATTTTTTTATGTATTTCAAATATTTTAAATGTCTTAAGTATTAAGTAGTTTTACGTACAGATATTAAAAATGATATGTATATTTGTTAAGATTCGATTACATTTGAATATTAGGTGTTTTGGATAGATATAGACATGGAGAGTAAAAAAATATATTAGTACTTGTCATTCCTAATCTTCCATACAAAAGCTGAGATGAGTTTCACAGGCTCAAATCAATGTAAATAAATAGACATAATTATATTTATTGTCATATCAAAAATAAAATTGCAGTCTTAAATTACTTTTATTATTGTATTAATAATAACATTATATTAAAAAAATAATATTATTTACTTTATATAATAAAACAAAAACATGAAGCCACTTGTCTATTTTACTCCAGTTGGCCGGTAATATAAATATCCATATTATTGTAAGTTTCGTAGTAAACAATTTTTGCACTCTTTAGATCAGGACTCTGTTCTAATTAGTAAGACTACAAATAAGTCATAAATGGCTGGCTTGATTAATTATTTAGTCTATCATTCTATAATGTGTTGTTAGAAAACTAACACAGAAAAAGATAAAGAAATTTTGAATGTACTATATTAACAAATAATTTTTTTTTATGATACAACAAAATTTTTTAGAACTTTTTTAAAGACATTAATTTTTAAATAAAATAATTAATTATATATTCTATCTAAATAGATACTTCAAGAGTTATATCTTTTTAATATAAATAAATATTTTGAATAATTATAAATATAACTATTTATTTATTTATTTTAAAATTTTAAAATTAAAATTAATTTGACACTTTAGTTTGAAGAGGTATTTATAAATTTTTTGATATTAGATATTATATTGTCTTTATATATATGTCTCTATTAATTAAATTATTCAAATGCTATTAATATATTACTCTTTTTTATTCGATGTGACACGATGTGTTACAATATCAAATTACATATTTTACATCAAACATATATTTTACAAATATTGCAAAACGTGGAAGCAAATCAATGGCTTACAAAGTCAGATCGAGAACACAAAAGAAAATGGCAGTCTATACAACACCTTGCACTAATTTTTTTTTCTTCGAGCAGTTATACCTAATCGCAAGAATTCAACCATACTTGCAATAATTTAATTAGACCAACAATAATGGTTTTAACAAATAATCAACAATATTGAAAATAGAGCTAGTCCACAACAGAATACATAATCGTTTTATTCATTCACTGCTATATTATATACCAAACAAACAAATACTCAGCTGTCAGCAGCAGCTAAAACTGATCAAACAATCTTATTCAAATTAAAGTATACATAAATGAAAGCCTGTATAGTAAGTAATACATCACAAAATGAAATTCTATAACTGTTCTGGAATTAAAATAAAAGATTCACAGCAACGGTGGTGACAAGAAGAGACAGAGTAGCAGCGACAGAGGTGGCTGAGCCCGACGGCGGAGGAGCGGTGGCACCGGGCTCCGTCGGGGATGTGGGAGATCCTTCTCCGGTCGGTGGTGTGGGGGTGGGGGGAGACTCAGAAGGAGATTCCCCTGAGCCTGAGCTGACATTAACACTTAGCTTTTGGCCACTATTGCAGTGACCAGAGAAAGTACACGTAAAATAGAACTCGCCGGTGCGATTGAGGATCACGCTAGCAGGTGAAGTATTTATTAGTTGAATAGGGCTAGCGACGTTGCAGTTATCGAAGTCAGACTTAGTGCTGAGAATGGCGACGTCGTGTCTTCCAGCGACGAAGTTGAACACTGCAAAAGAGTTGAAAACAGAGGAATCAGAGATGATGATGATGATGAAACTTTGGGTTAATTAATGATGAACAATTCGGTTACCCAGAGTGTCATTTTGTCTGAAAGTGAGATTTGCAGCCCAGTCGGAGTAGAAGGAAGCACCATTAGGAGGAGAATTGGTCCAACCGGTGCTACCTCCAACTGTGAAATTTTCAGCTTGTATGGAGTGTAGGGATGCTGCTAAGGAAGCAGCTAGAAGAAGAATGGTGACATCAAGAAACTTGGCCATGCTTGTGTGTTTCAGGTCGCCCCTGTGGATCGATGTTTCTGAGAATTAAGAAGCTTGGAAGGGGTTTTGTTGGTGTTGAATATATAGAGTATAGAATAGAGAGAGCCTTTAATGGTGGTTGGGTCGTAACTCAAATTCATAGAAGGAGGAAAAGTCAATAGATGGAAGTGGTCCACTGACATATATGTATGTTTGTATATAGGCCGGTTCAACCATTATTTGGTCCACGTATGATTTAATTTATCTAATCATTTTTATATAGAAAATGATAGATGAAAAAATCAACACATTAATAAAAGAATATGAGTATTAAGAAAGATATTATTACATTTAATTAAAGATATCTATGAACAAAAAAATAATAGATGGAAAAGGAGCGGAAGTGGAAAGAAGGGATTATTTTGTTGTATATGCTAACTCATGTGGTAAACAAGAAATTCGATTAGAAAGGATCAACCGTCTTTGCCTATTAGTGAAAGGTATTAATTAATTTTTTTGTTTTTTCGCCAGAAGGTATTAATTAATTAGTTTCAGGTTTTTTATACGTTTAATTTTTTTTCTTTTTTTAATTTAGAACTGAGAGAAAAAAGAGGTTGACTTTGTCACCATCACCTTCTTAAAACCTCAAAAATTAATAGGTTGTTAGTGTCTAGTTTGTTAATGTTCTTTAATTTTAACTTAGATTTTATTTTTATTTTTTAAGTTTAATTAGTTTTAGGTTAGTCTTTTAAAAATTTAATCAATTTTTTTTAATCTTTAACTTTATTAATTTATTTAATAAAAAATATTGAGT
Source organism: Senna siamea (assembly GCA_031216115.1). Taxonomy (NCBI): domain Eukaryota; kingdom Viridiplantae; phylum Streptophyta; class Magnoliopsida; order Fabales; family Fabaceae; genus Senna; species Senna siamea. Next base: position 3,525,048 of record CM062355.1, on the reverse strand, counting down.
TATAACTAATTTTAATATATGTATGCAATATTATTATTAATATTATCAGTTTATTAATTTTATATATAAAAAAATTCTAAAATTTAAATTATACCTTTTAAATTATGTACTCATCAAATATAAATCTAAATATGATTTTACCCATAAATTTATTTATTTTTACATGTTAAATTAATATAATGATAATTCTTGTAATAATATAGGACAAAGATATTAAAAATGGCCCAAACTCAATATTTTTTGTTAGATTAACAATGTTAAAAATTAGAAAAAATTTGATTAATTTTTTAAAGTTGAAGGACTAAAATGAAACTAATTAAATGCAAGGTACAAAAATAAAACATGAATCAAAGTTAAGGGATTAGAAATGATTTTTTATCGTCTAGTTTAGTTGGGGGGAAATTGATTAGTTGATAAAATTATGATTTTTAACTATTAAACATTGTATCAATCAATAAAAAGTTTTTCTTAATCAAAGCCATAATTAATAAAATCCAAACTAATAATAGTGTTCTATATATACTTTGTATTTTTTGCATTTAATTTTTTTATCATTTTATTTGGATTTGACTTTTATATAGAAGTGAGCTATTTGAATAAGATTGTTTGTGTTATTTGAAAGAAGTTGTTAACTTTATTATAAAATAAAAAAAATCATTAATTTTCATGCCTTAATATTTTTCTCTCACAATGGTATTTAAAACGTTACATTACACTCTTTGTTAATTTCCAAAAAAGTACATGCATGCATTGCATATATATGAATTGTATAAGTATGGTAAAGTTCCTAGGATTTTGAAGAAATCTAAAGAAATGCTATTTTTTTTTTGGGGTGCATATTTTGAGAATTATTAACCCTAAAATTGCATCATGAATGATGTAATTAAGGATAAAAAATTTTCTTATTTCGTATTTTCTCACCATCCTATATAAGCCACATTGCAGAGGGACATGGAATTTAAAATTAATATATATTTATCACCCGTTGCCTTAAATAGTATTACAAAGACACTAGTGCATTACCTAAAATATGGTATAAATTAAATCCAAAAAAGTTCAAATGACTCAAAGATTGATGCATCAAGACAACCAAGAAATAGAAATTTCTATGAAAGACATTAGGAATCAAGAACTATCCTCCTACTTAGAGAAAATGATACCAACTCTACAGTTCTCAAGGTATGAAGAAAAGAAAAAAACATTAAACAAGACAAGAATAGTTTCGGAATTAAAAAGCAACACTTTTCACAACATATAAATAAACCACTCCCAAAAGATATAAACATACCAAAAAAAGATAAATAAAATAAACCACTTTTAAAATTCTTTACATGAGAAAGTTTTAGTTACTTCCAATTTCCAAAGCCAATTCCAATTTACAAATTTTCCTTTCTTTTTTGGCTCACACCCATTACATAAAAGAGCTATTTTTTTGGCCAAAACATAAAAAGAGCTAAGTTAAAACTCAAGAATGCAAAATTTCCAAGGAAAAGAGTGAAAAAGACTTAAAAGCAAGCATTCCTTGTGAAGGTAATGAGATAAACACTAGATGACGTTGGGGACAACAACATTAGAAGATTGAATAGAGACAAAAACAAAAAAGTTGTGGTGAAGAATGAAAAGCAAAATTCGTGTTGACTAGATAACCATACATAGATTATTCTACATTTTCTATTAACTTTCATAACATTACCATAGTTAGGTTGGAATGATCAAAGAAAATAGATATTTGATTGATACTGAAAGCAAAATGAATTGGAGAAAGATATTTGATTGAAACCAAAATCATAGATGTTCGTTTGGAAAAAGAAGACAATTCTCTTTCTATACATCGCCATCTGACTTGAGAGTTGCATTATTCCATTGAAAGAGAGGCACATGATGACTTTTTACATAAGAGTTGTATCAATTTCAGAGGAAAGAATAGGCAATTGTCAAAAAGCTACAAAATTGTAGAAAGAGAGACACATTGCTTTTCATACAAGAGTTGTGTCAGTTCCCCAAAAAAAGAAGAGAATAGGCAATTGTTCTCACTTGTGTGTAAGTTATATTTACTAATAACAATAAATATGAGTATTATAAGTATTTTTATCGTATCTATTTAAAATAAATATTTGATATTAGATAAATACAAGTATTAATTTTAAATATTTTATATTTATCTAAAATAAATAGATATATAAAGTATTTAATATCTAATTCTCAAATAATATATATTATAAAATATAATATATATAATTAAATAAAATTTTATACTTTTTAGTGATATTAGAATATTTTTTAATTTTAGTTTATAATAATTATATAATATTTTTTTATTGTAAAATAATCTTTTATAGTCATTTATAATATTTAAATTTTTTTTATTAGGTGGATATTAAGTAGTGGATATTAGGTAAATTATTTAATTATAAAGTATTTAATATTCAGCATTTATTACTCTTTTTAAATATTTTAAATATTTTTAGCAATTCGAGAATTTCAAGTATTAGATAGGTTTGGATACCAATACTAAAAATAATATTTTTTTTAATTCAGTTAGAGTTTGGATGTTAGATGTTTTTGACAGATATGAGCTCATTTCCATCCCTAGTTATTTGAGAGTATTTTAGATAAAATACTTAGGTGGAAATTGAGAGATGTATCTTCTAATTCATAGATTTACAAATGACTCTTAATTTATTCTGGGTATGGGAGGTTTTGCAATTTTTTTTCCTCCTTTGAATAAAGTTGCTTCTCTTTTATTAAAAAAAAAAATCCATTTAAAGGAAATTATAAACTTTGTATCCCGAAAAAATAATAAAGAGAAAAAGAGTAGTTATAATTTGATCGTGCACGAAAATTAAACGGGGCTTCTGTACGTAACAAAATTAGAATTGTATAACATTGTTAGTATTTTAAAATTGACATAAGCATTTATCTTTAATAAACAGAATAAATTTTCTCTTTTATTTCAAATTCTTAATAATGCCAAGAACTAAGCTATAATAATCATCCAGAAGAAATAAAACTTGATTTAAATTGGTTGATTTCGTGAACTAAAGATGAGTGAAAATGATCAAAGCTACTTTAACTTCAAGTTTCCAGGAAGGAAAACACACCGAAACATTTTGGTTAAGTTAGATAAGCTTTATTTCCATCATCCATCCTTCACTGCCATACCATACAACACATGGTTATAAAACATGCAAAAGCCGAAAACATGGACAAGCCCAAAGGCTTATTAAAAAGCCCATGATTTAGAGCCCCTCAATGAAGGCCACCCCAGTGTTCTTCAACCATGACCCACCTTGAATGAGTTGGGCCACAGTGAACTTACTTGCCTCAGCAGCACTTGTAATCACATGGTACCCAGCCCATTTCACTCTCTTGCTAGTACCAGCACCAGGCCCATTGTTCATGTACTCGCCATAGTATAAATTTTTCAATGTAGATTGCTTATCATCCCACGGGGCCCATCCAGTTGGGTCAATATGACTATCTATGAAAGACTGCAAGATTACAGTCCGAGAGTACTCCTTCCATGGGCGGCCCAAGAAGGTTTTGATTGAGCCCGCTACGGGCTTAAGATCTGAGCTTGGTGTTAAGTTGCATTGCTGAATGGATGTTGCAGTGTTCTGGTTTGGGTCTACGCGTCCTTGGGCTGTGAGCATGTTTTTCTGGTTATCCATGGGTTTTCGGGCTACAATGTAGCACTTTTGGAATACAACTGCTGCGTTACCAAAGATGAAGTCAACTGTGCCTGTGATGAAGGAGTCACGGTAGAACTGCCTGTTGGTGTGGGCGTAGAGACTGTCTTGGAAGGCGTCGATACGGCAGCGGTTTATGACGGATAAGTCGGCGCCGACACGAAGAGCCACGGCTTGATGCTTTTGAGGACCTGCTGTGTTTTGAAACCATATGTCTTGAGCTATGAATCCATCTCCAAGGGCAGCTGCAGTGACATTGACATTGTTATTATTTAGGAACAAATATTCAATTTGAGAGACATATTCAAATTGTAATTGTTTTTAATTTCTTTATTCTAGTTCTAGATCAGCTTCTGCATAAGTGTACTGCTGTCATGCACATATACATAGCTTCTACATTAGTATATAACATTAAAGTAGCTTTTATAAAGTGACCTCACCTACTCCCACTTAAACTTTTCCTACTAAAACTACATGATTTACACAATTAAATTTAAATATCTAATGAATATTATTATTTAAAAAAAAAAAACATATCTTATAATTTATATATGGGTGTCAATTAAGAAAAAAAATCTCTGAGTTAATAATTAGATCCATACCAACAGTGGCAGTGCTGATGGTTGGTGTTCCATCCACATAATTCAAGCTTCCAGTGATGATAGTTGCATCCTTACCATCACCCACCAGCATCACATTCTTCTTCTTCTTCCCAATTTCCACATTCTCTTTATAAGTTCCCTTCTTCACATATATAACATACCTGCTCTTACCATTATCAGGTGCTGAAGCCACGGCCTCTGCCACAGTCTTATACTTACCACTTCCATCCTTAGCCACCACAACGTTAGCTTGTATGTCCTTAACCGAAGTAGCCTCCAAAAGCCTCCTATCCTTACTTGTCACCCATGAGGGAAATTCCCCATTAAGTGATTCCTCAATAGCGTCATTAAAATTATAAGGCAAAACATGAACAAGTATGGCTAGGGTGGTTCTGGCTCTAGAAACTAAGTCATTGAGCTCACCCTCCATGAGGGATCTAGCTGACCCTTCTAGCTCATCCAAACAAGTGATATGGTTAGTGAGCACACTACTTAGCCATGTGTGAGCATCTTGCATGGATTGAGTAGTTTTATTAGATAAAGCCACCATAGAGTCCCAAACTCTGTCAACTGACAAGTCTAGCAGACTTTCACAGTCTTTCAAAGCCTCTTGCTCTTTTGGACTGTTAATTCTGTATTTGATTGCTTTGGTAGTGTCCATAACTTTCTGGATTTGTGAGGTGGATTTCATTAGGAGGGATTGGAGCAAGAGGAATTTTTGGTGTTGTGTGGTAAAGGTTGAAGCTTTGGCTAATTCTGAGACATGGGCTAAGCATGAAGATTTGTGAAGGGCGTGTTCACAGACATGGTAAGAGTTTGAGAGGGTGAAGAAGGAGGTGGGTTTGAAGAGATAAGACGCAATAAGAGCAGAGGAGCCCATGATAGCAACAAGAGAAAGGAGTAGGAAGATGGTTTTGGAAATGGGTTTTTTGGGTTTGTCAAGAAGAGATTGGTGAGTGGAAGCCATAGTGTTGAAAAAAGAGGGTAGTGTGTAGTGAGTTGAACTGAGTGCTACTTGCTTTATATAGAGAAGCAAATGTGGAGGTTCGGTGGACAAAATGCAGAAAACATAAGGAAGGACAATAATAAAATGATATTCTTGGGGCAGTACACTCTAGAGAATGATGCGTAATCAGGTTGATTTTTTTTTTTTTCATCCATTATCAATAAACGCGTGGAACAGTAGTCTTTTAACAAGTTTTTATGTAAAAATTCAAATAAAAAAAGAATTAAAATTTTTTTTTTCAGTTATCCGAACTATAAAGAATGGTGCTTAATATAAAATACCACTTTATATTAATCACAATTATATATCCCTTAGAATTCAAAGATGGCACAAGAACATGATGGGGACTCTTTTTCTAAGGGGGAACATAGTGGGAACCTAGATTTTATTTATTTAATTTTTTAATTTGTTCTATCCATTAATGGGACTAACCTTTTCTGTACAAATATTGAAAAAAGAAGTAAAAGTCATACAAACTGCACCTCTACTTTGACGAATCATTTGGACACACACATGGTGATGCTATTGGGTTCAAGACTGTGTTCCGTGATTATTGTCACTGTCCCCACTTGCACACCTACTTTAATTTATATATATTTCTTTTGGATGATAAACATTTAGCTACTTTATTATTATTTTTTTTGGACTTTTGCAAATTTATCATAGTTTAATTTTATAAATCTTTAACACGTTAATCTTGTCTCACTACCCAGTAAATTAACGACCCTAATATTTAGAAATGAATAAAAGAAAAAGATACATTTTTGTCTTGGAATCTGGAGACGAGAAGCCATGCGTGGCATGGGGTTAATTAGCAGGTCTTTCGCTTTAATGTCTAATTAGTGGCCATTTTAGTGTCGATTTTATATGATCATGAACATAATGAAAGTAATTAATTATATGATCATAATGTCTTATTAAAAGTTAATCTCATACTAAAATAAAACATTAAATTCTATTGCAAATTAGTTTTAAGAGGTCAATTGCCTCTTATATATATATATATATATAGTGTGAAATGAAATACAGTAAAGGAACTGTGTTTTCTGAATCATTGTATCTTAGATTTAATTTTAGAAGAACGAAAATGGAGTGTCATCTGGAGAACATCATTTAATAGACCCTACAATGCTCGAAAGATTAGTCACTAAACTCGTACTAGTAGATACTTATTTTGCATTTAATTTTACTGGATAAACTGCATTTTACCTCCCAAATTAAAGTCTAATTACAAAATTGATATGTTAATGAAGTACCTTTTGAACACTAAACAGACTTCTAGGGAACGTTTTAATACAACATTTGAAAGTTTTAGGTGTTTAATTAGTTATATTTAAAGTTTATGTGCTATGTTATAATGTAACTTTAATTTGGAGATTCAGTTTAGATCCTAAGAAATATTTTCTAATTATAAAATAGAAAAAGTTGTGCTGATAGTAATGTCAAACTACATAACAATATGTTTTGTGAAACAAACTGCTTTTGGCCTACAAATAAATAATTCTAATTTCTAAACATAATAATATTGAGAAATTATTATATTATTCAAATTATATGAATAAATATTCTTCTAAAATTATCCATTATTTTAACACTCACGTTCTAAAATTACCGAGATAACCTCATAGATAGTTTATATTATTACATATGTACAGGTAATGGCTTTTACATTTTTTATCTCTGATATATTCTGCACTTCAAATTTCCGAGGAGCATTTTTCTGTTTGTTGTATGGGTGTATGCATGTAAGCATAAAAACAAAATACAGGCCTTAAAATATGTTGAAACAAAATTATTCATTTTAAATTCTTTTAATTAATGGGATGAATAGAAAATTGATAAATTGATGTAACATTAATAGATACTGATTTAATTATTGAATAATAAATTAAATTTTATTTAGTGATAAAAAGATAAAATATGATATTGAATTAATAAATTACACATTAAAATATATTTTCACTTTGTATAATTAATTTTTAAATTTGATATTTTTATTACTGAATAGAATTCAAGAGCCAAATTAAAATTTGTTAATGTCACTCTTAGTCGCCTTTTCATTATTTCATTAATAAAAAAATAAATTGATTAAAAAATTATATTTTTTAAAAATTATATTATTAATTTACCCTTGAATTCATCGGCATTGTAAGGTATTATCTAATCTAATCTCAATTTAAATATATTCTTTATCTATTGCTTTTTCTCTTGTTTCGTCATAATCATTTTCAAAACTCCATCTACATCACTGACTAAAAAAAACGCAATCACGAATTATATATTTTATAAAAAATGTAATAATAAGTATTTAAAGAGTACAGTAAAATTAACTTTAATGACAATAAAAAAATAATCAGGGCAGCACAATTATGAAGATGGTAGGAGTAGGAAGCAAAATTATTCTCTTGCTTATCCAAAACACTCAACTTGTAATAAAATAATATAGGTTTTGCTAGGGCATTGAATAAGTTTTTATTTAATTAGGTAATGAAATTTTTAGGAGAAATTCTTACAAACAATGAATGTTATATATTACTTAATGATATTTTTCATTTTTTTCAGATCATTTTAGGTCCACATTAACTTTTAGTGAAAATATATAAAAAAAAATGACTTAATGTTATTAAGTAATGTGTGAATGATATGATACATCTATTGTATATACAAATTTTTTTATTTTTAGATATTAAAATTATTATTTTTATAAATTTTAAATTACTAAATATTTTATTAACTAATAAATAATTTTAATCAGTGGTATCTTAAAAGTATTAATTATTCAAATTTAAATAATATTAATTAAAGGACAACAATCACTACAAAAGAGAATAATTGCCAAAAAACAAAAAAGGGACAACAGTCCCCATTAGTGGTGCTGCATGTTAAAAAAGGAGGCACGGTTAAATTAATCACGTAGACGTTTATGTTATGAATGCCACTAGCCATCAGGCTACCAGCTGTGTATGTACATCATTGCATACATATATATTCATGTTGTTTATTGCCCAAGTTGGCAGCATTTGCATTGGATTCTGGGTTCTCGGTTCTCACCTCTCACTATCTCACTTGAGTTACAAAAAGAATCTGTTATTTTAAAATTGTGGTTAAGTATAATGTTAATTTTTATTTAATATTGATTAGATTTTGTTAAGAGTTATATATGTTGCCATTGTTCTCTTTCTTTAGTCCTGTCATTTTTAGTTACCATTTTATAGTATGTAAAAGTTACTAAAAGAGTAAATAATAAGGGAGTTTAATATTGTGGAGTAGTGTTATCTAGGATATGATGAATTTCATTGAAGTTTGATTTATAAAATCCATAGTCAGAATCACAAAAGGAGTTGAAGTGATAAATTTACTTTTTCAAGTCGAGTTTTTACTTTATAATGTGACTATGGATTGATTCGACTCCATTCAAAATATTTTTCGATAGCTGTATTAATTTTTTAAATTTTCCTGATCATATATATATGTTGCTTAGATTCATTTTGGCAAATTAGCTTCACTTGGATTACTTACAACAACACCTCATTACATCTAACATTATTTCTTTAATTTGAAGTTATTTATGAATAAGGAAAAATGCTAAAAATTTTCTTATATTTAGATACTTCAAATTTCATTTTCTAGGATATAAGTTATTTTATATATATATATATATGTATGTATATATTTCTTAAGGTTTGGTTGAAAATTTTGAAAAGATTAAGGTGAGATAGTTATTAATGGGATGATGTAGAGTGAAGTGAGTTAGACAAATTAATTTATTAATTAATAGATTTTAAAAAAATAATAGAAGATAAGTTAATAGAATAAAAATTTAGGGTTAAAGGGTTAAAATTTTAATATTGCTTATATAATAAAAGTTCTTTTAAAAAATAATTTTGATTTTAAGATTAAGTTCATTTTATATTTTATTTTTCATTTCTTTCAATTACTATATATTTATATGAAGAGACAATGTTCGAGATAGAACAAGAACTATAATTTCATCTTGAAGAGTAAATACTTATGCTATATATTCATAAGGAACGATTCTAGAAAAAAAGGAGACAGAACAAGCTGTGAATAGAGTTTTGCAAAGAACAGTACGAGATTGAGGGGAGTTCGAGTTGGAGTTAGAGACATGTGTTTCTTTCCATAATAAAATTAGGATAAAAGATATATATAAGAAGATAAGAAAATAGACAAGTAAAAAAAAATTAAAAATAAAACAAAAAATTATAAAAATTATAAACCATATCAAACCTCTTAATTTAAAAGAGTTTAAAATTTAAAATATTAAGTGATTTAGAATGATTTAAAAACATTCAAACCTCACACTATATGTTTATTAAACAACTAGTTGAGGGTAAAGGTCCTCAAACTATCTCATTCCATCTCACACCACTTTTAAAATTATCCTTTCAACCAAATTCTTAACAGTGTTAAGTCATTGCATTAGAGGTTAATGAGACTTTGACATGTTAACTAATGGCCGACAGAGTCTAATGTAATATTTAAAGAGCGTTTGGTACATAAATAAAGTTTTTATTCTCAATATTTTAAAAAATTTTAAAAAATTTGTTTGATTTTTTTAAAACATTCTTAAAAATATTTTATAATTTTCTTTAAAATATTACATTTTTGCATTTAGCTCAACTTTAATATTCTTAAAAATATTTAACAATTTTTCAAATGTAATTTTGAAAATTTTTTAAATATTTTTTAAAATTATAAATAATTATTTTTAAAAAATTATTTATATTATATTAAAAACAAAAATAATAAAAATTTATTAATTGAATAACATACATACACACATACATATGTAGAGGCAGAGACATATATATATATATATATATATATATATATATATATATATTAAAATATAAAATTTATACTTTGAAAAAGAGGGGAATTATATAATTGAAGTAGGCCTCTTCATTAAACTTGGAGGACTACGTCGTGTACTTTGTTGAAATTGGATAATAGTACTTAAAATTATTTTATTATATAATTTACAATGATAGTTTATATTTTTAATGTATAATTTTTAATTAAAATAAAATATTTAAAATTATATCATATGATTTTCAATTATATAACGATAGTTGTTTATATTTTTATTGTAAAGAGAAAATTAATATTTAAAGTATAAGATAGAATTAAATTTTAAAAGAGTAACTTAATAATTTGACTAATATAAAAATATTATTATATTATGAGAATATAAAATGCTCACCTTGTTGGATAATAATAAAAATTTTAAAAAAAGAAGAATACTGTATTATTAAAAATATAATATTCTCGATAATATTTTTTTTTAATTTATGTATTAAATATAATATTACAACATTTTAAATCTTATATTTTTAAATTTTTTTTAAATCATATTCTAAACGCTTCTTTAAATAACACTATTAAAAAAAAGTAGACAATATTTAAAGTGTAAAAGTTAAGGGATCTAATTTTAATTTTAAAATTTTTTTATATATATTTTAAATAAAATTATATATAAATATATATATGTAACGAAATAATCCCCAAAAATACTAAAAGAAAAAAAATTTTAGATATAATTTGATAGTCACTAAAACTAAAACAAGGTTCTTTTACCTAAAACAATTAGAATTATATCTTAATTTTAGAATTTATAAATTAATATAAAGCATTTTATCTTGAATGATAAAATGAATTGTTTTGTTATGTAAAATATTCTTAATCATGCCATGAACTCAGTTATTATCAAATCAATGAAGCAAGGCAATTCAACACACACCAAATGGTTTAAAGTTAGATGAATTTTATTTCAATACATGATTTGTCATACACAACGTCATGACTGAAATTTTCGTTATCAATCTCTCATAACATTCTCACAAAGGCCCAAGTTACAAAAATCCCCAAATGCTTGTTAAAAAGCCCATGATTTAGAGCCCCTCAATGAAGGCCAGCCCAGTGTTCTTCAACCAAGTCCCACCTTGAATGAGTTGGGCAACAGTGAACTTACTAGCCTCTGCAACAGTTGTAATCACATGGTACCCAGCCCAATTCACTCTCTTGCTAGTACCAGCACCAGGCCCATTGTTCATGTACTCTCCATAGTACAAATTTTTCAATGTAGATTGCTTATCATCCCAGGGGGCCCATCCTGCTGGGTCAATATGGCTATCTATGAAAGATTGCAAGACTACAGTACGAGAGTACTCCTTCCATGGGCGGCCCAAGAATGTTTTGATTGAGCCCACCACGGGCTTAAGATCTGAGCTTGGCGTTAAGTTGCATTGTTGAATGGATGTGGCACCGACCTGGTTTGGGTCTTCACGTCCTTGGGCCGTGAGCATATTGTTCTGGTTACTCAAGGGCTTTCGGGCCACAATGTCGCACTTTTGGAACACAACTGCTGCATTACCAAAGATGAAGTCAACTGTGCCTGTGATGAAGGAGTCACGATAGAACTGCCTGTTGTTGTGGGCGTAGAGAGTGTCTTGGTAGGCGTCCATGCGACAGCGGTTTATGACGGATAGGTCGGCACTGACACGGAGAGCCACGGCTTGGTGCTTCTCAGGACCTGCTGTGTTTTGGAACCATATGTCTTGGGCTATGAATCCATCTCCATCAACAGCTGCATTGTCAAATTATTGAGGTTACCCACAAGACCATTATTTTAGAATCAATGAAATTATAAAGATTTCTTTATGCTTGGTATTATTTGTCATCCATGGAATGAAAATTATTTGATCCAAAACAAGAAATGGCCATATATATGTACAAGTTAGATTCATACCAACTGTGGCAGTCTTGAAGGTGGTAGTTCCATCCACATAGTTCAAGCTTCCGGTGATGATAGTTGCATCCTTACCATCACCCACCAACATCACATTCTTCTTCGTGGCTCCAATTTGAACATTCTCTTTATAAGTTCCCTTCTTCACATATATGACATACGTAGTCTTACCATTATCAGGTGCTGAAGCCACAGCCTCTGTCACAGTCTTATACTTACCACTTCCATCCGTAGCGACCACAACGTTAGCTTTTATGTCCTTAACCGAAGTAGCCTCCAAAAGCCTCCTATCCTTACTTGTCACCCATGAGGGAAATTCCCCATTAAGTGATTCCTCAATAGCATCATTAAAATTATAAGGCAAAACATGAACAAGTATGGCTAGGGCGGTTCTAGCTCTGGAAACTAAGTCATTGAGCTCACCCTCCATGAGGGATCTAGCTGGCCCTTCTAAACCATCCAAGCAAGTGAAATGGTTAGTGAGGACACTGCTTAGCCATGTGTGAGCATCTTGCTGGGATTGGGTAGTCTTTTTCGTGAGAGCCACCATTGAGTCCCAAACTCTATCCATTGACGATTCTAGAAGCTGCTCACAAACAAGCAAAGCTTCTTGATCCTTTGGCATTGTGTTAAGTCTGTATTTGATAGCTTTGGTAGTGTCCATAACATTCTGGATTTGTGAGTTAGATTTCATTAGGAGGGATTGGAGCAAGTTGAATTTTTGGTGTTGTGTGGTAAAGGTTGAAGCTTTGGCTAATTCTGAGACATGGGCTAAACATGAAGATTTGTGAAGGGCATGTTCACAGACATGGTAAGAGCTTGAGAGGGTGAAGAAGGAGGGGGGCTTGAAGAGATAAGAAGCAATAAGAGCAGAGGAGCCTATGATAGCAACAAGAGAAAGGAGTAGGAAGAGGGTTTTGGAAATGGGTTTTTTGGGTTTGTCAAGAAGAGATTGGTAAGGAGAAGCCATGGTGATGAATATTTGGGATAGTGTACAAAGGTGTACTTGGTTGATCTTGACGAGTTTTGCTTGCTTTATATAGAGAAGCAAAATGCAGGTTAGGACAGAATGCAGGAAACATGGGAGAAGGCCAATTGGGAAAGAGGTTTTTGTTTTCTTTGAAAAGACATTTTCTATTTCTATCAATAATTCAGTATACAAGGTTAAAATTGTATATTTTATTATTGATATAGATAATGTGACGGATATTGTCTACTTAAAAAAATTAATTGAGAAATAAAATACTTGGGCAGGCTTATACTTGTACCTAACATGTTATATAGTTAATATTTGTCATTATGAATTACAACTTGGTAGATCTACCTGTTTCGTTTTTCTTTTGTATATGTAAAAAGAAATTCCACTCATTTCATGGTCAAGTAAATTTTAAATGTGATACATTTTGACAGGTAATAAAAAGAGCAATAATATTATATCATTAAAAATTATATAATAACTAATTAAAATAATTGACCATTTGTTATGTATAATGGAAGTATATAAAATAAAAAGAATCTATATATACCTTATTTGTCATTGGAAAAAATATTGAAAATTAATTATCTGTTATAGGCCCACAATTATTTTGTTATAACATTTGCGGCAATAACTCCGAGGCATTAATTAGTTTAATTAGTCGTTGAGACAAATATGTAAATTGTGATCATGCATGCATATAATAGTTTACAATTTTAATTTTATGTTTATTTTTTAGACTATTAATTTCTTTTTGAATTTTTTCAAACCTAAATTTAAAAAAATTATAATGAATAATTACTTTTTTGTGAATTATTGTCTTTAATTAAATCTTGCAAACCAGTTAAGCAACGTGGAGTAAGGAAAAAATCATTTATCATTTAGTCACCAAAATAATTTAATTTTTAAAAAAGATTGTTGTCATCAATTTAGTGTTTAAAAATTTTTACTATCATTAATTTAGTTGTAATTAAGATGGGATCATGAATATATATATATATATATATATATATGTATATACACTAAAATTTTAAAAATAAACAGAAAGAAAATTTTGAAATTTTACTTATTTAAGTAGAATGTTAAATTTTTTAAATCATTTAATTAAATTATTATAAAATAATTAAATTTAATTCTTTTTTAATTTAAATTAAAAATTTGATAATAAAATAATTAAAGTACCTCTAAACATTACATTTCTCTCTTTTAATTATTTTATCCAAACTCATCTATAAAGTTACTTTTATATATTGGCCGTTATTATTTTATGTATCCTTTGTATAAATAATTATTTTAATTTTGTTTAAAATTAAACAACGTGCAGAGAAATTAAAGTAGAAGACATTATTGCACCCTTACCTCGACTCTAATTCAAACAACCAATGGACATATGTACTTTATATTTCTTAGTTTGTCTGTTCTGTTCCGTCATTATTGTCACCACTTACTATCCCCACTTGCATCTGCTTTAGAATACTAGCCCCTTTTGTCGATGTTTGGTCATGTTTCATTAATTTAATTAAGATCAATAATAGCCCTTGACACCTATATTATATATATGTAAAAAATATTGTCTCGGTAATTAAAGTAATTTATGTACATGCACATGGTCTCACTTTGAAAAATTGATTCACTTTATTGTATTTTAAACCAAGTCTCAACTCTATTATATGTTTATCACATAGATCTATTAAAGGTATTTGTTTGTTCAAAATCATCATGGGGTGTCAAAATGGGTTGGGGTGACTTATCTTACTAATAATTTTTATTTTTTAAAATCAGGAAGTTTGATTTATTTTAGATGAATGAGTCAAACATGTTAGTTTAACCCAATTTAGTCTTTGAAGGTTATGAACTGAGTTAAGCTAACTCATGGACTTTTTTATTTTATAAATTATTTTTTAAAAATAATTTATTTTATTTGACCTAAAAAATATATATACATAATTTATTTTATATATCAACATATTAAGAATAAATATTATAAATTAGCTTATAAAAATAATAATTAAAAAAATTATTTTGTATAATTTATTTTATATATCAATATATTATGAATAAATATTATAAATTAATTTATAAAAAAATAATTTATTTTATATATTAATATGTTAAGAATGACACAAAATTTTTTAAAGTTAAAAAAGAGTTATATAATGTTTTATGACAACTTTTTTTAAAAGTTAATAAAAAAAAAAGAGACGCATAAGTTGGTTTAACTTAATCCTTACAAAGTTATTATGAATCATGAGTTTAAAATAGATTGAGCTAAAAATTTATTTTTAAAATAAGTTCCAATTTTTATAGTCCAATTCCCTCAAAGACTAAGCTAGTGATCAATGTTAGTGTTTCCATTTTATGTCTCAAGCACGTGAACCTGTCCCTTAAATATTATATCTCTATATCTTTGATATTTAATTAAACTACTAAACATTCATTTTATTATACAAATAAATCAACAATGTTGGAGAAAAAAGAAATTATTCGTTTATTTTTTTAATCTTCAAGAACTAATTAGTCTAACACTGGATTTTTTTTTTAAGAGTTCTTTTCCATTGATTTAATTAAGTATCGTAAATTTCTATGCCAACTTGACAAACAATTATGCTTTCCTCTCTATAAAAATATTATACCTTTGGCTTTCATCATCAAAATTTCCCCTTTTCTTTTTCAAAAAGAGATAGGGAAACCCTATACCTGGCCGCCTCTAATTAAAAAGTAATAAAAATCACTATTAATAAATAAATATTAACTTATTTGTTTGTATTTTATTTATTTTTAATAAATTAAATCTACCTAAATTTTTTTGAAGAACAAATAATTTTTAAACCTATAATGTGGCCAACACATTCATGAACATGCAACTAAAACAATCTTCTTCCTTATCCGAATCCTCCAACTTGTAATAGATTTATATTAGTTGAAGTGGCTACGTTGTACTCCACGTTAAAAGAGGAAAAAAGTGATTAAAATAAATAAATAATATACTTCTTTCCACGTGATAATATAATATATATATATATATATATATATTATTTTTTCAAATATGCCAAGCAAGTTCACTACAACTATTTCTTGTCTTACAAATCAAATTAGGTAAAAAATTTCATATTATCTTAACATAAAGTAAAATTTTGAATTATTTATATATATCAAATGTATATTTTATATATGTTTTGAATATTATAAAAAATAATTATATATATATATTTAAAACATAACATTTGGGATATTTGAAAGAAAAAATCTAAAAGGCACAATATTGGCAACCTAAAAGGAATGAGAAAAAAAAATGTTCGATAAAATTTTTTGTCCCAAAGTAGGATTATCTCTACCCTTCAATATTACCCTCCATTGTATGTATATTCTATGTATACAAGAGTTACTCAAGTGAAATTGATAACTTTTTAATATTCTTACTCAACATTTAACCTTTTAATTCAGTGATTTTGATAAATATTTTAACGCTTTGTATATGGAAGGACACAAATAATAACAATTTCAAATATAAGGGATCAAATTAAAAAAAATCACTAAATTTGAAAGACCAAACATGATTTAAAATTTTTTTAAAAAAATAAGAAGTCTGAAATGTTACATTATCGCATTTGGTATATACACTAAAAAAATATTGTCAAAAATGCTATATTTTTAATAATAGAGTATTCTTATATTTTTGTAAATTTTTAGTCCCATATAAGGGGATGAAAATATTATATTTTCATGATATAAGAATATTTTTAAAAATATTTTTAATAATATTTTAAGTAAACTAAATAAATTTTTTAAAATTTCAAGAAATCATATTCCTAAAAATCAAGAATGTGATTTTTAAAAATAAAAAATTTATTCATGTACTAAACTCTTGCTAAAGGTCTTTGTCTTGTTCAAAGTTGTCCCTTAAATATTATATGTCAATATATATTTAAAACCTAATTAACTACGAAACATTCATTTTATTATACATCTGTTTATGATACAACAATAATGTTGGAGAACAAAGAAATTATGCATTCAATTTTTAATCTTCAAGAACTAATTAATGTAAATTAAATAGGTCTAACACTGGATTTTTTTAGTGGTCTTTTCTAATTATCCAAGTATCGTAAATTTCTATGCCAACTTGACAAATAAATTTTCTTTTCTATCTATAAAAATATTATACCTTTGGCTTTAACCATATCAATATTGTTTCCCCTTTTCTTTTTCAAAAAAAGATATGGAAAATCCTATACCTGGCCGCCTCTAATTAGAAACAGATAAAAATGACTATTAATAAATAAATATATACTTATTTATTTGTATTTTATGTATTTTTAAGAAATTAAATCTAGCTAAAATTTTTTTAAGAGAACAATGTGGCCCAACACATTCACGAACATGCAACTAAAACAATTATACTTACTCAGACTGTGAACTGTGAACTGCGAATGGCTCATTAAGACAATTACTTCTTTATCCGAATCCTTCAACTTGTAATAGATTTATATTAATTAAAGTGGCCACTATACTATGTTATACTTCGCGTGAAAAGATAAAAAGCGTGATTAAAGTAAATAAATAAATAATATATTTCTTTCCACGTGCTGATATAATATATAAATATTGAAATTTGTTCATTTACACTTCATCAGTTAATATTATAATGTAATTTTATGGCATATTTTAAATCAATTTGCAGACTTGGTATTTGTAAAGTAGAAATTGATTAATGAATTTGAATGGAGCCTTGAATTGATTGGGTGGGCTTGAATGGGTATCTTGGTCCATAAAATATACATGGTGAAAGATAATGGGCCAATTAAAGAAGGAAAAGGCGAATTGCAAAGCACTATGGTCTGCACTTTTGACATTCTCACAAAACAAAAGCATGATAGGAGGAAAGAAAATGAAGTACAAAGATCCCTAAACCTAAAGGCAACAATGAAGAGTTTTGATGAGACATGTAACAAAATGAAGCAATTGCGAGAATTAACCATAATTGAGACGAAATATGTCATTGTGAACATAGAAGCATCCTGGAGTTGTTGGAATCAAGTGAAACATCTGCACCATAACATTTTTCCAACAATATTTCTCATTATCCATTCCAAATCTCAAAAAATCTCATGAAGCATTGATATTTTAAATAGAAATATTACTTTTATATTAAGACGCATGTTAAGTATTCAATGTTCATATAAAATTGCATCCTCAACTAGTCTTAGGTGGCCACATGCAAGTATTGAAATCACCCATAAATACATTACTTTTTATGATATTGTTATGTCCTTGTTCGTATTGTGTTTGGTGTCCCTTGTCCGTACTTCATTTCGATGTCTTGGTACTTGGTAAAAAAATTTATTATTATTCATATATTCTCTATAATTTTATTTAATTTTTAATTAAATTTTTATAATTTAAAAATTTATAATTGAGGCTATATAATATAACAAAATTTTAAAATAGATTCTAAACTCTAAATTTAAAAAATTTTGATAATATATTAATTATATATTATCTTAATATAATAAATTTTCTTAATTTAAACCAATCTATTTATATTATCTAACATAAATTATATTTCATTTTATGTATTTAAGTTATTTTTATATTATTATTATTATTTTGTTGATATAAATCATACATATTTAGAATGTTAAGATATTATATATTAAAAAATCAACAAAATTTAACTTAATATAATTTTAACAAAAAATTGACAGCATTAACTAATTTAACGACGGGATTAATTTAAAATTTTATTAAATTTTAAGAATTTAATTATAATTTTTTAAAATATAAAAATTAATTAAAAATTAAGTAAAATTATAAGAATTACAAGAATAATTTAATCTAAACAAAATTTGGTATATGTGAAGATTTACAATGAGCTAAAATGTACCTCATCCTTAACCGTTTTTGGTACAAATTAAAAGAAAGCTAATATATAATCGTAACAAATTCTTCAAAGATTAAGAAGCACTTGTAGTAACATAATTATGAAATACTAGCTACTATTAACATTGAAAGACATATAATTAATGTTTTAATACAATTTAAAGTTTCTTCTTCTATATAAAAAGAATATTCACAAGTATTCATATAAAAAAGACTAAATTGTAAAAATAATTCTTCCTCTATATAAGAAAATATATGATTCATCACTGGACGTTGAATTGTTTTGCTTTGAACTAGGACTACACTGTCGTTATTTACCCACATTATGATTATTATTTGGGTCAAAAGAGTTGGAATAATCGAAATTCAAAAAGGGATATTCCATTATCGGTTGGGATTAAAAGGTTAAACACAGCAGTGGAGGATTTCAAAACCAAATTAGTCGAATCAAAGAACGGCTCCATGGGCACAATTTTAGCAAACTTCTCGACACTCAACGTGTAGCTCCGAAGCAATGGGTTGACAATCTTAGCTCTGCGTTCGAAGTCCATTCTACACACGTTTCACAATAGTATCAAAATCAACCACTAACCACCAACTAGATTGTAAAAACTCTTCCTAGCGTGTAGTGGTAGAGATAGTGGCAAAGGTGACACGCTTGAGATGATGGGTTATTTTGGATGGGTCAATTACGGTAAAAATACAAATATACCCTTGTTTTTAACTTAGTAAAAATTCTATGTGGAGTCAACTTTGACGACATGACGTTTAACCATTAGTATTTGAATAAAAAATTTAAAGGATGTTGTTATTTGTAAGATTTTAAAAATTTGGAGGAGTCCCTTGTTAAATTTTAAAATTCAAGGACGTTCTGTACAAAAGAATCAAAGTTTAAAATTTTTTTGTGCATTTTGTCTTATTTTATTTTATATTTTATCTTATATAATATATATTTTGTGAAATTAATAACAAAAAAATCTTAAAAGTATGCTAATATATATATATATATATATATATGTAACGAAGTAATCTCCAAAAATAATGAAAGGAGGAAAAGGTTAGATATAATTTGATAGTCACTCCTAGTGAAAGTAAAACGAGGTTCCTTTACCTAAAATAAATTATATTGGACTTATGGAATTTAGAAATTGATACAAGGCATTTTATCTTGAATGATAAAATGAATTGTTATGTCAGGTTCTTAATCTTGCCACGCACTCAGTTATTAATAGTCTAGTGCATTTAAAACTTGGTTCAAAACTAATGATGAGTGAAAATTATCAAAGCAATGAAGCAAGACAATTAAACATGCTTAGGAATGATGAGAGAATAAAAGGGAAGAAATAAAAAAAAAATGTTCAGTGATAATTTTTTATTTTTTTATTTAGATCTTTTGAAATATCTTAATTTAAGATAATTAATATTAATAACAGAGAAAAGTTAAAGCATGTTAATATAAAATTTTTAATTTATTTTTTAAGATTTTAAAAATTAAACAAAAAATATCATTAAAATTTTTTTTCATTTCTTCCTTTAATTTTCATTTTCCCACTTTTAAACAGATCTTCAGGGACATACAAGCCCAACAAGCTTATTAAAAAGGCCCATGATTTAGAGCCCCTCAATGAAGGGCACCCCAGTGTTCTTCAACCAAATCCCACCTTGAATGAATTGGGCAACAGTAAACTTGCTTGCCTCAGTAGCACTTGTAATCACATGGTACCCAGACCATTTCACTCTCTTGCTAGTACTAGCACCAGGCCCATTGTTCATGTACTCTCCATAGTATACATTCTTCAATGTAGATTGCTGATCATCCCATGGGGCCCAACCTGCTGGGTCAATATGACTATCTATGAAAGATTGCAAGATTACAGTCCGAGAGTACTCCTTCCATGGGCGGCCTAAGAAGGTTTTTGTTGAGCCCATCACTGGCTTAAGATCTGAGCTTGGTGTTAAGTTGCACTGCTGAATAGATGTTGCAGTGTTCTGGTTTGGGTCTTCACGTCCTTGGGCCGTGAGGATATTGTTCTGGTTACTCAAGGGCTTTCGGGCCACAATGTTACACTTTTGGAATACAACTGCTGCATTACCAAAGATGAAGTCAACTGTGCCTGTGATGACGGAGTCACGGTAGAATTGCCTGTTAGCGTCGGCGCAGAGAGTGTCTTGGTAGGCCTCGATACGACAACGGTTTATGATGGATAGGTCGGCACTGACGCGGAGAGCCATGGCTTGGTGCTTCTCAGGACCTGCTGTGTTTTGGAACCATATGTCTTGGGCTATGAATCCATCTCCATCAACAGCTGCATTGCCAAATTATGAGAATAATGTTGAGAAAGCAGGAAGAACTATGCCCATTATTTTAGAGTGATTGACATTATAAAGATTTCTTTATGCTTGTTATTATTTGTCATCCATGGAATGAAAATTATTTGAACCAAAACAAGAAATGGCCCATGTAGTTGAAGTATATCTGGGTATATATAAATATATATATATATATATATATAAGTTAGGTTCATACCTACTGTGGCAGTATTGAAGGTGGTAGTTCCATCCACAAAATTCAAGCTTCCAGTGATGATAGTTGCATCCATACCATCACCCACCAACATCACATTCTTCTTCGTGGCTCCAATTTGAACATTCTCTTTATAAGTTCCCTTCTTCACATATATAACATACCTGCTGTTGCCATTATCAGGTGCTGAAGCCACAGCCTCTGCCACAGTCTTATACTTACCACTCCCATCCTTAGCCACCACAACGTTAGCTTTTATGTCCTTAACCGGAGTAGCCTCCAAAAGCCTCCTATCCTTACTTGTCACCCATGAGGGAAATTCCCCATTAAGTGATTCCTCAATAGCATCATTAAAATTATAAGGCAAAACATGAACAAGTGTGGCTAGGGTGGTTCTAGCTCTAGAAACTAATTCATTGAGCTCACCCACCATGAGGGATCTAGATGGCCCTTCTAAACCATGCAAGCAAGTGAAATGGTTAGTGAGGACACTGCTTAGCCATGTGTGAGCATCTTGCTGGGATTGGGTAGTCTTTTTTGTTAGAGCCACCATTGAGTCCCAAACTCTATCCATTGAAAATTGTAGAAGCTGCTCACAAACAAGCAACACTTCTTGCTCCTTTGCAGTTGTGTTAAGTCTGTATTTGATAGCTTTGGTAGTGTCCATAACATTCTGGATTTGTGAGGTGGATTTCATTAGAAGAGATTGGAGCAAGTTGAATTTTTGGTCTTGTGTGGTAAAGGAAGAAGCTTTGGCTAATTCTGAGACATGGGCTAAACATGAAGATTTGTGAAGGGCAGGTTCACAGACATGGTAAGAGCTTGAGAGGGTGAAGAAGGAGGTGGGTTTGAAGAGATAAGAAGCAATAAGAGCAGAGGAGCCTATGATAGCAACAAGAGAAAGGAGTAGGAAGATGGTTTTGGAAATGGGTTTTTTGGGTTTGTCAGGAAGAGAATGGCAAGGGAGGGAAACCATAGTGATGAATATTTGTGATACTGTGCGAATGTGTACTTGGTTGATCTTGATAGTTTTGCTTGCTTCCTATGTATAAGCAAACATGAAGGTTAGGACAGACTTCAGGAAACATGGGAGAAGGCCGAAGGCCAATTCGGAAAGAGGTTTTTGTTTTTGTTTTTGTTTTTGAAAAGACAATTTCTATTTCTATCAATAATTCTGTATCCAATGTTAAACTTGTATTATTTTATTATTGATATAGATATATAATGTGACGGATATTGTCTACTTACAAAAATTAATTGAGAAATAAAATACTTGGGTACTTGATAGATCCACCTTTTTCGTTTTTGTTTTGTACACGTAAAAATAAATTTCACTCTTACTCCAAATTAAATTTTTTGAAGATGCATTTTGGTGAAGTACATTAAAATATTCCTTTTTACTTATTAACCAACTACTAGATTAATCTCTAAATAAGAATAAAAATAAATTATTATTTTACGCATTAATTTCGAACACACTTTATTACAGTACGGTTTCCTCTTAACTTTTTATTTATTTAGTTAATATTAGTGTTTCATTGTGGATTCATTTCCTATCGAAACTTATTGTGTTTGCTAATGTCAAGTATATAAATTTTAAATATGATACATTTTGATAGCTAATAAAAAGAGCAATAATATTATATCATTAAAAATATACAATAACTAAAATAAGACCATATGTATAATGGAAGTATATAAAATACAAAGAATCTATACCTTATTTGTCATGGGAAAAAATATTGAAAATTAATCATCTGTTCTTGGCCCACAACTATTTAATTTTATAACATTTGCAGCAATGACACCGAGGCATGTTGGCCCGGGAAAAAAAAAAAAACACTCCGAAGCATTAATTAGTTAGTTTAATAGTTGAGCCAAATATGTAAATTGGGAACATGCATGCAAATTATAATAGTTTAGAATTTTTATTTTATGTTAATTTTTTAGATACTGTTTATAATTTCTTTTTGAAAATTTTCAAATCTAAATTTAAATATATTATATATAATGAATCATCAATTTTTTGGCGAATTATTTTCTGTAATTAAATCATGAAAACCAGTTAAGCAACGAGGACTGAGGAAAAAAAAATCGTTTATCATATTAGTGATCACCAAAATAATTTAATTTTTAAAATATCATTGTCATCAATTTAGCGTTTAAAATTTTTTACTATCATTAATTTAGTTTTAATTAAGATGGGATCATGAATAAATTGATATAATTTTTTAAAACATTAATATTAAATTACAGGCAATAAACTTTAACAATTAAGTTAATGAAAAAAAATGTTTTTGAACAACTAATATAGTAGATTTTAATCTTTAAAAAAATTAATATAATATAGTTTGATTTTTTGAATGTTTTTTAGATTAAATTATATAATACTAATTTTTCAAGAACCGAATATAACTGAAAAAATATTTCAGAAATTGAATTCTCAGTATAGTTTTTTTTTTTTTTTTAAAAGAAGTTATCTTCTATCGTTTTCTTACACAATGAAAACTATGGTAAAAAATACCAACTTCAATTAATGAAGTCAAAACCTCACATCAAATATCCCTTGAGATCTTGGCAACTTGTGGACATTCATAAAGTTTGTCTAACATTAAATTTAGTATTTTTAATAAAAATTTAAAAAATTTATTTTGAGATAAATCTCTTTTAATAAATTTCACATAATTGAATAATTTATAAATAAGTTACGTGCAGAAATTAAAGTAGAAGACATTGCACCCTTACTAATTCAAACAACCCGTGGTCACATGTACCTTATATTTCTTTCTTTGTTTGTTCTGTTCCATGATTATTGTCACTACTCACTACACTATCCCCACTTGCACCCACTTCAGATTACTTGCCACTTTTGTCGATGTTGGGTCATATTTTATTAATTTAATTAAGCACAATAATAGCCCTTGACACATATTTTATATATATACCTCGGTAATTAAACTAATTTATTTACGTATATGCACATGGCCTCAGTTCGCAAAATTGATTCACTTAATTGTGTTTCAAACAAAGTGTTAATTCTATTATATATTCATCATGTAGAAAGGGGAGTTTGATACATGATTTAAAATTTTTTTTTTTAAATAAAAAATTTAAAATGTTAGTATGTAATACATGGACTAAAAAATTATTATTGAGAATGTTATATTTTTAAAAATAAAATATTTTTATATTTTTATACATTTTTATTCTCATATAAAGAATTAAAAATATTATATTTTTATGATGTGAAAATATTTTTAAAAGCATTCTCAATAATATTTTAAGTAAATTAAATAAATTTTTTAAAATTTTTAAGAATCACATTTTTGAAAATAAAAAATGTGACTCTTAAAAATAAAAAAATTATTTCAGTACTAAATACTACCTAAAAGTACTTGTCTTGTTCAAGCACATGAAACTGTCCCTTAAATATTATATGTTTATATATATTTAAAGCCTAATTAATTAGGAAACATTCATTTTATTATACATCTTTGTATGATACAACAAGACTGTTGGAGAAAAAAGAAATTATTCATTCAATTTTTAATCTTCAAGAACTAATTAATGTAAATTAAATAGGTCTAAAACTGGATTTTTTAAGTGGTCTTATCTAAGTATCCTAAATTTCTATGCCAACTTGACAAATAAATTTTCTTTTCTATCTATAAAAACATTATACCTTTGGTTTTAACCATATCAATTTTGTTTCCCCTTTTCTTTTTCAAAAAGAGATATGGGAAATCCTATACCTGGCCACCTCTAATTAAAAGCAAATAAAAATGACTATTAATAAATAAACATATACTTATTCATTTGTATTTATTTATTTTTAATAAATTAAATCTACCTACAATTTTTAACATGCAACTAAAACAATTATACTTACTCAGACTGTGAACTGTGAACTGCGAATGGCTCATTAAAACAATTACACTTCTTTATCCGAATCCTTCAACTTGTAATAGATTTATATTAATTAAAGTGGCCTATATGCTATGTTATACTTCACGTGAAAAGATAAAAACAGTGATTAAAATAAATAAATAAATAAAATATTTCTTTCCACGTGCTGATATAATATATAAATATTGAAATTTGTTCATTTACACTTCATCAGTTAATATTATAATGTAATTTTATGGCATATTTTAAATCAATTTGCAGACTTGGTATTTGTAAAGAAGAAATTGATTAATGAATTTGAATGGAGCCTTGAATTGATTGGGTGGGCTTGAATGGGTATCTTGGCCCATAAAATATTCCTGGTGAAAGATAATGGGCCAATTAAAGAAGGAAAAGGCGAATTGCAAAGCACTATGGTCTGCACTTTTGACATTCTCACAAAACAAAAGCATGATAGGAGGAAAGAAAATGAAGTACAAAGAACCCTAAACCCAAAGGCAACAATGAAGAGTTTTGATGAGACATGTAACAAAATGAAGCAATTGCGAGAATTAACCATAATTGAGACGAAATATGTCATTGTGAACATAGAAGCATCCTGGAGTTGTTGGAATCAAGTGAAACATCTGCACCATAACATTTTTCCAACAATATTTCTCATTATCCATTCCAAATCTCAACAAATCTCATGAAGCATTGATATTTTAAATAGAAATATTACTTTTATATTAAGACGCATGTTAAGTATTCAATGTTCATATAAAATTGCATCCTCAACCAATCTTAGGTGGCCACATGCAAGTATTGAAATCACCCATAAATACATTACTTTTTATGATAATGTTGTGTCCCTGGTCGTATTGTGTACGGTGTCCCTTGTCCGTTCTTTATTTCCATGTCTTGGTACTTGGTAAAAAAAATTTATTATTATTCATATACTCTCCATCATTTTATTTAATTGTTAATTAAATTATTATAATTTAAAAATTTATAATTGAGTCTATGTAATTTAACAAATTTTTAAAATAGGTTCTAAACTCTAAATTTAAAAAAACTTTGATGATATATTAATTATATATTATCTTAACATTATAAATTTATTTAATTTAAATAATTTATTCATATTATTTAACATAAATTATATTTCATTTTATGTATTTAAGTTATTTTTAAATTATTATTTATTTTTTATTGCTATAAATTATACATATTTAAAATATTAAGATATTATATATTAAAAAAATCAACAAAATTTAATTTATTTAATTTAAACAAAAAATTGACAACATCAACTAATTTAACAATAGGAATTAATTTAAAATTTTATTAAATTTTAAGGATTCAATTATAATTTTTTAAAATATAAGAATTAATTACAAATTAAGTAAAATTATAAAAATAACAAGAATAATCTAACCTAAAAAAAATTTCGTAAATGTCAAGATTTACAGTGAGCTAGAATGTACCTCATCCTTAACCTGGTACAAATTAAAAGAAAGCTAATATATAATCGTAACACATTCTTCAAAGCTTAAGAAGCACTTGTAGTAACATAATTATGAAATACTAGCTACTATTAACATTGAAAGATATATAGTTAACATTTTAATACAATTTAAAGTTTCTTCCTCTATATAAGAAAATATATATTCAAAAGTATTCACATAAAAAAGACTAAATTGTAAAAATAATTCTCTTAGACAAATATTTGGATGAAAATATTAATTGAGGGGTATATTGCATAATTTTTTTATTTTTTGTTTCCGATTAGACAATGACTAAAATGTGAGTGAGAGTGAGGGAGATAACCTGGCTAAACCTGAGATGGTGCTCCTCCCCTGGCAAGTGGAGGCTGCCACTGACAAAGACAACAATGCCGCCTCCTCCGGGGAAGGACGGCTGAGAATCGACGGTGCTGATGACGTGCCGGCATTGATTGAAGGGCAGCTGGACAAGCTTGGAAGAGATATCACGATCCCCAACAATTTTCTGTCCCTCAAAGCTCATCATAGAGGTGTCCCTATACAGAGAACATAGCGAAGTCCTATCATTATCAAACAAGTGGTAGTAATGATCCACAAATGCCCTTCCCACCATTTCAGTTGGTTCCTCCATCTCCATAACTCTAAATTCTTCACCTACCACTCACAGACTACACACTTGTTATGCTAATGCTATGCTTCATCCTCTGTACTCCAAGCTCAGAAATTTATAAGTTGGTGGTCTTTTTGGTAAAGGGAGGTACCCATGTTAGCAGCTAAGCTCAGAAAGCGTAAAAGATGACGCAGCAGCTGAAATGGTCTAGCACAATATGACCAGTTTGCCACCATTAAAAGTGATGTTGAGCAGAGTTTGGCTTGTATGGATGGATCCAGTCATAAAGAGGGTAAAAAGGTAATTTGAGTGCTGCAAAAGTAAGGGAATCCACTCTGCTGTGTCTATACGCAAATACTTGGGGTTCAGAATTGTGGGAAAAAAAGTTGGCCTTTACTAAACAAAGTCTAATTAGCATCAACACCTTAACTTTTAAGGTCACCCCTCTATTCTATATCTTGCTTTATATTCTCATGTCTATGTCAATATTGGATTTCCAAGAGTAGTAGCATTAAGGGTAATTACTTCTCATGATCAGTTGGCGTGAAGTAAACGCTGCTTCTTGCATTTCTTACAACCGAAAGTATGGAATATATTCTTCTTCTTTTTTTGACAAAAAGTGAAACGAGAGTAACACTGTGAAAGCAGAGGAAGTAAGGGATTGGAAATGGTATGCATGTGGTTTCCCAGCTTCATATGGTATAGTTTAGGTGCAGGGGAAATGAATTTAGTCAATAAAGAAAAACTCTGCAACATCTCAATGTTGATCTTGCTACAAAAAGGCATTGCCAGAAAAAGCAAAAAAAAAAAAAGAAGATAGATAGATAGATAGATAGAAGCTTGAAAATTCGTAGCTAACGTGTTCATTTTTAGAATACCACTAGCTTAAACTTTCCTAATCTGCAAGAAATTTCGGGAATGCATCTAAAGTCAAATGCTTTTGAACTTCGATATATGTTCTCCACAATGTCGTGTGGTGAGGCAGTATGTTCTCTCTCGCATCCTCTTTAATAAAAAGTCGATACTACAAAGAAATTAATAAATGGAGTTCCCACAATCCAGATTCTAGATTGAGTTTGAATAATTGAAATATTTGATCAGTTGAGCTGAAACAGAGGAGGATCACGACTCTGTTCTCATACCCAACCTAACATCTTTCTCACAATGCCAGAAGTAGCTTCTGTTTTCCTTAGACATTATGGTGAATCTTCATCTTCCGAGCAGAGTGAAATGCTGAGTTTTTGGATTGAAGAACATTATATGTAAGTTAGATGTGAATATTGCTTGTTTGGACCGTTGAGATTAAGAGAAAATTCACCCTTCATCCAGATTATCACTATCTAGGTATTTTTTCTTGCATTGAGGATTATGCATAATTATACACAAAAGATTTTTTTTTTCTCTTTTTCCTCTTTGGTTATCATTTTAGCTCTACTCTCCTTTTTTAAAAAAAAAAAAAAAACCCAAATGGTTCACCTAGGTCACCTATATGATTATCTTGTAGCCATTGAGAATGAAATGAACAAATGGTTCTACTTCTCAAATTTTTTAAGTAAACAATAATCTATACTATATTATATAGATTTGGGTTTTTCATTTTTTTTTTGTGTCTCCAAAACATATAATATGTAATTAAGAAAAAGAGAAGAAAAGTTATGAAGAAGTAAAATAGAGAGGAAGTTATAAAAGAATAAAAAGTTAATCAACTTGTTGTTTTTATTTAAATTATAAAAAATTGACATGCCCCACTGATATTTATTAAAGGAAGAGATCAGCAAGGTTATTAAATTGCTAGTCTATAAAAGATACAGTCTTTAATTATTAATGTTTCTAAATCTTATTCTTACATTATTTTCTTCATACTTGTTAATTAGTGCATGCACATTTCATAATCCTTCCTTCTTTTGATTTTACACGGGCTTCGCTTCTATTATAAAACATACACAAATGTCCCACCCCTTAAACAGGCCAAGTTTGTGAAAAGTCATGAAAATCCGAGAAGTTGGTGTAGGGTTTCTGTAGAGTTAAAGGGAGATTTGTAATAGTCACTGAAAATACAGGGGAATTGGAGTGCCCACAATAAAAAACTTATGTGTCTTTAAACAGATGTCACAGCATTCACTTGTGACAAAAATGTAGGTGAGGTCGAAGAGATACATGTCCATGGAACTACTGACAGTAATCAAAACACATGCAGTCAAGTCGACTTTTTATGAAATTCTCTGGTACAAAAATTTCAGCTAAACTTGTCGCTAATGTGCAGTGCAGTGACAACAAGAACAATCACATATGATTGCTTATAAAGTGGTTATTTAACTTAAAGAGATGTAGAGAAGTTCACTAACCTAAAAAACTACCCATCTTCAAGACGATACAGAGTGAATTGAATTGCAATGTTTGGTTCCTATCCCTAATGCCAAGTTGTCAACGCCATCTTGAAGGCCAATATCCATGGACAGAATAACCTGTCTTCCAATTTTTCAAGTGCACAACCCTCTTCACTGCCCAAAAGCAAACAAATAGCGCTAAAATCATAACCACCCTTAGCCTTGCCACATTCCTCATCTTAACAACACCATGTGTCATAAACCCCATTATCAGACCAACAATGGTAAATAAGAAACCCACAAAGAAACCTTCGAGGCCAAGCTGTGTTCCTGATCCCTGATAGAAAACTATGAAATTCCCTGGATTGTTTCGGTCCACCAGATACATTGGCACATTCCTTATGATGTTGTGCATCGTACCTGAAACACTAAAGAAGTACACAAACACAGCACCTGCTAACCAAACCCTCTGGTCATTGAAAATTGTCTCACCCGCAATGATCTTCTTCACGAAATAGGCTAACCAGATTGTGAACCCGATTGCAAACAAAATCAATCTGTTTCTGGAGAATCGTGGGGGTCGATGGATGGGACCCACCACGAGATTGGTCTTTGATTCGATGAATTCGGCCATGGATTCCGCGAGCCTGGATAAATCCCCCTGATCCATCTGATCTGAATCCCTAATTTCCTGGTGAGGGGCGATTAGGCGAACGTGAGGGAGGGCATTGACGCCGAAGAGGGAGAAACTCGATGACGATTCTTTGTATTCGATTTGGCAGAAGAACAATTTGCCGTGATAAGGCGAAGAGGAGTTTTGATTGTTGGCGATGTAGGAGGAAGCGAGAATTGCGAATTCACGGAGAATCTCTCGGAGGCGAAGCTCGGGTTTATCGTAGAGTTGAACTGCGTCGAAGAAAACGAGAGCCCAGTAGGGTCTTGGAGTTTCGACGGAAGTGAGGAATCGAGAAACGGATTGGTCATTGAGGTGAATTATGCCGGATTTGGATTTGGATTGGAGAGCAAGAAGGTCGCTGACTGGATCATCGTCGAACTCCGAGGAGGCATTGAAGGCAATGAGGGAAGAGATAGCCATGAAGAGGAAGAAAGATGGGAATTTGGGAAATGGGGTCATCATGGTTTGCATTATATGCTTTTGGGTTTCAGAGAAGAGGCGCAAATGAGTGTGAGTGAGCGACTACATACAGAAATGCGAATTTTTGTTGCATGCAAATGCAATGGCGGAAATTGTACGTCTTGTATATGCATCATATTGCATGCTAGAATTCCTTAACGATGAGTAAGCGCCACCTATGCACGTAGTGCTCAGTTAGCCAATTCTCGTTAGCCACGTAGGATGTTTAAAATTTCCAATTTTTCTAATGTTAAGAAATCTTTTTACATTCTCGAGTATGTTTAATAAATAAAATAAAAAATAATATGATTTAAAAATAGGTTAATATAATTTAAGTTATAATAACTGTCAATAATTTTAATTTTACATACTTTTAAAATTTTTTATTAAATTCTTAATTTATGATAAGTCTATATATAATTTATATAAAATCAAATTCATAAAAATATCGCTCCAATGAAAATGCCTAATTATTGGCAATTATCCAATAAACTGCGGCATATTATTATCAATAAAAAGAATAATGGATACATGCCCTCTTTCTAAATTTATTTTTAAATATTTTTCAATTTAAAAATACATTAAATTAAATTATTTTTATTTTAAAAAACAATTTAAAAGAAGTAGTGAAAAAGTTATTTATTTTTTATTTTTATAAGTATTTTAAATTTTTTTATATCTTATTTATACTAGCTAGGCTCTAAAATTATATATATTATGTTTAAATAAAAATTATATTATATTATTTTTATAGTAAATATAGTACAAAGATATTGTAATAAAATTGAATAACTCCTTACTATATTTTAAATATAACATAGTTATAATTTATATTTATGTTATTTTTAATTTAGAAAATCAAAAACACCTTAAAACCTTTAAACTTATATATAAATGTAATAATAGATTAGTGGACTTCATAACCGTTTTACATAACTCTCACCTCTACGGCAAGGTCAGAGTGGTTTATAGTTAAATCATAAACTGCTTTCACCTCGTGGAAATTGAAGTATATAAATTTATTTTTTATAATAATAAAAATAGAAAATGAAGAAGCAAAAGTTCATTTGTAGAAATAATTTAATAATTCATTTTTAAACTTTAATTATAGTTCATATTTTATTTTATATCTACTAATATTTATGACTTTAAGACTAAAATATCAAGAGGCCCTGAAACTATAGATTAAATGCTAATCTTATTTAGTAATTCTTAGATAAATTTCATGTATAAAAAATAAATTAATTATATAGAGACATATAAATATATAAAAAATAGTTTTTTAATAAAAAAAAGTGTTCATATATATGAAAATTTTGACATATTTGATTATTTGTAGTTTTGGATTTTTATTTTTGTCTAGACATTTTCATTTGTCAAATAAAAATATATACATCAATTACTAGACAAAAATAAAAATCGGATTTTAAAAATATTCAACGTCTCCAAAACTCAACAAGTTTTTTATAAAAAACAAATAGAGTATCTTATTTGCCATTTCGTAAATACACAAACCATAGCTACCTTTCTTCACAATGAATGATAATGATAACTTCTTGGATTATTCACTAATTGCTTTTGGTGCTGATTCTGCAGAAAATTTGTCGTGCATAGGCGTGATTTGCTTTAGTTTTTCTTTTAATAGAACCATAAGAGGAGTAAGAATAATTAGTAAAAATAGTGACTAACGCCCATGACAAAAATTCTGAATAAAGTTAAGAAGCTTTGTCTGCATATCTTCGCTGCCAATGTCTAAAACCTACACCACCAATCTTTCTAAAATTTCCTCAATACCAAACATTATAAAATTTACAACAACATTTCTTATCTAGACTTTATGCTAGAAGCTGATTATACAAAACCAGCTATTAAACGTCTATATGTTGGTTTATCTGGTTTAAGACTCATCTTCAACATTTCATCATGTAGTTTCATGGCTTTCCTGAATTCCTTCTCTTTACATAGTTCACGAATCATAATTGTGAAGCTTGCACTGCTAAGTAAATCCTGTCTTCTCATGTAGTCAAACACGTTCACAGCTTCTTCAATCTTCCTCACTACAAAAAGTCTACTTAGAAATACATTATAAGCTGTTATGTCCAACTTTCCATTCAATTTCTCCATCTTATCATGCAATTCAATGGCTGAATCAATCTGTCTGCATTTGCAGTAATGCTTCATCAGTAAGCTACAAAAACCAGAATCCGGCACTAAGCCTCTCTCTACAAGAGCATCTAGTAAATCCTCTGCTTCTTTCCATCTACCTTTATTGCATAAGGATGCCATAAATTTGGACAATTCTGATGCGGAAGGATCAAATCCTCTTCTTATAATGTCCTTCAACAATTCACAACCTTTCTCCTCCACGTACAGATCTTCTTCACAGAGAAAATTAACAAATGCTTGATAATTACTATCATTCAAAACAAGACCCCTCTGAGAAACTATACTATATACAGAAACTGCTTCTCTGATTCTCCTCCCCTTGGATAATGCCCTTAGCAGACACCCATAAGTAACATCTTGCAAGCTAATATTCTCCTCACAAGCTCTTCTAAAGAACATTTCTGCTGCGTATGTCTTGCCCATGTCACTCAATTTTTGAACTACTAAATCATAGTTGGATGATGAAAAGCACTTAGGAAGAAATTTGTTCTCTACCATTATATTGATTATCCTCTCTATAACTTCAGTATCTTCATGTTTACACGCTCCATCAAGGATTGAGCTGTAAGTAACAAAATCAGGGGCAAGTTTTCTGTCACTCATTTCATTAAAGGCACCAAATGCAGGCTTGAAGTCCCCATTATCGCTATAACCACTAATGACAAGATTATAAATCCCCAACTCATAAATCCGAGAATCTAACAATCTAACAATTTTGTCAAACTTTCCATTTTTACTCAAAATTTGAGCCACAATTGACAACGTAGACCGACCAAGTCTATACCCAAACCGAACCAAGGCACCATAAAGACACCAAGCCAGCTGAATCTTGTTCTCTCTCTGCAAAGCATCAAGAAGCGCATTGCAGGATCGAACTGTAGGTGTGCAACCATGAAGTCTCATCAATCTGAAAACTTCTAAGCCCTCTAGAAACAACCCCTGTTGTGAATACCGTTCAACAACAAAGCTTAACACATTTGACAATAAATCTCTAGTTTTACCTTTACATGCTCTGATCAAACTCGCCGCAAGAGAAGATGCAGGATATTCCCGAATCAAAGAATCCAAGAGGGGTTTTACAGGCCGATGAAGACCAGAACCAATCGCAACTTGAATAATATGAGAGTGGGATTTGAGGTCAGGATGAAACCCAAGACTTGATTTGGCCCAATTGAAGAAACCCAGTGAGGTTTGTGGCTGAGCTTCGATTCTGCGGAGGATTTGGAGGAAAAGGGATGATGTTAGGTTGGAGGAGAGATTGAGATTTCGAAGGAGGGAGACCCAGTTGCGTCGTTGCAGGAGGGTGGATGAGATCTGGGAAGCGAGCTGATTTTGATGGAGTTGGGTTCTCCAGTTGGAAGAAGATGTGGAAGTGGCGAAGGATTTGATGAAATTGTGAGATTTTGGAAGAAGCATTTGAGAGCAGGTGATAATGTACTCTTCTGCTGTCTCTGTGACTAAAACATTGCAAGGTGAAGAAGAAGGTTCGGAATCCGAACTTCGGATCCCGTAAAAGCCCATCGAATAATAGAAGTAAAAAAAAAAAATGAGGGTGTAGATTACTGGATAGCTAAATGGGCTTTCTCCACGTCTTTTACATTTTTTCGGACATCAAAATAATGGATGGAAGAGGAAGTTTCAAATTGAGTTTTAGAAGGCAGACAAAAGAGAAAAAAAGTAATTATAATAAATAAGGCTATAATTAAGTTTTTTATCTCTTAATTTGTTTCAATGTTGTCTCTTATTTCTTTTAAGTTTTGATTTTATTTTTATTTTTATTAATCGATATAATTTGTTTGTGTTAATCAAATGTAATCTATGTATATTACCAACAACAAAATTATATATAACACTCAAAACATAATTAAATTAACAAAAAAATTTAAATGAGATTAAAATAATCCTTAAATTAGTTTTTATAAAACCTTAATTTTTAAATTTTTAATATCAAATGAAGAATTTAAAAAAATTTAAATGTTTTAATCTCATTTGAATTTCAATTTTTCTTTAACTAAAACAATTTCACTTGAAATTTACATATGAATAAAAAAATTTGAAAAAAAAACTACATCAATTGATAAAAATAAAAGACTATATAAATTAAAACCTCATATTAGTTAACGGACAAATATTCAGTTTTTAACCTAACGAATAATAATTTTGTGTGAAATATGATTTTTTTTGAAAAAACAATTGTTTTCACTTCATTTTTCTTTCAAGAAAAATTTAAATTGTTTTTATAACAAAAAATTATTTTTACTACCATTTGAAAATAACTTATTTTAAGAGACCCTTGTTTTCTTCAAAATAAGCACTTGACAATTGGCATAATACTATGTCAAATTAATGAACTGATCACTCACATTAGTAACAATAACAAAGTCCTTCCAACAGTTACAGTTGCTTGAACTTGTGTGATAATTGGACAACACTCTCCTAATAAAAGTAAAAATACGTCGATCATTGTCAATAATCTTGCCTATTTTTCTTGGTTATTTACAGTTTGATATGACTATATATATGAAGTATGAACTCACTTGTTTTTGTTATTGCCTTAATTATTTACATGGCACAAACATGCATATATTTGGAGACGGATTAAACTGTCACTGCTTCACTCACTTTTTGTTTATTTATGAGCGTAGTAACAAAACACAAGAAGGCCATCCCAAAGAAAAAAGAAAAACTTCCTAACTCTGAACTAAGTTTGTAATTAAGCATCAACAATCTCTTGATATTTTGTTATTGCCTTAATTATTTACATGGCACAAACATGCATATATTTGGAGACGAATTAAATTGTCACTGCTTCACTCACTTTTTATTTATGAGGGTAGTAACAAAACACAAGGCCATCCCAAAGAAAAAAGAAACTTCCTAACTCTGAACTAAGTTTGTAATTAAGCATCAACAATCTCTTGATTAATGTCAGCAGAAGCAAAAACAAGGTTAGGTTGTTCCATCTCGATTTCTAATTCTGATTTTGCATCTAAGGCGTTGTTCTTCCCCAATGCCTTCAACGCCAAATGTGCTGCCTTCTGCCCTGATATCATCATTGCTCCAAATGTCGGACCCTACATACATGCAAATCATCCACAAATTAACTTTGTTCATATCACTTTCCTCGTGTATTCATAAATTTATCATCAAAATTAATTAATCATATACGTACCATTCTTGGGGCTCCATCAATCTCTGCAACTTCCATTCCAGTAACAATCATGCCAGGCACAATCTCCCTCGTGAGGCGCACAATAGCATCCTCCGCCGTATTCATGTCCAACGCCTTCATTCCCGGCACGCTGTCTATCATCCCAATGCTCTTCAGCCTCTTAACCCCAGTAGCACCAAACGGCCCGTCGTGCCCACACGAGCTCACAACCACCTTCGCCTCCATCACGTTCGGGTCCATACACGATTGTGTGTCATGGTTCATCGATACCAACGCCCAGTTCGTCACAACTCCGGCTACCCTCCCTTCTTTCACGATCAAATCCTCCGCCGCCACGGCGTTGAACAGCTTCACGTTAGGCCTTGCCAGGAGCTTACTCATGATTGTGGATGTGAACAGCGCAGCGTGCTTTATCACCACGTAGTCGTCGGCCTCGTCGTACTCGATGCCGAGCTCATCGAGGAACCGGTGGGCCGGCTTGCGGACCACCATGGCAGAGAAGAGCTGGCCACCGAGCCAGGCGCCTCCGCCGGGGCTCACGGATTGCTCGATGATCGCCACGCTGATGGACGGGTCCTTGCTGAGCTCGTAGGCGCAGGAGAGGCCGGCGGAGCCAGCGCCGACGACGATGACGTCGCTGTCAGCGTAGGTAATCATATCCGTCATGTAGCGGCGGGTCATTTCGCGGGCGACGACGGATTCTTTGATGGGTTTGAACTTGAAGGAATTGAGGTCGTACGATGAAGTACTGTTGGTGTTAAGGGACATAGAAATGGAAGATTTGATGGGTGTACAGAAGCGAGAGGAATTAATGGGTGAGGGCTTGTGATCGAAGAAGGAAGCATATTTAGGGTTTGAAGAGAGGGAGGAGGTGAGGGTTGCAGTGGCCATGGCTGCCAATGAGAATTCTGGATATTGTGTACGTAGTTGATAAAGTGACGAAGGATTAATGGGTTTATAAGGAGAATGGGTGAGGCGGTGAGGGAAGGAGGAGTGAAATATCTGAATGGAAAATATCTAAATTTAGATTGAAAAGTGGTATTATTACTTGGTAAAGGACGAAAGCATAGTTCACTCTGCTATACTACGTGGCTCCGATCAAAAGTAGTAATGTGTATATCGTGAAATTTACCAAAATATCTTAGAATGCATAGTTAGAGGATAGAATTTGAACGGTTGAGAAAGGTGGGGTTATCGCTATCAGATTTTTAGGGATATTAATTGTATCATGTCGGTCAGATAGTTATATGATCCACTTATATCAGCTTTTTGCTAGTAGAAACTGCCAAGGCGAAGTCATTGTACTGGCGAACATGGTCTTGTAAAAAAGGGCAAGAAAAGAAAAGAAAAGAAAAGATAGGACACATGTAGTACTATCTAAGCATATATTATCATTGATAATTACCTCAACAATATGTCATGTATATGTAATCCCACTTCAAGAAAGATATTTCTATCTTTGTCATATCTTAGGATAACGCTTATGACTTACAATTATACAATTTGGGCTCTTCTGGAAAAGCAGAACTTTTAAGTCCAATTTCTGATATATGCAGCCATTTAGGGTTTAAGGAACAATGTATTCATTATTGGTTTAATTTGAAGCCCAATAATATTAAATAGCTCAACCTGAAAGTGATCCCTTGGCCCACTTTCTTCCTTTTGCTTTTCTGCCCGCCACAGCGTTTTGGTTATGCTTAGGGAAAGTCCACTTTTATAAATTTATAGGTAGTTTTTTATATTTTTATTATTAAATTTTTAAATAAATTATTATTTTAATCTCTTAAAGATATATCTTGTCTCAAGATAGTTCTTAAAAGATTAAAATTATTAATTTTATTCTTTAAAGACTACATCTCAAATAATTTAATTAACTCCTATTTTAATTACATTGATGTCCTGTTAGACATGTTTATTTTTTTTGTTGTGTGGGCATGTTGATTGCTAATTTGACTTGTTGTAATTTTATTTGGATATCATGTAACTATCATAGAGACTAAATTGTTTGCAAAATATTTTTTAAAAGACAAAATTTAAGTTTTTAATCTTTTAAGAGTTAAATTGAGATAAAATACACTTTTTAAAGACTAAAATAAGAATTTAATTTAAGTTTTTTAATCAAAATAAAATATATAAACAAATTTTTTAAAAAATTAATCATTAAAAAAAATATAAATTATATATATTAATTTTTTATTAAAAAATTTGACAACAAAGATATAAAAAAATAATTTAATTTACTGAAAAAGTGTGTAGATGGCATAGTGTGGGATTCTCCTATTTCTCAATTTAATTTGCACCTTAAAAATGGATGGTAATGTGCGAATGTGTAGGAGATGGATAAACCCATAAGGCTCATTGATGGACTCTAAATTCTATTGTCAAAAACATTTCAGCAAAATAACTTGATAACAAACAAGCTAATGGTATATATCATTTTTTTTTTAAAAAAAGATTGAATTAATTTTGTTATTTGTTGAAAGATTTAATTTAAACACTTGGGGCATTATCATTATATGCTGCCCACATGTCCCCATGTGATTAGTTTTCTGCTCCCTTGTGCAGTCAGTAAAATTTCCTAATAATAGAGTGATGGTTTTTGTTGGAAAATTTGGTGTTTTGTTAACTTCGTATTAAAATGTTGATAGCTTGTGGTGATGGTTGGCACATGGAATGTCGTCAATAGAGGTAATAAAACGCTGATTCCCCAATCCACAGTATTTCCTTCATTATTTTTTATGGGACTTTGCGATATAGTGTTCGCATGTTGGTCATCTTTTAATTAACAAGATGAAAAGCTTAATTTGCTTCCGTAATAACCGTTTCTTAATGCATTGACTTTTGCGCAATTAAGTTAGATATCCCATAAAAGCAACTTAACCCATCATTTATGAAATCTCTCTTTTTACTTTTTTGACCATAATTAAAGTCATTTAATATCAATCAAATTAAATTTAATAAAAGAAATTAATTTGTTAAAAGAATACCAGTAAAAAAAAGTAATTTGATAAGTGATTATTATGATACAAAAATATGAGCAAATTGAAGCCAAAAAGGTCTGCTTTATTTTATATATAATTGGGATTTTGTTAATTAATACTTCAAATATATCGGTTAAGATTTTTTTAGATGATTAGATGATAAAGCATTTAATAATTTAACTTTTGAGTTCAAAAACTTTATCAATTAATTAAAAATTTTAATAAATATGTTAAGACATTAATTAATAAAACTCATATAATTACAGAGTAAAATGCAAAATAACCTGCCTGTGAGTTGGATTGGGAGTTGTGACTGAGAATTGTGAAATGAAGTGAGGATTGGGTGTGAGTGAGGGCGAACTGATCCTCTGCATTTCAAATTCTGGGCAGTTCTCTGCATTTCATCAAACGGTGCCGTTTCTGTAGCTTAATGGATGACACATTTATGGTTAGCGAATGACATATATGTTTTACCGATTCAGCTAAATACTTTCAATTAATAATTAGTGTATATTCTTCCAATTAAATGTCCCTTGAAATTTGTGTCAATTTTTCACGTCTTCCAAAAATGTTTCCATTACTTATTTCAGCTTGATTAAAGGTATCTATTTATAAACTGCAAAAATTTAGTAAGACACTTTTTCATGGGACAAAATGAAAGATAAGGGTTATAGTAATATATTTTAAATTTAAATGCATTTAAAATTTATTAATTTTAAAATTTAAATAAAATTTAAATACTAGAATACTTAAAAAAAATAAAATATTATATTAAAATAAAATCATAATTTATAATTAAAACGTATTTAATGTTACAAAAAGGCGTGTGTTAACGTCATCAGTTTTGATATTATTTAAATATTTAATATATTATAAAAATTTTAATTTATATTATTTATATTGTTAAATTTTTACTAAAATTATATTAAATTTCATTAACATTATTAATATATAATATTTTAATATTATAAATATATATAATTTATGTCAAAAAATAATAATATGAAAATAATTTATATATAAAAAATGAAATATAATTTATATGAAATAATGTAAATAAATTGATTTAAAATAAATAAATTTAGAATATTAAAATAATATATTATAAATTTTAAATACATTTAAAGTTAAAGTGATTACAATAACTCTTATCTTTGATTCTATCCTATAAAGAGACTTATTAAATCTTTTAAGTTTATCAATTTAATCATTATTGAGATAATTTGAAGTCTCTAATGAGACTTAAATAAGTAATTGAAACATTTTGGATGACGTTAAAATTTGACACAAATTTTAAAGATATATTTTATATTGCATTTAATTGAAAGAATATAGATTAATTAATAATTAAAAGTATTTAGCTAATTACAAATGTGTCATCCGGTTGTATAAACGACTCTTCTAATGAAATGCAGAGAACTGTACAGGATTTGAAATGCAGATGATCTGTTCGCGTGAGTGAGGAGATGCCAATAGCTGAATCCAGTTGTCAAATCCAAGAACTTTCAATTATAGAAATGACCAATCAGTATTCTCACGTTCTTCCATGTAATCTCTGGACCCCACCTCCATTCTCCCCAAACACCCTCTCTACCTATAATGCCCCTTGTCGGTTCCGCTACTAGTTTAATTCTACAATCTTCTCATAGCTCAATTCTTCTTAAGAAAATTTCCATGGATGGGTAAATTTGTACATTCCACACACGAATAATTTGGACAAAAAACAAGAACACAAGGAAATAATTAATTTAAACGAGTAAATCTGAGGTGTGTCCATAGAATACTATAGAGGAGAAGGGAACAATGCATATGATAGTACAACTGGATGCTCTAAATCATTTTAATTTCAAAATTCCCATCATTTAATGAACATCCCCATCATCTCTCTGGGTTTCAGAGATCCACCTTCTCCATTCTCTGTCAGTCACCACCACTATGGATTCTTGGAGCCTAATTTCTTCTTCTCCCCTGAACATTCTTCTTCTCATTGCAGCTCTCATGGCGGCTGCTTCTTCGTTTTATTCATCTGAAGCAACTGTTTCCAAAGGATCCTTTGAAGACAACTTCAGTATCATGTGGTCCGAGAATCATTTTACTACCTCCGAGGATGGCCAGATCTGGTATCTCTCTCTCGACAAAGAAACAGGTAATCAAATGAAACCAACATTCATTTTTCATTTATAGTTTGCTTTCACTGTAAGCGTATTCAAATTTTGGAGCTTATTAACTAAGTAACTGTTTGGTTAATAGGATGTGGCTTCCAAACTAAACAACGCTACAGATTTGGATGGTTCAGCATGAAGCTGAAGCTTGTAGGAGGTGACTCTGCTGGTGTTGTAACAGCTTACTATGTAAGTATATGTAAATACCATATGACTTGGATCTATAATCACAACAGAGCATGTTTGGTACATCAAAACTACAAATTTAAAAATGTGTTGGGAAATTTTGTTGCAGATGTGCACAGAAAATGGAGCAGGACCAGAAAGAGACGAGCTTGATTTTGAGTTCTTGGGGAACAGAACAGGGGAACCTTACGTGATTCAGACAAACGTGTACAAGAATGGAACTGGTGGGCGTGAGATGAGACACGTCCTCTGGTTCGACCCCACTGAAGACTACCACTCCTACTCCATTCTCTGGAACGACCACCAAATAGTGTAATTTCTCACTTCTCTCACAAAACTGACTCATTTGTTCATTATATGAATTTCATTTGGATTATTTTGGGATCTGATCTTCTAAATTTGAAAAATATTGGATTTCTTTATTCTTTTTTTATCTCTCTCTAAATATCAAAAAATACATATGTTTTAAATGTACGAAATAGTTTATTTTACGTTTAACTTACCTGTGTTGGCAAAACAGGTTTTTCGTGGACAGAGTTCCCGTAAGGGTATTCAAGAACAATGGGAAGCCAAACAATTTCTTCCCCAATGAGAAGCCAATGTACTTGTTTTCCAGCATATGGAATGCAGATGATTGGGCCACAAGAGGAGGGCTTGAGAAAACAAATTGGAAGCTAGCACCATTTGTGTCATCCTACAAGGATTTCAGTGTAGATGGGTGCCAATGGGAAGACCCATATCCTGCATGTGTTTCCTCCACTACCAAGAATTGGTGGGATCAGTATAATGCATGGCATCTCTCTGATGACCAGAAAAAGGACTATGCTTGGGTTCAGAGAAACCTTGTAATCTATGATTATTGCAACGATTCTGAACGCTATCCTACATTGCCTGAGGAGTGTTCTTTGAGTCCTTGGGATTGAAGTTTGAACTCCCCTGTTTTTGAAGGAGAAAGGAAAAAAGCACCATTCTTTCTTTCACATATATATCCACTTTTTCTCTCCTCATAAGATGCCACGAGGCCCACGAGTATATAAGTTAATGTGCAATTTGTATGCCATTATTGTTTGGTAATTTAAGTAAAACTTATTTCATTTATTCAATTCATTTTGCCCACTTCACAATTCTTCCTATGTTTTAGACAGTATTTACGTTAGTGTTATCTTTGATATTTTTAAGAATTTAATACCACATATATAATTGGACCTTTTTTTTTTTAACATGTCTTTTTATCTAATGTGACATGTAAACTTCACACAAAAAAGGTTTACTGAGTATTAGGACTCACTATTCTCTCTTTGAAAAATTTAAAAGAAAGAATAAACTTATATGTAATTATTTATAT
Source organism: Senna siamea (assembly GCA_031216115.1). NCBI lineage: Eukaryota > Viridiplantae > Streptophyta > Magnoliopsida > Fabales > Fabaceae > Senna > Senna siamea. The sequence continues at coordinate 3,482,128 of CM062355.1, read as the reverse complement.
TTTTATTATTATATTATTTAATTAAAATAAAATATGTAAAAAATTTTTAAATAGAACTAATAATAAAAAAAATAAATTATATAAATTATACACATATCAATTTTTAATTAAAAAATTTGATGATAAAAATATAAAATTATATCTTTTTTTTTTTAAGGGACACTTTTATTGATCAATACATTTAAAAGAATAAATTAATTTATATACTGGCTTCAAAGTTTAAACTCAAGGAAAGAATACACTTTCTTATCTATTAAAGGAACCTTTTAAACTTAGTTTTTATATATGATTTAATAGCAAGAGATTCAATTAATTTATAAGATTTTATATTTAATATTTCGTATTATCATATTAAAAAGAAACAATAATTTGATAAAATAAATAAATACAAGCACCGTAATAAAGATTTAAACAATGAGGTAGCAAATGGTAAGAAGTACATTATATGGAATTCACCAAAACAAAAGAAACTTTAAATACTTTGATATATATATATATATATATATTTATATATATAGGCATGGCTTAAGATAGGCTTACAATGTTACAAAGCCATTTATGATATTAATATAAAAATGATCACAAATAATAATGCTTAAAGTGAGCAATATGTTATTTAAAGTTTATATTGTCACATATGCAGTTTTTATTGCATAAATTATGTAAAACTTGTTAATGTCATTACATCTAGTTTACAAAACCGCTCTTCAAAATTTTCTAATATTTGAGAACATGATTTTACTTTGAGTTTTTGTGCATAATTTTTGGAAATTATATTATCCAACGGCTACGATTCGCACACATCAAAGACGCGTTATAGTTCCGTGGAGGATAATTTTGTCAATTCGCTCGCCTAGGCATAGTGTTTGTAAACTTCTAATAGGACTCGGAACCTGTCGTTTTAGGGTGCCATTGAAACTCACACAGCTATCGTAAAACGACACGATTTAGTGGAAGGTCCGGTAGGGTTCGGAACTTCTGATTACGGATTTGATCATAGAGTCGAGAAATTTATAATCGAGAATCAGAGTGATAAACGCCAGCAATGGTCTGCGAGAAGTGTAAGTTCGTCGTTCTTTTCCATAATTTTCAGTTCCTTTGGATTTTGTGGTGAAAAGAGCAACTTTGGTGCCAGTTTTCGTTTTCTGATTGTTGTTTTGGTTGCAGGTGAGAAGAAATTATCGAAGGTGATAGTACCTGATAAGTGGAAAGAAGGTGCTAGCAATACTACTGAGGGTGGTGGCCGCAAGATCAACGAGAACAAGCTTCTCTCTAAGAAGAACAGGTTCGTTTAAGATTCAACTACATGTGTTGTTATTATTTTTCTCCTTTCTTTTCTTCGCGTATGTTTTATGGATTTTAATAGCATACATTGCCATTGGTTCCATGACTAGTATTAATTTTTGTAATTAGGATAGCTGAATTCTACTGGATGTATAACTCGTTGTTTTTGACTTTTTGCTATGCAACATGATTAGTCGGTTGTGTTTTGGACTTGTGTTATGCCAGACACTATTATTCAGCGAATTTTTTTATTATTTTTACCAGATTAGATTAACCGTGAATGCTACCTGTTGGTGTGTGCCATGCAATTATACTTTATTTTAAAACCATATTGCTTATCATTGTGACTCCTAGAGAGCGAACGACTTCCTAAGCTGTTGGCAGAATTGACCTCTGCCTCTTTCTTCCCTTATTTTCTTTTGGCATGATATGATTAATAGAAGTTGTAAATGGCTCCTGGGCACAAATTGATAAGAGGCCATAAGAATTTCATTAAGTTCTATTTTATAACGAGTGACATAATTAGCCCCCACCCGTCTTCCCGTGGTGTTCACTCAACCACTTACCAGTTATACTGGATTTCTGATTTGTGAATATTAACTGTTTTTTTGTGTGGTTTATTGAATGTTTTGAATATAGCTTACTGGCTCAAAATAATGTTTTAGGACTTATAGACTGACCTATTTTACCTGCTTAAATTCCATCTCATGTCTGGAAGTCATTAGTTTACTAGTATATTGGTTGATGGTAAGTATAGGCATAGTTATTGTCTAAAAAGCATTGACACAGTGCATGGAACATAAAATGATCAAAATATTGTGAATTTGGCGCAGGGATCAAAATATTTTAGGACTGTTAAAGTGACCAATTTTAGCTGCTTATAGTTCCATCTCGTGTTTTGAAGCTAATAGTTTTACTGCTTATATTAGTTTAAGGTTATTTTAATCTAGTTATTGTCTAATAAGTATGGACACGGGACAAAATATTTTGATATAGCTTAATAGTTCAAAATATTTTAGACTCTAACCAATTTTAGCTGATTAAATTCATATATTGTTTAGTAGTAAAATTTAATAGTTATATTTGTTTTTGGAAATTATTAGTAAAGCTAATGTCTAAAAATCATAGGTTCTTGTTTTTGCGGGGCTTATTATTTATTGAAACTGTGAAACATTGTTGAACTCTGGGACATAGGGAGATGAACACATTTGTGAATACACTAGAACGAGGGCACTGTAGTATCTTTCTGTTTATCTGTTTGCATTAGTACACATTACCATGTAAGATAGTGGCATTCTCTCGTTTTGGGTTTGTATTGGTTAAGCAGGCATTTTTGGTCACGAATATTTTGTGAACTTTTTTTCATATTGATTTGCTTGCAGATGGACCCCTTATGGCAACACTAAGTGTATTATTTGCAAGCAGCAGGTTCACCAGGATGCCAAGTATTGTCACACCTGTGCTTACTCTAAAGGTACTACTTGATGATTTTTGGTTGTTCTGCAACCATACATTTTGCATTATAGTAACAGCATAGTAACCCTGATGTGTGTTGTATTGCAGGAGTTTGTGCAATGTGTGGTAAGCAAGTTCTTGACACCAAGTTTTACAAGCAAAGCAATGTATAGTGGACACCCAGAGCGTGTAAGATGGCACATCCCTGTTTAGGCACATAACAGCTTTGTCTTTCTGGATAATTGTCTAGTTGATAGTGTTATCTCTTTAACTGAAGCTGTAAAGAACTAATACAGCGATCTGCCCATTGTAATTTACATGTTGAATACTTTCTCTGTGACCCACAAGGCCATAGCATATACCTTTTGTAGTCCTTTTTTATTTTTCTTTTGAAGATTGGATGTGTTTTCCTATTACCATTTGCTTGCTGTCAGTTAGAGGCATGCATTTTGCATAATACCAAGTATTTTATTAAAGCTGCTATCTTATTTTTTACCATTATGGCCAGATGATTAGAAACATCCACGCGATAAATTTCGTCCAATACAACATATATCGCATATGATGGTTCTGAACATATCGATAGCAAATCAGGTCATGAAGATTACTAGCATGCAACTTCGACACAATAAAATAAAATTTGATTTTAATTTGACTAACTTCAAGAGTCGCACTGTTATTCATATTTGAAATGAATTGACGGGGCAAAACCTGAATACAGGCAAAGATTTATCTTTTTTTTTTTTTTTTTTTATTTGAAGCAGGAAATATATGTCAGTGATGCTAGGGTATTTAAGTCCTTACAAACAGAAGATGAAGGAGAATAAAAACTATAACAAATTAGACGAAGTTCATAAGTTCATTCTTTTCCAAATAAGTACAAGAATACATAAAAAGGAAACAATTCCTCAGCACATTTCTAAAACTTAGAAAATTTACAATCGAACCTACACAGGAAATAATTATGAAAATACAAAAAGAAAAAATGTATATAAAATCCTTAAAATTAAGTTTTCTACGTAAAGGCACACCTTTATAGCAAAGATTTGTCTTAGATAATGCTGAAGTGGAAGGTAAATTTGCAGTTATAATCAACTACACGGTGTACGATGCCCTTTTTTTTTTGGGACATCAATACCTCATGTAATTCTCATTCACTTAGGGTGTATTGGATTAAGGACAGTAAAGGAAAAGAGGTTGTTTGAGTTTCTAAATACCTATTGTTTGACATCAATACCTTTTTTTCTGGGACATCAATGCCTATTGTTTGTATTAATTTTCTCTACTTCTCATTCTTTATTAATTTTAATTACTAAAATTGAGAGATGTTATAAAAATTTTAAACAAGAGAAAGATAAATTAATATTTAATATATTTTTTTCATCTCAATTTTTTCCCTTTCTTTCCCCTATTCATTCCTAAACAAATTAAAGTTAGTAGTTTTGGACCTCTTCAACTGTTCTTTATGGGATCCTCCCAGCTATAAAAGCCCACCTAGAGCATCACAGGAATTTTAGCTTTTGACTAAGCATTTCTATATCATATATTTAGTATCTGGACAATATTGTAGTGACGTAACAAAACTTTTGCCAATTACTGGATTATACATTTTGTTGATTTCCAAAGCCCACTTATCGTTGGAGAATTCTAGCTTTGCTGCTTCTATAGTCTCGTCTGGAATGGAACAACCAGCCATAAATGAGTAAGACAGAAGGAAATTCTCACTATAGGCCTCAAAGATTTAAGCATATAGTTTGGAATAGTTCTTATGTAATGCTAGATTTATAAAAAGTCGCATCCTCCATTTCATTGGACAGCGTCATTAGTCCAAAAACAATATTTGAAAAAACTAAAATGAGACGTTTATTTTTTGGAAGACCAATTTGAAACAAAGTGTAACAAGGGTGATGGTCTTGCTGGCCGCTGAAACTCTTGAAACACCTCTAGCATTTAATTCATCTAATTGTTTAGATTCATGTCTCATTAATTTATCTTATTGTTTTGCAAAGAACTTAATTAGCGGATGCCGGATGAAGATTGAAGATAGAGACATATGAATCATGTGTATGATTCTAACATTCATTTCATGGAGTTATGTAATGCCATAAATCATGCAAATTAAACTTCACTTGGATAGCGATAATCTTCACCAAGATTTGCATTTACAGCATCCCAAACACAGAAAATCAGACCGCATAAACAGTTGCAAAGAAAAAAAAAAAACATTTACAAGTACTCAATTAAGAGACACTTCTCAAAGAAACAATAACCCCTAGTGGAAACCACATCCTTGTACAACATAGACTGCAAATTTGTCTATCTATTGCAAGTACTTTAGTACCCATAATTCATATGTTGCAATAGTGACTCCTAGAGAGGGAATTATTCTAGAAGGTGTGCTCAGAATTGAACTCTTCCCTCATTTTCTTTTGGGATGACGTGATTCTACTAGTAATGGCTCCAAGGCAAAAATTCATGAGAGTTTGATGGTAATTTTAAGCAAAGTTGATGATGATAATTTAATGTTGAATGCTTTCTGTGGCTCAAAAGGCCATAACATGCACTTTTTGTAGGCCAATGCCTTTCTTTGTTTTTTGGGAGATTTGATGAGTTTTCTTTTTACCCTTAGCTTTCTGATAGTTTAAAATCACAGTAACTGTCTCTTGGATAAGAGAAAAAAACATTATTATATCCTCTGCTTTAGTGGTTAGGACAGTGACATGTTTTGGCGTTACCTAGATTTTTGTCTCCAAAGGATCCCATGAACGTCATCAATAGGTAATATTCTTGGAGATTATGTTAGAGGCTGGCTGAGAAGTGAATAAAATAGGATGAAGAAATTGGAGAAATCAGGAGCAAGGTCTTAAACACAATGATAACTCCAGGGAAAGATAATTAGTGAGAACAAAAACAAGGGGAAGAATTTAAGTGCAGAAACTAAACACTAAAATTAACCACTTGGAGTGCCCTTAGGGAAGACAAAATCCCATACAAGGACCCAAGGGTATTTATAGTGAACATACCCAACTGCTCCTAAATATCATAATAATTATAGAAAATATAATAAATGCAGAAGAAAAAGGAAATAAAAATAAGTCGTGCTGAAAGTAGTGGGAGAGTGGCTAAACCCACTTCATAGCCCACGATCAGAAAAGATAGAGTTAAAATTCCCAATAACTGCAATAGGGAAGGTGAGTCCTCATCCTCTTTATAAGGCATGCCCACGTCCTCTTGTCTAGAATAACTCAGTAGAGTTTTATCTTGTTTTTTCTTCTTTCGAACATAAGTCCTTGTAACACTGTTAGGGGCTGGCAATTGTTTCTTCCTCTTACGTGGGCCCCTTTTTGTGGGAGTAGTGGGATTAATGGGGTTAATAAGCTTTGAAATCATATCAATTATGGCCAGAGACGAGTAATAACCTGCACATAATAATAATTTAATTCTCATTATTCAACACTGATGATAGCAAATCTGTTAGAATTTAGATTATATATTATGTACATACATATTTATAAACATATTAAGATATACATATTACTGTTAAAAAGTTTAAGGACTTATAAAATGATATAATTTAATTAATGGTCTTTATCATATAAAATAATGTGTGGAGACTAATAATATGTGTATAATTTTTTAAGTGTTAATTACTGATTAATAATTAATAAATTGATAATTTGACATATAAAGACTTAATATAAATAGGGTGACGTCCTGATTGAAATATCAAGAACAAAACATAAGATAGACATTGTGGTTTTCTCTCGTATGGTTCCCATCTGCCAAAAAGAAAAGAATTGGATATTATCAATCAGAAGATCGATATTCCTGATTCATCAATTTTATTATGAATTTCGGTACGCTTTCACTTTCAATCTCTTTGTTTTAGACAATTTCTAGAATTAATTCAACAAATAGTATCAGAGCCTGATTCTGGGATTGTTTCTAGAAATTGTTTGAATTTGGGTTTGATAAATACATGATCAAAACTCAATTTGATATGTACCATGAAATTGATTTCAAATATCGAAACTCAATCTGGATTTCGATGAAGTAGCCTCTATTTGTGATTGTTAATTAAATATCAAAATGGATATAGTGTTCTTCATGATGATTCTGTATTGTTTGAATCACGTATTGATAATTATGTCTTGATGTTGAATTTACAACTTCATGTAACTGTCGCCTGCAACCTTGCAGTTTAATTTTTGAATCAATTCAAAATGTTGGTAGTTTTGGCTAATTTCTGGTTTGCGAATCAAATATATTTGAAATTTATATATATGTATATATATGAATTGAATCCTGCATATATTTCAATTATGCATGAAAGAATATGCTGCTGTGTTTCTGTTTGTCATTTTCTAGAAAACAAACACCACATGACTGTGTGATTGACTAGGCCATCCAATGCGGATAAACAAAAATGAGGCAATTATGAAATCATGGGAACGATTCCCATCGAGACTACAATAGAATCACTGTTGAAACGACGATGAAAGACGCCAAAAATCGCTTGTAAACGGTGGTTTTCACTCAAGTTTTTTGGTGATTTGGGTCAATCCATTTTCAACTAATTTTGGCAATTCTAAAATCACAAGAAAGCTTCCTGTCGAAAATGCAGCGGAACCATTGTTTAAATGATGAAGAATGATGCCGAAAACCACCTCAAAATGACGAGTTTTCATTTAGGTCTGGTTTGGCCTCGGGTTGGGTCACGAGACCTAGCGAGAAGAGGAAGATGACCTCCTCTCGCAACGCATCATTTTGATTGATCAAAATGGTGACATTTTGCTAAATGAAAGGCAAAACAACTTTGTTTTATTAGGAAAAAAATGACGACATTTTGCTAAAACATATATATTGAAAACTAAAGGGCAAAACGACATCATTTTGATTGGGCAAAAAATTTACAAGAGTGTGCACGCTAGGTCTCGAACTTGTGCCCTGGGCTTTGCCACATCACTTGTGATCGCTGAGGCATGCCCTGATATAATGAAATGTTTTTGTTTTGTGATTAATTTATGGTTAAAGTTATTTAATTTTAATACATACATATATATTGATTAATGGGAGATTTATTTATTTATTTATTATTATGTAATTTAAATTATATATATTAAAGTTGCATAATTTAATTAATTAATTAATTAGTGATTAATTAAATAACAATAAATTACGAATAATTAGTTATTCATTCAAATTAGTTGAAACAATACAGTTGCTAAAGCAACCTCTGTAGTGAAAAACTTTTGATCATGAATAACTAAGTCGGTTGTATGTATTTATATTCATGCGAATAATTAATCAGCCTAAAGGAAGGCTATTTTTTTCAAAAATTTATACATACATGTGGTAATAAGTAAAATAGTTATTAGGTGTCTATTATGAGTATTTATTCGGCCTAAAGGAAGACTAAATACTTGACTAGATCTAATCATTACTACTTAATTGCCACTCCAAGAAAACCAAACATGATTCAACTCTCTATCTAAAGATTAGATTTGATGACACACTGGTTGTATTGAAGATGGGTTATTGTTATTAACATTTAATCATTGCTTCTATTTCCATGTGAGCTGATTGTGTGTTTTGTATGTTTGTTTTCTATACAGTTGATATATTTAATGCATCATTTGTTACTGCTACTATTAATAAGTATTCCTATGCTTAATGATAGTAACTTTAAATCTTGGAAAAATAAGGTTACTATGGTATTGGGATACATAGACTTAGACCTTGCATTCAGAGAGCTACATCCTACACCTTTTACGGATCAAAGTTCTTCTGAAGATCAAATAGTTTTTGAGAGGTAGGACCACTTTAATCGCATAAGTCTAATGATAATGAAAAATGTCATCCTAGAGATATTTCTAGACATTTTATCTAGGGAAACTGATGCCTAAAGGTTCTTAAATACCCTTAAAGGACATTTTGCTAAGAGTGACAAAGTGGAGACAATTGGAACATTAAGAAAACTTGTTTCCACGAGGCATAAGGGTAATAGGAACATAAGGGAGTACATCTTAAAAATATTTCATCGTGCTGGAAAGTTGAAGTCACTAAAGATCGAGCTTTCAAAAGATCTACTCGTTCATTTAATGCTCATAACCCTTCTTCCACAATTTGGATAGTCTGAGGTGAACTAAAATTGTTAAAAGGATAAATGGATATTGAATGAGCTCATCTCTCACTTGGTGTAAGAGGAAGAGAGGATGAAACAACATAAGACTGAGAGTGCTCATTTGACATCTACCTCTTCAGGCTATCGTCCAAGGGACATATGGCAAAAAAATGCTTCTTTTGTAAGGACCATTCCTATATGAAGAAAGACTGCCATAAGTATCACGCTTGACACATGAAGAAAGGTATGTCTTTCGCTCTTATTTGCATTAAAGTAAATTTAGTTTCAGTACCTAAATATACTTGGTGGTTTGATTCTGGTGCTATAACTCACATAAGTATATCTATGCAGGGTTGCCTGAACTATCAAAAACCCAATGATGATGAGAAATACATTTATATGGGAGCTGAAAGTCTGATAGAAGTTCAAGGCATAGGAAACTTTAGGTTGTTGTTATGTACTGGTTACTATTTAGAATTAAATAATACTTTTATTATACCGTCTTTTAAATGAAATTTGGTTTCAATTTCTGTTTAGACAAAGAAGGTTATGTTTGTTCATTTGGAAATAGAAAATGTAATGTATATTTTAATTCTATGCTTATTGGAACTAGTATCTTATCTAATCATAAAAACTTTTATTTATTAAATTTAATACATGCATATAATAAGTCTTATACTACTAAAACCAAAGGCATTAAACGCAAATTCTCAAGTGAGAATTCCTTTTCCTTATGACATAAGCGTTTGTGTCATATCTTTAAACAGAGAATTGACAGACTTATGTCAGAAGGAATTTTTGAAAAACTTGAAGACTCAGATTATGATATATGTGTTGAATGCGTTAAAGGCAAAATTACAAACAAGAGAAAAATGAGAGTTACAAGAGCTAAGGATGTTTTAGAATTAATACATACAAATGTATTTGGGCCATTTCCTAATGCTCTTTGGAATGGTAAAAAATATTTTATTACATTCATTGATGATTACTCTCGATATGACTACCTATACTAAATTCATGAGAAGTCTTAAAATTTGGACCTTTTTAAGTCTTTTAAAGTTGAAGTTGAAAATCAACTTAGCAAGACTATTAAATCCATTAATCTGATCATGGTAGTGAATACTATGGTCAATATGATGGATCAGGTGAACAACATCCAAGTCATTTCGCTCAATTTTTAGAAGAGTGTGGGATTGTGCCTCAATACACCATGCTTGGTTTGCCAAGCATGAATGGTATAGCCGAGAGGCACAACAGAACCCTTCAAGATATGGTAAGAAGTATGATTTGTCATACAACCTTATCTTACTCACTTTGGGGCGATGCTTTAAAAACCGTAGTGTACATCCCAAACAGAATTCTTATAAAAGTTGCAAACAAAACCTCTTATGAGTTATAGACTGGTAATAAACTAGTACTCAAGCATTTACGAGTTTGGGGATGTTTAGCTGAAGCATAACCTTATAAGCCAAATAACAAAAAACTGGATGCAAGAACTGTTAGTAGTTATTTTGTAGGATACTTCAAAAGGTCATAGGGATTTAAATTTTATGATCCCAAAAGAAGAATATTCTTTGAGAAAGGAACTACTCGGTTATTTGAGGATGTTGAGTTTAGGGGAGAAGAGAAGAATAAAAACATTATTTTTAAAGAAAATATAAATGATAAAATTTGTAAAGAGAATACGGTTACAATTCCTCTTCCTACAATTGTTGTGAGTCATGATAATGATCAGGTTTTCATACCTAACATGATTCATCAACAACATTCAATTTAAATTCAAGACAATATTGAAATTTTCACTCCTCAAGATCAACATGAAAGGCAGGTTATTCATGAGGATCAAACTCAACAACCTCAAATTCAAGTAAAACCAGTGCCTTTAAGAAGATCTTCAAGAGAAAGGAGAAATGCAATTTCAAATGATTATGTTGTATATCTTCTTGAGAATGAAGAATATAATTGACTCATTGGGAGATGATCCACTCACCTTCCATGAAATAATTAATAATTCTAATTCTCATAAATGGATAAAAGCTATGGGTGAAGAAATGCAATCCATGAAAGATAATGACATTTGGGATCTTATCCTATTACCTGCTGGTGTGAAACCAATTGGTTGTAAATCTATTTTCAAGACCAAGAGGGATTCACAAGGTAATATGAAAAGATATAAAGCTCATCTTGTCACTAAAGTATTCACCCAAAAGAAAGGTATTGACTATAAAGAGACTTTCTCTCTAGTTTCATTGAAAGATTTTTTTAGGACAATCACGACACTTATGACATATTTTAATCTTGAGCTACATTAGATGGATATAAAGATAACTTTTTCAATGGAGACATTGAGGAAACTATCTTTATGAAACAACTAGAGGGCTTAGCTACTTCTGAGGAAACAAACCATTTGACTTGTAAACTTAAGAAATCCATCTATAGACTCAAACAAGCTTCTCGTCAATAATACCTAAAATTTCATCATGTTGTTCTTTCATTTGATTTTGAAATGAACATTGTTGAAAATTATATATACCATAAGTTCAGTGGGAGTAGATATATATTCTTGGTCTTATATGTGGATGACATTTCACTTGCCAGTAGTGATATAGAATTGCTTCGAAAAAATCAAGAAATTCTTATCAAATAGATTTGAAATAAAAGATCTTGGTTAAGCATCCTTTGTATTAGGAATCCAAATTCATCGTGAGCATTCACGAGGAATTCTTGGATTATCACAAAAAGGTTATATTGAAAAGGTACTTGAACGCTTTGGCATGCAAAATTGTAGACCTCATGATAGCCCCATATCTGAAAGAGACAAGTTCAATCTACAAAAGTGTCTAAAAAGTAATATTAAATATAAGTTTATGAAAAATATCCCTTATGCTTCTGTAGTAGGGAGTTTGATGTATGAACAAGTCTGCAATCGACCTGATCTTGCATACATTGTAAGGATACTTGGCAGATATCAAAGTAATTTAGGAAGAGAACATTGGGTAGTAGCCAAAGAAGTTTTCAGGTCTTCACAAAACAGTAAGGTTTATATATTCACATATAAAAGGTCAGACAAACATGAAATCGTTGGATTTTCTTATTCCGACTTTGCTTTTCAAGGATTTACAAAGCACTAAGGATTATATACTCACATATAAGAGGTCAGACAAACTTGAGATCGTTGGGTTTTCTAATTTCAACTTTATTGGATGCCAAGATAGTCAGAAATCGACATTTGGTTATATATTTCAGTTAGCAAGAGGTGCAATTTTTTGGAAAGGTGCTAAGCAAACACTTGTTGCATCTTCTACTATAAAGGCCGAATTTATAGCATGTTATAAAGCATCCAATCATGTTATATGGCTGTGCAACTTCCTCTTGGGACTACGTATTATCAATAGTATTGAAAGACCACTAAAGTTATATTGTGACAATAAAATAGCAGTCCTATATTCAAATAACAACAGGAGCTCTTCTAAATCTAAGTATATAGATATAAAGTTCCTTGTTGTGAAAAAAAGAGTTTAGAGTGGCTTTATTAATATTGAGCTGATAGGAACAAACTCCATGCTTGCGGATCCGCTTACTAAGGCATTAACACCCTTGGCTTTTCATGAGCATATTGCTCACATGGGTGTTGTTACCTTAAATGCTATTTAATATAGTGAGAGTTTGTGTTTTATTGTACTTTGATGTCTAGACATTATTTAATTATATTAATAAAATATTTATTTTTCAGTTTATGAAACTTACTTTAAACTTTGATCTCATTTGGTTAAGGTAGGACTAGTTGAAAATAAACATGTATAAATCACATTACATGTGATTTTTGTGCTACACATCCACACATAATCTATGTTATTTAGTCAAATTAATGTTTGAGATCATTGTAGGTTTAGTTGTAAAAAGACAACAAATGCCTCTTTGGTCTTACATTAATAAGATTAATGGACAAGATTGATAAAAATAAAATGCACATAAAGTTATCATGTCATTATACAGAGACATAATTGATTGACATAATAAATTACAAAATAAATTTGTTCATATGTGACTTTAATAGTAGCTTCATATCTGTAGGTAACCAACATACTCTATACAGGTGCCCTCTTTGTTGAAGATGATGACATAAACATTCAGCACTTCTTAATCAGTTGTTGAGTATCTAGAAGTCCAGTACTCCTCAATCTCTTTAGCTGTTCTTCCAGGGATCCTTCCTGCTATTAAAGCCCACCTGTTGAAAGTAATAAAATTTTAGCTAGAGAATAAACATGTTGAATTAATCTAGGTCTATTGAAGTAACAAACCTTTCGCCAACAAGATTATACATTCTGATAATCAATGCTTCCTCATCGTTGGAGAATTCTAGCTTTGATACTTCTTTCATCTCCTCTGAATCTGAAAACGCAGAAGGTTCAACAAAGATTGGTTAGGTTGATGATGATAGAAAGCATCTTGATGTTCAATAGTCATGCTTATATGACAAAAGAAGAACATTAAAGTATAACCTTAAATCATGAAAATTACGTTTGTAAATATATTATGGCTTCAACGAGTACCTTGAGGATTCTGCAGGGCTTCATCAGTGGAAGAATGTTCTGAAGCAGCCATTTGGATAAGACACTTTTAAGAAGAGTGAAGAGGAAAGTGAGATGAACAATGGACATGCTTCGTATTAAAAGTCATGCTTATTGTTAAAACAAGTAGAGAACATAATTTAAGAATTTGATATGATAAGACGTTGATTTTGCTCCGTTGAGGAGAATTGTAGCCCCACCATCAATCATATAGTCCTTTCTTTTAAATTCTCAATGAGTTGTAAGGTTTAGCCAATGATAATGATTCAAATATATGAATATGATTTTTGGATTTTCTATGATCCGTGAATTTTCCTTTTTGGTTACTTGTTGGTATGTATCCAGAAATACTTTTAAAGCAATGTGGTTTGGTAAATATAACTTCACTTAATTCATCCTTTTAAGAAATGTAAAAACACCTCCTTAGCTTCTAGTTATTTGCAAATGTCACCCTTAATTTTGAAAATCGAAAATTACTCTCCTGAATTATCACTTAGGATTGAGATTATTTTGTCCATTTTCTAGTTAGCCTTACGTGAAATGCCACATCAAGTTTTATTATTTGTTGTTTCTAGATGAATGGGAGTGTCTACATAACAAGTGACAAAATTTATGGTGACATATTCGTCAACAAGACTAATGGAAATATGAATAAAGAAGAGCTTAAGTCCTCAAGTATAATAATTACGGGAGATATTTTGTAATTTTCAAAGATGAATAGGTGGTTTCCAAACGACTCAAAAGGGTAGCATTTGCATTTTCGCCTTTTGAATAGTTCCCTTAAGTTCTCACGTGAAGAATGAATCTTTATTGTCCTACTTGAAATGTTTTAATCATCCTTTAGTACTAAAAGATTCGACAACAGACACTATTTTCAAAAGAAAAATTATGCAGGTGATGAGTCGTCTGTTCTTGGTAGTCCAATGCTTACTCATTCAGCCAGTATTACTGGTCGTGCCAAAGACTTTAGTCCTATTCTTCCACTTAATACCCAGGGTGGTCCATCCTAAATCCCAGCTAGTGTTGATCACACAACCTCGAGGTTTGATAATGATGATGACTCACTCCTAAATGAAGTTCCCAAAGTACTTGCACAACCCCGCCAATCTTCTGATCACAAAACAAGTTGGCTAATGAATGTTATTGGTAAACAAATAAAGGCTTCACCGTCTTGAGTTAATTAATTATATATTTGCACACTAACTTTGATTATATAGATGAACAAATATGTAACAATAACACCCAGACCACTAACAATCTATGATGTTTGGGCACTCCTCCATGTTTAACGAGTTTCCACCTTTTAATACGCAAAACGAACCAGTCGAGAATACAACTGGACTTTATGTGGAAGATGAATTAAATAAAAATTAGAGCATGATCATCCATTTAAAGCCATGGGACTTGTATGATATGGGTGAAGATGATGAGGTTATATATGAAAATGAGTCATATCAAGTTCAAGATTTAGAAATGTTATTCTTAGATGGGGATACAAATATTTCATTGAAGATGGAGATATATTTGTTTAAAACATTAGCATAGTTTTCAACTACTAATGTTAGTATAAAATGTTTTTAAGGTTTTTTTTATTCATGTGATATTTTCATGTGTTTGAATGAATATAATTTACTTTTATTTGCTGGACATCTCAAGATGAAACATTTCTCAAAAAGAAGACTAGATTAGGTCTCTCACTCATGGTGATGTTTCGTTTGTTTCTGATAGTCCAATGCTTACACATTCAGCTAGCGTTGGTGGTTGAACTAGAAACTTTAGTCCTATTCTCCCACTTGATACCCAAGGTGGCCCATCCCAAATCCTAGTTAGTGTTGATGACACAACCTAAGGATTTGATAATGATGATGACCCACTCTCAGATGAAGAAATTCTCCAAGTGCCTACACAACCTCGCCAATCTTCTGATCACAAAAGAAGTTTGCTAGTGGATGTTATTGGTAAGCAAATAAAAAGTTCACCATGAGTTAATTAATTATATATTTGTGCATTAACTTTGATTATAAAGATGTACGAGTACTCCCCATGATCAACGAGTTGTCTGACCTTTTAATATGCAAAACTGGCTAGTCAAAAATACACTAAGACTTTTGGGCAATTTCTTGGGAACTATTGGGAGAAACTTTATAAGGTTTCCAGTAAGTTACAAGAATTGGAAAGCTGTTCCAATGAATTATAAAAATGATGTATACATGAATCAAATATAGGTAAACTTTTGATTATATATATGATATTATTTTGTACATTTAATAATTGATTTTTTAACATTTGAAGACAAAGCTCGTCCTCATAAAGATTTCGTACTAAAATCAATTGGAGATAAATGGAAGAATGGTAGAACATTTTTGTATAACAATGTTAATGATGACACCTTAACAAAGGAGCAAATATTAGCCAAGCCTCCTCATGGAATACCAAGAGAACACTAGGCGTTGTTTGTGGAATACCGTCAAGCCTCCCAATGGTAGTTGTCCTCGAGTTGGGAATAACAAGCGAAACAAGGCATGCACAACCGTCAAAACGGTCTAATCCATTGAGTTGATCCATTTAATCTCCCAAATTAGTATGTTAGATTTTTATTTTCTCAACATATATAACCGTAGATATTTCTTGACTCAACTCGCAAATTAAATGAGTCAACTCATTTAACTTGTGAGTTGATCGGTTTTGATAATTATACATATTCATTAATTAACAAGATTAATAGAAAAATATATATAAATGAAGAAGAGTTCAAGTGCAGAAGTGTAATAATTAAGGGGGGTATTTTGTTAATTTTCAAAGTTGGATAGGTGTTTGCAAATGAGGTATTTGCATTTTCCCCTACATCTTCTATCAATTGAACTATATATATATATATATATATATATATATGCCTAAAGTAAGAGATCCAAATAATGCAGGAGATTAATATTACCCGTTGCCACATACTCTGGAGACACAACCATTTGAACCCTTGTTGTCGCATGAGACTGTCTGGCCAGCCCAAAATCAGAAATTTTTGCAGTATAGGACTGTATGACAACCAGAGTTCGATGTAAATTTAAGTGGTGCACCCCATTAGTATATTCTACAATAAAATTCATTTCCAGCCTCGATGATTGTTCTAGACTATAGTTTTTTGCATTGTATCATACTTCCAGGATAATATAGGCAGGACCAGAAACTGCGGCCCTCAAACGATGCTGTTAGATAGGAACTAATCACTATCCTTAAGGAAATTATGCTCTCACTGTATAATTGCTGCTAAGTATTTTTTCAAGATTTTAAAAAATTAAATCAATATTATAGTCAACAAATAATATAATACTCTAAAAACACATTTTTGTTTTTAGAAAATAGAAGTTGGATGAGAATTTTCATATAAAATTGATATAGATATTATATAATATTTTAATAGAAATGACCTTTTGACTTTGAACATTGACAATTATCAAAAAATTGTCAAATAAATATTTTTAATTAATTAATAATTAACTGAAATATTTAATAATTAATATAAAACATTAGTCAGATTAAAGGTTATATATAAATTTTAAATTTTTTTTAAAATTTCCTCAACTTATTTATGTTACATGATTTATTAATTATTTATACACAGTACTTCTATCATTCATCTATTTTTTATGAAATTTGTTAGTCACAAACTATTTCAACATATAATAGTCATCAAAACAACTGTGGGAATAAGCTCCACTAAATATAATAGACTCGTATGTATAAGTAAATAGACATATGGAGCCTGACCCCAAGAACTTCACCCCTTCAAACAATATATTGGAAAACTTGAAATCTCGGTAAATTACTTTCTCAGATGTGTTCAAGAACTCCGGTGACCTGTTGCATAATGTCCCAAGGAAGTGGTTGAATAGCAGCACTTGGCACAAGCCTGCAAATGTAAAATAATGTTAGCTATCAATTATTAAGATGCATTTACTGATTATTTCGTGTTTCAATTTAATTATACTTTGGCCAAGACAATCATATTTAACTAACCACTTACTTCCAAATAAATGATTTTCCAAGCTACACTTTGGCATGTATTCATAAACCAGAAGAGGCTGTGTTTGACAATGTTAGGATGAGAAAGGCTTCGTACAAAATTATAATTAAGCCATTGAATTATCAGCTCAATTGCAATGAACTCCAACTATCTAAATTCAAAGTTTAACAATAATAATTGAATTATATATTATGACGTTATCACTCTTTCCAGTTTCGCAGAATTTCCCAGAAACCAAACCAAACAGATAGGCAAACAAAGAAATAAAATGTAGTTCAGATCACTATACCCAACATGAGAGTAGCTACTAAACAAAAAAATGCTATGACAAACTTCTCAAGCAAAAAACCATCTTTATTTTAACATAACTAAACAGAAAGCCATATACACCAATATTCCCATTTATAAAATATGCATATATAATCCTACTACCTGGTCTTTGAACTCCCAAGAGTGAGCTCTAGGTCATCTTATCCGCAGTCTTCATGGATTCTCCCTCCTTCCCATAGCTTCATCAAAAGCTTGCAATGTTGCTCCCAAAGGCAAATTCTTCTGAAACCACTTCAGCCATTGGAATATCAGCAGTGTCATCAGAGCCCACTTTTCCCAGGAGTCCACATCTGAAGAGGATGCTCTGGATGATCCAGATGAGAGATTTTTGAGCCATGGAATGAGCATTAGGATTTGCAGCATAGGCTTACATCCATGGGTTCAACAGGCTTACATCCCTATAAGTACACACATTATACTAGGTGATTACATATAAAATAGCACATAACGACAGATTCCAGACAATTGTTAAAACAGAGTGCATCATTTTAGCTGCTAGATACATTGTCACCAAAAGAATTGGCGTGATTTTTAAAATGAATCAAAATGCATCATCCAAACAAGTTCTTGGATTTGGGTAATCTAATACTATCTTAGCCCCAAAAACTAAACAAGTCTTGTGTTTTCTCCCCAGCCAATCTTAAAACCTGCTAGCTTCTCAGAATGGAACAATTTCTCAAGTGAATAAATGCCCTTCCTTTAGCATGCACTCCATCATTATACCTCTGCCATAGATGATGTATAATCAAGAAACACGTCTCCTAGTCTCTTGAATAATCCTTTACCGAGGGTTACAAACAAGCAGGTCCTGCCGGCTTATGTTCTAATAGAATGACTGTAGCTAAAATAATCACTCTATCTATCTATCTATCTATATATATATATATATATATATAGAGTGAGGCATTTATTTAAGTTGATGAAACATTCATGGTTTCCCAAACACTGAACAAACAGCTTCTAAGCTTCCCATGGCACAGAAAACAAACCACTCCTTAACTGAATAACAATACTAAAAATGCAGCAAAATGTCAAGTTCACCTAGCTATGTGGGTATATAAATGAAAGAGTGAATGAGGAAATAATTAAAATCTAAACTATTAATGAATATATGAAGATTAATTTGAATCTAAGACTTGTTGGTAATTAGGTGAAATCCACAGATGATAGATAGGTAGATAGATATACCTTGTGCTTGCAAATTCATAGAGCTTGCCTCTGGGGGAGAAGATGATGAAAGCAACCTCGGCATCACAAAGAACTGAGAGTTCAAAGGCCTTCTTCAAGAGCCCATTTGAGAATGTCACTTGCCTGCTTGTCGTGTTCTCTATACGCCGCATTTGAGTCTTTCCTCTCACCATCTCTCTCTCAGTACCTCAGCATCGCAAAGAACTGAGAGCTCAAAGGCCTTTTTCAAGAGCCCATTACGACGCTTTGAGAAGGTCACTTGCCTGCTTGTCGCGTTCTCTATACGCCGCATCTGAGTCTTCCCTCTCACCATCTCTCTCTCAGTGAATCACTATCTCTATATATATCTGGAATCACAAAATGCTTTTATATAAATATGTGTGTGCGTGTGTGCGTGCGTGCGTGCGTCCGTATAAATTAGATATAGAAACTTAAATATTAATGGTAGAATAAAAGTGCTCACCAAGTAGATATAGCTTCAGGGTGTAAAATAGAGAAGAAGAAGAAGAGAGGTTCAGCAGTTCCAGGCCTTTAATCGCAGCTTGTGCTATGCCACAAACACAAAGATCATAAATTAGAATTTTGAATCAAAGAAAGAGAGGTGGGTTTGATTGATTGATTGATTGATTTGGTTACTTGCCAGCTACAATTGAGAAAAAGCAAGATTAATCTTTTGAATACGAATAGAAGTAGCAGTAGTAGGAGTGGGCGGCAGACAGAATAGGAAGTATGAAGAAGGTCGATGTGAAAAGGACAAGAATCAGAGATTGGAATTTGATACACAAATTTGGGAAAATCCAGGAAAGGAAATGTTGGAGACAAAGAAGGGAGTAATGGAGAGGAGAATAAAGAGAAGTGGTGTGGTGTGTGTTGTATAGAAAAGGAAAGAAGTGGTTTGGGAAAACTAAACAAGTCTTGTGTTTTCTCCCCAGCCAATCTTAAAACCTGCTAGCTTCTCAGAATGGAACAATTTCTCAAGTAACTAAATGCCCTTCCTTTAGCATGCACTCCATCGTTATACCTCTGCCATAGATGATGTATAATCTAGAAACACGTCTCCTAGTCTCTTGAATAATCCTCTACCCAGGGTTACAAACAAGCAGGTCCTGCCGGCTTATGTTCTAATAGAATGACTGTAGCTATAATAATCTTCTTGTCAGAAGATTTCCTCATGGGGTGACCACTTCCATATCTTTTTCAAATTTCTTTGTAGTAGTCTCCTTTAGCTATATAACAATAGTGTCAGCCGTCAAACTCTCACATGTAAAATAACTGTATGCAAATTGACTTTTTTTTAGTTTACCACACGTTTGGATTAGAATATAATCTTATTCGAAACACAGTTAAGTACTAAATACACATTTCTCTACAAAATTTAAACTTTAACTTATGACATCTGTTAATGGACTTTATAGCAACATTATATAGATGATATATAACAGATTTACTTCCTTTCATCATTGAGTTGGTAGAACCATAGGCAAGTGGAAAATTTCAATATGAAATAGTTGGCGTATCAGCGATCTCAATCCTAAGACTTGGAAGAAAAAGTAATAAACAGATTCCTAAAAGGTTTTCAATGTATCATAAGAATCTAAGCACAAGGTAAACCATCATTCATCGAAGCAAAATTTAAGTTTTAAATCATTTTTGTTTTGAATAAATAAAGAAATTATATATAGAGAAAAAATATATAGAATGCAGAAGGATGGGGAATCCACCTAAAAAGAGAGAAGAAAACTAGCAGAGAAACAAATATATCAGCTCAAAAGAGTGAACCAGTCTCTTCCTACCAACCTATTTCCCAGGCGGAACAAATCTCCTACTCTGCCAAAGATAGTAAAAGCTACAATACTAACATATGAGATCACTATTCATTTAAAATTATTAGCCATACGTGAATGATTGGTTATTACTAGCAACCTCGAGTCCTTGAGTTCCATATGAGAGAATTTAAGAAAATGACATGTTTAAATGGTTATGTGCAGTAAATATCACTTACTTATGATCTACAATCAGGGGAACAGTATTAAAGTCAAAGTAGGTTGGAGGAATTTGAGTTACTAGTAAGCAGTGAGATTAATAACAATAACAAACCAAACATTTTTTTATTAAGTGAAGTCGATGATATAAATTAAGTAATGTTAACTTATTTTATCTTTGATTATTTTTATAATTAAATTATTAATACTTAAATTTATTTTAATTAAAAATGTGCACAAGTTAATTTGACATAAAAATACGCATTGATTTGGATCAAGTTCAATGATAATTAATAAAATGACCCAAACCAATCCAACCTGTCAATTGGGTTGGGTAGGGTGTTGCTCACTTTTTTTATTATTATTAATTTTGGATTCCTTTGTTTTAATGTTGAATTTTTAACAATTTTTAAACTAAATTTTAGATAAAACAAAAAATTATATTAGTTTTTTTATTAATATATAAGGATGCATTTTAATTAGAATTTAACAATAAAACATCATATTTATTAATATATATATTGACGTATTGGGTCAAGTCTGATAGATTAAAAATTTTTAAACCTATTAATTGAATCATTTAATTTATGAGTTGACTCTTTCAATTCGAACCAACCCAACCCAATATGATGAGTTGTCCCAACTTAATAAATAGTCCTAATCCTAATAATTTTTTTATTATTTTTTTAATTTTCTTTTACTTTTAATTATTAGATATTTTCTGGTCAATAAGTAGTGAGATTAAACAAATATAATAATTAAAAAAAATGAAGAAAGAAAGGAGAGGGATAGGGAGAGAAAAAACAGAGAAAGGAATTACCAGGCGTCGGTGGAGTAGTGGAAGAGCAGGAACTAGGCTTGGTGGAGAAGAGAAGAGGATAAGTGCAACCTCAGCATCACAGAGCATAGAGATGACAAATGCCACAGACAATTCCAAATAAGGAATATATTTTCGGGATATATATTTTGATTCTATGTATCCCTTATTCAGAATATATATTGGGAAATTTTGATGCTATGAATCCCTTATTTAGAATATATTTTGGGATATTTTGATGCTATGTATCCCTTATTAGCACCCGCATTTCAGTTGTTACGTGCCTTTAAGCATCTGGCGCAATCGCCAACTGTAGGACCATCCACGAGTTACATACCAGCGAAGATGATGATTCTGGTAGTAATGTTTGACACCATTGTCTTGAATCTTAGCCTTCACATTGTCAATGGTGTCCGAGCTCTCTACTTCAGGACCCATGGTCTTTCCAGTGAGAGCCTTCAAATAATTTAGGATATTTTGATGATATGTATCCCTCAGTGGGGACAAGACAACAACATTAATGGTGTTGTGACTTGTGAAGTTGTCCTCATGTTGCATAACAGCAAATATCATGAGGACTGTGTACATCTGGTGTGCCACCCTTGTCTTCAACCTTACCTTTGACACTGTCAATGGAGTCCGAGCACTCCATCTGATCAAGAGTGATGGTGTTGCCACTGAGATTTGTATCTCACAGCTGTAGTGACCACTACATTTCAAGTAGTCTTCAAAACGCCTTGACATTGTCTATATATTATATATGACAGTAACGCCTTTGAGAGAGATAGTTAGATAAAAATAGAGACCTACCAAAAATAAAAATTAACTTGTATAGATTAAAATCTATCTCTTTTATTGCTGCAGAGGATCCAATCTCGTGTCCAACACTTCCAAGATTTGCATCTGCACCATCCAAAACAGTTTACATCAAATTCAATTCCAACCATATGCGTATAAGTGCAAAAGAAAGTTCAAAATTTAATAATCTGAGAAAGATACCTACAATTATTGCCTAAAAGTGATTATATATCTTTAAGATCAAGCACAGTATGAAAACAAGAATTTACCATAAGGCTTGACGAGAACCAAACATGGGATCCGTGATGGCAGCGTGGAAAAATGGTTATGGATAGTGTCAAGGCTTCAAATTAAATTTAAAACAGAGGAGGAGTAAACGCACAAAGACATTCTCTGAATTGTGAAGAAATGGGCTGTTGGAGGTTCATTTTATAACCAAAAAAATAAAGAAATAAGACAAACTTCGAAGGACCCATGATGGCTTATAGTCAAACGTTAATTTGTCACCGCAATGTCACTTTTCTAGTTTTCCATTTCATTAATAAAATTGGAACTACATGTGTTGTCTGATGTTATTGTGCATTATTCGATCAATAATATATTTAATTAATTTTTCTTATATTTTCATATTATGTCTTTAATGTAAAATAAAAAGAAAGTTAATTAAATATCATTCATTAATATATAAATAAAATGACATAATATACATATTTAAAGTCTCTCAATCTAGAAGAGATATTTATAATTCTTGCGCATGCATTGCATTTTTCCCTGATTCGCGCTGCAATCATTTCTAATAAGGATTTTACGAAAGCTAGTATCTTATATAAAACTAAAATAACCATTTCTCGCTTTCACGCTTTATTTTGTCTGAAGAATATTAAGAGAGATGATTTTTGGTCCACGGTTCCACATGGAGAGATTTCCCTGTCTCTCCAAAGCAGATTCTCAAATCACCCAAAACTACGAACTTGGCCTTAATTAGAACTTGGGTCAATTTTATACTTTTAAGTTTATTTTTAAAATTTAGTAATGTTCTTAAATTCAAACAAGTTGGATTACGTTAGAAAATTTGTGGGAAATGAAGAGTAAAGTTAGTAATGGCGGGAGACATGTGATTAACATCTTTATATATAAGCACTATTAATCCCTGCTTTTTGACCTATAAAAGAAAAAAGAAAAGGTAATCCAAGGTAATTGAATTTGAAGTTCCTATAATTTTCTCTTATTAGTGATCATCATATCATATTGGTATGTTAACATTTTCATCATTGGAGGTAAATTGCAGAGGAAAGTGCAAGTCACAAGATAGGTGGAATTTTGCAGATAGATTATCATCCACCAGCTTAGACAGTATCAAGATTGAAACTGAAATTTCTTAGCAACTTCTATATCCTCCTTCCAGTAATTTACTATGCATACACTATAATGTTGATTTTTGTGTACATGTGCATACATTAACCGTCTACATCTTTGATGAATACGAGCATGAGCCCCACTTTTGGCTGTACAGTAACAAGTATGTATATCATAGAAATGTTTAGATTGGAAAAAAAAAAAAGGAATATGCATAGCCATATATGTCACCAAAATTGACTTATACAATTTATTTTTTTATGATTAATTCTTTTTTAAAAAAAATTTATATATATCTTACTCTAATTGAAAAAATTAATGATAAAAATATAAAAAATTATATATAAATCTAATCGATGTTAAATTGCTTCAAATATGTTTGAGAGTTGGACATAAAGAAAATCATCATAGAAAGTAATCTTGCTATAATCTATAGAACATATAGAAGCACTATCATAGCTTAACCCTTCAAAGGGGTTTTCATAGATTTTGAGTCCCCTCAGTAATCTTGCTTGCCAAATGCTCAGTGGTGGGTCAAGAATTGTTACATCTGAAGTTTTAGTTTTGTAGTTTCTTGCTTTTTTGTTTGTTGTTTTGATCTTTTTGCCTTTGTTTCACCAAAACAAAAAAGAAAAGGAAAGGAATTTTTAATTTTAATATTTTCATTTATTTAGAATTAAGTTTAACAAAATCTATTGTTTCTTTCTTGTTTAGTTTTTTCCATCTAACATATTTTAAACAAAAAATATTAAATTTTACTTTCATTCTCTTCCCATAATCTCATCTATTCTCTTCAATTCGAAGATACTATTTGTGTATTACAGCTTTAAAAAAAAAAAACCGCTTCTTGATATGTTCCTCTCCTTCACAATGCCAGGATGTTTGATGCATTCTTCTGCTGACTATTTTTGAAAATCAGAACAAATTACATGAAGTTTTAAGACTGAAACCCGAGGAAAAGGCGTATTAAATGACTTTTTAAAATAGAGCTTTTATAAAATGTAAAAGTTGTTATTGTATTTGGATATAATAATAAAAAACATTTTATGTTAAAAAAATGTTAGAAATTAATTGGTATAAAAGCATTTATTATCAACAAAGACATATATATGAATGTTATATATTTTTTAAAAAATAATATAAATTATATTTTTATTTAAGATATCAAAATTATATTTTTTTTGTTCTCAATTTTAAAAAATTACACCTATTTTTCTTGAAAGATAAAAAAAAACGTATAATTTTACTTGTTTTGAATAAAATATTGTTTTATTATTTATATAATTAAATAAAATAAGTTGTGCCAATGTCTTTTGAAAATTGATAAAATTATACTTACTATTCTTTTAATTTAAAAAATTACAGTTGATATTTTTAAGATTTGATACAATGTTATACAAAACATTCCTTTTGCCAATATTCCATATGGTATATGTTCTTTCCAAAACAATATAATTATTTAATTGTTTTATTATTATATTAAGAATCTTATGTTTTAATATAAATTTAATTATATTTAATGTTATATTAAAAATAAAATTACATTCTTATTATACAAAAAATTTATCTTTATTGACAATAAATAAATAAGACAGGAGTTAAGTGTAATTTTTAAAACTAAAATGGTAGTAAATAAAATTTAGTCAAACCTTTAAGATAAGATATAATTTACTTAATTAAATATATATTTGACCAATATAAGAAAGTCATTTTTTAAAATTAAATTTATGATTTTTAACTCACAATAAATAATATTAAAATAATAATTCTTAAAATATATATTTATAATAAATTATAATTTTAATAAAAAAATATTAATTTATTGAAGAAATTTTTTTCCATGCAAGTTTTTATATATCTATTGGAAAAAAGTGTAATTTTTTGAAATAAAAAGAAGAGTATAATTTTTATATTTTTCAAGAAAATATGAATTTTATTGATAAAGGATAATTTTATCTAAAATCATGTTATAATATATTTTTAAATTTGTACTCTATAAACTCTTGCATGCTCTTTTTATAGAAACTAAAAAATATGATTTCTAAAAAAGTTCATTTAGAGTTTTTATTTTTATTTTTTATGAAGTGAAGACATGTTAATTTTTATCAAAATTAATTTTTAATTAAAAAATGCATTTTTCAGAGAAATATGTCAATCCAAACGCCTGCTTCAATTGCTGTGGTGCAAAAGAAACGCAATGGATAGATCATATTAATTCCTAAGACGCAACCATATCCAAGCTTGAGTTACTAGAATGATATTTAAAAAGGTCATAAGGTAGATATGCATTTTTTTTGTTTTTATATGAGTTCAGGAATATTAAATTGGAAGTGTGCTTGGTGGACAAGTTAAATAAAGCAAGAGGCTAAGGAGATTTTTAAAAAAAAAAATGCTGTGTCTTGTAGCTCTGCTACATGAGTAATATTAGTAAATAGACACAAAAAACAGTCAATGAATAAACAGAATCTGCTAGAACAGAAGAAAGACCAGTAGGAGAGTTATATCACCATTAGGTGTTGCTGCTGGCCATTCCTTGCCAAAAAATATTGTTATACAGGTTATCTCCTCTCAAAGATCTGTGAGAGCCTAATCTATCTGTCTCCAGAAGAAAGAGGAAAAAAAGCTGTTAAACTTTATAGTGGATTTAAACAAGAGACTCTTCTTCACCCACCCAACTCAAAATTACCCGATCGATTCAAAGCAGAAAAATTGAAGAGATTGCAAGGTTCTTGAAAGAAGTTGGAAGTCTTGGTTTGTGGCTCTTCAGGTTTTCTCAACCCATCATACCAGTACTGTTACGTGCAGGTAATAAACGCATGCTAAAGGAAATCACGCGTGATCAAGAGAATTCTGGTGTCGGTAAAAATACAAAGGGAAGTCGCTCAATAAACATGAATAGTAATCACATGGACTTATCTGGATTTTTAGCTGCTATTTCTATGCCACTCAAGATCAGAGCTACTATGAAGCTTACCAAACATTCCAACAGGCATTCCTCTGTATTACCAAGAAGCATGAAATCATATTTCTTTTGCAGGCATGCTAGGAAACAACAACACTTGTAACTGCAAGTAGTCGGATCAAAGACACGATGTCATACAGCAGTTCATAATGCGCTAACATTATGATTCAAGGAAGGCCATCCCCACTCCTTATTTCCTTTACCCATGAGCAGTGATTATGTATTATGTATTGGCATCAAGGGAACATCCATTTAAAACATGATACTGAATAACATTAGACAATAGAACTTCAATCTAAATTTAAGACACAGTAGGATGGCATAATATAATATATATTTTCATAAAAACAGACATTATAATACTAGCACATAAGAGTACTAACGATAGAAAATAAAGTACTGACATATTCACACAAACTTAAAGGGCCACCAGGTACCCCCATCCATTAACTAGTTCTTCTGACGGTCATAGACCGACCATACCAACAATCACTTGACAGACAAGAACAAACATGATACTACCACCACTCAGAATCCACCACGAAGACGCAGCACAAGGTGAAGGGTGGACTCCTTTTGAATGTTGTAGTCAGCAAGGGTTCTACCATCCTCCAACTGCTTTCCTGCAAAGATCAACCTCTGCTGGTCTGGAGGGATTCCTTCCTTGTCCTGAATTTTTGCCTTCACATTGTCAATGGTGTCCGAACTCTCAACCTCCAGAGTAATGGTTTTGCCTGTCAAGGTCTTCACGAAGATCTGCATACCTCCCCTGAGACGAAGCACAAGGTGGAGGGTGGACTCCTTCTGAATGTTATAGTCTGCCAGTGTACGTCCATCTTCAAGCTGCTTTCCAGCGAAAATCAACCTCTGCTGGTCGGGTGGGATGCCCTCTTTATCCTGAATCTTAGCTTTCACATTATCAATTGTGTCTGAGCTCTCCACCTCCAAAGTGATAGTCTTGCCAGTCAGAGTCTTCACAAAAATCTGCATTCCTCCTCGGAGACGAAGCACAAGGTGGAGAGTGGACTCCTTCTGAATGTTGTAGTCAGCCAATGTACGGCCATCCTCAAGCTGCTTACCAGCGAAGATCAGCCTCTGTTGGTCTGGTGGGATACCCTCTTTGTCTTGAATCTTCGCCTTCACATTGTCAATAGTGTCAGAGCTCTCCACCTCAAGGGTAATGGTCTTGCCGGTGAGGGTCTTAACAAAAATCTGCATTCCTCCTCGGAGACGGAGAACAAGGTGGAGGGTGGATTCCTTTTGGATGTTGTAATCAGCCAAGGTACGGCCATCCTCAAGCTGCTTTCCGGCAAAAATAAGCCTTTGCTGATCTGGGGGGATGCCCTCCTTGTCTTGAATCTTAGCCTTGACATTATCAATGGTGTCAGAGCTCTCCACCTCAAGGGTGATGGTCTTGCCGGTGAGGGTCTTGACGAAGATCTGCATACCTCCACGGAGACGGAGAACAAGGTGGAGGGTGGACTCCTTTTGGATATTGTAGTCAGCCAGGGTACGGCCATCCTCAAGCTGCTTTCCGGCAAAGATCAGCCTTTGCTGGTCTGGGGGAATGCCTTCCTTGTCTTGGATCTTAGCCTTGACATTGTCAATGGTGTCGGAGCTCTCCACCTCAAGGGTGATGGTCTTGCCAGTGAGAGTCTTGACAAAGATCTGCATACCACCACGGAGACGGAGGACGAGATGGAGGGTCGATTCCTTTTGGATGTTGTAGTCTGCAAGTGTACGACCGTCCTCGAGTTGCTTACCAGCGAAGATCAGACGCTGCTGGTCTGGTGGGATCCCTTCCTTGTCTTGAATCTTAGCCTTGACGTTGTCTATGGTGTCCGAGCTCTCGACTTCGAGAGTGATGGTCTTGCCGGTGAGGGTCTTGACGAAGATTTGCATCTACAACGCACCAAACAGATAAAATAAGACCATAAGAAGAAAAACAATCTCGTTGAAACGTGATTTGGGACGAAAACTTAAAACCAGATAAAAAATTGAAGGCTTTCACAAATAGATCTGAACATCATCGGAGCAGGGAATTCTCTCAACAACATCAAAATCAGAAAATCAGACCGTATGAATCAATCCTAGGAAATGAACTACAACTCACAATTTACTAATCATAATTTCAAAAAAGAAAGGGCTTCCATGCACAGATCTGAAGATCGTTGAACCAGAGAATTTAACAAAAGAAACTTCGTACGCATCTCAGTCTATTCCGCTTATTCATAAAGAAAAGCCAACTACTAATCGAACAACATCCACGAACACAAACAAAATAGAGATCGAAACCGAAGAATTGAAGAACAATTCTAACTGTTAATTTCTTTCAAAACAATCACAACCCTAAAATGGCATCTAACAGTATTCTCAACTCAACAAAGTAAACAAAAAATAAAAAAGAAACCACAAGCCTCAACGAGAATCACACAATTGATCGAGCAAATCAGAGAAGAAATCGAAAGAGAAAGATACCTTGATCGGTATGAAATTGGTAGGGCTTTCTCTGCTACGAAATGAGAGGAAATCAAATTGTGAAACAATGGGCTGTTTGGGGCTTCTTTTATAGCAAAACAAGGAGACCGACTTCTTTGCCGCATCGAAGGGCCAGAGACCGTTTTACCAACAACATTGTGACGCGTGTACGAATGAGATGGCGCTAAACGATTTTGACACGGCAACGTTTGGGTGATAAGAACTAAGCATTGACGTCAAAGTTTGGAATCTATTGATTAGAGGGTCAGGTACTCAGGCTGTTAGGTAATCGTTATGACGGAGTGACCGATACGACACGTAATTTCCTTGTTTGTTCCACTCTTTTCATTAGCGTTATAACGACGTTAGATATACAACGTAACAATAGCGATATTTTATTTACACTGGGCCCCAGTTACCATCTTTGGGCCGTTGGAAACTGCCTTCTAATTGCAATTGGGCTTTTCTAGGTTTCCACGCCCTTGGATACATTCCACTATCTATTATCTGACCTTTAATAAAATTCTCATTATTAGCATTATGGCAGCTTTTGTATGAAAATATTCTCTTTTAATAAAATTTTTATTTAGTATTACAAATTCGTTATTAATATTAATAAATTGTATAGAAATTTGCACAAATTTATTTTTAGTAAGAGTGAATTGATATAGTAAAAAAATTTTGACTAACAATTTATTTTTATTAATAATAAATTATTAATTAAAAAAATTTTAATTATAAATTCGCTTTTTTAAGAGCGAAATATTTGAGTAATTCGCTAATGCTTAGAACGAAAAACCTGCTACACAAGGGCCTTACACATTTAAAATACTCAAACGCATTTCGCAAGATTCATTTGCTGCTTTGTTCGTTTTTGCCACTACGTCTTTTTCCTCGTTTGTTCTCGTCGTTGTGTCATGTTCACTGTTCTTCCTCTTTCGTCGGCCATTGGCTGTCACCACCGTGTGCTTCCAACATTTTCCTTCATTACAACATCATTCCGACGGCCAAATCTGCGTTTTTCTTGCTCTCTTCCATAAGGCATTTTTTTTAAACATATTTTTATATTATGTTTTGCAATTTTCTTGGTCTCTTTAAATTGTATTTTCTTTGGCATTGTGGTTTATTTGCGAATATAGTATTTCAATTTTTTTTTACATGTTCTTTATTATATCACTTTTGTGTTGGTCCACTTGATATATTTTAGATTATTGCAAATAAATTTGTTTGAGAATTTATATTTAAGTGTTGTTCGCCGGTAAATCTATTATTTTAGCTTCGTTCAATTTTTTAAAGGTTTTTTTTAGGTTTTTATGTATTTGTTGTGGGTAATGATTTTTTTTTTTGTTATAATTCTTATACATTTATGTATAGATTTTAATTTATTTGCAAATGGAATTGTATGGTCATTTTGATTTATTTTTTTCACATCTTCTCAGGTATTAATTTAGAGTTGGACAACTTCAAATATTTTAAATTGTCTACAAAAAGATTTTTTAATCATTTGAATTTATTTTACATGTTATTTGGTATTATTTTATTGTTGGACCACATATCACTTTAATATGTTTTTTTTTACATGTTATTTGGTATCATTTTTTATTCATTTGATATATTGAGTTAAAATTTTGTATCAAATTTTTTATTAAAGTTTTATTTAAATTTTGAATGCATTGTTCTGTAAATATTTATTTTGTTGGTAACGATGGTAAAATTTGTTTATTTTATTTAATTTTTGTTAATATTGATTTAAAATTTTCTTTGTTTATTTTGCTTAAATTTTGTTAATAATATTTATATTTAAGTTGTGTTTGTTTTTTTTTTTGTTTTTTTGGTAATATTATATTTTATTAAAATTTCGTTTAATCTATTTTTTAGTTAATGATTTTTGAATAATTTTTTGGGGTAGACAAGTTAAGACCTAACCTTCATTGCTATTCTTTCATATCTCTCTAAAAAATTTTTATAAGTTTTTTTTGTAATTTTTGTGTTATAATTTGTTTATAGTATTTTTTTGAATTTTTTAAAATATTTTTTAGTGTTTTCTTGCTTACTATTATTTTAATTTAAGTTTTCATTTTTTTTTTGTATCACTTTGTGTATTTAATATATTTTCATATCTCTTGGTTTTGTATCAACTTGTGTATTTAATATATTTGTTCATGGCATTGACAAATTTGTTTTGATAAATTCACTCATGGCATTAGTGATTTTTTTTTTTCTAATTCGCTAATATCATGAACAAATTTAGGCAACAATGGGTAATTACATGAACGAATTTAGGCAGCCCACATAGCATTATTAATTTGCTCTTACTAAGAATAAATTTAGTCTAATTCGCTCTTATTCAGATCAAATTATTGAATTTAGTTTAATTTATTCTTACTAAGAGTGAATTGTTAGTTATCATTGTTTGATCTATAATTCGCTCTTATTAAAAATAAATTTGGATAAATTTCAAACACAATTCACTAATAATGATAAAAAATTTATAGTGCTATAAGAAAAATAGTATATTTTTGTAGTTTTGATTTAAAATAAGATAATTTTAAATATATTAAAAAAATAATATTTTCGTACAAAAATTGCTTTATGGCTATTAAGTTCTAACTAAAATATGATTAATCAGACTTCAATTTTTTAAAATAGAATATTGACAAGTGTTTTAAAAAAATAGTTGATTGATTATTCATTACAAAAAATTTGAATTTCAACAATTACTAAAGTCATTGCCAAAATATATATAGTTGCTGCCAAAAAGGTATCGATGACTACATAATCGCTATCAACGTCGATGGCAAAGGTCTTGTTGAAGACCTTTAGCAACGGCCCTCAAATCGCCACAAAAATTTACTTTTTATGATGATCTAATTGTTTCCTAAAATCTCTTATATTATCGTAAAAACTTACTTATTGAAATGAGATTTTAGTAAGAAATACTTTCAGTGACAGTTATTGAGTCGCTGCCAAAAGTAACTTTTTGTAATAAATCATTGCTAAAGATGACTTTTTGTATCGACTTAGTTACTATCAAAAATAACTTTTAGTTGCGATTATTGTGCCATTGCTAACTTTGATTTTAAATATTAATGAAGTTGTTGTAAAAAGTGACTTTTGGTCAATAACAACTAAGTTGCCACCAAAGATAATTTTTTTGTGGTAACTAAGTTGTTATAAAAAAAATTAATTTATATTACATAATTAATTTTTTTCCTCATTCATTTGCTTTACAATATTTGAAGAAGCTAATTGAACCCAAAAAAATATATTAAAAAAAGTATAAACATGTTAACTTTTATGAAGAATTTATTACAATTTTCATTATAAATACACAAAAGTTTACGTCAAAATATTACATCAAACAAAAGGTGAACAAATAATTTGTCCAAACAAAAAACAATCAAAAGTTCAAACCCAACACATACCAATTTTAATGAAAAACTACAAATCTTTCATCTTTCTTATTGAGTTGAATCATTAGTCTTCGTCACATTATTAATAATATTTGAAATATTAAATTATCCCTAACAAAAAAGACATATATGTAAATAAGTCATATGCACCAACTCAATTGTAGGATTTACTATGTACTTCGTAAAGACTGAGGAGTAAAACAGGTCTGAATAATAAATCAAAAGCATGAAGATATGATGCTTCTATGAATAATAAATCAAAAGAACAGTTGGATGCAATGTTTTAATGAACTTGAAAAGAGGATGTGTAAGAGAGTGATATGATGGTCTGCTTTGGAGTGCAGGATTACAATTGATTTTGTTTAATCTGAAAACAAATTAAATATAGAATATACTTAAGTGGAATAATCACAATTTCAAGCTTTCCTTTTTCTATTTTGGAACAGTGAATTGATTGTTTGACATTTGTGCATTATTGATGACGTTGTGTTCTATCTTGCAAAATCAGAGACAATATTAATAGAAAAAACAGATTCAAGAATATTCTATATAATCTTGATAAGAGATCAGATTCAGAACAAGCAGATGTATGTCTATATAGCTAGAGCCTAGAGGCGAATTGTCATGCATCATGTATGTGATGTAAAAATAGCGAAATTATGAACGGAAAGGGTATATATAGATTTGTATCATCTTTAAGTTATTTCATATAATATATAAAATAGAAATATAATTTATCATAAATTTAAAAGAGAGATAACCTTAATTATCAGACATAAAAAGTACAATCTATCTAATTATTGAACTTTTTTAATTAGACGCGCCACCGATAAAGGTACAAAGTACAAAGCATTTCTTCTCTTAGTACAATGCTAAGATAAACTGACGAAATGGATGAAATGGAAAATCACTCAAGTTTTAGGGGAAAAAAAGGGTACTTTTACTATTATAATAATTTGAAGATGGAGTTTAACTAGAAGATAAACTCCTAATGATGAAGGTGAATAATAAAAGACAACTAATTTTGCTATCCTCAGAATAAATCAAAATAATAGTCTTAAGAGATAGCCATGAGACTCTAAACAATAATAAACACTAAAACTCTAGATAATGGTAAGCTCAAGGACTCCTAATTTAGTATTGTTCAATGATGGTGCCAGCACACTCCCACAAACAATCGTCGACGCTAATTGAGCAATTTTAATTCAATCTTTTTCACATTTATTTGCCATATCAATCGGTCAACACTTATCAACATTCAAGTCAACCAATTACATTATAACTGGCCCTACTACAACATTTCCCTATAGCTAGTCATTCATCATACTCTAAATAAGCAAGCAGCATATATATCATTTTGCTTTGAAACTTTACCAATATTGTTGTTGATTTAATCGGTTCCATATATATATATATATATATATATTCTAAAACTTGCAATTAATGGTTTCTTCTAGCAAAGAAAATAATTAAATTAAACTAAACCAGCTCAAGAGATGTCATGACTGTAAATTTTAAAAATGATGAATGTCATGGCAGCTCAAGATCGCACATGGTATAAAGAACTCACTCATGTTGCTTTTGTCAGCATAAGTCCCCATGGGTTTAATGGAACATTGGAGAAAGCTATGAAGAAATAGTGCAGCTCTGCTATAACGTTGATGCTATGAATGAACTAGCTAGAAATTGCATGCAAATATGAAGAATTTCCTATGAGTTGACGAATCTAAATATAAAATTAAAATTCCTAAATTATAGCTTGTAGATAGTCAAATAAACTTTCTAGGTGATGGAACTAATTGTAATGAATTTTCATGCATTAGCAGAATATATGAACATACCTATTTTTGAAGAACTTCTTTGCGTGCCTTAAATGAGAGAATAAGATTCCATACCAAGGCAAGAACATTAGCAGCAAGGACCTGAAATTAAAAACATATTTCCTCAACATTATTTTTCAGCATAGAAGTTTACCTATTTAGCTTTTTTTTCCCATAACAAAAAGAATAACTGATAACTAGGATTGTTTGAGTGTCACTACAGCAACTACGCTAACTATCCATATATTATAGTTGCCCTGTTTTGTGGGGTCTATATGGAGGGAGCCCTCCATATGGACGCAATGGTTATGCTTGTCTTCACTTCGAAGATTGAATTAGAACTGTATCGATTATTAATTTTTAGCTAAACAGAAAAATGGTTATGCTTGTAATTCTATAGGATAATACATATTAAATGAAATCATTCTCTTTCCGTTAAATTCTTGTATTAACAAAATGATAAGAAATTAGCCAAACAAATATATATTACAAACAAAGAAATACATTAATGAAAGATTTGAAAAGGAAAAAAATAAAAATAGCTACCACTAATATTCAAAGAAAACTCAGCAATCCAGTGAACCCTAATCCTCTTTTATGCAGAACATTGAGTCAGAACAGCATGCATAAACCTACTGGAATTTCCCAGAAAGCTAAACATCCAAATAGATAAATCATAGTAGTCCATTCAAGTGGATCAAGCGCATGGCTCAGATGAATTGTGGACAGCAGCGGATCCGTTTTCACAATGAAGAAAGAAGATGAACAAATGATTAGCGCTTGACTGAAAATATTCCCGCTTGAATCTTTTTACTTATAGTAGATTGTATATACGCTTATAAAAAAAGAAATATTAGAGAGAATACAAACATTATTATAAATATAAAAACTTTTAAGTGATTAAATTAAATTAAGCCTAAACGAAAACATTAGACTAATAAGTAAAAATTCAAAGTAAATAAAAACAGAATAAAAAAACTTATATATTTAGGTTATTTAATTAAAAATAAATACAATTAAATTGATTTTCAAATGATTTGGTAATTTAGTAAAAAAAATATATATTCTTTAAACTTAAAATAAAGATAGGATATTAAAGAATTTAGATAAAAATAAATCCTTAAATATTAAAAAATTAAAATAACGAATAAATAAACTTAGAATATTAAATCAAAATGAAAATAAAAACTATAATACTAAATAAAAGTAACAATAAATAAACATATGAAATTGAAGCACAATTCAAGTAAAAAATAAAAATAAAGAATTAGAATATTAAATAAAATAAAAATAATTAAATTTAAAAAATACAAATTTTAGAGAGTTATGATAGCAACTATCAATAATTGTGATTAATAACCTTTTAATAGCAACTAAATAGTCGCTCAAAGCAAGATTTAAAAATAAAAATTTTAAAAAGTTTTGGTGGCAATTTTCAATAGTTAACACTAATAACTTTTCAACGGTGACTTAATAGTTGCTTTCAAAAAATTATTGATGAAAATTATTGATAGTTGCCAACAAAAATTAAAAATTTCAAAAATTTTAGCAACCATTGTTAACAATTATCACCAATAACTTTTTAGTGACGAATATAGAATCACTACTGAAAAATTGTTTATGGTGATTATAAATAGTTCCTGTTAAGAGTTAAATTTGAAAATTAAAAAATTAAAAAATTTGATAACAACTATTATAGAATGATTACTTAAACCTTTTGGTGACAATTTTATAATTACTATTGTCGGTCAGTACTAAAAGTCAAATTTTAAAAATAGCTTTTAATAACGACTTGTGAGAGTTGCCGCTAAAAGTAAGCTTACATTGACCGCTTTTTCTAATGAAATGGATTATAGATAACTTTGTAACGTAAGAGTAATAAAATAATTATGACAAATACGATAGAGTTGCTAGTGTTTGACTGTTTGTTTGTTTTTTGTTTTAAAATTCTACTGTGACAAATGGCAATAACCGCTTCTCAAGTGAAAAGTGTTTTTGTAAAATTCATTTTTTTTAGTGAAAAAAAAAACTTCATAGCATAATAATTGCATTTTTAGTGTGATTCTTTTATTGCACTTTAATTTATTTACGTAACATTATGATTTCAAATTAAAAGTGGAACTGAGCCGCCTAAATAAATGTCAACAAAATCAAACCAACAAGTTGTTATTTTTTATAATTTTAATTAACGATCAAATGATAGATAATATATTCGTAAGTTAGACGGACTTAGTCTTTAGATTCAACTTGATTTGTGTAGTTGGTATAAAATTTTATAAAAATAATTAAATAAATTTAATACATTATAATTAATTAAAAAATATTATAAATCTAAGATATATGATTAAAAAAATTTAAACATCTAAAAATTAATATTATAGAAGATCATTTAAGCACAAAATAATTATATAATAATTCTTTTATATATTACACTAATTTATGATTTTTCTTCCTTTCAAATATTTTAATTACAAAAGGATATTTTTATACAAAAAAATAATAAATATAACAAATAAAATATATGGGTGTTTATTTTATATATAAAGAAAAAATATTATTTAAACATTTATTATATATGTAACATAAATATATATAATATTTGTATTATTTTATTCTTAAATAAATTATTCATGAATTAATTAAGTCGAGTATTAAATTTATAAATTTAAATTATTTATTTAAAAGAATATAATTATATGTTAAAACTCGTTTATTATTTAATTAATAAATCAAAATCAAATAAACTTTTATACACATCTAATTCAAATTATTCATAACTAATTTGTTAGTTTCATTTATACTTATAATTATTGTCCACTAGCTAGATATGAAATTTCTTAAACAAAAACAAATATATAGAAAAAGCAATTACTTGGGAATCTATTTATGATTGTCGAAAATATTTTGTCGAAATATGATGGTTCTTAAATATGGAAAAGTACTGAAACAATTTTAATAAAATATAATAAATTTTGAACATTCAATAATTTGATGTTTAATATATGGGTTCTCTTTATACCATTTTTTTGTTCCAAAAAAACCTTTGGGCCCTCGCATCGAATGACATAGAAATTATTCGGCCCAATTCACAATTGTACTCTTCTTTCTAATTTGTAAGATCAAGATATTAGTGGCAAGGGTTTCAACAAAAAGCATAAGTGGTGCCGAGGGGCTGCCGTTCGACGCCCCCCTCCTTCTTTCTTTCTCTTCTTTTAGTTATGTTCTTCTTTCAAGGAGTCCCCTTCTTGCATTAGGGAAGTTTTCTTCTTCAATTAGGAAAGTTTTCTTTCTTCCACTATTGATTTTTTTTTATGTTACTAAAGATTGACAAAAAATCTTTAGATCTACAGCAATGGAAGCTCTTAAAGGAAAAGAAGTTGTAAATGTTAAATCCTCATAAAAGATTGAGGAGGTGTATTGCCTCTCATGAAAATCATCTAATTTCTTTTGTATTTTTATTTTGTTGTAGGTTTAACTAAATATGTTGTTAATATTTGTAATATTGCTAAACTCTGATCAGAGGTGTTTTGCCTCTTGTTCTGGTTGTTATTGAATTTGTTTTTAGGAGTGCAGACTTGTGATTTCTTTGTATAATGTATGAATCTTGTTGTAACTCCTATATTGTATATATGGCCTCAGTGTTTTATTCTCATGAATGATAATGATCTTCTGACCTAGAAAAAAAAGATCTAGATATAGTGAATGATATTAAAAGTCTCCCAATCTCCTTGAATAATAGCCTACTCTTATTTGGAAAGAAAATTCTAGTGGTATGTGGTCTGAGACATGGATACAAATTTGCTTAATTAAAAAATTGTTGAAAAATTTCTCTTAAGTTCCTTTCAATTTTCTTTTAGCTTCTCATTTATCAAATATTCCTACAAAGGGTTGATCTTTATTGATCTGGAGAAAATAATCTATTTGTAAAGGAATCAAAATGAAAAAGGTCAATTAGATGAAAGAATGATAAGTTATATATGCTGGCTTGTATATGGTGCAAATAGGAATGTTTCTAGCTGTAAAACAATTTTGAAATGTTTTAGAAGGGATATGCAGTTTTTGATGGAGGAATACCAACAAAATGGCAGTTGTAAGTTGTTTATTTCATCCATCTTATTACTCTTTGGTGATGCATATCAGCAGGATACGACCGATCCTTTTAGTATGTGATTTATCCATATCTTTTACTCAAGTTATCATGTGTGGATTTCAATCTAGAGAATTGCGTGACTCTTGCAAAAATTTCATATCAAAATGGGAGGATATGGATCATGAGGTTTTCAGTATGTTTCCTCTGTTTATCTTGGTTACTACAAGATGACATTCATTCAGTGATGCAAGCATTGAAAGGGCCTCTCTCAAAGTTCAAAGTTCAAAATTATTAGTGGCACAATTTTACTCCCTTCAATATATTTTTTTATCATCCCTAAAAAACATCAGATCCAACACGTTATATATATATATATATACAACTTTATGGAGACGAGGACTAAATTGACCATTTTGAATCACTCATTCCAACTTGTGGGAAAAAAAGAAAGAAGGGCACCACGTCCTTAGTTAAATTTCTGTTAACAGAAAATAAAATCTTTCTGGGAAATGAGTGAATTGGTTGTAAATTATAACTCCATTTTAAAATAGAAAGAAACTAGAAAAAGTGAAAAAGAATTGAACATTAATTCACGATCCACCACCTGTAACGCTTCCATTGAATATTTCAATGGTGTCACCCTGCCCAACTTGGTGCCACCTGAAAGACCTATCATCATCCATCACAATCTGCTTGTAAATGAAGAAATAACCTTCCGGAGGAAGATGAAACTGCATCCTCTGATTCAACTTCTGAAGCTCCTTCCTCAATTCTCCCACGTTATCACTTGCATTCACTTCCACTGCTATCTTCCTCGTCCCACACTTGGGCAAAACCATCACCTTCAACTTCTTCAACCCTCCTCCTCCGCCGCCACTTGTCACCGCAACAGGCAGTGGCCGGACACTGACATCGATCTCACAATTATACTCCGAAACCTTAGAATCTCGCAATACCTGATGGTCATGCAATTCCGTGCCACCTACATGCAACACTAGCTTATTATAATTCGGTACGGCCTCCAGTTTTTGAATTTTTTCCTTCAGCTTCAAAACGGTGTCGGTCGGATCCATTTCCAGAGGGACGTGGATTTTGGACGAAGGGGTTTTCACGTTGAGCCGCAATTTTTTCTTGAGCGGCGCCGGCGACAACTCCTCCGCCTTGACCGGCGGCTGCTTGGCGGCAGCGGCGGCAATGTGGAGCTGGATGCGGGAGTTATGGAGGAGTTCGCATTTCTCGATGTCGTCGTCGTCGCGAAGAGGCTGGCCATTGAAAATCAGCGTTTGTTCGGAGATGGGAATGCCTTGGTATTTCTGTACCTTCTCTTTGATTTCAAGAACCGTGTCGAAGAATCCGACTTCAATGGTGAAAGGCCTTCCTCTCTGGGGCTCGAAGATCACATCCATGTGTGAAGTGCAGGATGCAGATTATGAAGAATTTGAGTTGAGAGTGAGTGAATGGTAATGGTAAAATGTTAATCACTTAAGTTATTTATATACAGAAAGAAAGAGAGAGTTGTAACAGTATCCGATATTGTTTGTAACAATATGAAGCGAAATGAGTGGGGTGGTTTAATGATTCTGCAATTACTGTTTGCATTAAATAGTGATATATGGGTGATCAAAACCAAATAGGGATATCATATTTTTCAATGCTGTATCTGCATGCAGATTTTGCGTTGCACACACCCACAGTCCCATATTAATATTAATTAAGAAATGGTAATTAAAGATAAACACATTAATTCTTAATACCCACGCTCTTAAATATGTAAATATTCAAACTATTTTCTCATGAATAATATTCAATGCCAGCTGGTACTTAAATAATTTCCTTATTATTATGTGCTAAATTTAGTTTTCTTTCAACCAAAGATAAATATTTTTATATCTATTACTATTATATAATCTAATAAATATTAAATATATAAAGGAGTTACTTTTCCAAATTTATTAAAATTTTGAAAATATTTAATTTAAAACTATTAAACACAAAATATATTCATAAATGTATAAATCTTTTAATTAACTAACTCAATGATTAAAAAGATTCTATAAGGTATATATATTCTTAAAATTAATTTTCATTTTGAAGTTTTCAATATTTTAAAAAATATGTTTGTTACATAAAGTTAAAATTTTATTCATATTTGTCTCTAAGTCAAATAACTTAAATAGCTATAATTTTTTATTAATTCGTGAGTTTGAGTATAATTAAATGATAATATTTATATAATAAATAAATTTATTTTAAAAAAAATTTATAAAAATAACACTTATTATTATTTCAAAATGCTAAAAATATCTTTCAGATGTTTTCTGTTTTTAGCTTATTTTAAAAATAGTTTTAGAAAAAATTATTTTTTCAATTATACCAAACACATCTTCGGTGACACTTGCTGTTTTCAATAAAAATGAAAATAGGAAATCCAAACGCTACCCATGTTTGCTTAGGAGCATTTTGGTACTCTTTTGATTTTAGAAAAAACTTTGAGTATATTTACATAATAGAAAAAAAAACCGTGTAATTTGAATATAATTTTTAAAAAATAATCTACCTTACTTATAGAGTTTTAATAAAAAAGAATAATTAATTTACTTAATGTAGAAATTGCTAATTGCTTCCACACACAGTATACAAATACAATGGCCTTTATACATACAAGTACAATATGGACATCCGTAGTATGGAGCAGTTTGCTTTGGTTTGGACACACTCTTAAAATCTTGTAGGCAATGGCGTGTTAACGTTTGTCATAAAAGTTATTGTCATACGCTTATCATGGTGGCGTCTTAGGATAAGAGTTTTTGCAACTTCAGTTTTCGAGAATAGTCTGAGATGTGACAAGGTTTCCATATGTTTATTTCCATGCTTATATAATTTATCCATAATAATTTTCAATTTAATCTATTTGTCTTGGATGAGATTTAGTTGTATATCTTAATCAAGTGGTTTGCTTTGAATCTTTTATCAACTTTTTTTTATTGATTTTAACATGTAAAAATGTGCATATTATTTTTTGTGTGGATCTTTATTGGATTGGGTCAAGTTGTTAAATCTAATTCAATTCATATAATTAGGTTAATTTAGATTGGGAGATTGGTAGATTTTTTTGGGTTCACTTTTTTAGCTTATCATAAATGATTTAAGTTGTAAGTTGAAAAAAATAATTCGTTTCAACCCAAACTAATTGTCTAACTCGAAACATTGAAATTTTGTTTTCTTAAAAAATATATGTTAAGCTTTAATATGGTATATTTTTTGGTGTTTTTTTTCTCAATTTTCTTATATTTATCAATTAATTCCAATTAATTATTTTTTGTACTGTGGATAAAATATAAAACAAATTAAAAGAATCATAATTTAAAATATATAGTATATGCAAATTATATATAATGACATAATTTTATAATTAATTTATCTTAGTACTTATAAATAAAAAATAATCATTATTTTTTTATATTTATTATTTTTAAATTATTTTATTAAAAAAAATTAAATAAAAATATTTTTTTATTTTAAAAAATTGAATCTGCCAACCTGACCCAAACTTTGGAATCTAGAATTCATAGAATTTAATCTAACTTAGTCCATTATGTATTACTTAGGTAGGTTTGGTTCGGGTTGAAGGATTATTCAATCCAACCTAACCCATGAATGCCTTTAACTTTTTTTTTTTTTTAACTTTAAAATATAATATAAAATCATTTATATTAAATTTTAAAATAATAAATTAAATAATAAAAAGTTAATTTTTTACTATTCTATTATAACTTTTTATTATCTTTATTTTTTTTTCTCAACTCATTTCCTCATTATATATTTTATAATATATAATTTATGAGATCCATGATTAGAAAATCTCATAACTATTATAATATAGATGAAGTAATTAAATGATTAGGAACAAAAATATTTTTTTTTTGTTAAGTTGCAAGATTAATGTCATCAATCTTGATATACATATAACTAAGAGTAAATTACTAATTAAATATCTAAAAGATATATTTTGTTTCAATATAATTTTTAAAAGATCAAAATCTTCAAGTTAGTCCTCTAAAAAATGTCTCTGAAACAATTTAGTCCTTATATTAGTAAATAGATGTCTTATTGAGTATACTAGTTGGTGTTTTAGTTCATTGTAATATTGTTTCAATAGACTAATTATTATTTTGTCTTGTTGAAATATTATTTAGACATCTATATAACTAGCTTAAGGATTAAATTGTTAGAGCAACATTTTTTGAAGGACAAAATTGAGAATTTTAAATTTTCAAAGACTAAATTAAAATAAAGTATATTTTTGAGGAGATTAAAACAATAATTAATTCTATAGTTAAACTTAAGAATGACAATAGGCCAGTACTTGTTTATTTTTTTACTCTTTATTTTTGTATTCATTCAAAACATCTAATATCCAAATCTAACTGAATTAAAAATACTCAAAAAAAGTTTTAGATATTAGATACCCTATCAAGTAGTCTATCTTATATCTAATATTTACCTAATAAAAAATGTTTTAAATATTATAAATGGATATAAAAATATATTTTACAATCAAAAAATCTTATTTAATTATTATAAACTAAAATTTAGAAATATAATTCAAATAACACTATCAATTCATTTCAAACGGATATAAAATATTTAAAATTAATATTTATTCATATTCAATACTTAATAAATAATTATAATATTTTGTTAACTGTACTTATCTAATATTCCATATTCGTCAAATATCTCTTATTTTATTTTCAAAAAGATATTACAAATATTCATAATAACTATATTTATTGTCTCCCTAGTTAAACCTCAAACTTGGCCATATATGTCCTTCTTACTATATAGCCGATCCCAAGACCAAAGGACATCTGCAGTAAGCAAAACATCTATTTACAAGACAGCTACAAACAAACAAACAAACAAACGTGGAAAATATTCTCAAGTACAATATGGTGGTTGAATTTGTATAGTGGCTAATATTGGATATATAAAAATTATGACCAATGCATTTACACACACCATATTGAACCTAAGAATTTCTCCAAAATAGCAGTGCCGTTTCCCAAAATAATTCGTTTCCAATTTCGACTAATTCGTAAAATAGATTTCCATAAACAATCTATTCCAAAATTTAACATTAATTAGTAATCCTTAACAAAATACTATGTTTTAAAATTACAAAATTAAGAAAAAAAATCTACAAAAATGGTCATCAAATCAAATTTCATAAAATGTTTTATTCAATTTAATTTTTCTTCAATTTCAGTAGTTCGCATGGAGTTTTTGGGATTCCAATTGCAGATTTAAAATCACAGGAAAAGGTTTACTTAAAGGTTAATTTTAAAAAAATTACACTTTATCCTCATTATTAGTCATTAATATCATTTTCACAAAAATTCTTGACTAATTAGTACCTCAAACTATAATCCACTTCCATTACTATAACAAACATACAATTAATTGCTCTAAGACTTCGTCTAAGTAACAAAATTTTAACGTTCTATTGATCCTTGT
The DNA here is from genome assembly GCA_031216115.1 of Senna siamea. Taxonomy (NCBI): domain Eukaryota; kingdom Viridiplantae; phylum Streptophyta; class Magnoliopsida; order Fabales; family Fabaceae; genus Senna; species Senna siamea. The sequence continues at coordinate 3,437,922 of CM062355.1, read as the reverse complement.
GTTACAAGTAATAACACAACAGAACCCATAGCCTGTGTTTACACAATGATTGCCATATAGGGCATCTTTTAAAAGTTCCTAGACAGAACTGTCCTTAATCAAGATTTGCAACATGCGAGTCTTGCATATTTGCATTGAATGATGTCTTGACACAGAATTTGACACGAAGGCTTGATCTCCTTAACTTCATTACTTTCATTTCTTTTCAGGATCTACAAAAAAACTTAACCACTATGAACAACTTGCAATATGAGAGAAAGGACATTTAAACAATATTAAAGAACACTTAAAGATCTTGAAAAAAAAACATCAAATACAACAAATCAATAAATAAATTGAATAAACTTATTAAAATAACTAATAACTAAGTATTACTTAGCAAATTTACTCAATTCTTTAGATATAAAAATAGTTGAATTTCAGAGAGTTATCAAGTTTCTTTTTAGTGGAAGTTTTGACATTTTAAAAAATCTATTTAGGTCACAAAAGCGATTGATTAAAATTACTATGAATTCGAGTTATATAAAATTGTTTGAAATTTTTAGTTCAAGTGCTTTTTTTAATCCGAAAGAATTTAATATGGTGAAAAAGGGGTAAAAATATACTTTAGATCATTTACTTTTTTCTCTGATTTTTTTTTCATCCCTCAACTTGTGTTTGTTCCATATTTTTGTTCCTTGACTTTTAAAATCTAATAAAAAAATTTCTTCTTTCCTAACAACATCAATAATTTTAATAGAAAGGGTCGAATAAGGATCTAATTAACATGACTAATCTATGAAAACTTCATGCCAAATTTTTGCAGTTACCTTTATAATCTAGCATGGAAAAAATTCAAACCCCACTTAATGTTCCGATTGATTGATAATACGTATATACACATCAAGTTTTTTTTTTTCTTGTTACCTCCAAAAACACAACGTTCTATAATTCTTTCTCACAAAGAACAATTTTCACAGTGGGAACTCGATCGCTACACCATGTGTATCATCGGAAAATGAACAAGTTTAATCCCGTTACCATAATAACGCTTCTAAATATAGAAAATGCATCCAAGTTATTCAAATTTAAGAATTTCACAATACCCATTGCATTGTATCAAAATAATGTGAAAGTTTTCCTTTAAACTTGACAGTGTTTTTGAAAAGAATGAATTAATCCTTCTAACAATAATATATTTCTTACCAAGAAATTCGATTTTCAATATTAAGTGACTATAAACTATTATTATGTATTTTAGGCATCATCTCCTTAAATTTTTTTTTAATAAAGAAACAGCTTTTTAGCGAATGAGTAAATTGGTTATAAATTATAGCTCCATTTTAAAATAGGAAGAAACTAGAAAAAGTGAAAAATAATTGAATATAATTCATGATCATGATCCACACCTGTAACTCTTCCATTGAATACTTCAATGGTGTCACCATTCCCAACCTGGTGCCACCCGAAAGACTTATCATCATCCATCACAGCCTGCTTGTGAATAAAGAAATAACCATCCGGAGGAAGATGAAACTGATGCCTCAGATTCAACTTCTCAAGCTCCTTCCTTAATTCTCCCACGTTATCACTTGCATTCACTCCCACTGCTATCTTCCTCGTCCCACACTTGGACAAAACCATCACCGTAACAGGCAGTGGCTGGAAACTAACATCGATCTCACAATTATACTCCGAAACCATACAATCTCGCAGTACCTGATGGTCATGCAATTCCGTGCGACTTGCATGCAACACTAGCTTATTATTATTCGGTACGGCCTCCATTCTTTGAATTTTTTCCTTCAGCTTCAAAACGGTGTCGTCCGGATCCATTTCCAGAGGGACGTGGATTTTGGACGAAGGGGTTTTCACGTTGAGCCGCATGCGGGAATCGGCGGCGATGTGGAGCTGGATGCGGGAGTTATGGAGGAGTTCGCATTTCTCGATGTCGTCGTCGTCGCGAAGAGGCTGGCCATTGAAAATTAGGGTTTGTTCGGAGATGGGAATGCCTTGGTATTTCTGTACCTTCTCTTTGATTTCAAGAACTGTGTCGAAGAATCCGACTTCAATGGTGAAAGGCCTTCCTCTCTGGGGCTCGAAGTTCATATCCATGTGTGCAGTGCAGATAATGAAGAATTTGAGAGTGAGTGAATGATAATAGCAAAATGGTAATTAAGTTATTTGAATATAGAAAGAAATCAAGAAAGCAAGAAAGAGAGAGAGAGAGAAGTTAATTTATTTATATACATAATTGTAGGTTGTAACAGTATCCGATATACTGTAACCATATGAAGCGAAATGGAACTCTCTGAATGATTATTGCTTAGAGAACCCTTCTTGGGTCTTCGATACCAAAATCGTTTTTCACTTCTATCTTGTTGATTCTAATCTATTAGTTTCAATCTTTAAAGGATCTTATGGAATCTTAACTATACTCTTCGAAGTGAAAGTTATGGGTAGCAATCTTTTGTGAAACTAAAACCTTCGATTATGTTTTCAAACTTCAATTCACTGGTTTGTTCTTCATCATGCTCATTAAAACTTGTCAGTAACTCAGTAAACTAGTCACAATTACCATATATATATCGATCTGAGATGATTATCCACTCTCGAGACGAGTATCCTCTCTCGAGACTTGAGATAAAGATTTCATTAATATAGTATAAGGCATCTGAAATAGATTATGCTTCCACTCGTGGCAATTTTGACAGAATCTTTTATCCACCTGGGGCTATAGTCGCTTCACAATTGACATCTTTGAAAAATTTTAAAGTTAGCTGAAGTTGCAGTCTCTTCAGCATTTTTTAAAAATTATAGACTCTTATTACATCTACTAATATATAGAGGCAAATATAAAATAAAGTGGGATTAAAATTCATATAACACCATCTGAAATACACAAACCGTGCTCTACGACCTGTTGCTTATCTGAGATATCCAGTTTACATCTTTCTTCAAATCATGGAACGTAATATTATGGAGATGTGGGTTGGGTGGAAACTCTCAAATGTCGCCACCTCCAAGATATTCGGTGGCGACTTAAGTGGCCAATGAAGGTATGTATGGATGGCGACCTAGAGGTCTAAAGGTATTGAAGGTACTATGTGCTATCTGAACCATCTTTGCTCCAAACACAATAAGTAAGGTTGTTCGAGTCAGTTTTGGGACTGGTTGGTTCGGGTCAACAATTTTAAAGAGTTGGTTGGGTTGGGTCGGTTTGAGTTTTAAAAAACAATTATAGGCGGGTCGAGTTGGCGGGTGTGGCTGTTTTTTTTAAAAAGAAAATGTAGGTAATGGATTGGATATGTAGATAAAGCCTAGGAAGTGGAAATTGTGACAAGCTTGGTGTGCTCAAAGTCAAAACCAATGTAAACAAATAGACATCAACATTCTGTCATACTCATCCCCTCATATAAACAAGATCATTCTATCATACACTCATATATGCTCATCCACATAAAATACTATAACAGCAATTAGCAACAAATGGATAGACTTTTCAGCACGAAGTAAAAGTAGATTGAGTAAGGAGATACCTGAGATTGAGAATGAAGCAAAAGCAGAAGACAATGGCGGCGCTAGGACGATGAAGCTGAAGCAGAACAGAAGCGCGACGATGGTAGTGCTAGGATGAACAGACGAGGAGTCGAAGATGACGGCGTGGCATGAGTGTGACGGAACGATGATGGTGTGGCGGCAAGCTTCTCTTCTCGACTTCTCAACTAATTATAAGTGGGTGTGTTGGGTAAGGCTGCTCTGCTCGAAATCGAGAACCTAAGCTGAAAGGAAAATGTAGCCCTACATAAGGTATGTCAATGACCTTATCAACATACAAATGGTTGGGACTCGGAAAAATTAGAATCAATCTATTATCGAACTACTGGGAACCTCACTAGTCAAATTCCTTTGCCTTATTCCCAAATTAAAGACCAACTAATTTGGACAAAACACAGCACTGGTAATTATACATGCAAACAAGGATATAAATACATGAGAAATGAGAATAGTAATTTTAATCGTCATCCAAAATGGTATATGAAGCGAAATGAGTGGGTGGTTAGTGATTCTGCATTTACATTTTGCATTAAATAGTGATATGGGTGATCACTGATCAAAAGGGGATGTCAAATTTGTTTTCTAACACTGTATCTGCATGCGGATTTTGTGTTTAGTATCAAAAATTTTTAGATAAATTTATTATATCATCTTATTTGTGTATTAGTAAATTATATTTAATTAATTTTTTTATAATATGTGAACTCATTAATGTAAAATAAAAAGTGTAGATTAAATAATATTATCTAATGCACATATAAAATGCAATGTATTTAAAAATTTCTAGTTTTACACTCCGAAATTTTGGATTTGGTGTTGTTTTGTTATCTTTCTTATTACACGCAAAAACAAAAAAAAATCATCCACGTCTTCGCCCACACTTCCAATTTAATTTAGAAACGGTAATTAAAGATAAGCACATTAATTCTTAATTCTTAATTGCCACGCTCTTAAATCATAAATATATAAATATTCAAGCTATATATTTTCTATGAAAATATCATGAATAATATTCAATGCCAGCTGGTATTTAAATATTTTTTATTTGGTATAGAGGTGTTTAAATAATTTCCTTACACCGTACTAATTGTTATGTTATGAAAGACAATAATTGCTTAAATATTCTTACATTTGTTATGTTTTTTCAGTGAAAAAAATGAGAGTAATTCAGCTAAATTACTCTGTGGAGAATGATGTATATCTTTATATATTCGTTGAGGTAAATTACACTCACTCTTAAAAGATTTTAAAGTACATGAATCTTCTATTTCAAACAGTACACTTTTTTCCTTTAACAGTAAGTAATGTGCTCAATTTAGTTTTCTTCCAACAAAAGACAACTTAGGATTGCACTTATTTTTAGAAAAATATCTTTATATCTATTACTTATATAATTTAATTAATATTAAATATATAAAGGAGTTAATTATACATTTAAAATTTTGTTAAAATTGTGAAAATATTTAATTTAAAACTATTAAAAAAATATATTCAAAAAAAATTAAATATTTTAATTAACCAAGTCAAAGATAATGATTAATAATTTTCAATTCCAACAATAATATACGTTATAAATTTAGTAAAATTTTAGAATAAATAAAATTTATAATTTTAACCAAAAATAAATAAGGAAATAAAAGATTAAAAAAATTCTAATATTTAAGTTTTCAATATTTAAAAAATATTTTTGTTATGTTAAATTAAAATTTTATTCATATTTATTTTTAAGTTAAATAATTATAAATTTTTTTATTAAATTTTAAGTTTAATTATAATTAAATAATAATATTTATATGATAAATATATTTCCTTCTTTAAAAAAATTATAAAAAATAACACTAATTATTCTTGGAAAATACTGAAAATGTCTAAAAGAAGTTTTCTGTCTTCAGCTTATTTTTAAGAATATTTCTAAAAAATATTTTAGGCGTTTAATGAAAATAAAAATAAAAAACAGTCGAACCTTGTTTTCCTTTGGAACATTCAGATACTCTTGATTTTAGAAAAATAAATTGAGTATATTTCCATGACAGAAGAAAGAACGTATAATTTGAATACCTTTTAAAAGAATAATCTACCTTATTTATATTGTGTTTTAATAAAATAATAATAATTAATTTACTGAATGTAGAAATTGCCAATTGCTTCCACACACATTATACAATGGCCTTCATACACACAAATATAATGGACATCCATAGTGAGCAGTTTAGTTTGGCCCATGAGTTTATTGGGTCTAGTGAGGGTTTGGACACCCTCGTAAAAACTTGTAGGCATTTGCGTCTCATGATGTTTGAGCTGGCATGGATCATCGTAATCAAGCTCTCAGCTACAATGTGGACGCAGACCTTATTACTATAATTATGTGGTCAAGTGAAAACGTGATCTACAACATATCAGCACTCATCTTATATAGTATATTTATTGTCATGGTCTTATCATGATTCTTCGTGGCGTCTTAGGATAAGAGTTTTTGCAACTTCAGTTTTTCGAGAAGTCTGAGATGAGACAAGGTTTCCATATGTTTATTTAGCATGCTTGTATAATTTATCCATAATAATTTAATCCGTTTGTCTTATATGAATTTAGTTGGAAATGTTTATTTAGTTGTATATCTTAGTCAAACTGGTTTGGTTTGAATCTTTCATCTACTTTCAAATGATCAGGTACGAAAATGCATTTTTTCAATAACCTACAGGATTAATGTCATCAATCACAATCTTGTGATACATATAGTTAAACCTACCGCGGCCAAACTTGGCCATAGATGTCCTTCTTACTATATGGCCGATCCCAAGACCAAGGGACATCTGCAGTAAGAAAACCATTATTTACTACACAGCAACAAACCATAACAAGCGTGAAAATTTCCTAGGTACAATATGGTGGTGGATTTTGTATAATTGTTAAATGTTGGATATAAAATTTATGACCATTGCATTTACCAACACCATATTGAACCTAAGAATTTCTCCATATGGGAGTAGCTGAGAAATAGAGCTTGACCTTGGGAAGTGTAAGGCTGAGGAGGGAGCTCGTAAGGCACTGGTAAAGGAATCATGACCGACGATGAATCTTCACGCCCTCTTGTCATCCCTGCTAGAGTCACAAGTTCTGTTCTCTGCATCTGGGAAGTTTCTTGTTCTCTGCATTTATCCTGTAACTTTTAAAGAGTAAGAGTCTTTAACTAGAAAGTTCTTCTCCCTCTGTCAATACTTGAAATGTATTTATCTTAATTTTTGAGTATGAAACAGCCCCTGAAAGAAAGGACGTGTTTACTGTTACTACCTGTGATAGGCTAATATGACTTGTGCAGGAAAAGTCACAACCATGTCTTTTGATTAATGAAGGTACAAACAGAACTCCTAGCTGGGGACATATATATACTGTGTTAGTACTATAATAGGAATGAAGAACAGAATGTAGTTGACTAATGTGAGTCCTGCCATCCATTGCTTTGATACCTCGTACGAACGGATCATCAACTGAGAGTTGTTTTTCTGGAGAGCTCCCCAGGCTGCTTTGCTGAGATTTGCTGAAGTTAACAATAACCAACTGTTTGGAAAGAGGGCAGTGTCATGATCAACTATCTAAAGCAGTAACTAACCAAAAATTTCAAGAAGCACAAAAATGGTACAATGAAACACTTACGCCAGTTTCTGTCCACTATAACGAGTGTAGGTCTTTATATGTGGCATGGCACGACTGAAACAAGGAAAGTACAGTGTCGATTAGGGCCGGAAAAGCTTCAATAATGCTATTTCATTCCCTTATAAGTTGGTCTTCAAGTTGAAGTTGCTGTTAGCAGATACTAGAGCAACTCAGTCAACAAAAGAAGGCAGGAAAGATTTGCATATTTCAGGCTACAATAGATACATCACACTCACAAGCTGCAACCATAACAAGTGTGTCATTTCTTTCCAGGGTTCAACCTTCCATGGAAGGCCATACCACAAGGGATGAAGCAAATGCTTAATGCTCTACATACAAATCAACTTCTTCACTCTAGAATTTTAATTTGTAACCAAGAGACTTGATCATAATTACTAAGAGATGAAATTTGAATTTTGGAAGTCAATTAAATCTGAATGCTAAATGAATCTCAATTGAGAGAAAATTTCAAGGAATAAATTCTGTTCCTTATTAACATCCTCACCTGCGGCCTGTATGATCTGCTTTCCATTTTGCCCAATATTTTTTCAAGAAATCTTTCTCTACATTCTTTAGAGGACTAGGGACTGCACTTCCAGCTGCATAACCCTATGGAAGAAATAGAAGCAATTTAAATATTGCCTTGCACACTTAAATATTCGTTTATAAATGTTCAACAAAAAACAAAACAAAAAAAACTTAACGAGTAAAAAATGCATAGTTTATTTTGTCTTTTCCAATCAAATCAACTTGATCCATGTTTCATAAACAAATGAAACAAAGAAAGATGAATAGTATAAATAAAGTTCAGCAAATTATCAATTTTTGGGAAATAAAGAATGCCAGGACTGGTTTGCTGCTGTGATATAATTCAAAGAGAAGAAAAAGGGATCTAATACTTGTATGGATCCAGGAAGCGAAATCTCTGCTCTCTATCTAGGAAGCAGTGCATTTGAATCAAACTTAATCGTTCACTGAAAATTTCTGTCACTGAAAATCATCTCTTGCTTTGAGCTCCTTGATTAGATATAGATTGACTCAGATAAATGGCAGAGAAGCATGGGTTTAATATTGTGGTGATATTATTATTCACATTATTTTTATATTGGCTTCTAATCCAAAAAAGCATAAAAAGAGTTTAATATAATTCTATTACAATTTAAACAACTTGTTAATTATCATTATTTTATATCAATAACGGAGCACAGAACTTACACTCAAAAGATGTCAACATCATAATATATGAGGATCAGTGAGGCGTTGGAGAATAAAAAAAATAGTTACAAATATTTAAATAGATTTAAAGAGTACTTAAATCTTTAGATCATAGAATAGTTAGAATATGTAGCAAAATATTAAATCATCAATTAATTATCAAGTGAGCAGAAGAAAGTTGGATTCTTCTGAAAGTGAAACAGAAGGAAAAATGGACAGTAGTAAGGGAGGGTTATGCTGTCACTGAGTATCACATAGAAACATGGCCAGCACCATCAAAGATTGGGATCGGCAACAAACTATATGACAGTCTACAGATAACTTTCAGATTTAACCTTGCATTAAAAACAAAATATGCATAATACCAAATAATCAAAGTGAAAGTTCAAAAAAATAAATAAATAAGGAAATAAAAAAGAGGAAAAGTCCCATTCTCAAGATGCTGATTCTAACCTCCAAAGAGCATCTAACATCTTCTACAGTGGGCCATATTATTTGAGGCTTCCCAATGCCAAGTGGTGTTTTATCTTCGGAGAAACCTGCTGACATAGAGGATGCCAGCTCAGCCATCCATTTTTCATCTAGAGAGCCGAGGGAGGAAAACTGCAGTAAGAAAGGCTAACTATATCAAAATGAGATACCATACTTAAAAATCTGCCACAAAAAATTACACTCCAGAACATTTTAAAAGTTGACATAAGCAGTCAACCACCAGAATAACAGTGTCAATAAACGACAAGCTATATATTCGTAACAATCAACTTGCCACAAGCTTAATGCAATCACATGAAAATAAATACCAAAATAGTATGTATTTTATCAATGGCTTCTGCATTTAAACACAGTAAGGACTTCGAGTTAAGATTAATAATATGACATCTACTGCAAACTACCTCTTACAAGCAAATAACTAGGGGATACAACATGTCACTACCTGGTAAACAAGAGGAGAGTTCTTAAACTCCTCATCAAATGTACACTCCTGAAGTAGACAACGCAGTTTCATATGGCCCCACCTTTTCAAGCTGGCACCAGTGTGATATCCAGGTACAGATGCAATTAATCTGACCTGAAAAAAAAGTAAGGTTTGTCACATGCTCAAGTACAGGAATATGTAGCAATGTAAGGAACATTACATAAATCCTTCTACAAATGGAAGAAGTTTCAGAATAGTAATTAAATACATACCATTGCATTGCTATAATCAAACTTCTTGAAGAAAGATGGACTAATACTGAAGTTTCCAAGGGATGGTAGTTTAACAGAGAATTCAGGCCACTGCATTACAAAATAAACCATGATATGCACAATCCAAACAGTATCATAGTAGCAACAAATTACTAATGTCCCCACCTAAATGATCAACTAGATCTATGCTGCATTCTTTTTGAAACTATCTAAATTTAAAAGCCAGACCACTACTAATTGGCAACAAGTTATAGCCAAAAACTAAGTTGAATTTATTAAAAGGTGAAATCTTAGAAGAAAGAAATACAATAACTTAATGTGCTCAAACAGAAAGGTTTGTCCAGTGAAAGGCATATGGCATGATGGATTGTTCCAGAATACAACAGGACTGAACAGGATTTAATCCAACCAGTAAAGAATTAAACATACAAGTGTTAATTTGCTTACATGTATCTGATTGCATGATGATTTTTTCTAGGGACATTCTATACTGTTGTAGAAGAAATGAATCATGTAAGTCACTACTCTATACCTTCAGTGTATTGAGGTATTCAACCAAGTCAGTTTCAAATTCAGATCCTTTGCTTGGATTATTTTGATCTTTCCATGGAAAATCTTGCATCCATAAACCTTGACTCTTATTATTCCAATCTACATAAATTAAATTTGCTGTATGTACAATAACTCTGACTCCATAAGGATAGACAAGAAGCATGGCCTTTGAGTGGTGTGTCCCAAATGAAATTGGCAATGGTGGTTTGTGCAGAATCCAGCTTGCAGGTTTGTTTCTCTGATAATAATTGGAGTAAAGAAAGAGTTCATTTAGCCATTCAAAAAATATTAAATTTTGCAAATGAGTGATAGGGTTTATTAAATCTGAGAAAAACCTTCATATAATCCTCTCTGCCATCACTCTCTCCATGAACAACAAGCACATGGGGGATTTTTGAAAGTGTTGGACATGCTACACCAAAAATTACAGTAAAAAGCACAGTGAAGTTCAGTGGATTGAGATTAGCAATAAAAGGATTCAATCGAAATGATGTCATGAAATTAATTACTACAACTAACAACTGAAGACCTTGTATAACTGCACAAAGACAAAAGCTGGTACTGATATGTGCACAAATTTTAGAACATTATACCTGCCACTAGAAAGACAATGAAAGCATCACGCTGATTCTGTAATGGAGAGATTAATCATGATGTTTCCCCTTTTTGGGTTTCTAAGATGTAATAAAAATGCACAATAAGGAACAAAATACAGTTATGGGCTATCTGCATATTATTATATGTTTCTTAAAGTGACTAAACAATGTGCTAAACTTAGCTGCATGCACTACCAAAAGAGACACAGAAATGGGTTTCAACTTTCAACTAATGGAATGATAGAAAGAAGAAAGACATAGGAGGGAAACAAATAGAATGAATGATCTACACTGTACCTTCAAACTCAACATGCTGGCATCTCAGAACAATATAAAGTACAAGAATGGAAGTCAAACCAAAAATGAAGGGAAATTAGAGAAAGAAAGGGAAAGGAAAAACAGAAGAGCCAAACAGGACAATTTGAAAGAATAGCTCACCAGGTAGCAACCAGTCAATATCCACCATGTAATTTGAAAGGATAGCAACAAGAATATCTCCCTACCAATTATAAGAATTTAAAAAAAAAAAAATTTAGTCAAGCAGTTTCAATTACAAAACAAGTTTTAACAGCTCAAATAGAACATAATGTATCTTATCTTGCATTAATATTCTAGAACCAATAATTAAAAAAACCAGAAGCTCCTGCTGAAGCAACACAATAGTGGATTTATCACTTAGCAATTAAACCACCAGGATAACTTTTCACGAGAGTACAACAAGGAGAGAATTTGAAATTAAAATATCATTGTCATTACCTGAATAACATCATTTATTGAAACACAAGATTGATTTGCCCAAGGTGGAAGCCCCTTCACATGTAAAAGTCGAAAAGTCGAAGGTATTTCATAATTAGGGACATGGAAATGGCGAATGGCCTCTGCACTAGTATCTTTGTTAGATTCCGAACGACTAGTATGTGTCACTAAATTTCTTCCTCGCTCTTGGTTGCACATCTCAATCTTATCCTGTAGATTTCACTCCAAAAAAAAATTACTTTTGAACATAAAAATGGGAGGAACAGAAGAAATATGATTTTAATTTTAACTTAGAATGCATTAAATTTATTAAACCAACATCAAAGCATGGAAATGATGCGATTTCATACGTATAAACATTGCAGGGAAAAAGAAATAAAGAAAGAACGAAAGAAAAACCTCGCAATTCCTGCCTGAAGCTTTATTTCCAGACGAGACTTGAGTACCCTCCCTTCCATCACTTGAAGATCTTTTACGGGTATTAACTGAAGAAACTTTTTTCTCATCACCCAACGCTTCATATTTAAAAAGATGGTGCCCGGGAATTAGCTCGATAATATCACCATTAGAAATGGAAGCTTTTTCTTGAGAATTCAACCTTTTTCTTTTATTCTCCGAATTAACAACAATGGGATTCGTTCCCTCCTACATTTGCAGCCAGCAGTCATACTTTTAAAAAAGCAAACATCATTTAAAAGAACGAAATAACGGAAAATGAATTCCAATAAGCAGGGTTAAAACTGAATTACTACCACAATCAAATTAGCAGACCCATCAGCTGAAGCAGTTAGACTCAGATGCTTGCGGCTAAGTCTCTTGTCCAATACAGGAATATTGTTCCGGCCGATAATGTTTGTCCCTTCTGTGATAGGTAACTTTGGTACCGAAGCGTCTTCCTCCAAATTTTGATTCAGTGGAACCATATACCTAACCTTCCTCCAAATCAATCAAAGGAGTACATTGAAATGACACTGCCACCATTACCAAAAAAAACCCCCAAAAAAAAAGGAAGAAGAAGATCAATATGCGAAATATAGATATTATGAGAAAAAAAAAACCTTTGACAAAGACATGAATGAAGCTATGGTTGCTTGAGAAGAGACCACACTGCAGAGTCTGAATTACACTGAGAAACGTCAGATGGGGTTTTGCCGGGAATGTTTCTGAAGCATAAACCCCTAATCGGTTGCTTTCGCAGATTCAAATCCTTCTACGATATGTCGTTACATAGTATTAAGTCTCCCTTTAAGTGAAACGACACTCACGCAGCCATCCTTCATTCGTCGTCCTCTGATAGCATTGCCGTTTCCCAAAATAATTCGTTTCCAATTTCGACTAATTCGTAAAATAGATTTCCATAAATAATCTATTCCAAAATTTAATATTAATGAGTAATCCTTAAAAAAATATTATGTTTTAAAATTACAAAATAAAGAAAAAAAATCTAAAAATTGTCATCAAATCAAATTTCATAAAGTGTTTATTCAATTAAATTTTTTAAAAAAATATTTTACTCTTTACAACTATACTTATATAACACATCATTTATTTAAACTTTGATATATAATAAATTATCTTTTTAAATTATTTAAAATATTAAAATTACATTTAACGAAGCTCTCATATTTTTTTTGTCAATATTTTTTGTACATGATATGAAGTTAAATTAAAAAAATATATATGATAAATTCATGATTATTAAATTTAAATCTAGAAATAATAATTTTTTATATTTTAAATAATTTTAAAAAATAATTTGTTACAAATTAAAAATTAAATAGATAATATTATATAGACATAATTTAATAGATAAAATGTACTTTCCCCTTTAATTTTTCTTCAATTTTAGGAGTTGGTATGAGTTTTTGGATTCGAATTGCAAATTAAAAAAATTACACTTTATCTACATTATTAGTCATTAAAATCATTCTCACAAAAATTCTTAATTAATTAGTGCCTCAAACTAATCCACCTCCATTACTATAACAAGCATACAATTAATTGCTCTAAGACTTCATCCAAGTAAATAAATTTTATCATTCTCTTGATCCTTGCGTCATAAGTAGAACACAAGAAAACCCATAGCCTTATGTGTTTACACAATGAATGCCATATAGGTCATCCTTTTAAAAACAGCGTGTGTGAAACTGTAAAAAGTTTGAGTCCACTATTTCGTGGTTGACACTTGGAAAGAAGAAAACCTGCTGTACCACTACCAACCCGGGCCCCACATAAAGCAAACAATTTATAGAATTCCAATTTTCATTAGCATGTTAATACACCTGTGTCGAACGCTTCCGAGGTAAATATTCGCACTTTAAAGGCATCAGATGAAGCAAAAAAAAGCAGCTATCTTCTACGCTTAGATTCTTTCCGCATCTCTGCCAGGTAGCTCTCCAGGTTTGATTTCTCCCATAAACGCCTTAGCACAAGGTCTTCCTTCGTCCCTTCATCTATTAAATAAAAGCAAACAGATCATTCATTATTTGCATAGTGCCTCAAAGAAGAAAGCTCTGAAAATAAATTGTACTCACCCATGCTTGTCCATGCATCCTGAGGTATACGAAGGGATATTCGTGTCAGATAAGAGGCATCTTCCCAAGAAAACGGGTGTTGTTTAACCTTGTATCTCCAAAACCAACGGCCAGACCACAACAACAACTGGATGGAGGACAAAACTAATTAATATTTGCGCATAAAATTTTAAGGATCAGCACTACTAGCGGGAAGGAATTGCACATATATTAAGGTGATATTAAACTAGAGCAATATGAGTTTCTGTGTAAGTTCTGTTTCAAATTTCGGTTTCCATATGCAGGATCTGAGCTCAACCTTGCCTAAAGTATAAGGTAAGAGAACAAAGCGGACACCAACAAGTTCCCATACAGTGGGCCTTTCAGCCCCCTTTATCTGTAATTCAAGTTCTTTGCCAAGATCTTCCTGCATTTTCCTGCATACACAGATTAGACACATTGCGTTATTGCCATCAAAAGTTTAAAAATTATGGTCAGAAAAGCCCAGTCTTATATAATAAAAAGAAAAAAAATTGATTCAACACAGGAGAAAGAGTTTTGCAAGGATGACAACGACAGCATTAAACTTTTCAGTTGACATAAGAAAATTACATGCAAGAATTGTTATAGTTATTCCTACAGAATCAAGATGATAACCATACTTATCCATATTCTTCTGAGTCTTCTTCTTGTTTGTAATTCCTCCACTGCGTTCAAGTTCCAATGCTTTTAGTCTATTTTTGTATGCAGGTGTCTTTTTGACCATATCTACGGCCTAAACACATTAAATATGATAGTGCAATCAATTTGAAGGTTTTTAATTCAGAAATAGTTTTTTCAACAAATACAACAATTTGCCTTAAATAGGTGCCACAGATATCTTTGAAAGGACATACAAGTGAATGTCTCTAAACTATTTCAGAGCTTTACTATGCATTAAACACATGAATTCACATTAAAAAATTTTGTTGGAATTGACACCGGGTTACCTTGGACATGCATGATGCTAAAAACTTACCACCAACGGACTCCCATTGTTGGACTGGGGTTGTGACAATTGATAACAAAACCCAACTTTACTTAAGACACCTAGAGAGCAGGTTCCACTAACAGACAATTTGATTCATTCATAGCCCAAGAATTACATGAATCATTTCATAAAAATCTAAAAATGATTTGTCACAACAGTACACTCAGCATATATAGGTGAAACATAATATACAGTATTGTAGGTATAGCTCCTGAGCCTCTAGCTGGCAGATTAGAGAATACAGTAGGATATAAGAATGCAAAATGGAAGCTTCCTTGGCCATACAGTTGTATCAACATTTAGCATATCCAGAACATAAATTCAAATCAAGAAAATGTTATAATTGTTAAACTGATAACTAATATATCATGATACCTGATTATACCTTGTCCACCGATTTAGATACTGGAATCCTGAAAGAATAAGAAGAAGGCCAACCAACACAGCACGAGGATCCTAGCGGATAAAAGTAGACAACCATACAAAGTCAGAATCAAGTCCAGAGTTCAATCACTCAACAATCTGATGCACATTTAAACCAGAATTTGTTAATGGTACCACTGAAAATGAAAAATAAATCTCACCGTTTTGTGACCATAATAAGCACGATAGTATCGAGCAGTATTATAAAACACCTGTCATAAAAAGAAATAGATTTTTCAGTTCAAGTTTCATAAGGCACCTGAGGCTAGCTCAGGTGGTTGGGAGGGTGGGGGTTTGGGTAAAGGGTTACAAGTTGAATCCTTTTCTTGTAAATTACATATGGCCCAAAAAATTCAAGTTTCATAAATAGTTAAGACCCAAGGAATCTAATATTGCATTTCTTTTAGACCCCTAACAAGCAATTATAGTAGGTGAACAGAGTATCTTGTGAGTTGTGACTATGGCATTATCTCTAGTGAGTTTTTTTTATTTTTTTCCTTCTTGCAGCTTGTTTGTACATATCATAGACAAACAAGAAAATTGAAATATAGGTGGTACCAGGGTTCCAATGGCAGGCGAATAAGGGTGCACATAGTACAACTCAACATCTGACTATTCACATTTGAAATCAATGTTTAAGAATATTTGTACCTCACATAATTGCATTTGAAAAGCCAGGTGAACAGAAAAGTAAGCAGAGAAATTGTTGAATATATAGAACATAATCTTCTGTATTAGTGTTTCCTGTGCCATCATTCACTTCCTATACATACAATTCTACAGAGCTCTAATCCAATCAAATATTCAAAGTCATTTAAGATGTGGTAAAGGGAATTACATGTGGATAATTTATGATCACCTTAATTCAAATATCTATCATACTTCATATAAATGAGTCAACTACTTAATCTATCAGTCAAATGTTTCCTTATTCACATAAAGATCTTCCTACAAAGCAGAAAGTAAGCCAGCCCTTTGAAACCTGAGATAAATTTTCTTTCTTATCTTAGATAAACCCATGCAAGCCAATACAGTTTGCAGTGAAGCATACATGTAAATGAACCATCACTTCTCAAATGAGATCAAAACCCATCATTAAGCAAGCTATTACCCTATGTATGAACTATATAGTCATGACAATGCTCCTTAAACAATCCCATTCATTTTCTCCTACTTACTGAAGCCTTTGGGAAACTTAGATATAATTACCTCCTCTGGATGTGCAATTGCATAATCGTATTGTTCCCTTGTGGCCTCATCCTTCAAAATCTGCAAACAAGTTCCATTTCCATCAGTAAGAGCATTTTCTCAGGAAAAAAGTGTTCGATAATCATTAACTGCCAATTTTATCTAAAAGTTTAAACTAGTCTGCTTTTAGAGGAATGTTATTGAAGATGCACTTCTATTTTTCTAAAAGCATGGAGATAACTTACATTGATAGTTCACTGGCCTATTCAGATTTCCAAACTGAAGACCAAATAAGGCATTAAAACTAACGCACCTCATAAGCATTGGCAATTTTAACAAACAGCTTTCTCGATTCTGGATCAGGGTTTTTATCTGGGTGACTGAAATTAGCATTAATTAAAAAACAAAAACCCAATTAGAAAAACGTTAACCACAACCCAAACAACAACTTATTATTGAAAAATAGCTGGAAAAAAAGGCAGAAAAATAACTCACTATTTCAACGAGAGCTTATAGTAAGCTTTCTTGATTTCCGAAGCATTAGCATTCTGAGAAACCCTACATTAAAATTGCGCGTCAGAGCAAGCTAACGAGACGTAAAATGAAAATGAAAGAGAAGTGAATATATATGATTGGGGAAGCAGAGGAGCTGACCCTAGTAGATCATAACAATCATCTTCATCGCAATAGATCGCCGCTGTGGGAGAGATAATAACAGAAAGCACCACAATTAATATAAATGCCGGCAACCGAATCAGTTCTGGTGGTGCCTTCATCGTCGACGCAATCTGTGTCTCACCGGAAGATGGCGCCTTGGCGATTTTTGCTGCCAATCTAATTCGTCGGTGGATGGAAAGATAGTCTCTGACAGCAGTTCGGATCCATCGCAAGCTTCAAATCTTGGACACTCTTAGTTAACTTAAACGACATCGTTTACCGGCGCTTTTTTTTCTAAGCACACTTTATCTTTCACTAAATTTTCAAACTAGTTTTATAACTGATTCTTTTATGATGGTAGGGAGTACGCACCTTCAAAATTGATATTCTCTGACAAAATTAAAATAAGCTAAGCAAAAAAATTTAATAAGATTGATTCGAATAAAAAAAACTAATTACTCATTAATAAAATGATATTTAAATATTTATTATGAAGTACTTATATTTAATATTTGAGTGTTTTAAAAAAATATAGTTTGTGAATAATTAAAAAAATAAAGTAAAAATAAAGAAATTCCAATCAATTTTCATATTTAATAGATTTTTTTTATGATTTTTGGATAGTTTGATTTCATTTTTAATGTTTGATTTTTATAATGAAAAGATTTTTTTTCTTTGGTTAATGATACATAAATACTTAAAACATGCTAAGCTAAAATAAACTCAAATTATCTATAAATGTAAATCAATAAATCTATTTTTATGTTTGATTTATGTTAAAGGAATAATTTAATTTTAAAATCCTTTTAAACTACAACGTTGGACTATTGAACATCCCTACATGTTAGCCCATACGCCACTCCTTGATAGGCCATGAGTTGGCCCTTAACATTTTTTTTGTAAATAATTTTTTTTTTGAAATGATATACATAAAATAAATTTTAAAAATAATTAAGTTAATTTATGCTCTTTATTCATTTGTTATTAAGAATGTGTTTGAAAAGGTAAAAATGGAAAAGAAAAGAATGTAAGAGAAGAGAATAAGGGCTCTTTCAACGTTATTTTATTTTTTTTATTTTTTAAAATTATAAAATTATTTTTTAAAATTTATATTAGTATTATTTTTATGTATTTATATATATTATTAATAAAAAATATTTATTTTTTATATTTTTATGTTTTAAAAAATTAAAATTTAGAATACTTTTAATTATTTTTTATTTTATGTTCTTAAAACACATTTTTTATTTTTTTATTTTTTGTCAAAAATAATTATTTAAAAAAAATTTATTTTTTTATTTTCAAAATCTAAAAATAATTTTTAAAAAATGCAATCAAACAGGCCCTAAGATAATATTTTCTTTGTTTTGATCTTAAATTTTAAGAGAAAAAGAAATTACAAATTTTTTTATTAACCCTTAGTTATTTTTTTATTAATTTTAATCACTCTAAATTAAAAAAATTTTGAGGAATTGCAAATAAGAGAAAAATAAAGTAACAATTAATATATTTTTTTCTTTCTCCTCTCTTTTTCTTTAATTTCTTCACTTTCTTTCTTCTCTTTATTTCTAAACTAACCCCAATATGACATTATCAAAGTTAACAAAATTCAAATAATGAGTTGGTTAACAAATAAAAAAAAAAAACATAGTATAATATAATAACAACATTTTTTTTTGTCAACATACTCAAGCCAAATCATCAAAATTACTTCACATAATAAGTTCATACCCTGCATGTAAGTTTTTTTTTCTTATTTAGTGAGAATAGACATAGAGACCTGCCAAAGCCCCTTTTTAATACTAAAAATATTAAATTATCAAAAAAAGTGTTAATATGTCTAATATCACCCCTTGTAGCTCAATCGGAAATTTCTGTAGCAATCTTATTTTAGGCTAAAATTACCTTATTTTTAGGTTTTAATTTTATACCTTTTCATTTTTTTTAGTTTCAATTTTGTCATTTTTCTTTATTAATTAATGTAATTTCATCTTCTACTCAAATGTTGTCGTGATATCACCATTAACACCATTATATATATATATATATATATATGGAGTCTACATGAAATTAATGTTGTTAAAACATGATTAAATTAATAAAAATATTATGCGAGACCAAAATGGTGTGCAAAAAGTAATTCCCAATACAACTTCTAAAATTTTTTTCACATTCTTACTTTAGGGTTTTGAATGTCCAAGGCCTTATATGAGCTTATCTTTTCGTTTAGCCATGTTATAATCAGAGTAATCCCACTTAGATTTCTCACATGGCTCATGATATTTGAGAAGAGGAAAAATTACATCAATTAATAATAAAGACAATGGACAAAATTAATTTTTTTGGTAAAATTAAATAACAAAAAGTTAAAATGGTCATGAAAATTTAACCACATGGACAAAACTAAAAATTTTTAAGGCTCAAATATAAAAATAAAAAAATAACAAAAATTATAAAGTTATGCAGGTTACCCTCAACTTTAAAAATTGACAAAAACTCCTTAATTTCATACAAGATACCTCTTTGTTAACACTTTTTCAACGGATATTGTTAATTAAAATATATCTACCTCCCTCACAAAAGACACTTTCAAATTTATAATTTTGTATAATATACCCCCTTTATTTTTTCCAATTGTAAATAAGTTCTTAGATAAAAATATTAACAATATGGTAAGTTGTACAAAATTAAAAGCTTAAATAATTTTTTCTAATTTTTAAAAAGTCAAAATGTATAGAATCTCCCTGAACTTTGACCCTTTTGTACATAACACCCTTGAGTTTTGAAACTCAGCAAAAAACACCCCTAAACTTTCAAAACTTTGCACATAACACCATCCATCAAATTTTTTGTCGAAAAGATAATGGTCAAATGCCACATCAGTTAATTTGACTCCACGTCAAATCTATGTTAGATTGCAGATGATTTGTAACTGGGGGTATTTTTGTCATTTCACTTTTTCCTCTTTCTTCTTTAGTCTTCTAGCGAAGGCAGACGAACGGCCAGAATTTATGAATGACAGTGAAACTTTATGGATGGGCGACAATTAATGGCAGTTCTTTGACACCACCACGTGACAATCGAAAATGGCAAAATTGTGGAAAACACGAATGATTCGACAGACAATTCTACAAATTTGTGACTTCAACAGACAATTTGCATGTCAAAACATGGATGTTCGCGACTACACCTCGATTCGAGACTTCGCCTCTATCGAATTTGTGAACATTTCTAACAAGTCGTCTAATTTTCGTCATCACACGGAAACTTCCTCGCACACTTGTTCGATTTTCGTCTTCACGACCGTTTAATTTTTGTCTTCGGCGAAGCTTCCTCGCGCACTCATCCAAAGGATCTGTCATAGTGGTTTGATTTTCCTCCCCACAGCCGTTCGATTTTCGGAAGCCTCATGCACGAATGGCAACCCTCACAACATATACGAAAAGAGTGAGGAAGCTTCTATGCGATTTTCATTTGTTGCGTCACGATGGTTCTTCAGCACAGCGATAAAGGATGGTGTTGTTTGTGGTAGCTTGTAGTGGTGACAGTGGGGCGGCAGATGTGCGACAGTGGCAGGAGATCAGACGAAAGAGAAAGAGAAGAGGAGGAAGGAAGAAAAAAAGAGTAAAAAGACCAAAATGCCCTTGTCCCAACTCAGCATGTTTGCCTACATAGAATCAAATTTAGTTGATATAGAGTTGACCGTTATCTTTTGGACAAAAAATTTGACAGATGGTGTTATGTGCAAGATTTTAAAAGTTTGAGAGAGTTCAGTGTTAAGTTTCAAAACTCAATGAAGTTATGTGCAAAATGGCCAAAGTTCAAAAGGTTATGTGCATTTTGGCCTTTTTAAAATGAAAGAAAATAAATTGCACAATTCTTTTAATTGAACAAAAGTGTTTACATTTTAGTCATGTTTTAAATTGCAAAATCTACTTTTTAATTTGGAAAAAGCATCTTCTATGTCATCAGATTTTATATCAATTTTTAATTTCGTTTTTAAAATTTTTTTACGGTTAATTTTGTTCCTCAAATTTTAAATTACAATCAATTTCATCCCACTAACTTTGATGACCAAATTATTTAAAAAATAGTGATGTGACATTTGACGTAATGTTAAAATATTGAACAAAAAAATAAAATATTAACTCATACTAAATTTGTAGACATGATATTAGATGTCACACTATTATTTTGCATTAATAATTTAAACAACATTAGGTTGTAGGATAAAATTGATTATAATTTAAAATTTTATAGACAAAATTGATCACAAAAGAATTTTAAGGACGAAATTAAAAATTAATATAAAGTGTTTACATTTTAGTCATGTTTTAAGTTGCAAAATTAAGCATTTTGGCCTTTTTAAAATGAAAGAAAATAAATTGCACAATTCTCTTAATTGAACAAGAGTGTTTACATTTTAGTCATGTTTTAAATTGCAAAATCTACTTTTTAATTTGGCAAAAATATCTTTTATGTCATCAAATTTTATATCAATTTTTAATTTTGTTTTTAAAATTTTTTTATAATTAATTTTATTCCTAAAATTTTAAATTACAATCAGTTTCATCCCACTAACTTTGACATCCAAATTATAAAAGAAAATTAGTGACATTACATTTGACATAATGTTAAAATATTAAAAAAATAAAATGTTAACTCATATTAAATTTATAGACATGATATTAGATGTCACACTATTATTTTTTGTTAATAATTTAAATAATATTAGGTTATAAGACAAAATTGATTACAATTTAAAAATTTTTAGATAAAATTAACTATAAAAAAAATTTTAAAGATAAAATTAAAAATTAATATAAAATTTTAGTACATAAAATGTATTTTTACCTTTTAATTTTAAATATCAAATTAAAATTTTTAAAATGGAATGAATTTTATAAGGCTGAAAGGAGTAATTAACCCATTTTTCATGTCAACTTATTGAGATAAGGTTTGAATTCCATATTTATATTTGATATATTTCAATGGAAAAAAAAACATGTGTACTAATATTTGATTCAATTAACTTGGGACTTAGGAGCAATTTCATTCACTATATCTTACACATGTATTGTTAAAATATTTTAGAAGCCGTTACGTTATATAAAATACCAATTTAGTTATTTTGAGTTCAAAAAATAATTCATTCAAGATTTGTCGAACATTAAATGCATATGTAATATTGTCGCCCCCAGATGAGGCTGTCATTTATATATAGGTCCCATGGTTATTCAAGGACACGAGGTTCCTTGCGTACGTTTCAGCTATGAAAACTCATTATGAGATGAAAGTGAAACATATTTTCCAATTCTGAGACTATTTTTTGGTCCGAAAATGGAAACTTACTTATTTTGAGAGTGTCGCTTCAGTTAATTGTACAGAAACAAGAAGCGTGGATTTAGGACTACAGTTGCAGGACCTGCATTTATATATTATACATTGTAGCTTCTTTTTTTCGTTGAAATTATTGGTATTAAAAAATTTATTAAATTCTAATTAATTTAATTTAAATTTGTATATGTCTCATAATAAGAGTAAAATCTTTTTAGTATAAATTTTTTTATAAACAAAACTCAAATCTAAGAAGGATAGATGATTTATATGAAATATATGTGGAGCTTCTTCAACGAAATAGAACAAATCAATTTCAGAGAAAGGCCCACTTGTGTGTTTTTTGAGGATGATAATGGATCTTGCTTCGACAATATTATTTGATCTTAGATCTGTGTCTATATTATAAACTTTTTGCATATGTGGAAGAGTAGGAAGGGCCCATTTAGCTTACTCGTGCAAATTATTGGATAATATTAGTAAAATTTTCCAAATTTGACTTTGATAATAGAGGGGCTCCCTTTCTGCATTGTGCTTCCTTGCCTGTTTTCTATGTATCATTAATTGATCCAATAAATAATAGGATAATGAAAATTTTTTAATGTAATACTTAAGATAGTTAAATAATTTTATTGTCATAACATAAATTACATATTGTACAAAAAATAATTTCATCAATAAAAAATAAATTAAAAAAAGATTTGTATAATATTATATCAAAATATTAAGTTTAATTTTTAAAACTCTAACATGATGATATAATTTTACCAAACTTCACGGGAAGTTGGAGTAATTTAACATAGATAATTGAGTTAATATAATGTTATATAAAGTTTTAATTTTATCTTTTATTTTTAATAATTGAATTGATTTCTTCCTCTAGCTACCAAATATTGTCAATTATATTTAAAATTTAGGTAAAATTATTTAGTCAAAGTAAACTAACGCTTTATATTCTCCTATAATCTCTTATTCTCTCATATCTCATATATTTAAATTTTTTTATATTAATATACTCAATTATATATGATTCTCGGACAAAAACACACCATAAATGCTAAACAACAAAGTGATATATGATAATATAGATAGCATATTTTAAATTATATTTTATCATTTGGATTTCATGGAAATAAAGGAGTTGAAAAAATAAATTTTAATATATATATATTTGTTTCTAAACAAATTAAAGTAATTTTCATCTATAATATATTCTATGTATTCATACCTTATAGTCTTTGGTCTTAAGATATAATATGAATACAAAATATATATATATATATATAAGAGATTGTAAAATTAAATAATTTTTATTATTTCTTTATAATATTTTAAAAATATAATAATAAAAAAATATGAGATGTACTAAATGTAACTTATTATTATTATTTTAATCCCATAATTTTTATTTCCAATCAAAATATTCTCTTCAAAAGTTATTTGTGATGCTATAATACATTTAAATTTAAATTTAATATAAAATGGCATCATTTGAAGGTTAAGACACCTAGCTAGTTAAAGATTATCTGGGATCACCTTTTTGGTCTAATGATAGGCCATCATAATTAAAAAAAAAAGTTTGTAAAACAATAAAATAATAATTTTCTATTCTTTTTCTCTTTCCAATTAATCAAAGTGTTGAGATATCATTGACATAAAATAAAACGGAAGCAAATAACTACCACACGACATTGTGCGACTCATGAAAAATACAATATTCATAGGAGTGATTAAAAGAAAAAAGCGATTGATTAAAGAAGTATACGTTGTAAAAGGAAAATATAATAGACTTATATGTAATTTTATATATATTTTTATTAAGTTCTTTAATTAAAATATTATAAATAAAATAAACTAAAAAATAATTATAGAAAATAAATTATACATATATTAATTTTATTTTTTAAAAAAATGAGGAGGCAACAAAATTGCAGAAAAGCACATGGAAACAAATAGCAAAAGGGAATGGGGCTAGCGATAGGCCACGTGTCAAGACGTATAGGTTGGATATTAAAATAGAAAAGTGAGAATCTTTAAGGACCTCATAATCATTGAGCTGCCTCAAGAGGACCCATCTTCACGACAATGGCTCGACACGTCGTTTCGCTCTCCACTCAATTTCACGGACCCCCCGGTCCCTCCCCGTCTTCCTCCTCCCTATAACCCATCAATCATACTCATATATTTCACACAACAAATCTTAACTTACATATTATTGCCTCACTGAAACCCTTAGATCGTTCGTTATAAAATTAATTAACACTTGTTCTAAAATTACATCTACTATTAACTAAAATATCGGAAACCAAAATGTCACATCAATTATAAATTATAAATAATTAAGGAAGTGAATTCATTTAGATATAATTTTTTATATTTTTATTATTATTTTTTAATAAAAATATTTTTAAAATATTCAATTATAGAATGCTGAGTTGTAATAAATAATTATTTATTTATTTATTATAAAATATAATAATAAAAAAATAAAATTATACATAAATTTATTTCGCAATTTAAATTTATATTACATTTACTGTCAAATAAAAAATTAAGTTATACTTATAAGTAACCTCAATTTCATCCATTTATTTTTTCTTTAATTATGAAATTTAATAATTTAGAAATAAACAACATGAGTCAACCAGAAAAAATGGGTCAGTGGGTTGATTGAAATTTTGACAAATTAATTGGTTCAAGATTGGAATAATTGCAACTTAATATAATTTATCTACTTGGAGTGGTATAGCTCCTAGATCATCGATTCGATTAATCGTGTTGGTTTGGGTCCCAATATAATTGCCACATGTAAATAATTTATTTAACTCTTATAATTAAAAAGAAACATGTTATTTTTTATATTTTCAAAAAATTTATTATCTATTTTATTTTTAATATAGATCTTTTCTTTATAATTGATGTAAAAAGAGAATAGTGTTTTTTTTTTAATCCTTTACTCTCAATTCAAATAGTTCATCTTTTGCAGGCAAACTAAACCTCAACATCACTTAATTACAACAAAAGAAAATGTTTGCTTCGGTGAGTCTATTATTTATGGAAAAAAAAAATTTATGAGCAGTTTTTTTTTATAGAAAACTCAAGTATTCTCAATCATATTAAATTTATGATTAATTTTTATCAGGTAAGAATATTAAGGTGAATTTTCTTAACAAATATGTTTCTCAAGATTTAAATTTATGTTTTACTCCTCATAGAGATAAGATTACTTTCATCTCAATAAAAAATTTATTGATAGTTATGAACACTTTTATATATTTATAGTTAATTTTTTTAATTAGAAAGTGATATAAATATATATATATATATATATATTACAATTTATCATTTTAAGATTAGATTATGTAAAGTATTTAATGGGATATGTAGTTAGAGACAAAATAAGATAGGAAATTCAAGGTGAAGTCTAGATAAGACGAAGGCAAGGGTCTAGATCATAAAATCCCAATTAAACATTAAGACACTATAAGAAAAGTGAGTTTTAGTGGTGACAAAAAAAGTCGCCACTGAAAGATCATTATGGTGGCAACATATATATGTTTTGGAAGTTTCCTTTGTTGGCTTAAACACGGGACATTAAAGACTAAGGCAAGGAAGATAACCACTATGTCACAGGAGCCTTTGTTACTTATTGTACAACGTCTAATATATAATAGGAGCGATTAAAACATCATCTATTAAATCTGGCATCTCGCGCGAGAATATGACATTGCCTCTAAAATTTCCCTTTTTTATGCATTCTCTCAAACTTTCTTCACTGTTGTCCTTCATTGTCTATCTGTAGTGTGCTTCACCGTCATTCCATCGCATAAGAACCACCGTTGCGTTCACCATCACGTTTACAATCTTTTGCCATAGCGTTCTTCACTGTCATATTCTTGTGTTCACCGTCACAACATTCTTTGTCCATTGCATCGTCCATTATTATTTTTGACTGCTTCTCTGTTTACACTTGCTGGCCAACCTCCGTGGACACTGGTTAGTGCGTTTTATCAACTGATTCAAGCTTTAATGGTGATGTTTGGTTTGATTTTCTCCCATTTGCAATTTTTGTAGATAATGTAAAGAATGGATGTTGCTGATTCTGTGATGTTTTGTTGTAATTTCTGTAGTTAACACAATGTGAAAATATTTTGTTGGTTCTATGATTTTCTGTTGCTGGTTCTGTGATTTTTTTGCTAAAATTTGTGATACTAACCACCTCAAGGAATAATTAACAAATATCAAATCATGAAAGGAGAAATATAAGACTTATTTTTCCAAATATTTGTCTTTAAAAACATTATTGGCAGGGTGTGATGGTTGAAACTTGAAAGTGATATGATAAGGACATCTCATTTTGTTGTCAAAGTCCACCATTGAAAATAATAGAATGCTCAAATCTGAATAAGTCATTTTTTTTCTTTGACAATAATTATAGATATTATTACAATAAATTCTAGATTATCTAAAAAAATTTAGCTGTTTTTCTTGTTTAGGTTTTTTAATAGAAGGTGTATTTCATGATGTTTATATTGTTGATGAGTCTTGATTCAATGAATTGAGACAACTAATAAAATATTGGATAAAATATAAAAGACTCTCTTGATTATCACCTTTAATTATGTGCAAAAAGTTTTGAAATGTTCTTACCGAAATGTAGGAAAATAGAATGGACGAAAGTTGGCTAGATATAAAAAATAGAGCGGATCTAACATATATAAGAGGAATAGATGGATTTCTTGAATGGGCATACAATTAACCAGGGGTGAATACTTTGATTCGATGTCCATGCAAAGGGTGTAGGAACACAGAGTTTAAGCTAAGAAATATGGTGAGATTCGATTTATTGAAAAAAGGATTTTAGAATAGTTACAAAATGTGGGACTTACATAGAGAAGCCTTTGTAAGAACCAATAGTCGTAGTTGTGATGGCTAAGGGGAAGATGACAATACTATGATTGATGATATTAACGAGATGATACATGATGCTTGTGGATTTACAAACATAGAGAAAATGAACGGTGTTTTTGAAAACAGAGAAGAACTAAATGTATATGCAAAAAAGTTTTTTGATTTACTAAAAGATGTAAAGACAGAACTTTATCTTGGATCTAATAAAGTGTCGAAGTTATTCTTTGTAGTTAGGTTACTTCACTTGAAGTGTCTTAATCATTGGACCAATAAGTCAATCAATGCGATTCTTAGCTTCTTCAAAGAAATTCTTCTCAATGGGGTTGTTATACCTAATTTACTATGAAGCCAAAAAGATTATTAGGGACCTAGGTTTGGATTATAGAAAAATATATGTATGCAAAAATGATTGCATCTTATATTGGCGAGAGTATGCCAATGCAAATTTATGTCCTATATGTAAGAAGCCTAGGTGGAAGTCAAGTGACTCATAAGGGAAGAAAGTATCAAGAAAAATCTTGCGTCATTTCCCAATTAAACCTAAACTGCAAAGGTTGTTTATGGCAAAACACACAGCTAAAAAAATGAGGTAGCATAAGGAGAAATAAGTTGATGATGACATTTTAAGACATCCTTGTGACTCACTGGCTTGGAAATCGTTCAACCAACAATACCCTAACTTTTCTAATGAACCAAGAAATGTTTGCTTAGGCTTAGCAA
Organism: Senna siamea; assembly: GCA_031216115.1. NCBI lineage: Eukaryota > Viridiplantae > Streptophyta > Magnoliopsida > Fabales > Fabaceae > Senna > Senna siamea. The sequence continues at coordinate 3,409,648 of CM062355.1, read as the reverse complement.
GTGATAGGTTCCAACCTTATGGAAATATGAGTGCTAATCATAGTAAATGGCATGTTGTTCTTGTTCCATATAATCTTCCACCTTAGGATTACATGAAGAACCCATACTTTATGATAACACTCTTAATTCCAAGCCCTAAATATCCAGGAAATGACATAGATGTTTACTTGCAATCAATGATTGAAGAGTTGGAAGAGTTATGGGAAGGAGGGGTAGAAACTTATGATGCTTACTCACAATCTAATTTTCTATTGTAGGTAGTTTTGATGTGGACAATTAATGACTTTTCAGCATACAAAAACCTTTCTAGATGGACAACTAAAGGTAAGCTTGACTGTCCGTGTTGTTATAAATATACACACAGTGTTTCTTTACATAACAAGCTATGCTACATGGGACATTGTCATTTCTTACATACCAATCATCCATGACGTCGAAATCGAAGGGCATTTAATGGAAAGTGGAAAATGACATGACGCCTTCTCCATTGGCTGGTGCTGAAACATTTGACCAATTAGAACAACTGAGAATCATGACTTTTGGGAAATGCTAAAAAAAAATACGACCAACCAACCAATTCTTGTAATTGGAAGAAGCAGAGTATATTTTTCCAACAACCTTATTGGAAAAATCTTCTTATACGACATAATCTTGATGTCATGCACATTGAGAGAAATATATCCGACAATCTTGTTTCAACAGTGATGAATATGTCTATAAAGACGAAGGATACATTGAAGAGTCAGTATGGTTTAGTGGACTTAGATATAAAGCAAGGGTTGCATCCAATTGAAGATGAAAGAAATATTTTGTTACTTACTGCATGCTATGCATTGTCTATAGATGAGAAGTTAAAGGTTTATAACTTTCTTACTAATTTGAGGGTTTCTGATGCATTTGCTTCAAACATTTCACGTTATGTCAACGTCTGTGAAAGAAAAATATTTAGATTGAAGTGTCATGATCACCATGTATTTTTGCAGTATATATTTTTAATTGCGATTCGTGGCCTTTTACCTAAGGAAGTTTACGAACCAATAGTAGAATTAGGCAATTTTTTTAAGAATGTTTGTTCTAAGTGCTTGACAATTGAAGATCTTGATAAACTGGAGGCCCAAATTACGATCACTTTATGCAAAATAGAGACCATATTTCCACCAGCTTTTTTTGATGTCATGGTCCACTTATCTGTTCACTTAGCTAGAGAGGCAAAGCTTGGTGGACCCATGCAATATTGGTGGATATATCCAATTGAGAGGTAATGCATTGTATATAGGTACTAGATAATTAATAATGTATTCATTTGATTACAAAGCTTATAGTAGTTTCTATTTATGACTGTAGGTACCTACGCACTCTCAAATCATATGTCCGTAATAAGGCTCATCCAGAAAGATCCATTGCAGAAGGCTACTTGGCAGAAGAATGTCTAACCTTTTGCTCGCGATATTTGAAGAACATTTCAACCAAATTCAATAAACCAGTTAGGAATGATGATTGACCTGATAAGGATTGTGAGATGTCCATCTTCAAAGAAAGTGGTCAACCAAGAGAGGGTTACAAAAAAATTACTCTATATCGTTTAGAGTTTAACCAAGCTTGTATGTATGTGCTCCAAAATTGTGAGGAGGTTTGTCCATTTATGAAGTAACTTCAAACAACTTCTGTAATATAATTATGTACAATCTTTAATATAAAGAGTTCACAACATTTCTCTTATAATATGTAAGGAGCACCAAAAGGAGTTTGAGATGTAAACATCAACAGTAGATGAGAGGAGTAGTAGGGAATTCCTTGATTGGTTTCGTACACATGTATTGGTTTATATAAACTTAGGGCCTAATGCATTATTTTTTAATTTATACTTTAGTTTCTTAGTGATGACTTACAACACCTTATTTATTAAGGTTTTTAAGCTATTTGCACAACAATGTGTAAGTGAGGAGATGATAAGCTTAGCTGTAAGTCCTTTTCAACAGGTGCACAGATATTCCACGTTTATAGTGAATGGATATAAATTTCACACAAAAGATTATGCCTCAAGAAGAAAAACACAAAATAGTGGAGTTTTTGTAAAAGGTGATTATTCAAATCCTGAAAAGGAGTACTATGGTGTATTAGAGGATGTTTATGAACTTTCTTATATCAAAAATAGGAAGGTATACCTCTTAAAGTATCATTGGTGGGACGTTGCTCATTTAGAAAGAGGATATAAAGTAGATAGATATGGATTTATAAGTGTCAATACTCAGGGGTCATTAATATGAATGAGCCTTTTGTCTTAGCATCTCAAGCAGACCAAGTGTTCTACTTAGATGATGTGATTGATTTAGGTTGGTTGGTTGTTGTGAAGACAAATACACATGACCTATTTAACATGCTTGCAGAAGATGATGGTGATGATGGTAACCATGTGTCGCTCGATGCAGAAGCGTATCAACAACTTGGGCTTGATCAATTAAATGCTTCAATTGCCAATGTGGTGGACAACAAGATTGTAGTTCTTGTTTAAAGGGTAGATGTTAAACCATAGACTATCAATCAAGAAAGTGATGAAGCATAAAGAAATATGCATAATGCTGATAAAGTTAATTTCATTGATGATAGTGATATAGAAGTGAGTGTAACCGAGGAAAGTGAGGAAGAAGACTTCATATCTGACAATAACACACAAGACACAGACGATTCGGATCACTAATTAAAGGTTGTTATAGCATAGATATAAGTGTAACCACAAACTCTTGTTAGGTTTTACCTTTTTCTGTTTAATCTAAGCATATATATCTTACTATTTATAACTTTAATTTATTTTGTTTACCATATAGATGAATTGTTGTTTAATTTTTTAAATACAACGTTGCAGGAAATGTCAGAAGTTGGATGAGGTTGAGGCCTTAAGGGTATAAAAGCTTGTTCACGTCAAGGAAGATGTATCAATCAAAGAGAAGTGAGTTCAGCGATTTGATTGTTGTTACCACATGTTGATAGTGGTCTATAGCGTCCTCATCAACTAAATGAGGATTCTCCAATGGCCTCTAGATGAAGCCATCAATTGAGAGAGGATTCCTTAATGGCCAAAGGATCACAGTATCAACTGAATGAGGAATCTTTAATGGCACAAGGGTTAAGGAATTTGAGCAGTGTATGTTAATGTATCTTTATACTTTTAGGTCGATAATATCTAAAAGTAAGATTGTTAACCATTTCTCCTTTTCTTATAGCTTCCTGCACTTTTAAGGTTAGCAGAGAAAAATATAAGTTCATTATAGTGGACATGAAGACAAAATTTGGAAACAAGATCAAGATTGACATCCCCGAAGATATTCAATGAGTTTTGGCCCTGGGGCTAGAGATATAGCCAATTACTGTAGATTTGTTGTGAGGCAACCTATCTCTTTTAGAGCTGGAAGATGGCAAAACGATTTCGCCACATATGGATAAGCAATGTGGCTGAAAGTCAAGGTAATAAGTTAAAATATATATATATAACTTTGTAGTTTTGAAAATTTTTTACAAAAAGGATATATTGTAAGAGAAGTTTGAGATTAACAATGATAGAAAACATATGGTGTTGGAAAAATTTGTCATCAGCATTATGCAGTGACTTTTTAGGGCATGAAAGCACAAACATTACAACCACTTCAGCACTGAAGAAGAGATTGGCTCATTGGCCCATGGATGTTACTCCTGAAGATTGGGAGTGATTGGTAGCTCATTATGGTTCAAATAAATTCAAGGTAACGTGTAATTTAGTGTTGTTTAAACTACTTGAACCACAAGAGTTTTGATTTAAATATTTAAACTACAACACTTAATCTCAGTAACATTTTGATTTAGTTATTTAAACTATGAGAGTTTCATTCTTGTAGGCTGTTAATGAAAGGAACAAAATAAATAGGGCAAAACAAAAAAAATTACATACATGTAGCCCTCGCTCCTTCGCTGAGATAAAGGAATCTATAGTAAGTATTTTAAATATATTTTTAAATTACTTAACTATGTGATGACATTTGCTTACAAGTGTCTTTATTGTAGAGAGATCCTGAAACTGGAGAAAAGGCACCGAATGATAAAGTGTGGGAGCTCCAGCATGCTCGTAGAACAAAAGAAGACGAAGTGGTCTAGTCGGACCCAAGACTATAGGAAGTTCATGTATATATACAATTTTGGCATATATTTTGAAGTTTCAATTTCATTTCTTGTATGATAGAATCATCATTTGCATTAATATAGGTGAACATTCAAGAGGTTATGTCCTAGCAATAAGAAAATTAGAATCCACTAACTGGAGATGAGATTTTGGCATCTATGCTTAGGGAGAGGTCGGGATTTGTTTGTGGAAAAAACTATGAAAAGAAGCCATCAGGTAAGAAATCTCAACAACAAGCAGATGTCGAAGCCAGCATGTCCTCCATAATTGAAAGTGTACGCAAGAAGATGCAAGCTAAGTTTCAGGAAGAGCGTGTTCAAATATAATATGAGATAGAGAAGAAGTTGTAAGAAAAGCTTAGCTGGAAGCTCTAGGAAGAGTGTGCTCAGATGTAAGCTGACCTTGATTATAGGTAAGTTAAGCAAGATCGCAAGATACAAGCACATTTGGATATGATAATGTCAAGAATTCAGCAGGTATTGTGTTGTTCAATGAATTATTGGTGGTAATGGGCTGAAATTTAACTGTTGATTGAATTGTTGATAGTTATGGGCTAAAATGTAATTGTTGATTGAATTGTTGGCGGTAATGGGTTGAAATTTAACTATTGATTGAATTGTTGATGGTTATGGGCTGAAATATAATTGTTGATTGAATTATTGGTGGTCATGGGCTGAAATTTAATTGTTGATTGACTTGTTGATGGTTATGTGCTGAAATTTAATTTTTGATTAAATTTTTTGTGGTAATGGGCTGAAATTTAATGGTATTGTGTTTTATAGTTTTATGATATTGGGCTATAATTTTGATATTAAACTATTAGCTTGGTTTTAGACTTGAGATGTGGGTAGTATGCTGTCCAAATATAGGCTTGCTGTTGAGTTGGTTTTCAATATGAATTTGGCTTGCCTTTTAGGTTGGAGAAGTGGCCTTAGTGATGTTGAATTTGCACGTTGTATTGTCTTTTATCAGTGATATTGTTTTTTCTATAATTATGAAATTAATTATACTTATTCTTAACGTTTTTATTTTACACAAGGCCAAATTTCGGGGAGGAATGACAACTCTGGACAAAAATGATGCATTGAATGTTCTGTATTACTTTATTGTAATCAGTTGTGTACTTATTGTAAATTATGTTATTATCAACAATATATTGTAATTATGTTCTGTATTACTTTATTGTAATCAGTTGAACGTTCTATAATACTACTTTTGTGCAATATATTGTATTTTGGTCTATAATTTTACTTTTTCATACTTTTTAGGGTACAAGAAATTTAAAAAATATCAAAAAAATAAAAGAAAAAGGAACCAAAAAATAGAAGGCTTCGATGGTGACATTATCTTGTCGCCACTGAAGAGACTATTGGTGGTGTAAATTAAACCGCCACTAAAACAAGTTTTAGTGGCAGTTTAATAATTGTTGCCACTGAAACCATCAATTGTGGCAACAAGTAGAGTTGCCACTGAAACAAAATTCAGTGGCAATAGTTTTTGTCGCCACTAATAAGAGTTTTAGTGGCAGCTTGTTGTCACCACTGAAACTTCTTTCAATAGTGACTTTGTACGTCGCCACTGAATCAAGGATTCTGTGACAACTTTTGTCATCTAAATAACAAATTCTATGGCGACGTATCATCAGCATCGATGGCAATAATTGTTGCCATTATAAGTGTCTTCAATGGCATTAGTTTTTTTGTTGCCACCATAGACTTTTAGTGACGAATTTTTCAGTGGCGACAGGTGACTGTTGATTTGTCGCTACTATAGCTTTTTAGTGGCGACATTCTTACTTTCAGCGACAACTTTTGTCACCACTGAAAGACAAAATTCTTGTAGTGAGATTATTATGGATAAAGTACTATAGTTTTTTTTTATTTAGATTTAAATTTGAGTGGGTAATAAAATTAATTATCATCTTCAAACACATAGAATCCTTGAATCACTGGACTTGTTTATCTAAAAAAAATTCAAAATGATTATTTTTATTTTAAATTATAAATTATCCACATATAAAGTTATAAAAAAATACATACAAGTTATATAAATTATATTATGTAAACTTTAAATATATAATTAATGTAAAATCTTAAAAAAATAATCCTTACAAAATTATAAAATATAACAATTTATAGATTTATATTAAAATTAAATTATCTTATTGATAAAATTGAAATAAATAATATAATTTATATTTATATATATTATTCAATATAAAAAATTAAATATATATTTATAATATAAAATAATATTTAAATAATTTATATAGAACAAATTTGAGTACAAATTAAATACCACTATTTTCAAAAATCAAACCTAAATCTAGACATATTTTTTAATATTCAAATCAAACAAATAAATTTTATAAATATTCATAATATATAAATATTTTTATCATCTTTAATAACTTCCTCTTTCCCATTCTACTTGTGCCGATCTCTCTTGAAATTTATAATTTTTTTAGTCTCAGAGAATCCAAATTGAGACATTATAAAGTTATTCACTTCATAACATACACAGACGCAAGAAAACAAGCATTCTACATGTATCTATTCCTTTTGTATGTACGTCTGCATATGAAACACACACAATATATTATAATATGTGACACAAATATCTAGATTAATTAAAAAAAAAAAAAAGAAAGACATGAAGCGTCGACGGAGGGTAGAAATGGAAAGAGAAAAGTAGTGGGTATGGTGGTGGCAGATGGAGGGTAGACAAGAAAACATCCTAGGCCCATTTACAACTAGGAAATGTTGGGTGTGTGGAAGATCATCACATGCTTTCAAATTCTATGCAGTTCGCGAAACTTTGAATATTTAATAATTTGTGAGGCCAATTTGCACATTCAAATATGTACATCCGTATAGTCTCTGAGCAAAGCCTTTTTGGTCTGATTCAACGAATCAATTTGTGTGGGACCCATCATCAGCTACCCCTCCCACACTCAGAAATCACAATCCTCTATTTAAATTAATACTTTTCATTTAAACAGATTTTTTTAATACTTTTGATAATCAATTTGTTAAAAACACCATGTATTTAAAAGAATATATGAAAATTATTATAATTAATTAAAATAATTAATATTTTTAAGTGTGGATATGAATATGTTGAGCCTTTTTTTAATACTTTTACTGAAATACTCTAATTTTCTATTTGCTTTTCTCAGAAAAAGTAAAATTGTTTTTTAAAAAAATATGAAAGTTTTACATCTAACAAACCAAAGAAGCAAGTTCTCAATTGTGATATAAAAAAATAATAATTTAAAATTAAATAATTTAGGACAAAATATTATTATCTTTGTAATTTATCATAATACCCTTATTTTTTTGATCTTTCACAGACGCAAACTCTTAACGTATAAATTATATTTATTCTTTTTGAGTAATTATATATGTGTGTGTGTGTGTGTGTATAATTTTAAGACATATAAAACAGAACATAGAACATTTATATGTAAATGTATATTTTTTAAATATTTAAAATATTGGTTATAATTTTATTCTTTATATTTTAATTAATTAATAGTAATAACTTTAAAAATTAACAATAATAAATATTTGTAACTATTTATTTATTTAAATAACTTTAATAACAAAATAAATCTATACCTATTCTTTTTCATAATTTGATAGTGAAAAGTATTTTTTTAATACAAATTAATCAAATATTAGTTGTTTTTCAAATAGTCAAATACTGATCAAAGTATTTTTAAACTAAACTGGCTAAACATAAAATATTTTTATTTTACAATATTTTTTCTAAAATATTTTAAAATAAATAAATTTTTAAAACGTCACGAAACAATCCACCATAAGCCGAACACCACATAGATTTCAATTTTGTAGCAACCCCATCAAACTTTTCCATTGGTTTTCTTATTACTATTAGTGTCATCTCACATATCAAATCTTAATCTCATCATTGTTGATGATATTATATATGTGGACTTGCTATACTAATTAGTTTCTCAGAGAATAGTACATTATGATTTATTTTTTAAAAAAATTATTTACTACTAATTAATTTTAGAGTGTTTATACTTCTATTTTTTAAATGATGAAGAATTGACGAGTAATATAACAAATTTTAAGAATTGAACCATTGATATCTATTATGTATGTATTCATAAATTTTTACATAATTAAATTGATTTGTTCTTATTTTATAAATAGAATGAGAAAATTCTGTGAATGGAAATTTGGGTGACCTGGGGATACATCATACACAGTTCTTTGTAGTGTAGATTTACTACCTCGTCATTGATTCATTGTCTCTTTCAATTGTCTCGTTGATTGAGAAAGATTAGCCATATAATCATGCTCCATTATTAGGTTATATGGCTACTGATTCATTAATCATTGCCAATGGCACCCTCTTTGTCTTACCATTCAACAGTAGAGCGCAGCTCTGATGTTCACATTTCTGTACAATGATTACATAAAACTGGTCCTGTCTCTTTTTCATTAATTTTTTTAAGACTTTTTTAACTGTGTGTTGTGAAGAGAGACAACGGTTAAATGTTAATCCTACATTAGCTAATTGATCCTATCTCTGTTATCTATAGCCCCAGCACAATAAATTACAGTGCCAACTCAGACTTCCTCTGTTTCTGGTTTAGGATTTTAGACATGCCCTTTTGGAAGATTACCATTTTGATTTTACTTTCCCAAGAAAACGTGATGACCCATTTGCAGCAAGGCAGTCACGATGCGTACCAAGAAGGAAAGTTTTTAATTTTTCCAGTGAAATTAAACAATAAACAAGCTCAGTCACTGTCAAGATATTGCGAAGAGCCAATGGTGTTTGATAAAGTGCCTCAATGGGATATTTTCATTATTTTGAGACCCTCATTTGCCGAGACTGATTCTCATGTCCTTTCCCGTGTAAGCAACGCACATGTCTTAGCCTCAAATTTTCATCCTCGTTTATTATTTTCTAATAAACACATGACATGTGAAATTCTTTTACAAGAATCTAATTATGTGATATTAAACTGTAAAATTTTTTTATTGAATAACTTGATAGCATATATCCAAAAATTAAAATGCACGTAAATTTTGTCAGATTTATAAATGTTAACGTGCATGTGACTCCCAAGATGGAGCCACGTTTGGGTGCCGACATGAACTGAGAGATATACGGTTAGGCTCTGATGTTTTGCAGTGTACTAACTAATCACATATCTCTTCCCATGTGGTTTTGTTTTCACTTTTGGTTATAATTTTGGCTAAGTATAGTGTCAAATTGACTTGAAATTAACTAATTAAACCAAAGTCAATCATATTGATATTAATGCATAAAATAGAAGAACTATTATGGAGTATGGTTCTCATTTCTCCAAGTCTCTCTTTCTCCATCTCTTCCTCTGTCGAGGCTGTTTCTTTCTCACTCTCCCCTGTTATTTCTAAATCCTATATATATATATATATTAGAAACGTATCATTGATGCTTTATAATAAAAAAGAAATATATAAAATGAATCTGCAATATATTTTCTCTGATAACACCATGAGCCGCGTGGTCTTCTCTTCAGCAGAAGTTTTCAATATCCTGTCATCAAAATGTCCTTTGGTACATCCATCCATCCATCCATCAGTGATGGATGACAATAATTGATGGGCTTTTGCTGCCTATAAATTATTGTTCTCTCAGTCTTAATTTCTTATAGGCTCAAAGCCCAACTTCATCATATTCTTCTTATGTGAGTATACTCGCTACTATTTCTCCCATTAATATCTTCTGCTTTTATTTTCATCTTCTCCATTTCTCCTTCACCATATATTGTTTCCATATAACATGAAGCCTTCTTTTTCTAAATTAGAGTTTCAATGACATGTAATTACATAGCATTCAAAGGCACATAAATTTTAATTTCAAGATTGTGTTTATATATATGTTTATGGGTTTCAGATTTTCAGTACAGCTGCTTTTTAAGATTTTCTTTGCAGGACTGAAATTGCAATATGCACACCATCTGTTTGCAAGTTAAAGGAAGCACAATGGAGTCTGACAATCAGGTAATTAATTAACTGATTAATAACTATTATGGACATATGATGTTATATGTTTCAACTTGTCTAGGTATGAATATGATGTTTTTAAAATTTTTTTAAAAAGTCAACAGATCGAGTCACTAGGTTTGACTATATATCTGATCCGATTCTAGAGTTGTGACCATGTGAATGTCAGTCACACTACAGATTTAAAACAACTACATCTTTCCATCAACCATAGTTGCTGCCACACTAATCATTCTCAAATTCCAACAACCTTAGTTTGCTACCACATGATTATCTTCCTAGAAGGAAAATAAACTTTTTTATTTTATTTTATCATTCTTTGACTAAGAATCTCTCTCTCTCTCTCTCTCTCTCTCTCTCTCTCTATATATATATATATATATCTAATTAATAATTGCTTTGGTTAGTGGAGCGCAGTCTCATTAAACATACACTATTATGAGAAAAAATGTTGGTATATTGATTAAGCAACTATAGATAGACATGCATGTAACAATGTCTGACATACGTTCTTAATTAATATTCTTATTTCTTTATTCAAAATGTATATTAATTAGAAATAAAATTTGGATAAAATTTTTTAAATGTTTAATATTTTCAAGTTTTCTGTTTGTAATCATGTGGTACTGAACTATATATATAGAAAGATATTCAGTTCTAATGTGCTTTGATCTATTAATTAATTTTATGACAGTATTTAGAAATTGTACTTAATAGTTTGGGAAAGAGAACATGGAGAGAGAAAGTGAAGGTAAATGATGAGATTTTATTTTTGAATTTTTTTAAATTTATATTTAAATTTTAACCTTTTTTTAATTTCATTCTCGTGTATTTCTTTAATCTAAACATATTATAAAAAAGAAAGGGAATATGATATCTCTTTTTAAATTAAAGATAATATATCAAAAGAAACTTTCCTTCCATTTCCCTCTCCAAAACAAACCTTAAATCTTGTATTTAGATATCTAAATTTTTTTAATTTAGTTTTTTATATAGATCTGAGTTAATTAACTTTAAAATCTCTCCGGCTATCATGGGTGTGTGTGTGTTGTGTATAATATCTTTGAAATCCAAGTTGAGTAATTAAGAAAAAAAGGTACTCAAAAGGATGATCTAGAGTCTTCCAATATAATAGCAGCCACTAATTTTGACATCGATGGTTAAGATAGAAATATCCGAATCTCCACCCTCTACACTTCTCACACGAACAAAGACAGCTTTAATGTTACCGTGCCTTGTCCAAGTTTCTTGATAACGTTTGCAACTATATATGTGCTGACAAATGTTCTCTCTTTCCTTCATATATTTACAAACTTAGCTGATGACATATATATATATATAGTTTAGATCATTGAAAAAAAGTGGTTAATTACTTTTTCCTTACGATTTTGTTAAATTAGGGAACTTTGATTTTTCAAATTGAGTGTTTGATTTATATGTACAGAGTGTAGATATATATCTATATATATATATATATATATAGTAGATAGGGTTGCCAGCCTCAAATGGGAATTATGATAATAATAATATTCTCGTTGGAACAGAATATATAGTTATAAATCAAAACGTTGTTTTTTTAGCAAGCAAATTAAGTATTATGTTGCCGTAGGTGTGAATTATTCATTTCATATTTACTATTCTTATAGCTCAGATGGGCTCCACTTTTCCCATCTATGTAGGTAACCCTACTTGAATATATATTGATCCCACATCAGTTAATCCGTAGAAGTAATCTCAAGATAAGAAAACAGATTTTTATGGGATCTATCCTTTGTGTTTGAGGATTTCTCTTGACTTTTTTCATTTTTTTAAATTTATGGATATTTACTTGGTTTTACTTGACATAATGAATATATATATATATATATATATGAATTTTTGTAATTTTTTACACCGATTTGTATAAATAAAAGTAGTTTTTAGTAACTTTATGTTTTAAAAAAAATTAATAGAAGTAATAATTTTTATTGATTAAATATTTTATCAATCAATTAATTATTTTTTTATCAGTGTTTTGAGTACACGGATTAGTTAAGATCATATGATGTACGACTTTTTATTTTAAATGAATTTCATTTCACTTCTTAAATAAATTTTTTAAGAATAGATCTTTTAAAATGTGTTATTTGTAAAGTGTTAAGGTATATTTTTTATAATGTGTTGATGTGTGTTAATTTTGCACATTAATTTACTTGCAAGTTAATATGTAAAATGAATATTTTATATCACACATTAACTTATTTATAGGTTAATATGTAAAAATAACATATTTTTAGTACTTTAGAAAATACTCACTAATCAAAAGATTTGAATCCAAAGTATTCCAAATTCTATCCAGATGTTCCATTTCTAAATTTAGATGTAACTTTTATATATGTATATGTTAAATTTTTATATTTTCATTAGAAAATTCACTTGGATAATAAACACACCACACACACACACACACACACACAGATATAGTGTGTAATTAGAAAGAAAGAAAAGAAACAAAGATGAAGAATGAGAATGTGAAGAATAATAAAATCCTTTGTCTGAACAAAAAGACATGTAAACTGCCTTAGTCTCCAAAGTCCGAAACGTTTTCATCAAAGGCGAAATAAACAGAAGAAACAAAACAACCAAAACTCCTTGTCCTCTTCTCTTGTTGTCTCCCCTAAAACCTTTTTTTTTTTTTCACACATTTAATTTATAATCTATATTAATTTATAATTATAATATTGTCCACCCTTTCCTCACCCTTTCCCTTCTCTTTTCTCTCTGTGCAGCCTCTAACAAGCATGGACTCCAATTCGGACCCACCCTTCCATGAGGCCTACAAGATCCTCTTCGACAAGACCAACAACAACAACAAAGGTAGTTTTGTTAAGGATGCCGGGGAGGTGGTGGAGGAACGGGAGCTGCCAGTGATCGACCTGAGCCGGCTGCTGGGACGGGACGACGATGGGGACGAGAGGGAGAGGGAGAGGGAGAGGGAGGAGTGCAAGAAGGAGATAGCTAGGGCTTCGCAGGAGTGGGGATTCTTCCAGGTGGTGAAGCATGGGATATCAAGTGAGATTCTGAGGAAGCTGAGGGTAGAACAAGAGAAGGTGTTTAAGCAGCCTTTTGATAAGAAGGTGAAGGAGCTTGACAATTTCTTCAACTTCTCCGCTGGTACTTACCGTTGGGGAACTCCTTCTGCTACCTCCATTCGACAATTGTCTTGGTCTGAAGCCTTTCATATTCCTCTCACTGATATACTTTCTTCCACTGGATCCAACACTACTCTCAGGTATATATATATATATAACCTAGCCATAATATTACTACTACTCTTTTCTTTTCATTCTTCATGTCATGTATAAATGCATGGTTTTATATTTTGCTTCTTATATATGCTTCTTATATATACTTCTCTTTCCATATATATATATATATATATATGTACTACAAGTGTGTTCCTGCACTACTACAAAATATATGGTTTTATATCCTCTGTTTTCCTGCCGCCATTCTAGATTGTGTTTTTGCAATACTTATTATATAATGTGCTTTATTTTATAGTTACTTAATGTAATTTTCATAACAAGAACACTCAATCATAGAATTTGGTAGTAAAATTATAAAAATTGTACCTAAACTTTTTCATTGACAACGAACACTTCTAGGATTCTTTGATAGGAGCAGGATCATTTGATATTTGAAGGGAGCCTGAATAGATTTGATTTCAATACTTTAACTAAGATATCTTAATATGAACCTGCACACATCAAGATTGTCTGGGTGGTGTAGTTGGTTATCACGCTAGTCTCACACACTAGAGGTCCCCGGTTCGAATCCGGGCTCAGACAATTCGTTTTCTTTTTGGGTCAGTGTAGAACTGTAGACACCACACACTGCCTTATCGTCTTTTACTTGTTCACTTCTCTGATACTTTTCTTTTACACTTCGTTACATTATTAAGCTCAAGTGTCATTCTCATGACAAGAAAGCATGAGAGCCTTTCTGCTTTGACAGGACCATGTCTGGTCTTCATCTCTAGAAAGGTCAATCTATATATGTATGTATAGTCAACTTCTTCTGCCACCGCCATCACAGCACTCAAGATATATACCATGTCACAATACACACCTTTGATTTTTTGCTTGTAAAGCCATTCGCACTCTAAACCCACGTGACACTAAACACATTGCTTTTAATTTCTCTTCGTTCACACATGACAGTCACACAAATTCTGTAAATATGCACATGGCTGGCAGTTTAAATTTGCATTATTCCTTTTGACCTCTTCCTTCTATCCTAATCCCATTGTGTCTCACGTGAACCTCCCAAGCTGATCGCTCACACAGACACAGGCTTGGTGACAGAGTAACAAGTTAATAACAGATGGGCTTTATTTTTATACATAACATTAAGGCATTTAATAAAAAATATTAATATTAATGAATTATTTGTTTCTTTAATTGATTTGCAGTTCAACTATAGAGCAGTTTGCTAGCACAGTCTCTAATCTAGCACAAACATTAGCTTGTATCCTGGCAGAGAAAATGGGACACAAGTCGACATTCTTTGAGGAAAACTGTTTGCCAAGCACATGTTATCTTCGACTGAACCGATATCCTCCATGCCCTATGGCTTCCAAAGTTCATGGGCTGATGCCACACACTGACAGTGATTTTCTCACCATATTACACCAAGATCAAGTTGGAGGGTTGCAATTGGTCAAAGATGGCAAGTGGATTGCAGTTAAACCCAATCCTGAGGCTCTTATAATCAACATTGGCGACTTATTCCAGGTACCTTACACTCATAAAACTTAGTATTATATATGTTTTCTTTTGTTTTGCATGGTATATATATATATATATATATAATTGTTCATGTGCTAGGTTAGATTTAGATGCTAGCTACAATTAATATTAGTATATATATGTTGCATGTGATGTAGGCATGGAGCAATGGTGTATACAAGAGTGTTGAGCACCGAGTAATGACGAACCCTCGAGTGGAAAGATTCTCTACAGCTTATTTCTTCTGTCCTTCCAACGATACAGTGATAGAGAGCTGCATACAGCCTGCAGTGTACAGGAAATTCAGCTTCATGGAATACAGGCAACAAGTCCGACAAGATGTTCAAAACTTGGGTTCTAAAATAGGCCTTCCAAGATTTCTCATACAAACTGCCCAAAACGCCATACATGATACAACATAATTAGACTCAATTAAAATAATAGTATATATATATATATTCTATTATATATATATATATATATATCGATGAAGTAGGTTATGTCTCGTATTGATTTGGGTTTTAGAGAAGTGAGAGAGACGGTATGGGAGCTGGTTTAGTACCTGCAGTTTTGGTGCCGTCTCGTTTTTGGTCTGCTGTGTTAAGCTTAGTACTAGTGGAATGAATATATATATATATAGAGAGAGAGAGAGAGAGGAGAAGAGTTTCTAATGAATCAGAGTATGTTTATATTGAAGTTCGCATAAAATTTGAGCTACGACAGATTATTATAATTTATGAAGACTTTTATATTGGAGAATAATTGCAAGAATGTTTACTGGACCATATATACACATGCTGGATGCTAGTTCACATTTTCACTTGAATTGTAGCCCACCCCAGACCAGCCCGCTTATGAAAAGAAATAAATTTTTAAATATATTTTTCATTCCCCTAGTTTATAAGTCTTAATTTAATCTCGTTAAATATAAAAATGAATAATGTTTTTCACTTATTTTGTAAAATATCTAATTTTATAGTTTTTTATATCATTCATTCAAAATTTAGCGTCAAATTAAATAATTTGTTGATTTAGTTAGACATTGTTTATTTTATGTGGAACTGGTAATTCACTATTAATTTTGACATTAAATTTTTTTGTTATTTTACAAAATAAAAGTGTAACGTTATCTAACTTTGAATTAACAAGATTAAATTAATTTTTTTTTACAAAACTAGGAGAGCCAAAAATATATTTAAGTGAAAAGAAATAAAAATGGAGTTAGTTTTTTCAGCAGTGTTTTGAAGTTTTATGAATCATGTTGATTCACCTATTAGTCTCCAGCATTGTTGAGGTCTCTTTGGTGGCTAAGATGTGTCCTTGTAATCACTTCAAAACTTTAGCAAGCACTATAACAATATTAATGGAGTATTCAAAGAAGCATATAGCATGTGTTCTAAAGGTAAAAATTTTCTCAACCCAAAAAAAAAAAAAAAAAATTTCTCAACCCGAAAAAAAGGTAAAAATTTAAGGTCTCATTGCTTTGTTTTGTTTTCTTTTAAAATTATTTTATAAAATAAGTTTTAAAAATTTATATTAATATTATTTTTATATATTTATATACATACTATTAATAAAAAAATATTTATTTTATTTTTTTATTTTTAAAAATAGAATTTAAAATAACTTTTAATTATTTTATATTTTTTGTTTTCAAAACACATTTTATTTTTTTTATTTTCTATCAAAAATACACTTTTTTATTTTTTTATTTTTAAAATCAAAGACATATTTTTAAAACTACATTCAAAGAGGACTATTTGTTTTGAATTTTCCAAATTTTTCACTAGTATTTCATGCTTTTTAATGTCAAACTTCCAACATTTTAGAGGTTTTTGAAATGTAAGAAAAATATCTAGTACGATAAGATATCTTGTATCTTCTTCGCTAGCACCTTGCAGTAGCAACGGCGTTGCTTCCTCACAAACCTTAGAAACTAGGCCATGCTGATTTCGCAATTATCTCCGAAAATCGGAGCCATACTTGACATCAGAGGGTGTAGCCGCAGCAACCAACCCCAACCAGAATCCGTTTCGGAGCCACCCAATCGGAGGCTAAGAGGTAGCCCTCAGCTGAACCGCTGGTCCAGGGCTCGCGCAATACGGTCCGGTCGCAAATTGGACCGCCCTAATCCCCCAATTCAGACCCTCCAATCAGATCCTTCGCTACCTTCACTTTCTCTCTCGCCTGACCCGGATTCCGACGAAAACGATGGCGTTGAGGGGGTGGAGGTGAGGGTGGTCAAGTCCATTTATATTGTTTCCGATGGAACCGGTTGGACCGCCGAGCACTGCGTTAACGCTGCCTTGGGTCAGTTCGATTATTGCTTGGTCGATCATGGCTGCCCTGTCAATACCCATTTGTTTTCTGGGGTAGTTTGTCTTTCTACTTCACTTCCCCTTTACTCTTTCTTTCTAATCATTTTGATGAGTGGTATGCCATTGCCATTTTTGTCTTCTTGAGTATATGCTGCATTTCTAATAACATTTTTTGTGATCGTGTCATTTAGTTAATAGTTTGTGCACTTGAGTAACAGGAATTAATAGATAATAACATCTTTTTGTGTATTTATAAGGTGTGTCATTTAGTTAATTTGTTTGTGCACTTCAGTAACAGGAAAGAAAACTAAGAGTAAGAATAAGTTAGAAAAAATACTATGTCATTTATACAAATATTGTATTAATTGGAATTTATATTGATGCATGATGCTAATGTTATACAATTACCATCCATTGTTGATCAGATTGATGATGCAGAGAAATTATTGGAGATCATAAAGCAAGCAGCCAAGGAAGGTGCTATGCTTGTGTATACTTTAGCTGACAGTTCAATGGCTGCGTCGGCTAAGCAGGCATGCAAGGTATGGGGCATTCCGTCCACTGATGTATTAGGTCCAATTACAGAGGCCATTGCTTCTCATCTTGGGGTTTCACCATCTGGCCTTCCCCGTGGGGCTTCTGGCCGGAATGTTCCTCTATCTGATGAATACTTTCGTCGTATCGAAGCTGTTGAATTCACCATCAAGCAAGATGATGGGGCATGTCCCCAGAATTTGGCCAAGGCTGATATTGTCCTTACTGGTGTTTCACGAACTGGCAAGACACCATTATCGATTTATCTAGCACAGAAGAGTTACAAGGTGGCAAATGTACCCATTGTGATGGGTGTGGGAATGCCAAGGGGTCTCTTTGAGGTAGATATCCATAAGGTTTTTGGCTTAACTATAAATCCTGTAGTTTTACAGAACATTAGACAAGCGAGGGCTAGAACTCTGGGATTCAGTCCAGAAACAAGGAGTAATTACTCAGAGATGGATTATGTAAGAGAGGAACTTGAATTTGCACGCAGACTCTTTGCTGAAAACCCTGTCTGGCCAGTGATTGGTAAGAACAAAGTAGTCTAATGCTATCATGTTTACATTTCTGAGTCTTTTCACTCTTTTGACTTTCCTGACAATTTTGATTTTGCAAAATAAAATAATTCATAAGAGAGAGTTATAAGTTCTATCTTTCAACTATTTGCTAATGAAACCTTATTCTGTCACTCCAACTTCAGATGTGACTGGGAAAGCAATAGAAGAAACTGCAGCAGTTGTATTGAGGCTCTACAATGACAGAAAGCAGAAGTGCACAATGCCAAGGATCTCTAAACGCTATTAGAGAGGTGACAACTTTACATAATGTTAAGCTACAAGTTGTATAGTCGCGAATTGTATAGTGCTATAATACAGAGCCTACAGATTTTAGCTAACTGGCATGCTTTTTTAACTTTTATATTACAATCTACACTAGACTTTAGAGTGTAAAATGTTAATATCAATTTTAAAGAGTTGATTAATAAATGCTCAATCTGACAAAGAATGCTTATTATTAATCTACCACGTCGAAAGTTGAATAGTATCTGAAAAGGACCAGATACTTCCCATCTGCCAAAAAGGTGTTTGCTTTGTTAAACCTAGTTCCATTAGTAAAACTGCAAATCAATAGATTTGGTATGTTGGTGGCATTTCTCTATCAGTGAAAATTTTCTTGAGTCTAGTCATGTGCCTTTATTTCCCTTCAAGTGAAAGGAATTACTATTTTTCTCAAATTAATGACTTGGAGCAATGGCTATTACCATGTGATCTGGAGGTTACGGGTTTAAATTTTAAAAACAGACTTCCTATTTGTAAGAATGAGATTATATACATCTGACTCTCTCCAAACTACACTTGGTGAGAGCTCGTACACTGGGCTGCCCTTGATGAAATTTACGACATGGGTTCCTTTTTCAACTATTGAAACATCAGCCTTAGTGACATTGCAAGGATAGGAAGTTTTGGTCCTTGGATGGTTTTGTCATTATCCTTCTTATTGGCTTATAATTTATGTTGTAACGTGTTTCGGGGAGATTCTTTGTGGACTCTGTCGTCGATAAAGGACAATCATCTGTTCTCGTGCTGACACAACAAACCAGTTCCTAATTGCCCTTTTACGAATTCTTGATCAGTAGCGTCTTAATGCACGTGGATTTGCTAGTATATAGTTCTTAAAACTTGCGTAAGAAATTGGTGAAAGTAACCTTAATCTTTCATACCTAATCTTTTCCGAAAACTGAAAGCTTCCACAGACAAATAAACATTCCTTGTCCCTGAAAAAGAATTCGTGGACTGCACTATTTCTTACTAAAAGCTAAAAGCTTTCAAGCACACACGCATTAATGCCTACAGCCTACGCAAACACTTTATAGCTTGTAGTTCTCACAATCATGATTTTGTTTTCCCTTTCGCTTTTGCTTCCTCACATGAAAGCCATACACTAAAAAGTTCACTTTTAAGGATTGCATTTAAAAGCTAAACCGAACAAAACATAAATAAAAGATACAGGGGAGGAAAGATAAGGCTGAAAAGAGCTAGAAAGAGCAAAAAGCGACTTTGTTATCTCATCTTCCACTGAGTTCTGCAATACTAACAAACAAGAAATATTTCGAAAGGGTAATCTGTTCCATGTCACCTGTTGTTATCCATTCCTATAAAAGAAAGATTCCTTCTCTCTGTCAGTAGTGCAGTTGCAATATGTCTTTGTATTTATCTCTTGAAGTTTCCAAATAGTTGGCCCCAAGAGCAGAGTAGAAGTGATTCTGACGTCCAGGTGGTGGTAGAAATTTAATTATCTGTTTTAATGCTCCTGTAGCTTTTGTCTTTGAATGCACAGTGCACTAATAGAAATTCGTTAAAATTGATGTATCGGTGGTGTGATCCACCTACACATTTATTTTAGTAAGTTTCTATTAGCTGATTGCACCAATTGACACACTTAAAACTTTCTCTTCTGGAAAACTGTTGTCTTAATAGCCAATCACTCCAGAGTGCATGTTCTCTTGCTTCTTCTCTCATTGCTGCCAATCACCTCCATACTCATCAGCATTTTGCTTGCTAAGGGTAAGGGTGAAGTATATGAGCAAAATTGTTCCCATGCTTGACCTATTTTTAGCATAAAAAAGACATTAGGTGAAGAACTGAAGAGAAGTGAATATAATAGCAGAGGCCATCAACGAAGCTATATAATATGACAGCTGAATCTTACAAGGTCGCAAAGAAAAGAAGAACTCGTTTAGGATCAAGGACCCGGAAAGAAGGCCTCCTGAAACTGCTTTTCCGAGACACAGATTTGCTTTCGGTGGTGGCGGCGGCAGCAGTGCCTAGATTACTGGCCGTGATAGTAATCTGATGATGGACCTGTGAGTTAGTGGAATGATCAGTGGACCCTACGGCCACCATCCCGGGCTTTTCAGGCGTGCAAGACCCTACCAAAGCAGCTGCAGTTCAATGATACCATAACGAAGTATGAATACAGCAATATTTGTTAACTCAAAAGCTTGTTCAAGTTTCTGATACTGCCAATTCTTGTAGCCCCAATTAACGATACCAAATAGCAACAAATCTAATGTTATAATCTGTACTTGCACCATAATGGGTTTACACTTTCACAGATCAATTTTCTTTTGTGCAACATAATTGACACAACGAATTTTTCTATTTCACTTCATTATAAGTTGTTAGTAGATTCAATTTAGAAGAGAAAAGCAAACTAAATTAATTATAAAATGTATTAACTCTCAAAAGATGGACTACATATCAGTCTCATCATTCAATTATTTCTTGAATTATTTGGCAATATAAATTAGTGATTTCACATCAAACCAGTCTCTTCATGATTAGGACAACATATTAAATCTAATACAACAATAATGAAAGAAATGATTTATTGTAAAAATGACAAGCGATGCAAAAATTACTAAAAAACAAAAACGATGTATAAGTGACATCTTTTAAAGATTAATTCATTATATATATATATATATATAAATATATATATTCATGATGCTCTTCTAAACTTTTGTCTAATTCTATAAGCATATTTGGCCTCAATGATAGTGATGTATAAGATTTATAACTATTGATTGAACGAAGTTAAATTAAAAATAGAAAATACTGCCTTCATCTTCCTAACCAATCTTCAACTACCATGCCTACATTATCTTTCACCTTCCTGACAATTTTCATTATCTCAGTTGATTACCAACCATGTTTGAATGTCATTCCAAAAGCTACAGTGGATCTGTGATGATGAAGATGATTATAACAAGTATAATTATAATAATAAAATAACATCATTATACAGCGAGATGAGACCTAACACTCAGAAGACACCCACCTTGGTCTGACACAGTTACAGGTTGGTAATGAAAATATAAATATATTATATATCACCATGCTTAGGCATAAACTATAGGTATGGTCAGATTATAATTTTATCACCATCTGTAAGATGGGATTATATTAAAAAAATAGGAAGAAAACAATCAATGAGATTTGTATTTTTGTAAGCGTAATGGTACCTTTAGGTGACCCTATTGTAGGGACAGTATCCCTATCATGAAGTGTAGTATGGCCATTAATCTTCTTGTCGCCCCCACGCTGAGATCCTTTCCTGGAAAGGCTCCTCTGCAACTATTGTTTTTTTTTTTTAAACAAAAACAAACAAAAAAAATTCAAAAATTAAAAAAGCGTCCTGAAAAAGTGATGTTGTGGTTCGAGTGTCAACTTCCAAAATTCCTACCAAATCAATATTCACTTTACACAAATTTCTTAAAAATCGAAGCTAAATTAACAAATTATATGATGAAATAATGAAATTAAACTATGATACAGTTCAAAGAAAAATTATGTGCAAGTTTTTTAGTATTTATTATCAACTTTTTTTAACAAAAATATAATCTATAATTTTCTTGAAAAATTTAATAATATGTGAAAAAAATTAAAAAAAAACTCTCAGCTCATAATTTTATATAAGAACTTAATAGAAAAAAAATATAAGAATTGTACTTTATACGCCGTTAAATTTTATGTCTAATTCAATTTAATTACTTTAAATGTTAAACTAATACATAGTCATAGCCAAAAGAGAAAATGAAGATGGCAAGTTGGTGGGTGTTAAGTAAAAGTTACACAAAGTTAAGAAGATTTAATTACTTAAAATTAAATGGCCGCTCTAATTTCAACGTTTCATTAATTTAAAATAATGGTAAAGGCTAAAGAGTAGAATAGGAGAAAATAATGTTTGAGAAAGACATTCGATTCCAATGGCCGCAAAGTTTAATGGAAGTTGAAAACAACGTGTTATCTCAGGCATGTTTTGATTTGTTGCAAAAATTAACATTTAAAAATTAACAATTTTCATTGCTTTAACTTGTATAATGATTTCCGAGAAACAGAGCACTCACTGAAATTCGGGTCAGAATATTAAACTAATCGAAATTAAAAACAAAAAAAAAACTTACCTTAATTCTTGAATTGGAATTGGTATCTTTGTTGATGGTGGAAGAGAAGGCGTCCATGTCAATCACAAAGCTATCAGATTTCTCAGTTGTGTATTGAAATGCGTTTATGTGATCTGAAACTGAGATTTTCTGAGTTGCCTTGTTCTGTTCTGAATCAAAGGCCTCTCGTGATGAAGAAGAAGAAGCTGAATCCTGCAAAAGCAGAGAAAAACAGAGTCACGAAGGATATTGTTCAGTTGAATGTAAAATAACTGGCGTTGAAGAAGAAAAAAAGACCCAGAAAGTCAATGTAACAGTTATGATGAAGAAAATTAAGAGTCGACCCAGAAAGCGAATTCTCACCAACTTTGGAATTTCCGCCATTTCCGTTGCTATCAGAGGATAAGAAAACCAGAAAAAAGAAGCCAAATTGATGTAAAAATAATGAAAACCCAGAAATTTTCTTCCTTCTTCTCCAAAACCCAGCAATTACAGATGATAAAGTTTTCTTCTTTAACACTTGGGTCTTCGCTTTTTTAATCTTCCGGAAGCTGGCTTCAACGGGAACAAACAAAAACCAGTGAGGATGTTGTTTGTTTCTCGAGAAAATAATAAAATCAGGGATGAACTGACATATAACAACTCTGTTTTTTGTCGGATTAAGGGGCTAATTTTCTTGGAAGGAAGAACAGGTACGATGAGGAAGATGAAGAGGAAGGAGAGAGAGAGAGAGAGAGAGAATAAGTAACGAACTGGAAATTTCAGAGGGTGTTTCTGTGGCTTCTTTTTTTATATAGAGATGATCAATTTTTTGAGATTTCTCTATATGCAATTCATTGTAACATTTAGTAGATAACTATGTCGATGTCTCTCACGGCAATCTCTTAAAACTAATAAGAATTTTTCACATGAGGGTCCACCAGTCCATTAATAATTATCCTAAAACCCCACTTTCGGTCATTACTGTTACAACAAGTGCACCATTAAAATGGTGAATTCAATTAATAATTAGTAGATTATGAAATTTTTGAAACATAAATAGAGTCAGATCTCTGCAAAGGAAATTACCAATTTGGTAGTTTCAATTACTTAATAATGCCAGAAAATATAAAAAACTATTAGAGTCATTTAATTTTTTAATTATTATTAGTAGTGTGGTTAATTATGTTAAAATTGTATGATGAATCGAGTTTTAAATTATAAAATTACAGAAATTTATAATTTTACAAAGTAAAAACGTATTAAATCACAAAAAAATTTAGAATCTAATATACTCAGAGAACTCAGAACTAAACTCGTAATTTTACAAAGTAAACTCGTAATTTTACTTCAAGTTTACTTTTTTTAAAAAAATTTTATTATGAGAGAAGATCATTTGTGTATAATTTATATTTTGTTTCATAAATGCATGTTTATCCATAACTTGATCTAATCAATGAAAAAATTTATTAGCCAAACATACATATATAATCTAATTGAAGATTGATGATAGACACTATCAATATTAAAATTTTTGAAGATCTTAAAATTTATTTTAATTTATTTTATTTAAATGTATGAATTATTAAATAAAAAATTATAAATAATATTTGATTGGAATTAGTTATGTTTAAGCATTATATATTAAAATTTTATTATTTAAGTTAATTTGATATTAAGTATTTGTATATTTAAATTTTATTTTAATTGAAAATTAATTATAATAAAAATATATTTTTTATAATTATTTATTAATATATGTAAACTCTAACAAGTTTATGAATTGAGTTTATGTGTTGAGTTTATCTCTGAATTTACTTAAAATTTTTAGTTTGACAACTTTGATCAATTGTATTCTTGATCATTTTTATAACAAAATTTGATTTTTTTTAATAAAAAATATATAATCTGATGGAAACATTGACAATTAATGTTGCACTTAATAATTTCTGGGATAATGTAAGATCTGGAAAGGAAGACGAATAAGCAAGTTTTGGTGGGTGCAATGACAGCTGAGAGGAATTATCCATTTTGATTAATCAATAATTAGTTTAGATTTTATTTTTTTGATTTTTTTAAAATTCAATCCATATCCAAAAATAGAAAAAAACAAAATGATTTAAATTTTTATTTTTCTGGAAAAATTAAATACTTAATATGTATTATTAGTCTAGACGTCAAGTATCGTGAGGTCCTACTGATTTTTCCAAGTAAATCGTAATCTTTACGCCTTATCAATCTTATCTCTATCTTGCCTTTATCCCTCTTTTTGAATGTAGATTTATAAATCCTCATAAGCCAATGATTAACTCTTAAAAATAATAATAATGATGCTTAAATATGTTGAAAATAATTTACTAGTTTACTCTAAATATAATTTAATTATTATTTGATTATAAAGTTTATCCCTTTATTGCTGTTGATGATTTGGATAATTTTTTGAACATCTTTTGAGAGCATTATAGGAGAATTTAAGAATTGTGTACATTTGGTCAAGATGCCAATAAAATATTGTCTTTTATTTATATATTTTGTGCTTGAGATTCACATACTTTTTGTTAGTATATGATCATTGCATTTGAGAGATAGAATGGGCACAAATAAAGGGAGGAATATGCGTGAAAGCCTCATGCTTTTCAGAAAACCACAGATTCCACCAGTTTGGATTTATTTTTAATATTTTAATAGTATCACAAATTTTAATATTATTGTTATTTCCATTTTCATATTTAATTTTCTTATAAAACTTATGTAATTTCATTTTAAATTATAATTAAATTAAATCTTAAATTTTAAACGAGAATCATTCACATGTAAAGATATAAATAGTGATAATTTGTTTAGTATCATTAACTGATTAAAGCATTAGAAATATATCCCCGAATTTGAAACTATTGGCATTATCATCAGCGTTTTGAATTAATTGCAAGTATCTCAATTAATAAAAATTTAAATATTATAAAATGGATTAATTAAATTAAATTAAAGATTAATACTTTTTTAGTTTCTCTTGTTTTATGAGAGTTATAATTTAGTTTTTTTTTATTTTACTTTTATTTTTGAAATTAAACAATATTATTATTTTACTTTTGAAAAGTAATTTGATTTTGTTTCTTTCATATCATTCACCAAATTTAAGTGTAAATAAACAGTTTCAAGTGAGAAGAAAAAAGCATTTAGATCAGCAAACTATTGCTAAATTTTGAATGAATTATATCATGAAATGGAAATTTTGATTTATTTTATAAAATGGGAAAACGACATGATCTGTTTTTAAAATTAGGAGTCTAAGTAGAAGTTTATATATATATATATATATATATATATATATATATATAAAGATGTAAATCGTAAGTTAATAAATGGATATATTTTTTAATAAAAATTAACTTGAGTTCAATTCTTTTGTAAAGTAATTAATGAGAGAGAAATGGCAAAAAAAAAAAAAACACTTTAAAAAGAGTAAAATGATAGTGTGAATTGCTCAAGTGACATAATCTATAAGAGATTAATACAACATAACTCCATCTAAATGTTACAAAGGGGTTTTTTTTATACATTTTTTAGTTACAAATGAACAAGAAAAATAGATGTTAGGTCAGCCTTGAGATTTGAGATTAAAAAAAAATATAAATTTAAGAGTAAATTACATATTTAAAAAAATGTTAAAATTATACTTATTTATTCTTTATTTTAAAAATGTATACTTTCTTTTTTGAAAAGATTAAAAAAATAAAAATTTTATATATTTTGACTGAAATACTCTTAAACAATTTATTCAATTTTTTTAAAAAAAATTTATGATTTATGAAAAAAATATATTGTAAAAATTATTATGTTATTACTTATTTTGAGTTAAAAATGATAAATTTATTTTTAAAAAATTTAAAAAATAATTTTTATATTAATAAAATATAAATTTAATTATATAAATAATAAATATAAAAATATTTTGATCAAAATAATAAAATTATATATTTTTATTTTTTTAAAAAAAAATAATTTAATTTTTTTTAAATAGAGAAAGGAGCATAAAAGAGTATAATTTACTCTATAGTTAACTAGATCATTGTGATGGGTAACAAAATAGATGCCTTCTAGAAGCTTATAGATATCGCTTACAGGCTATAGCTCTTAGCTATTGTTGTTGGGTCACAGTGTTAAAATTATTCTTGGAGTAATTATTTTTTAAATAAAAATATAAAAAACTAAGAACTTAAACATTAACAGAGGATGATGATTATTATGATAAAATTTTTATATATAACTTAAACATTAATGGAGGATGATGATTATGATAAAAGTTATATATATATACTAGAAATAATTTTATTTAAAATACTTTTAAATAATAAATATAAATATTATTTTGAATAAAAATTTAAACTTTAATTTGTATAAGAAACTAATATTTTTTTTGTTAAATCTAATTTGGTTGATTATAAGAGTGTCACTTTTGAAAGGTATTGTTAGAGGAAATGAAAAGCACGTGGTAGATGAGGTTAATGCGGTGCATGTCAAGCCCTAGCTTCCTATATGGAATTGGCTTCATATTCTTTTACCTCTCTACATCTTAATTAATTAATACCAAAAATTAATTAATTTATTACTTAAATATAGATAAGGCAGCCATTAATTATAAACATGACGCGTGGCGTGGTGCCACTTTCTTAGTCCTGTCCTCAGCTAGCTATATATATATATATGTATATATATATTATTTAATATTTGGTTTTCTCGTGATACAACAGTACTATATTCATTCTTTTAATTAATTGATTAAGTCAAAGAATGCTAATTAGTTAATTCAGCAATCCATAATGATGTTTGATTACAACTAATCGAGATCTTTTTCTGAACTTTTTTATATACTAAATGTATTAATATGTTGGTTATTTTTAATTCAAAATTTATTCATATTTAATTATTTATGAAATAAATTGACATAAGTTATTATAGATTTTATTT
Organism: Senna siamea; assembly: GCA_031216115.1. Taxonomy (NCBI): domain Eukaryota; kingdom Viridiplantae; phylum Streptophyta; class Magnoliopsida; order Fabales; family Fabaceae; genus Senna; species Senna siamea. The sequence continues at coordinate 3,381,950 of CM062355.1, read as the reverse complement.
TATTTTATTTTAATAAGTAATAAATAATAATATTTACATAATTAAAATTTTTATTTTCTTGAAAGTTATAAAAAAAATTATTGATCGTTATGTGAAAATGTTGAAAATGCACGAGGCAAAAGATAGAGTCCGTTTTGGTTTATAAAATTATTTTTAGTTTTCATTATTGATTTATATTTCCTAAAATTCTTTTATTTATATTTTTTACAAATAAATTGATTTAAAAGATTATAAATTTTTAATGAATTTTTTTGTTTTTTTTTAAATTACAAATCCCAGTTATAATTTTTAGAATAGAAAAAATGTCTTTCAAATATTTCATATTTTGAGCATATTTTTTCCAAAAAAAAAATGTTTTTAAATAGGGTATGGGTATAATCTTTGTATCCAGACTTGAATGGTTATAAAAATCAGTTTTTATCTTAGGATCCGTATAATTCCTAAATCCTTGAATCATACCCATTTATCTAAAAAAAATTTAAAATAATTAATTTTGTTAACTTAAATTATAATTTATCTATATATAAATTTATCTAAAAAATTATATAATTTATATCAATTATATTATATAAATTTTAAATATGTAATCAATATAAAATATTAATGAATTTATCTTTATAAAATTATTAAATATAATAATTTATATATTTATATTAAAGTTAAATTACCTTATTAAAGAAATTGAATCAAATAACATAATTTATATGTATATATTTTTTATAATATAATAAACTAAATTTTAAAAAATTTCAACATGATTATATTTTTTTATTTTTTAAAAAATTATCACCAATCATTTTTTTAAATACCATAAACATCTTTTAAATATTTTATATTTTCAGCATATTTTAAAAAATATTTTTGAAAAGGATATGAATGGGAAGTTGACTTGAATTCTCTCCTCTCTCAATCATTTTTTAAAAAAAAAACTCTAAAAAGAAGCTCAGACAATGGGCTCAAGCTCCCTACAGGAGGGCATTTAAAAAAAAATATCTTCTTTTAATCTGTATCAAACATATTTTATTTATATATTTTTATTTTTAATAAAAATAAAATAACAAAATGACAAAATCAAACACATTTTCTTTATTGGCCAATTAGCAAATGTTGGTCCCCTGGGTTAGGGTAACGTCATAATAAGTCTCCCATGGCGCTTTCATATTTTGTCTCTTAAATTTGATTTCCTTTAATTTTTATGGCAACTTGCAATAATCTATTAACAAAGACAAATTACAGCTTTCATTTTTTTGACAACAGAGGATCTATATATATTTCAGCACGTGATGAAAAATAAATGATATAGTTTTGCCTTTTTATTTTAGGTAAAAGATTACTTTTAGTCTTTTAAATTTGATTCAGATTTTATTTTTATTCTTTAAGTTTGATTGGTTTTACTTTAATATTTTAATTTTAAAAAATTAATTAAATTTTTTTAAATTCTTAACATCATTAATTTATCTAATAAAAAATACTGAATTTAACTCAATTTTAATATCTCTATCTTATATTATTATCAAAATTATCATTCTATTAATCTAATATATAAAAATAAATAAATTTATAGGTAAAATTATATTTAAGTTTATGCTTGATAAATATATAATTTAAAATTTATAGTTTAAATTTGAGAACTTTTTTTATATATAAGATTAATAAACTGATAATATTGATAATAATATTGCACATAGATATTAAAATTAATTATAACTCAATATTTTTTAAGTAAATTAAAGAAGCTAATGATTAGAAAAAATTTGATTAGTTTTTAAAGTTAGAATTAAAATAAAACTAATTAAACTATAAAAATAAAACTTAAGTTAAAATTAAGGGACTAAAAGTACTCTTTTGTTTTTGTTTTATTTATGCTTAGGTTAATTAACTTTTCATAACAATGATACTTTTTTCAGAAATTTTATAATTTACGAAGGACTTGTGAGTTTATATCACACTTGAAAGTACATTTTTTTAAAAAAATAATATATAAAAAAGTGTTAAGAATGTTATTGATAAAAATTAATCATAAATTTTCTCTTTTTTAAAGTTGTCTTATGAAATTATTGATGAAATCATGTATTTATATAGAATTATAAATCATATATAAATTTAGTGCTTGAAATTGCAAAGCGTAATCATTTTATGAATCAAGTATTTAATTAGGATACGAGAACACGTATTAGAATAATAGTGTTCTTGCGCGGTAGGTAAAGTTTTTAATCTAAATATTATATTATTTTAATAAGGTAATTATGATTTATATAAACCATCGGTATGAATTTAGATTCTCGGTACTAATATGATAGTATTACATAAAAAAATAAATAAAATTATTTAAATCGTTAACTTGACTCACATAATAAAAATTATAATTTTATAATGTATATTTATTTATTTTTATATTTACATAATATAATCATATTTATCATTTTCATATAAAATTTATATTTAATTAAATTAAAGACTTCTCTTATTTTGTTTTGTTAATATTTAAGGAGTTTTGCCCATGATGCTAATTAATTAGTGGTCCAGTACTAACACAGACACATATACAGACATATTTTCCCAACATGCAAATTTCAAGATTAATTTAACATTTACCTTAATTCAGACTTTAATAATATTGAAAGACCCAACAATTAAACGTTCATGTTTGCTTTTTATTCTTTTGCATACCACTTTAATTTGTGCTTTGAAACAGCTGTATTTCAGTATATATAATGCACACATGAATATGAAGTACACACACATATATTAAAATGGTCTAATATTTTATAATATAATAAATTAAAATTAATATATTTATTAATAAAAATATTTATATTTAATATTTGATAATATTCTAAAACAAAATTATTTCTTATAGAATATATATATTTGTATGAAACTAAATAATTGGTCAGAATTCTTTAAATTTAAAGAAGGATATATTTCCCTATGTTTAGAGAAAGATAAAAAAAAGTTTAATCTTTAATTTATTTAAAATGAGTATTTATCAATGTAAATTTTTTATTTTTTTATTTTTATTTCTTTCTACAAAATATATTATTTGTTAAATTTAAAAGATTTAAAATAATAAAAAAATACAATGCAACATATATATGTAAGCTGCAACTTCACACCCTTCCTTTTTTTAATCTAATAAATAAAAAATAAAAAAATTTCTTTTGTAAATAAAACGCCGGCCTTCCTCTTTAGGTAAATAAAGGGTTAATACTTTAATTAATTTAATCTCCATTTTGGTGCCATTATGTTTAGCCTCATTAATTTAAATAGACCTTTTATGAAAAGAACCAAGAGATGAGACAGTATAGCCACGCGCTGGTTAATTAATATTTTATTACAATATGGAAACAAAAAGTGGGAAATTAATTAAAGTAGAATTGTATAAAACGTATGCGCTTGATGGTTTACACAATCATCCACTTACTTTTGTTTCGTACGTCACATCCACAACCTTCCGTATATAATATATAAACAATATCACTTCGTGAATTCCCTCCGTTTTGTTTCATTCAATGAACATTATGGAAGGCAATGAGATCATGTTCTATCTTTGCTTCGCAATTTGGTCGGTTCAAATTCCACCACAATTTTACATTATTTTGACCACATTCTTACAAAAATTCATAAATATATATATATCACTTTATCTATACATTAATCAATAAAATGCAAGTATTTTTTAGTCTTATTTTATTTATCATGCGAGTTATATAATTTAAAAAATAAAAAATTAAATGAATATAATTAATCAATGCATTAACTCAATACATGCATTTAACAACTTACCTACATTCTTATATAGTTATGTTTTCCCTCATACCACTACTAACTTTGTTTTCCTACTTTCGAAGTACATGATGAGTTAGTACTTTAAATATTTTATACCTTGAATTATAATATGATATATAGAACATATGATATACATTTTTAAAATATTTGAATCTTTTTATTTTTTAAAAAAAATTTAAAAATATTATTATATTTTAGTGCTGTGCACAAAAAACACAAAATATGTTGATCTACACACATTGTAGAATTAATCTACTTTTCAAAAGTCTACTTTCATCTCTCTAGAAAATTTCCTTTTTTTTTTTTAATAAACGTCTTGATAATTTAATTTTAAATTATATAATATTATTAGACCCTAAATTTTAAGCTTATTATAAAAATATAAATTACATTAGTATTAAAATTTTCAGTACTAGTACTGGAGTAGATGAAATATTTCTATGTTGAACATATTAATCTCTGAAAAAATTATACCAATTATTTCCATTTTTCACACATTCAATTATAGCATATATTTGTTTTAAAATATTTTTTTATTAATTTCAATGATAATTCAAAAAAATAAATTAATATTTTCAAATGTTATAAATGTCACCGCCCATATATATAGCAATTTAATTACAAAATTTATAAGATATTATAAAAATATATATAATATCAAAACTAAAATGCCCATATATCAATTATCAAACACTTCCCAAAAAACTTTTTAAAGTCTAAACCTTGGCCCGTCACTCCTCGTAAAAGGAAGGGAAAACAAAACAAAAACATGTTCCAACGTATTTGACTTGCACACAAAGGAGACTTGGAACAAAGAAAATAGTGGGTGGAGGTAATGATAGCATCTCAAGCTTTTACACTTGTAATAGAATCACCACCATCCCACTATATACAAAGACGTGTTTGTTGATTTGAAAATAAGTAAGAATTGTAAGTGTTGGATAGGTTGTAACAAGAGGTATGATTTAGAATTAGTTGGGTACACAATTAATGTAATATCAACTAATTAATAATTAAGATAGTGAAAGCTTCATTTAACCAAACAAACCCTTATTGCTTATTTTGATTTCATTATTTCTTTTGTTGAATTAACATAATAAATAATAATAATTTGCACCATAATATTAATATATATGGACATGGAAGCATAAGACTCGACACATGGTTTAATACTATATATATGAGGCCAAATTAAAGACACAAGTGAAAGAGAATATTCGTCTTATCATAAGGTGAGGAGCTTCTAAACTCAAATAATAATTGAAACAAAAGATGAAATCAAAGGCGCCCCTTGATTAGACATAATTAGAATTTTCACAATGAAAAATATATTTTATCTTAGTTTAGTTGTTAAGAGATTAGAGTTTTTAATATCATCCAATCTAAAGAATTTTTTTTAAATAATTTATTATCCTTGTATTAATTATATAGATGCTCAAATAGAATTACAATCAGCCAAAGCATTAACTAATACATCCAAATAGTATTACAACAATTTGAAATAACAATTAACTTGTCTACTAAGACATTTATATGACTAAATAGCTAGTGGTTAAATTGTTTTAAAAATATTTTTTATAAGACAACATTAAAAATTTTAATTTTTTAAAAATTAATTGAGACAAAATATATTTTTTAAAAATTTAAACAATAATTTATTCTTAATTAAAGTGGTTGTCAAGACTTTTGATGATTCCATAGTTTTCTCATCATTATTTGTCTGCATAGAGTATGATACTGTAAGTATTTTAATTTTTTTTATATATTATAAATATTAAATATATTAAGTTTAAATTATGATTTGTCTATAGTTAAACATATTTTATAATTTTCTTGAATTATTCTTAACATTAATTTGTTGGTTAAAAATATATTTTTTCATTTTAAAATTAAAAAAAAATTTAAATTATATATATATTTTAAAAATTAATCATTTGATCTAATCTAAATTGATTATAGTCAATTTGAAATTAATCAAATGGAATAAAAAAATTAGATGGATTAGATAACTTTTTTATTCATTCAATTACATTCGTTTAGTTTATTAAAATTAAGTGGAACTCATTCAATTCAATGCTCAACTCTATGAAAAAAAAGAGCACAAAATATCATGAATTGGTGAGATCGAACAGAAGTTTCTTGTGACTTGTTTAAAAAGTTTGAGCCAACCATTCGTTGCTTATCCTCATCAACATCATGATCTTGGGGATCATGGAGGGCCTGAAGGATCAAACCCTAACTACCATATATATATATGAAGTTGAGCACCAAACAAATATACAGGACAAGTAGTCTCTGCACATAAATGACTAAAGTCCATTAGACATTGATTGATTGTGAAAGATCTCAGAAATTAACAAAAATGTGCACCCTGCATATTTTGTCACAAGGTCGTTCACATTCTGCACCGAAGGGATTGCGTTTGTCTGTACTCATAGCTCATTCAAGCAAAATTTGTTCTTATGAACTGATAATTCCCTCACCTGATAATATATAGATGCAAGTAATTTTTATATTTTTGTCATTAGATTATTTAATAAAAAATTAACATGTATATATATAATTTATACGATTAATTCTTTCATAATTAATTTTTTTATGTATGCTTTTTTTTATTAAAAATTTAATAATAAAAATATAAAGAATTTCATTTAACTTAAAGTGAAGATTTGTAATCATCATAATATCTCAGATTTTTAGTTTCTTAAAATCTTGCCATGCAGGGTTATTCTTAATTAGTTGCTCGAAATATTAACTAATTTTTTTTTCAAAAATGTTTTCAAATTTCATTCTCTTTAACTAGCGCATATATTCCAATTCACCCATTAGAACTCAGCTCATCAAGCGTCAGGACATCACTAGCTCATTTATGTGAACTATTTGTTATAAGAGGTTTAATATGATTATGATTTGAGAACACAATATATAGTACTCTTTAAGAAAATAAAATATATAGAAATTTTAAATTATGAGATAAAATTCATATATCCTGGAAGGATTAATTGTAAATGAGGTTCCATGTTTTTACTCGTTAATGAAATTTAATTTATTCCTTTAGTTAAATATTGTTAGTCATATATATATAATCTACATGAAATTCCTATGGTAAGAATATGACTATAAATTGGCAAAATATATTATATGAAGCCAATAAATCACACAAATTTATTAATGCCTTAAAAATTTGTTTGGGTATTCTTTATGTAAGCGTTAATTTGAAATCCTAAATTAAGAGCATCTTAAAATTTCTATGCATTATTAATTAATTAGTAAAAGTAAGATGCAAAATTAAGAAAAAAACAATAATAATTTTCACCTATATAAATTCTCCATCCCAAAGAATACATATTTCCCTACTTTAGTATTTGCAGCACTTTCCCTGCCATAATGAATTAATTACGTCACTTCAGTTCAGTAACTCATGGCATGTGAGCTTCCATGCATATATAGCTCTTATACATACAAACATATCGCCTGTGTCAGGGTTTTGTACGTACACTCGGACCAGGACATAGACGTGGGACACCTAACAAAATTTCATTCATCGTTCTGAGATACAGGGGGTGGACCCGTCTGAGGGATTTTTCTTCTTCTTTGAATTATCAGAAATTTGAAGATGATTTTTTATTACGAAATTTCTATATAATATGATGCTATACGTCTTTTTCATTTCTTGCAAGCTCAGTGGTTTTGTAAAAGAAAAATGTTCACACTAACTCAAAATCTTTAAATTGTATATAAACTTGTTATTTATTAATTATGTAAATAAAATTTAAAATAATATAATATAATATAAAATTTATAATTTATAATTTTAATTATAAATATTTTTTTATTGTTTTACTAAACTTTTAACACGTAAAATTCATGTATGATTTATATAAATTTATATTTATAAAAAAATTATTTTTTATAAAAATTATTTTTTTAAAAATTAAACAATCATTAGATTGAAGAAAAAAATATTTAAAATTTATTAGTCCAACTGTATATAATTGAATTGTAATTGAAATCAATTTTAACACACACACATATATATAATAAAAACATTATAATTATAAATAAAAGTTCATTTAATAATAAAATAATAAGATATACTTTATTTAAATTATTTATATAAAAATATTTTTATTACACATAAAATAAATTAATAATATTTTAAAATATAAGTTATATTTAACATTTTTAATAAAAATATAATTAATATTTAATCAGAATATTTGATACACATATCCCAAAATTCCAAGGAATTGTTATATCCTATTAATTCTCACTTTCTCCTCTCGTCTCATTTCCATTCCTCTAATCCTTCCTTTTTTTTTTTTTTTTTATTTCTCTTATCAGTAGATCACAACCTCCTTTCTCCTTCGTTTCATCTTCTTCCTTTTTCTTTTCCTCTTTATTATATTCTCTTTTTTTAATATATTTTTTTGATTCTTATAGAATTTTTAATAACATATTTTCATTTTTTCTTTTTTTATGCTCTCTTTGTTTTTGTTCTTCCTTCCTAGTATTTTCAACTTTTTTTTATGAAAGGAGGAAGATATATATGTCAAATTGTTTGAATTGCTCACCGACTATTTTTTTATTTTTAAAAATTCACTAATATTTTGATTTAACTTGTCGATCCAATTCAATTTTTTAAACACTAATAAAAACTAAACAAGACATCACATTGGTTATTCTTATAATCTATAGTAACAAATCCATCATTAAAATAACATATAACATCATTGTTTTAGTATACGCACACTAATTAGTATATATATGATCAATACAAATCATATATAATAATGGGGCTACAAATTTTATCCGAAAACAAAGCTAAAATTAAACAAAGATAACAAATAGATAATCCTTGGTATAAAAATCACATATATGATTTACAATAAAATTTAGGGTTGCACTAGTACAACCTCCCATTAGTTGATTTTATTTAAAAGAAAATTGTATTTTTTATTATTTTTTCTCTCTCCTTCATAGACGAGAGAAATAGGTCCCACATTATTATTTTAAAATTTAAGAAAAATGACATGTGTGTCTATGTCAGAAAATGACGTGTCCCTTCTAAAATGACTTTTCAACCCCTAAATCTCCGATGAAATTTCTAACCTGACAACCAGCCACTTAAGTTTATGCAATTCTATATGCTGATCGGACATTCTTTCTATGTTTACAGGCCTCAATGCCTCCTCCCACCTTAGTAGAGTTACTAGAGTACTACAACAACCATTGAAAACTCAAATTTCAAGCTATTAACTAAATAGGAATATTCTCTGCTTGCTCTTGATAATCAACTTTCATCAAGTACCAAGGCCCAAATTCTTGTGAAGCCATTCATAATTATAAGTTTAAATTCTAGATAAGCTAATTTGCCATAATTTCATTTTTCCAAAAAGATGATACTATTACATTTGAGTACAAACAACTGTACGTGCTAAATCACATTCTAACTGAATAATGTTGAATCGTAAAAGTTAAAAAATAATAAAGGAGTAAGAAATTGTAAAAAAGTGTTTGAATCCCTTATAAATTTTGACACTTAAGTCAATATAAATTGAAGAGAAAAAAAAGTACTTGAATCTTTTATAATTAGTGAAAGAGTGTATCTTTTAAGTTTTTTTTTTTTATAATAACACTCCTGTAATCTTGGGTCCTTTTAGAAATAATAATAGTCACATACTCTAATTTAGGTATGCTTCTAATTAAGTGAGTTTATTTCTGTTGATTTATCTTCATAGGAAGACTTAAAGCTTATGATATCCTGATTAAGTGTTGCACATGTAATGCATCTTCTTATGTGATCGTACTTAGTACTCTGAGAAAGGTTTCGGTACCTGCTTCACAATTGTCAAGTTAATAAAGCGACGCAATCTGATCAAAACTCTCCACAAATTCACATTCACAAAAGTTATATATATATATATATATATATATATGGGCAAGTATATGATAATATGAGAGGTTCGCATGTATAAACAGAAAGCTTTCAATATGGAATTTGTACAGAAAAAGCTTGCCATCCAAGAAAGAAGACCACTGAATGAATATTCTTTTCTTTCTCCTCGAAACATTCCACCTTCTTCTTCTTCTTCTTCCTTGATATCTTCACTGCATAAAAACCTCCCCCCAGCTAGTATAATGCCTCTGTTCCTATTCAAAAACCCAAAACCACCATGCTCGACAACGACCACATTCCGATCCACTTCGCACCCGACCCGAAACCCGTCAAGAGCCGCCACATCGCACGCTACTACGCTCATCGGGTCCACGATAGCCTTACGACCCGAGTCTCCAAACTCATATGCGCCGCATTCTTGAGTCTCCTCGCAATTGTCGGCCTCATCACCTTCCTCCTATGGCTCAGCCTTCGCCCGCACAGACCCAGATTCCATATCCAGGCCTTTTCAATTCCGGGTCTGGGCCAGGAATCCGGGTTCGAAGATGCCAACATAGCCTTCCGGGTAGCAGCGCGAAACTCGAACCAGAATATTGGGATTTACTACGAGAACATGAACGGTTCGGTTTATTATAGGGACCAAAATATCGGGTCGACGCCGTTACAATTTCCGTCTTACCAGGGGCCGAAGAACACGACGGCTGTGGACGGCGTTCTGAGTGGGGCCACGTTAACGGTGAGTAGCCAGCGCTGGACGGAGTTCTTGAGCGATAGGGCGAAAGGGAGTCTGGTGTTCCGTTTGGATTTGACGGCGATGATTAGATTCAAGATTTCCACGTGGGAGAGCAAGCGCCATCGGATTCATGCTCAATGTGACGTAGGTGTGGGCCCAGATGGCTCTATCTTGGAAGCTTACAGAGATAAGAGATGCCCCGTTTATTTCTTTTGACGCCGTTGAACGTAGAATGGCACTCAGTGATTTGTTTCTTGTATTTTGTTCTTTTTATCGTTTCTCTGATTTAATATTTTTGGAAATGAAAATTCGGGATTAGTCTATCGTATTGTTTTCGTTTTTCATGAACTTGGCACAATGATTTACATTCTCTAAAGTATTTTAAAGTAAAATTTTAGAATAAGAGAAAAATTTAAAAAATAAAAAATTTATCTTAAATAAATTAAAATTTAATTTTTTTATTTCTCTCTTATTTTATAAACTTTATCTTTCTCTTATTTTAAAACATCCAAATTCATTTTAAACTTGATTTAGTTGGTAAATTTTACTATTAACATTTTTAACACAATGAAATGGTTCATTTATCCATTAATTTGATACGATCTAGCTTAAGATTAGTTATTATAATTCAGATGATCAAAAAGTGACCACAATTTGTTATTTTAATGCAAGATAAAAATTTTAATAAAAGAAATCTCAAAATGCGATGGGCTTGAATTCAAATTATTGTTAAAAAAAATATTTATATTTAATACTTGATAATATTTTAAATAAAATTATATTTAATAAAAATATATTTTTAAAAAATTAAGAAAAAAAAATACTCACGAGTCTAAGTTTGATTCCTCTTGAAGCATGTAGAAGTTCAATTATTTTGAGAATAAAATATTAAATACTCAAGTGAATGTGACAAACACTAAACCCCCTCATGTTACGCATAGAGCGATTGTCTTGTCCACAAGAAAAGCACACATTCTTTTGACATATACCTTATATTGCATCAATCCCTCACTTTATGATAAACTAATCACTCCTCTCAACTTCGCCTTCCTCCATTGCACCCAAAAGATTGAGCTCCAAAGAATGTGCGAAGCCAAGAACTTGTACATTTGGCTACTCCAATTTATAGCCTTCTTGGGTCTTCTTGCTCTGTGCCTATGGTTAGCATTGAGACCCAAATCTCCCTCCTACTCCATTGACTACATTTCTATCCCACTGTCTGGTCAAAATGGCAGCATCATCTATAGCATTGAGATTGAAAATCCGAACAAGGACTCTAGCATTTACTTCGATGACATAGCACTGAGTTTCTTGTATGGGAATGATAAGGTGGGAGAATCAACCATAAGCTCATTTCATGAAGGAACTGGTAAAACCCATAATTTCTTTCCGAGCGTTGAAGCCAACTCTGGAGCTCTTAAACCCATAGCAAATGCAATTTCGAATGCCACAGCTGAGTTAAGGGTGGCTTTGATGACAAGGTTTCGATACAAGACATGGGGAATCAAAAGCAAGTTTCATGGGGTGAACGTACAAGGCACACTGCCTATTGGTTCAGATGGGAAGCTTGCAGGTAAGAAGAAAAAATATAAAATTAAGAATCCCTCTAAGAGCCTGCTTAGGTCCAAAGCATGGCATTGATCCCATTTCTCTCTATTTTTCTTCTTGTGTCCTTGTAACACATGCAGCCATCCATAATATTTGTGCATACCCTCTTGTTCATAGTATTTGTAGATAGAAAAGACAAACTTAATGTATTTTTCTTGTGATTAGAATTCATGTAAACTTAATGAATTAAATATTTTTGTTTTAATCTTATAGATGATACAATCCACAAATCAAGTGGTACTGATGCCACTTACCTGATTCAAGGGTTTTAAATTCACTAATAAAGTTTTACTATAATTATTCAAATTTTGCAATGTCAATCAGTCTTGTAAAATCATGAAATACCAAGCTTTTCAAACGAGCACTAGCCTTCTGGAAATCACATGAATAACAAAACAATAGGGAGTGAAAGTTGACGAGCATAAGGCTAATTCATTTTAAACCAACATCACTGCATACGTGGAACAAATCTCACAAACTAAGATGAATTCTTTTATTAAATAGTTCTCTACTTCTACAATATCTATAAAAAATTACAGCAACATTATTGCCTCCTTGGGAAAATGCTTGGACTCTACTAACTACTGCAAAATGCATACCGAAATATGGTTTGCTGACTTTAAGGATTCCTTTTTCCTGGAGTCCTAACACTGCTAACAACTTGTCTCCGCCATTTTTGCATGGAAACCTGCAATACAGCACAAAGGAGGAGGTTTATGTAACTACAGTACATGTGAATGCCCGATGATAAGCTTTGGACCAAGGTGTGCTGATGTGTCATAAGGATAAAGCACAAAGATAAAACAGAATCCTTACAGCCGGGAAGCCACCATAATCCCCAGGCTCTTTTATGTCCTTGGTTACACAACTAGTTGCAGCAAGCCGAACCTGCAAATGCCATGAGATAACATATCAGATATTTTCTTGACCCCATGCTCCAATTTTAAAGCAAAGTAAAAGCATGATAATAGCATACCACATTAAACAGCAATCACTATTCATCAATAGTTAATACAGCAAGTAAACAATCCAAACGCCAATTAGGCTGCATATAATCCCACCCTAACTTCTCAAAGATAACAGATATATAAAGATATTTAAAACTTCAGATTAACTAATATCTATGCATTTCTAATATCTTTCAAGCCTTCTATTAATTTTGTACAACCGAACAAATGAAGCCTTTCTAAGGAATTCTAGTTGAGTATTGTTTCTGCTGTAGCATGCACCACAAGTCCATTTTTTATTCATTCACTAACCTTCCTCAAAACACCAAGGACACAAGAGGATAACTTCATAAGACCAGGAAAGCAAGTAAATACCTTTGATACGATAGAGACATGATCTCGCACAGCTACTCTTCCCCCCATTGTCACATAATCACCTATGCTGAAAGATTGAATACCAAACGAGGTTGTAACTTGAAACTCTTCCTTCAGCTTGAAATTTTTTGAATATGAATTTGACCAGATAAATCAATCTGAAATCTAAAAATAATGATTTAAAAGAAAAGTAAAGAAAACATACGTTGCTGAACCTGCAATCCCTACTTGCCCACAAATCATACAATTCCTCCCAATAACTACATTATGACCAATCTGCAGAAACATTTAAAGCGAAAAGAACAAATCCCAATAAAATTATAAGTAATTACACAAAAAGCTAAATGTTAACCTGGACCAAATTATCTAACTTTGAATAATCCCCAATAACTGTATCTCTCCAACTGCATAATTAAAACGTCAGTAGCATTAAAGTTAAATCTATTAAAGCTCGCATAAATCACAAATAAAAATCAAACTAGAAGAAATACATATTAGAATACAGATGATGAAGCTGAAAGAAAAAAAGAGAGCAAATCTTTTACCTGCCTCGATCAATGCACGTATTTGCACCTATCTCCACATGATTCCCTATTATTACATTCAAAATCTGAAAGATTTAAGTAAGAAATGCAACTATGGTTAATCCAGAACTATGCAATGTTAAGAGTATAAATGCAAATACAATTATGACAAAAATGCATCTGACAACAACATATAAAGATACTTGGGATGTTTTCTTCATTTATGTAAAACAACTAAGAACTCTTCCCACAACAACAACAAACAAAGCCTTTTTCTACTAGGTGGGGTCAGCTATATGAATCAAGCGACGCCAATGTATTTTATTTATTAAGCACTCTTCTTATTTCTACATATTTTTACAAACATGTGATTTAGCAGGCAAAAAAATTGTCAGGCAAAAAATCCAAAGGAAGACTGTTCTATGTAATAGCTCAAGGATAAGAAATTTGCTGGAAAGCTAGCTACCATAGTGAGGAATAATATGAAAGCTGTATATCATGATTAAGAGCACAATCTGGACTCTTCAGTGCTAAAATATTTAAATAAGAAAGGATGAAGAAAGGTAAGTATTTCCCAAACACATGAAATGTAAATGAAATGAGAAGTTGATGGAACCAAGTGACTTGGAGAAACCTTCCTCAAAAGCTAGCTGTTGAAGAGAAAAAATAAAGTCACTTAAGTACTCCATCGAATACCTCATTCTACTCGACGTGGGACTTGGGTAGCCCATATTAACCTAAGATATCCCATACCCATACTATCCCCATCCCCAAAACATGTGCACATGTTAAAGAAGAAAAATAAAAGACAAGAAAAATGTAGAGTTTGAAATCTTTGAAATATTACCAACCTGAGGCTTCTTTATCATATTACCATCACCATCCACATAAAATCCAAACCCTGCGGTAAATTACATTAAGCTCATCAGAAAATAAATTCTACAAAAGACATACTGTAGACCACTATAGGAAAAGGGGGAAAAGTGAGGGAGAAATAAGGAGATAAGAGAGAGAAAGGGGAAGAACAAGAGGAAATAGGGAGAAAACAGAGAGATGGAGGGAGAAAGAGAAAGAAAGAGGGAGAGGAAGAAAACAGATACTGATATTTTATCCATTGCTAAAATATCAGATTGACGAATAAAAGAAACTTAAGAGTATTAATAAAGGTACTAAAGGACATAGTAACAAAGAGTATTCTTAATTTAAGCCTTAATTGATGACCTAATTCTTGATTTAAAAATAATTACTCATTTCATTTAATTGACCATATTGTTCCAAATATTTTTTTCCTCAAGATATTTCCATTATCAGATTAGTTGACTTAGAAGTGCACAGATCAACTAATCTATAATAATCATCTTCTGGTGCTATAATTAAGTTCTCTGCCTTACACATATTGTAGTTGCTTCAAGCTATAAAGTGAGGTTCATAACAGGAATTCCAGTATTTCTTAAAGCCTGTACAGCTCTAAAACAGGGATGTGGAGAGATTTCTAGCTTTACCATCTTGACCAATGCAGACTCCATTGTGGATTACACACAAGTCGCCTACCTGGCAATTACTAAGGGCGACGTTATACCTGAAAAAGAACAGTAGTTGAATTAGAACTGCATGAGCATATATACAAATTTTTGACATTAAGCATAAGTTTAATTTAAAGAGCTGCACATTTGAATTATAAATATAGCATAAAATGCTAAGCATGCGTGAGATACATATACAAAAAGAGCAAGAATAACACCAATGGCAAGTTAAATTACTTTCTAATAGTCCTTAATTAATAGCCATAAGATTAGCCAGTAAGTGTGAACAATTATCAGTCACCACCGAGCATTCCTATTACAGAGCAAACTTGATATCAAGTCCCATGCTCTTGAAATCATTGATGGGCATCCCTGAAATTTACATCATAAATGAACTACACCTATATGTTTCAAATTACCATGGTGTGAGTTACAGAATAAATTTATTTTATACTTATACAACATAATCTACTTTCGAACAAGTCTCCAGTCCAACAACCTTTCGCAGGTAATTCCCTTATAGGAAAAAGTTTTTAAACTTCAAAACTTTAATTTCAGAAGAAGCATCCTGCGTATTACAAATTAATAGTTAAAAGCGTCAACATATTGAAACAGCACCTAAAGTAGAAACGTTGTTATAGAACGAGAAAAGAACAAATAGTAGATCGTACCCTATTTTTGTTGAATGGCCAATTGTAACAGAAGGTCCAACAATCGTTCCAGACCCTATATGAGCATTTGCGCCAACAACAGCTTTTGAATGAACTATAGCGCCAGTCTCTACGAGCGCAGATGAGTCTATGGAAGCCAAGTCGTGAAACGTACCACCTCCATTATTCCATTTGTGAAATTTGTCACAACATTGTCCGGAACCATACTCTAATCTTGAAAGCAAGACAATCGTAAATGGGAATTAATAATATAGATACAAAAGCACGTGAAGCACTCTTGATAGAATACAGACTTAATCGAGAAACGCCAGAAAATGTAGTTAGCTCTATATTGGACGATAATTCTCAACTAAGCTATTTCTTTTCCGTCTGATTTTTTTTTTTCCAGAAGTAAACGAATTGGGTCAGTGAAAATTTACCTGACTGAAAACACCCAGATTGATCAAGAGAACAAACGGAAGAATAACAACGACTATGAGAGTGATATTGAAGGATAGCGCGAGTTTCTTGAAATCGTGGTTTTTTATTGGGATTGAGATAAAGAATTGAGGCTGTAACTACCCTTCTAGCCATGGCTGCTATAGCCATGGCCACAACGAAATCGGAGTCGGAAATAAAGTACTAGGTCTGTAACTTGAAATGCGAAGCATATTAGGCCCCAGAAAATGTTGTATATTTCAAAGCATCGGTACAGTGGAAGGGTCCATGGACGGCGGTCCTCCGATCGGTGAAGCGGGTCTCCGAAAAGCTTCGCTTTTGATAAAATGGGCTGTTGGCAAAACCCAATCCATTCGGTCATATGGCATTTGTGAAAGCCCAGTTAATCAAAGCTCTTGTGTGTCTACATACAAGAAGTTTTGTCCAAAATATATATTTCGAAGGCATGTTAAGTGAGACTGATTTATTTATGTAAAATATCACCTTTCAATTATTAGATTAAATTAAATAATTAAAATTAAAATATTAATTAAGATTTTACATTACTATCGCATCACTATCATTATTTTATTTTATACATAATAATCAGATAAAATTCTAAGTAATATTTTAATTTTCATAATTCAGTTTAATCTAATAATTAAAATTCTCGTAATGGTGGGAGAGTGAGCAAAATGTTATGATTATGGGGCAGGGAAGAGTTTGGCACTGTATTTATAGGATGGCAGGTTAGTTAATCTGAATGTTATATTTTTATTTTCGGTATTTAAAAATGGTACATTTTTACAAATCTTGGGATATGAAATTCGTTTTAGGTGAAAAGATTAAAATATTATAAATATTGCCAAGTTGTCGTTATTTTTACTTAAATTTTAAATCTGAAGTCTTTACCATTATTAATTCACTATTGTTATCGTAGTTTTCGTATTCAAATTAATCCATCCTATAGTCGAATTAGTGATTCAATCACTAAATTGCTTCAAGTTAATTATTGTAGATCATTTTATAATCAATTTAATCATAATTTGAGTTAATTTATTAATTTTTAATTTTAATGAATTATGATATTATTTTTTTATTCTTCCTTCATCATCACTCTCAACCTTCCTTTGTGTTTTTCCTGGTCTTTCTAGCCCTCGTGACTTACCAATAGTCCAAGTCCAAGACCTTGCGTCAACAGTCAACGTCGTCATAACTTTTCCAATACGTACAATTAAATGTTCACACGCTTTCGATAGGTATCTTGAAACATTAATAATTTGATATTTATTTCACACAAACAAGAATAACTTCAAGCAATGGAGCCAGCAAGACAATAGACATACGTACTGATTATCCAACACAAAATGATTCTCTCCATATTTCCTTCTACTCTCTCTGTTTTCATCTTCTTCATCACAAGCCTTACAGTAATATCCACTACTACTTCAGCAGCACCCACAGAGCAAACTCATTACTGTCCAAACACAACCACCTTCTCTCCCAACACTACCTACCAAACCAATCTCAACCAGCTCCTTTCATGGCTTTCCTCAAATTCAACCCGCCAAAACGGTTTCTACTACACCACCGCTGGCACCACCAATACCGTCTACGGTGCCTTCCTCTGCCGCGGGGATCTCGCCGGCTCCACCACCTGCCAAGACTGCGCTTCCACCGCAGCCAAAGAAGTGCTCCAGATATGTCCAATGGGGAAGGAGGCCGTCGTGTGGTACGGCGAGTGCATGCTACGTTACTCGGACCAGTCCTTCTTCTCCAGATCCGAAGAAGTGCCTATGATATCTTTGTTGAACACTGCCAATATCTCAGACCAGAGTCGCTTCATGTCGCTGCTGAGTGAAACTATTAAGGCGGCGGCGAAGCAAGCGGCGAACGGCGGAGGCGACAAGAAGTTTGGTACGAAAGAAGCGAACTTTTCGAGCTTTCAAACGCTGTACACGCTGGCGCAGTGCACGCCGGATTTGTCGGAGATGAGCTGCGATACGTGCGTGGAAGGAGCAATTGCGAATTTACCTGTTTGTTGTGATGGAAAGCAGGGGGCTAGAGTGCTGCTTCCTAGCTGTAATATTAGATATGAAGTATATCCGTTTTACCATGTGTCGTCGCCGGCTAGTGCCCCACAACAACCTCAACCACTGCTCAAAGGTATTTGCAGAGTTGAATCATTGCTTTTTGAGTTTTATTGCCTGACAGATCTCCACCATGGAGTGACGATAAGGCATTTCAAACTCAAATTAAATATTTTGATATGAAAAAAAATAGGAAAACAGAAAAAAATTAAAGAACACTCGATATTTACAATTTAATATAAATAAAGGGCAAAGCCATAATTTTTTTTCTTTCTAATTTCTCAATCGTTGATGTGTTACTTCAGAATATTTTTGTTTTTTGAAATTTTACATATTGATGGAATTTGGGTATTTTTCCACTTAATTTTACGTATCTACAACTTCAAAAGTTTCAGTTAATTATTAAATCTCTGTTTTGGGTTATGATTGTAACTTGATACCTTAGGCATTTATAGTACATATAAACATGATGATTAGGTGGTAATGCAGGAAAAACCGGGATCTCTGTAGCCATAATCGTCGCAATTGTGGTTCCCATTGTGCTTGCTGTGCTACTTTTCTTCCTTGCTTTCTGGTTTATCACTAGAAGGGCAAGCAAGCAGTACAGTATTACAGTGCAAGAAGAAAATGGTATATATTCTTCAAAAATTAGTGATTTATATTTGTGTTTCTTATGCTTGTACCATCAATAGTCCCATCTATTATAAAACTAATGCTTCCATTTGTGAAACTCACAAGATCTTTAGCATGTAAGTTTACTCTTGCTGCTTATGTGCAGTCGAAATTTCCAGTGTAGAGTACTTGCAATTTGACCTGGAAACAGTAAAACTAGCCACAAACAACTTCTGTTATGACAATAGATTGGGTGAAGGAGGATTTGGTGAGGTTTTCAAGGTATATATTTTCCTTTCAAGAATTTGGGACTTCTGGTTTTGGGTTCAGAGCTTCTCAAAGTATGTATGATATTTTCAGGGCTCACTTCCTAATGGACAAGATATTGCAGTGAAGAGGCTTTCAGGAAGCTCTAGACAAGGTTTAGAAGAATTTAAGAATGAGGTGGTTTTGTTGGCCAAACTTCAACATAGAAATCTGGTTAGGCTTTTGGGATTTTGCTTTGATGGAGAAGAGAAAATCCTTATCTATGAGTTCCTTCCCAACAAAAGCTTGGACCATTTTCTTTTTGGTATGTCCTTTCCAAATATGCTTGGTTTACTTGAATATACATTTTTTTAAATAATTTTACTATCATTTTTCTTCTTAATTTTTAACTTTTATATTTACTTTGATATGAGTTAGACAGTAAAAAACAACATGAGTTAAAATGGTCAACACGATACAAGATAATAAATGGAATTGCTCGAGGAATGCTTTATCTCCATGAAGATTCTCAACTCAGAATTATACATCGTGATCTTAAAGTTAGTAATATATTATTAGATGAAGATATGAATCCAAAAATAGCTGATTTTGGTATGGCAAGACTTTTTGGTGTTGATCAAACTCAAGGAAACACAGATAGAATTGTGGGAACATTGTAAGTTCTATATCTTCTTCACTTTCCGAGTTTCAAATATCCTCAATTTCCTTATTTTAAAAGCTTAACATTTGAAATCTTAGAATGTCTGCCAAATTATGCATATTAAATATATTGTGGTTGCAGTGGTTACATGCCTCCAGAATATGCAATGCATGGGCACGTTTCTGTCAAAATGGATGTGTATGGTCTTGGTGTTCTTATTCTAGAGATAATAAGTGGAAAGAAGAACACATCTTTTCGTGAATCAAGTTATGCTGAGGATCTCTTGAACTATGTGAGTTTGGACCAACTCTGCATTTCGTTTTTTCTTTTGGGGTATCATAGTTAGTTAGGATAGTTAAATTTTGGCTTCTTTTTTCGGAATTTTTAAACCTGGGGAGATAAATTGCACATCTCTAATGACATTCATGTACAAAATTGTTGATAGAGAGGATATGTTGAAAATTGAAAGTTAGAAAGACTCTGGTAAATTTTTAAAATCGAGGGAATAAATTTTTTTCACATTTTATCTTTTAAATTGGGTCATACAAGGAGCTAGCTCTGGGAGTTTGAGCTCCCTCTCCATTTACTTCTCTTTCTCTCTGTTTTGTTTTGATAATTTTTTTTTTTTATATATAAAAAGAAGAGAGAAAGGAATGAAAAGCATTATGTAAGAAACTTTGTTAAGGACCTCTTTACTTGAAATTGAATCACCTTTCTGACGATTTTATTTGTAAGGATATACTCTTCCTTACCAGATTGACATATTTATATCTAGAACTAATAGTTGGAAGTTTTTGCAGGCCTGGAAAAAATGGAGAGATGGGAGGCCATTGGAATTGTTGGATGTGTGTATGAGAGATTCTTATAATAGAGATGAAGTGAATAGATGCATTCACATTGGATTATCATGTGTTCAAGAAGATCCAGCTCGAAGGCCAACAATGCAGACGATAGTATTGATGCTGAGTAGTCACTCTGTCACACTCACAATACCTGAAAGGCCTCCTTTTTTGGTTCATAGCAGAACTACTGATCCCAGCTTGCCATTAGTATTGGAGTCAGACAAGTCTAATAATACAAGCAAATCAGTCTCAGATCACTCTGTTGATGAAGCATCCATCACTCAAGTCTACCCTCGATAGCTTCTCTGATATACATGTAAACAAAGACCATATGCAGCTCAAGTTTGTGTCATACTGAGACTTATGTGTATCATAAGCTCAAATAGAATGTATCATAAGTTCGAAGATACTATTATATTTGTTGAGTGACACAGTTGAAAGGTTGCCATTTCTTCTTGCTTAAATGACATATATACGGGGATTCCTATCCGTTATGTCATCCTTAATTCTTATAAAACAAGCTTACAAAATGCTACTCAAATTTGATCAACTTTTCTTTGTCTCTTGGTCCACTGAAACAGAGGATCCTCTTCGTAGCAAAAAGCTATCAGTTTGCCTAACAATCTTCTTCATACCAAAACTCCATTTAATAATATTATCAGAAAGGGGAAATATGGAAACGAGAGATGTAGAGACAGAGTGAGAATTTCACAAATAGAGAAACCTTCCACTTGCATAGGTTGAGTTAGTCCCAAGTTATTAACTTGTTTTGAGAACTAGTTCAAGAAAAAACGAAATTTGAAGGAACACGCTCATTGAAGAAATCTATGCAACCTTTGAGAAATTTTTGAAAATTTTTCCATTTTCGCTGTCGAATGATTATTGTTTGTTAGTTGATTTAATTTCCTCCAAAATCCAATATTGCATCCTTTTGCTAGCCAACGTTAAAACTTTAAAGCTATTCTGATTAATGATTTTTTTTTTTTCCTTCTTCAAAGTTAACTTGTATTGGGATTTTCTATTGCATATGTATATATGCTTGCCGGTGCTACATATCAATTAGTCCAGTTTACAATAGTCAGAGTACCAATAACGTTGTTTAAACGAATTTCCAAAATTTCGACATCCATCATCAATGCTTTCTCTCTCTAGTCATCTTTCCCTCCACTATATGTGGGGATTAAGACTTTTTTAATAGTGTTTATTAAGTTGAGTTAACCTCTCAATCTCTAGATCTAATCTAATCTGTATAATTAAGTTAGTTTAGTTTGAGTTGGCAGTTTAATTCATGATCATTCTTTTTAACTTGTCATGAATGATTTGAATTGTAGGTTAAAAAAAATTAAACTTGTTACAACTAAATATTCAACTTTTTAAATATATATATATATATATGTTATTGTGTATTTTTTAGGTTTTCTTCCAATTTTTTTTTTGTATTTATCAATTATATCCATTCGATCACTTTGTTTGCATAATGTAGATAAAGAATAAAAAGAAATTAAAGATCATAATTTAAAATAATATATACAAATTAGACATCATGACATATTTTAATACTTGTACTAGTGGATAAAAAATTGATATGATTTTGTTATTAGTATATCTTAATACTTGTAAATAAAAAATAATCATTATTTTATTATATTTATGATTTATATATTATTTTAAAATTATTTTATTATAATAAATTAAATATATATATATATTTAAAAAAGTCAATTCACCAACTTAACTTAAATCAATTTACACAAATGTCGGTTAGATTATTTTAAATTTTATGATAGATTTTATAAAATTTAACTCAACCCAACCTGTCATATGTTAATTGAGTTGAGTTAAAAACACTACTTAATTTAAACTAAACTAACTTGTAAATATCCCTAATAACTTTATAAATAACCATTAAGCCAGTCATTTTCTTTAATCTTTAACCAATTCTTTTAATTTTATTCTAAGGATGCATGTAATATAAAAATGTAAAAAAAATAATTAAATATTATTAGATAATATATAAATTTTATATTTTTAAAAAAATTAAATTATGTATTAAAATATCGCCCATTGAAATCAGAGTTATAAATGAAGTACCAAATATGCAATTTATAAAGTTTGAATTTCATTATTAAATAAATAGGTCTAGATTTGAGTATGAAAATTTTGTATTTTAAATACAAGAAATTTGAATTGTGACAATTTAAGTTTTTCATATTTTAAATTCAACAATCCAAACATAATGTATTTGAAGGTTACTTGAGGTGTTTTACTAAAATATTTATCATTGTTAATTTAGATTAAAGTTTAGCATAATTTTACTATGTGACACAATTTAATTAATTAATAAAATTAATTAAATAATTTGTATGAAAATTTTTTTAAGAATAATTTGTAGTTGCAAAATTTAGATTAAATTTAAATTTATATCTTTATTTATATGTTAATGGGTGAGTTAAATTTGATCCTTAATTAATAAATCATGAGTGATATATAAGTCATTTAAAAAAAAACATGAGTGAGTTTTTATTTATTTAATATATATTAAATGTTGATTAGGGTATAATACATACATATATACTCTCAAGTCTCATCCTTTGTTTTTCGGTCTTCTTCCTCACGTCTTCCTCTGTTTCTCTTTTCCGTTTCTACTTCTTCTTTTTTCTTTCTTCCCTTCATCTTCCAAGAGACTTTCTTTTCTTATTTTATTTTATTTTTCCCTTTTCCCTAAAACAAAGAATGACAAAAATTTTCCAGGCCAATTAATCGGCCGGATCCGTTGACTTCTGACCGGCCAAAGAAAAAGCCATGTAAGTTCCAGCACAATCTCATTCTCTACAGATTTTTGTAGCTCAAGGGCGTAAAGCTTGAGAAACATCGATCACAAGAATGTCTATTTTTGTCTGTCTATTCCGATTTCCGAGCTTCACAATTAAAGCAGCTCCCACTTACAGCAGTCACGTATGTACAGAGGCATACACTTTCAAGAGTACATATCAAGCCAATTTGAATCTCCTTCTTTCTTCCCTTACCTCCAACACCTCCCTCCACGACGGTTTCTACCGTACCACCGTGGCTGCCGCGACCCCTGACGCCATCAATGGACTTTTCTTCTGCCGCGGCAACGCAACACCCGTGTGTCGCCGCCGCCGCCGCAAAGGAGATAAGGCTCCGCTGCCCAAACCAAACAGAGTCCATAATCTGGTACGATATGTGTCTGATCCGTTGCTCCAACGAGTCCTTGAACTTGAATAACATCGTACCTTCCGTGGCCTTCTCTAGTAACGATAGCGTAGCAAGCGCCGACAAGGATCGGTTCGATCAAGTTTGGTCAAATAAGTTGCATAACTTGACTGAGAAAGCTATTTCTCGGACGAGGAAAAAGTACGCTACGGGAGAAGAAGCATTGTCCTCATTGCAACCGTTGTTCAACCTCGTGCAGTGCATTCCCGATTTGTCGACTAGTGAATGTTCTATGTGTTTAACAAGCGCCATTGTAGCCTTGCCATCGTGCTGGTGGAAAAAAGGAGGCAGGGCATGTATGATTACATATAAACTTTATGAGATTGACCAAATATTTTGCAATGCAACATCAGAACCCTCTGAAGCAGTCATTCCTCCTCCGTCGGGTATATCTACTGACATTGAATTTGCTTGTTCATACCATTTATAGCTCGATGATTGGTTTCAAAGTTTCAACCAGTAAAGGTGGCAATGCAGGAGAAAATGTTGATGTCTATCGAGGAAAGGATGCTGATGTCTATCCAGGAGAAAATGCTCATATTTATGTCGGAAAAGAAAATGGACAATCGAGAACGATTATTGTGGTTGTTGTTCCTATTGTTGTTTCGGGAATACTCTTTTGTTTAGCATACTGTTTCTTACGGAAGAATTTCAAGGTTCTCCGAGAAAACAGTACGTAATGTTTAAATGGTACAAAAGTTATTATTTTGAAGGAAAACTTATTTATAATTTTTATATTTT
The DNA here is from genome assembly GCA_031216115.1 of Senna siamea. Taxonomy (NCBI): domain Eukaryota; kingdom Viridiplantae; phylum Streptophyta; class Magnoliopsida; order Fabales; family Fabaceae; genus Senna; species Senna siamea. Next base: position 3,357,035 of record CM062355.1, on the reverse strand, counting down.
TATTATAAATTTTTAATTAAAATATGAAAAGTAATTTTTTTATATCATATAATTGAATCTTTTAAATTTCTTTTTGCCTTCGGATCGCCTGCTGTCCACGCTCGGTGCTGTCGCTTGCTGTCGGGGGAATCCTCGTTGTCCACTTCATCTGAGGCTCTAGAGCGTGCCACGTCGCTAGACCTTTTTTTTTTCTTTTTCAAAGCGGTCAAAATGCACCGTTTCACTTAAGTGAAACGGTGCATTTTTTTTTCTTTTTCAACGTGGTCAAAACCTACCGTTTCACTTAAGTGAAACGATGCGTTTTGATAGACGGAGTGGCACAGCTCAAAATGCACTTTTTTACCTAAGTAAAACGGTACGTTTCGGGCCAAAGTTTAAACGGTAAAATGGTGCGTTTGGCATTGCAGGAAAAAGAAAAAAAAGGTCCTAGCGCGCTCGGACGTCTTGCCGGAAATGGTAATGGCCGGGCATATTGCAGAGATTAAAGGAAATGGAATGGAACATGCTTACTCATCCGGAAAGCTCTCTATTCATTCTACTCTCGCGTTTGGAAAGAAAAGCTTCATTTCCAAGTGTTGCCTGGTTCTTAGCCCGTCCGAAAAGGGAAGTTTAAATATCAAGCCTCTGTTCTTAGTCCGTCCAGAAACATTTGGCACAGACAATGTATGAATATATTCTTAAGCTTGGATTGAATATCTCTGTTGCTAGTCTTTCCTTTTTTTTAAAAAAATATGTATATGTTGGATTCTTCCCCTTTTTTTTTTTTTAAATATGAGTATGTTGGATTGAAAATATCTGTAGTGTTGGATGAATCTCTGTTTTGAGTCCTTTCCCCCCCCTTTTTTTTTAAATATGTATATGTTGGATTGAAACAATGCAAGAAACAGTCAGAAAACATATTGAATGTTGGATTGAATGTGTTAAAGAATGTTGGATTGAATGTGTTAAAGAATATTGGATTGAATGTGTTAAAGAAAATAGATTTGCTTGTAATTTGCACAGTCAGAAAAGATGACTTCTGAGATTATAGAGTGTTTGCCTTTCATTCTTTAGAAGATTAAAGTTGAAAAACTAGTTTTGAGAATATCATATTTGTACATGCATTACTTTATGAAGATATTCCTTGAAGCAAAAATAACATGAATGTATATATATATATATATATATGTCTTGTAAGGAAAATACTCTAATGGAGTTGGATTGGAAGCCTAAGGTGGGAATGGAATTTGACTGTTTGGAGACTGCATGGAAATTTTGGTATGACTATGGTAATAAAATGGGATTTGGAGTTAGGAAGGACTATGTGAATAAGAATAAGAAAGAAAAAACAACAATTTCTTCGTGCAAATTTGTTTGCTGTAAATAGGGACTGAGAGAAAAAGATAAAAGAGATTATTTAGTTGTCAAACCTCGACCTGAGATAAGGACGGATTGTAAAGCAAGAATGTCTCTGGTTCTTACAAATGGAAAGCTTAGAGTACATGAAGTAATTGAAGAACATAATCATATTCTGCATCTCTCAGAGACTACACACATGCTAGCCTGTCAACGTCATGTGTCTGATGTCCAAGGTCATGAAATAGAGTTGGCAAATGACTCTGGAATCCAACAAAGATGTGCTTTCACATTGATGAGTAAGCATATTGGAGGATGGAGTAATCTTGGATATACCAGTTTAGATAAGAAGAATTATCTTCGTACTCAGCGACAGAAGAGTTTGATGTACGGAGAAGCTGGGTGTTTGTTAGGCTATTTTCAAAAATAGATGACAGAAAATCCATCATTCTTTCATGCATATCAGATGGATTTGGACGAGCAAATAACTAATATATTCTGGGCCGATGCGCGGATGTTATTAGATTATGGTTATTTTGGTGAGGTTGTCTCGCTTGATACGACTTACTGCACAAACAATGCACACAGGCCACTTGCCTTATTTTCAGGATTTAATCATCACAGAGGGGTGGTGGTCTTTAGGGCTGCGTTGTTATATGATGAAACAGCAGACTCCTTCAAATAGTTATTTGAGACTTTTTTGGAAGCACATAATCTGAAAAAACCTCAGATGATATTCACTGATCAAGATCAAGCAATGGCCAAAGGCTTACATGAGGTGTTGCCTGACACAACCCATGGATTATGCACATGGCACTTGATGCAAAACGACATTAAACACTTAGGCAACTCAATGAAGCATGAGTCTCACTTTTTACAGGATTTCAAGAAATGTATGTATGAGTATGAAGAGGAGACACAGTTTGAATCTGCTTGGAGTCGATTACTTTCGGAATACAGTGTCCATGAGAATGCATGGATAACATCAGTCTATGCCTTGAAGGAAAAATGGACAGTATGTTTTATGAAGAAAGTCTTCACATTAGGCATGTGAAGCACACAGCTTAGTGAGAGCTTGAATGCAGATGTCAAAAGGTGTTTGAATCCAAATGTTAATATTCTGCAATTCTTCAAACACTTTGAATGAGTGGTGGAGGATAAACGATACAATGAATTGAAGTGTGAATTTGAAGCAAGACAGAGGTGCACTGATTAAAATGTACAAGTTCACCCATGCTAAATCAACTTGCAAAGGTATACACACCTACTATCTTCGACATGTTCCAAGAGCAGTTTGACTTGATGGCAGTATGTTGCGTTAAGCAACGAAATGAAACTGAGCTGTTGGTTGAATATGTCATTGATCTGGTTGGCTACGAAGGTGAATGGACAGTTTTGTTTCATCCTCAAGCGAAGTCAGCTTCTTGCAGTTGTAAGAGGTTTGAAACATTTGGCATATTGTGCTCTCATATTCTGAAAGTTTTTGACTTCAATAATATAAAAAGGCTTCCTGACCATTACATTCTGAAGAGGTGGACGAAGGAGGCTCGAACCGGTGTTATATATAACATTCAAGGAAAGGAAGTTGTAGAAGACCCAAAATTGGGTTGGACACTTCGATATAAATAGCTTTCCCAGAACCTCGTGAAGATAGCGGCTGAAGTCTCGGGCTATGAAGAAGAAGTGTCCATGGTTAGTAAAGCTATGGATGAAGTGACCCAAAAAATTATGACACTTCGGTTAGCAAAAGCACAAGTAGCAAACGATGTGGTACAACTAATTGATATAACACCACCAGCTGGCACGTCACAACCAACTAGCATTAAGAAGCGACTTGGCCTTATGAGAAAGAGGCGTCTCAAGAATTGGGTCGAGCTTCAACGTCCAAAGAGAAAATCTAGAAAGTCCATGTCACAACCGACTGTCACGTGCTCACAAAGTGAACAAACATCAGTAAGTACATTCTATTTATTTATCTCACAGTATTGGAACCAAATTTAATGTGTATCCACTTTAATGTAGGACATTGGAGCTTCCAGCCAGGTGCACGGCGACAATCAATTCAGTTTCACTAGATTGTTAATGGTAAAATTAATTTTTGTTTGTTCTTTCCTTATGAAGATCAATTGAAGGACCAAGGTGACTTAATTTTGTGCATTTTTTGTTTACATAGGAATTTATTGAAGGGCCAATTTCTCTTAGAAGATCGGAGTTTGATGCCAAGGAACTATGACAAACAATTTATATTTATGTTTTATTTTTAAATGCTCGTAACTTTTTCAAATTGTAAATAATTATTGACACTTTTGCAAAATTTAGTAAAATAATCATCTTTTTATTGATATTCAATATTGTAATACAACGTCATCGTAATTACAATATCCTAATTCCCAAATATACTTTCCTATTACAATATCCCAGGTACAAAAAATAGAACAAAACACTAGCAAAAATACTCCAACATATCTCTAAAATAGTCCTCAAACAACTCCAAATAGCAAAGGCCCTCCAATACTGCTAAAATACAGCAGGAATGCATAGCAGCAGGTTTTGAAACAGGTTCAACACACCTCCAAAATAGTCCAAAAATACCACCAATGCAGCAGAAAAGTAGCAACAAAGACCCTACAAAATAGAAGTAACACCGATCCAATACAGCAGGAATGACCAATAACAATAGCAAAATAGCACCAATAAAATAGAATAACAGAAGCAAGACAGTGTTATGAAACCAACCTCAGTATCATGGTAGGAGTAGAAATCATTATTGAAGTTCATGTCAAGAACTACTTCACTTTATGATCTTTTTCAAGTATTTACATGTCAAGAACTACTTCAGTCTATGATCTTTTGCAAGTAATTACATGGAAAAGCCCAAATATCCTTTATCAATTATCATTCATTATTTTATTGTTATTTTTACAAGCTTGTTTGTTACGCATGTAGCAGTAAGTATTAACCCAAATGAGAAAAAGCAAGGAAATGAAGGAACTAGTCATGTACAAAAAATAATCTTCACACACCTGAACAATTGCATTTGGAAAGCTAAAGCTACAGGTGCTTGATTTCTGAAATCTCATTGCAGGAATGTGGACCTATGAATGTGAATAGTATAAAAATTCTCTATTCTCTTCACCAATATGCATGAAATTTTAGTATTATATTACTGAAAAATAGAATATACAGAACACAAAATAGGAACATGAGTACATACATTAGGAAAATTCCCACGTATAAAGAAAAAAAATGACAAAGTTGAATTTCAGATATGGTCAAACACGTATAGAGAAAAAAAATGACAAAGTTAATACAAATTACTGAAAAGAAATAAACACATATAGTTAAATTAACAGCAATCACCACATATGATCATTAAGACATTAACAAAAAGGGTCAAAATTTCTTAAACATTTTGGTTTCTAGAGTTATATCCAATATGGCCAAAATATCAAGGCTTGTCCAAGCGTGCAGGAAGAACTGAACATGAAGTCATGAACTAATCAAAGCAACAAGCAAGTTCAGAAAACAAGTATCTCACTGTTTCAGACTGCAACGCAATGTATTAATTTTTCAAACCAGGTAGTATTACAGTAATCCCAGCCCTAACCTTTTGATTTGATTTGATCTGAATAATTTTTAAGGCAAAGATTTCAAACAAATGGCACTATTGTAAAACAATAATGAGTGTAATAAAAACAGTCGCCCTCCTCCACAAGGACCATCAATTACAGAATGAAAATTGAAATGCATAACTATACCTTTCAAGTTTCCTATACAAAATCCATATATATAGCAATGTTTTAGCTTTAAGAGAACTAACATTTTTTATCCGTTTCAACAGATGCATATTAGAGAAAATAAGAATAAAAGAGAAAAGAAAATATAAAATGCTCAAATACCCATTGTTTCAAACTTGTTTAAGGTGCGTGGCTGACGATTTTGTGATTTTGTTCATTTCTTCATCAGTTTTATCAACTATAAGGGTTCTTGAACCATATGCTAGAAGAAATATAATTAATGATGCTACAATGCTAGTTAAGCATCTGTCAGATTCATAATGGATCCAACAGGCATGTGGAAGAATCGTGTTTGTAAGTCAATGTTTCCATACTTTGTAATTACAAATTCTAGGCATGTGGAGTAATAGACTATGCCACCAGACCAACATTCTCAAACAAGGAAATTTGAATTTCAATATGAACTCTGTATAAGCAGAAATGTAGTTACCTTCACCTATAGCAACATAGAAATGACACAGAATTATCCACTAAATAGAAATGTCATAATCGTCTCAAACCTTTTATCCTACAAATGAACACATTCTAATAAGGACAGCTACATTTGTAACATCAAAGACTACTTCTTCTTCTAAAGGTTGCACATTCATTGCAAATCCCTGCATATAAATGTCACAATGGAAATCCAAATGTAAACCTCCTGCTCTAAATTATCTGCATCAGCCTTTGACCTTAGCTTCCTGTAAAGCAATTTAACATACTTTAAATGACATCCTTAGTTGTAAACCTCCTGTGGTGGTTCTCTTCAGCAGTGATGGTGCCTGCAGTAGCGACGGAAGATGCACTCGAGGAGGGAGATGATACCGCGACTGAATGGGCGAAGGAGAAAATGCCCTCGAGGTGGTCTTCCTGAACGTATGAAACGGTGCATTTCATATGTCTTAAAAAAAAAAACCCCAAGCGACGTGGCAGCACGCAGCCTCTCGAATGAAGCAGACAGCGAGGATTCCCCCTACAGCAAGTGACAGCACCGATCGTGGACAGCAGGCGATCTGAAGGCTTTCTTTTTACATGTCCTGTTTGAATCACTTTAAAGAGTTTGATAAATTTTTTTTACTTTTATATCATACTTACTTTCAACTATATTGATGTACGTAGTTGGAACTGAAAGCTTAGCTTTATAATCCTTGCAATTTAGTCAGACCACAATTGAAGTTGCAACAAATAAGTTTTCACATGAGAACAAAATAAGAAATGGTGGATTTGGAGAAGTATACAAGGTGACAAATGATCTCAAAGATGCATATTATTATTGTTAATTTTCCTTGTATATCTTATGAATTATGAACACAGGGCACTCTTGCTGATGGACCAAAAATAGCTATAAAAAGATTGTCAAGAACTTTAGGCCAAGATTTTTCAAACTTCAACATAGAAATTTAGTGACCTTATTGGGATTTTGCTTGAATGAGCGAGAAGATACTTGCTTATGAATATGTTCCTAACAAGAGCTGTCTTTTCTAATCCTTTTTCAATTTTTATTTGTAATTTATAATTTGTTATGCATGTATCTCCATGTCTTCGATTCTAATTAATTTGCTTTAAACAATTATCTCAAAGATTAATATTGATTACACGTTATTATAACTCACTTGTATAACTGATGCTGTATTTTATATGTAGGTAATCAAAAGAGAAGTATATTAAATTGACCAGAGCAATACAAAATTATAGAAAGAATTAGTCAAGGAATACTTTACCTTTACAAATATTCTCGTCTTAAAATAATATATCATAATCTCAAATTTAGTAATATTTTATTAGATGACAACATGAGTTAAAAAAAAGAGACTAAAATACACATAACTCTCTTGAAATTTGGCTTTTTTTCAAAGAATCCTCTTGAGTTTTAAAACTTGACAATGACTCTCCTGAACTTTCAAAATCTTACAAATAAGAGTATCGTTAAATTTTTCATCTAAATACTAATGATGAACTGTCACATCAGATTTGTTGACTTTACGTCAAAATTTTTGAAGACTTGGATTAAGGGTAATTTTATCTTTTCTCTTTTTTCTCTCTTTCTTCCAAAATTCTCTCTTTCTCCATTTTCATTGGCTAAACCAAACCCATCACTCTCTATGACAGTGACCTAAAGGTTACGACCTGAGAGTGAAGGGCTGAATTTACTGGCGATGATTTTGATCCGCCATTGTTGATGGAAGAAGTTGTAGAAGAAGAATGATCCTCTTTTCTTACAGTTCATTCAGCTTTAGCTTCACTGCTTCAAAGCTTAAACAATGGTAGATCATTCTTCTTTTGCAATTTCTTCCATCAACCCCTATGAATTCCTCCAAATTAAACTCAATCCAAATGGCTCCTTCACTCGACTTTGACTTATTCCCACTATAGACCCAACCCTGAAGCCGACCACCACCACTATCGATTGTAATGCATTGCTACCAAACACTCTATCCAAGGATCTCCCTCTCAATATCACTGCCAATACCCTGGTGCCCTGGATTATTGCTCCATTGGGAGGGTTGTGCGTGCATTAATCGGCGATTTTATTGCTTATATTCTCTTCATTCTCTCTCTCACCTCATTCTTATATTCTGCTTTTCCTGCTTTTTTCTACTCTTCTTAAGGATTAATTCTTACCCTACTAAGGAAATTCCATTATTGGTTTTGGTTTGGGTCTGTTAGAATGAAAGCAAGGAGTTTTGAGCTTTGTAATAGACAAGCGTTCGTCTATTGTGGTTTTGATTATGCTTTTCTCTATTGGAAATGTGATGTCAGGGTTCACGAGGCTAACTTTCTAGTAGTGTGACATATACGAGATGTTCTTTGTTGTAATTGCAAGCGTTTTGCTAGTAGCTAGATCTTCGACTATATATAAAAATAAGTTGTTCCATCTTATTAAGTTATTGCAAGCGTTCTTTGTTGTATAAGAGAGTAAAGTACCATCCTCTATGACCAAGAGAGTAAAGCACCATCTTATTAAGTTTTTTTTCTTCCTTTTTTTTAAGACCCAAACCCAAGAGCAAATATATTAAAATAAGAAGGCCAATCACTTTCCTTCTTAAGCCCAAAAAATACAAATAGAAGCCCTAATTCTCTTTCATTCATTTTGTAAAAGATAATTAAGAAAAAGAAAAGTGATGTCTTCTGCTTGCTGCTTCTTCTCCTGACTTGCATTCAAATTCTCTGCCAAGAGGTTTTGTTCATTGCTAAAGTGCGTTTCAATATTCTTGCAACAAAAATTGTTGCTGCTATAACTTTTGTGAATTAATTTTTTAAACAAAAGTTATAGCAGCAATAATATTTGTTACAAGAATATTGAAATGCACTTTAACAACGAACAAAACCATCGCTAAAAAGTATGGCAAAGCAGAGGATCCAGAGTTTCCTGACTTACTCCAAAGAAGAGGCAAGCGGATCCTCTGCCAGGCGCTTCTCTGCCATGCACCTACTTGGAGCGCGTCTTTTTTTTTTTTTTTTTGGTTGAATAGAAACGACACCATTTTGCGATCAATGTTGGTTTGAAGGTGAGGTTTCTTCAATGACTCCGTGTGGATGCATCATGTGTGAACTATTGAAGAACGAAAACCTCTTCTTTCCTGACGAGAATTCCATCTGCTCTGCCCCAAATGAGAAAATGACTCGGTGTGGATGTATCGTTTGCAAACGATTGAAGAACGAAAACCTCTTCTTCCCCGACGAGAATTCCATTGAGGCGTGAAGGAGACAGAGGAGGCGGAAACGCAAACGACATTGTACGGTGAAGGATACTACAGATTAATGCATAAACAGACGTTGCAGATGAAGATGACCAATTTTGGCAGGCGAAAATGGTGGCAGAGATGACGACGACGATGACAGAAGCACGGGAAACGCTGTAGACAGAGGGGTGCTGTGAATGAGATGCTGCAGATTAAGGCATCGCCGAACGAAAATGGATTAGATTGATGAAGAAGACCACTTTTCGACAGACGACGACGGCAGTAGAGAAGGCTAGGACAACTTCATAGAAGCGGAAGCAGACCTTCACTACCACCCACGCACACGCTACACTGCGATGAAGATGAAGGCCATTTTACAGGGGAAGAAGTCTCAAAACGGTGCGCTAGGTCTTCGAAACGCACAGTTTTAGCATCTTCAAAACGTAGCGTTTGTCACCCAGCAAAATGCGCCGTTTCACTAGGCGCTGTTTTGATTACGAATCTGTGAAAAAAAAATGGCTGAATCGAAATGGTGTCGTTTCGATTCAACCGAAACAAAAAAAAAGAGGACGTGACATCGCCAAGCAGGCGCATGGCAGAGAAGCACTAGGCAGAAGATCCAGGCCATGGAAAACACAAGCAGAGCTCCACATAAGGCAAGACTTGTGAATCACATTATTCACAAAAGTGGAAGATGGAAGCATAGTGGATTAGATGCTGGATTAAAGGCGAATTCATCTATAAAGGAGCACAATCGCACAAATAAAAAGGGGATAGCCTTTGAGATAGATTAAAGGAGGGAGACAGAGCGCGAAAGGGAGGCAAAAAAAAAAAAAAAAAAACAGACGGGAGGAGATTTGGGGTGTTTCCGACCATGCCTAGCCGTGCCACCGCTGCCGACCTCCGCTAACTGTACCACTGCCGTGCCCCTCCAGCAGCACCACTGTTAAGAACGTAATATGGTAATGGATTACTGATGGTATTCAAGTAACAGAATCACTACAACTAGCTGGTACAAACGAAAAGAAACAGAATCAAAAGGAAAGTAATAAACTCTTCCTATTCGAGTCGGAAGAAACTCCAACGGCCAAGCCTCAAATTCAATATTCACGATGCTGCTCCTTCTCGCTTCCTCCTTCCTATATTGCCGTAACTAACTCCTCCGTACACAAGAATATTCTTGCCGTTAGAGACACCTCAGCACTCTAGTGGCTTCTCAACCTTCCAGCCCTTTTGTACGTCTACTCTGTTTGTTCTGTTGCATGGTACTGTTCCACGTGCTGCTCCCACGCTGCGTGGTAACTCTCGTGTTATTCTCTCGCTCCCCATCCGTATTGGGCCTACATACGTCTTGCATTTGAGTTTGCTGTTACTTGGACCTCTCCCGCTTCTACTACTTCTTCCGTGTCCACTGCTTCTTCCACTTCATCTTGGGCCATCCGGTGGTTTGTATCAACCACCGTTGTCCGCCGCTGCGGCCATCCATTGGGGGCAAGTCGTCACAGCTTCAAAGGTAACGACATCTGCCTCTTACTTCTGTTTCACTCTAATTAGTTTTCGTTTGGAGTGTGAGTTTGATTCAACTTCGATTTTTCATCATTTGAATTCCTATGTGTTGGCTTTGTATGATATTGGTGACTTGAATGGGTATTCCAACTTAGTATAAACCTGCCCCTGTTTCGGTTTTATCTTAGTCATTTCAAATAATGGCTTAAATTCTGCTCTTGTTGACCTGAAACTGTTATGTTGAAATCGGATGTAGTTTGGCCCCATATTATTTATGTTTCGGTTAATTCCATTACTGCCTGGATAACTCTCATTTCATTTTGATCTGTTTTGGCTCTCATCGGTCCTATTGTGATATGGGATATTAGTTTGATTAGCTCCCTTATTTGCTATTTGGAATGATATTCATGATGGAATTGTACGTATTTTCTATATGCCTTAGTACTGGTTTAGAAGTTGTAGAAAAAAATATAAATGCTGTCCTTTTGGATTGTTGATGTGTTTTGCATATTGTAGTGTTTATTTAGGGTCGTGAGGTGTGCAGGAAAATATATGAGTACTGTCCATTTTATTTTAAGTGTGTTTTTGCATCCTAAGATGCATGTCTAGAGTCAGAAACATGTGTAAAAGTATGTAAATGCTTACCATTTATTTTTGAGTGTGTTTGTGCATCTTAGAGGGTATGTTTAGGGTCATTAAATGTGTAGGGAAATATCTAGTTGCTTTCTGCTTGAATTTCGGGCACATTTTTGCATTTTCAAGCGTTATCAGGATTAATTCAGGTTCTGTTTTAAGTGTTATATTTCGTCTAGTCTTCATCAGGCATTTTTTGAAGTTTTATAATGTTGGTAAAGTGTTGCTTTGGTAATTATGTGCTGACCAGTTTTTGTGTAATGTCCTTGGTGTTCTAAAAGTTCATTTTAAGGTGTGTTGAAGTTGTTGTTTTAGTCATTATGTGTTGTACAAATCATGCAAGGAGTTTTTGGTGTTCTAAAAGTTTATTTTAAAATATTTGAAGTGCTATTTTGGTGCTTATGTGTTGTTCAGTTCTTGTGAGGCGTCCTTGGTGTTTTAAACTTTTGTCATAAAGTCTATAACGTGTTGTTTTATTGTGCCCAATTTCTGTTAATTCTTTTTTGTAATTTAGGAGCTTACTTTGAGGTGTTCTGAGTGCTTTTGTTGGTGGCTAAATGCTGGCCAAGCTTTGTAAATCATGCTTGTTGGAGACTTTAGAAAGTCCTTTTATAATGTTTAGATGTTGTTATTGGATTTGAACATTAATACCTATACTTTTAATTTATCCTTAAAAGAAAGTATAAGGTGGAGACAGAGGGAGGGAGGGAGAGAGAGTTAGTTCGGTGAACTTGACTTGACCCATGGAAGCAAGTCTAAGAGGAAACTACGTCAGTCCCGTTTGGCGGTGTGGGAGTGGGAGAAGAGAGGGAATATACTAACCAGATTCCATGCTATGGTAAGTAAGTATGTAAGGGATAAATCGTGAAGACAGGGATGGGAACATGAAAAGGGAAAAGGAAATTCTAAGTAAAAAAAATATTGGCACGTTTTATTTGGGACCGAGTTTTTTCAACTTTCCTACGGTCAAAACTAAACGTAGGGGAAAGAGAATTTTTCATTAATTAGCCACATTTTTTTATAATCATCATACCTAAATAAACGTAGATAATTCCCCTTTTGTAGTGAGATGCACACACACGCACACACACACACGGTTTCATAAATTTTGGCATACTTGTGCTACAAACGATAATGTATCATACTTCACCAATACTTATGTCTGAAAATTTTATTTTGATAACATTTTAATTCATTTTGGTTATTGAATATATATTTGAATTACGTTAACAATTCTTCATGTGATTGTCTCCTTTCATTTGAGTTAATATAAAATCAAATATTGTATTAAAATATTATAAAATGGAATTAGCGACAATTATGCCTGTTGTTAAAAGTTAAATTTTATATAATAGATACTAACAACGGTCAAAACCGTTAATATATTTATATGATCACAACTATTTCAATTGTTGTCAAACTTGGCGTCAACTATGTTATGCATCTTACTTAGCAACGATTACGACCGTTGCTATATTAGCACAACAAATTTTCAATTAGTATTTAGCAAGGGTTTTAATCGTCGTTAAACATTTTTATAACAACAATTATTCTCATGATTATTATAACTATCGTTGGAGAATGTGCCGAGAGAGCATATAATGAGGTTGATTTTAACCGTCGTTTGAAGTTTAGCAATAGATAAAATGGTAGTTAAATATTAGTTTTAAACATCGCTAAGAGTAATTTTTTTGCAGTGACTTGAGGAAAATCTAATAAATTTGATGATTATACTAATTACAGTGTTCAAGTTCAAATACTGTTGAGATATAATTAATGCTTAGACATAATTGATGTTTGTTGTACGCAAGTTGCCTAATAGACATTGAAGAACATAGATAAAAAATTCACTAATTTTTAAAGGCATATAAAATTTTCAACTAAGGTAGATATTATTGTTAAAATTATTTTTGTCGTGATTCATGTGGCGCAAATTTTAGCCTACACTTTTTGACTCTCTTATGAAATTGCATTTAAAGAAGCTTGGCGAGCTTTAATTTCCAAGCATGCGTTTGCTACTTTATCCTATGGAACTATGCCAATATGCGTAGCCCATATGTTACTCTATGAATCTTTCATTTCGCTAGTGTAGACAAGCTTGTTTTTCCTAAATAAGAAACATCTTTCACGGCATTTTGAAAAAGCTTATGGTGGTTGCAAATTTTTTGCGATTCATGTGGCTGAAAATTTTAGCCTACACTTTTTGACTCTCTTATGAAATTGCATTTAAGAAAGAATGGCAAGCTTTAATTTCCAAGCATGCGTTTGCTACTTTATCCTATGGAACTATGCCAATATGCGTAGCCCATATGTTACTCTATGAATCTTTCATTTCGCTAGTGTGGACAAGCTTGTTTTTCCTATATAAGAAACATCTTTCATGGCATTTTGAAAATGCATATGGTGTTTAGGAAACTGAAAAAGCAAATAGATTAACATTACCTTAAGTGTGAAATGATTTAATGATAATTAAGAAAAATATTGTGAAATATTTTTAAATGCATTTAGAGTGAGAGTTTAATTTTTTAATGCAATTAAGTCACTTTTATAATTTTTATTTGATCATATTAATAAAATTTGTTTGGCCTCCTTTTCTCATGAATGTAAAAAAATCAAACCACGTGAATTTTTGTATCTATAATTTCTACTATATTATTATTTTACTCATTTCCTCATATTGGGTCCTCCATGTAGTCAAATAATAATATCGTAAAAAGAGACACAGCAAAGTGGAGCACTTTAAACAAAGCAATTTATAAAATTTCTTTAACGTAGACAAGCCCATTGGACAATTCAAATTTGTGGTGAGTAACTGCAACAAAATTCCACATTCAAATGGAGAGTGTAAACAAATGAGTGCGTATGTAAGGTCGTTCAAACGAGTGATAAAATAGTCTAATAGCTACCAAATAGAAGAGCAAAGTAACAAGCTTTTTACAGAATAAAAAATATCTCTCTCCCCATTATTGCACTTACTTTTTGACATTACGAAATTATATCAATTTGTACAATTTATAGCTAAAAGAAAATCTAAATTTGTAATTACAACAAAGTTAACTAATAAAAATAAAAATTTTATTTTTTGTGATAAAAATTAGAATTTATTTTATTTATTATATATACATGTCCTACTTAGTTTCAATTTTTTAAAATTAAATTATTTAATCATAATTTATTATAAGATAAATTTTTAATTGTCATTAATTAATTTTAAAATTTTAATAAAAAATTATTATTTTATACTTTTGTCTAAATCAATACCTGAACCGTATAAAATAGGAAAGTGGCTTGTTCATTCCCAATTCTTCAAGACTGCTTGGGTGACGTGTTTCCATGGGGCCGTCAGTGAAGAAGTACCAAATTTTTAGTGAATATAATAAAGTTTGTCTCTCTCATTTCTGTATTGTACATACCTCAATTTGTACAACAAACCAAAAAAAAAAATCTTCAATTTTAATCTTCATGCTGCAGAATTCAAATAGAATTATTTATAACAGAGGATCCTCATTTCCAGCAACAAGGATGTATACGCAGATCCAAAAATTCCTCTTAGTTTAATAATCTTATCTTCCACTCCAGTCCACACGATCACATGACCAAAGATAAAAAGATGAAAAGAGACAGAGCTTAGTGGAGCACTTTTACGTAATAAAGCAATTCCTAGAGTTTCTTTAATTTTGTAGACCATTGACCACGAGAGCGACACCTTAAACACAAATAATTATATATGCATACTCTTGATGTATGGATGTAGTCTTCCATTAACCATGTCATCTAAAATGATGAGTATGGTATCCTATTTTCTCCTTCTTCATTCCTTGTTCAATATTTTTGGTGTTACTGATGCAGATGACCCTGTTTACTTTGCCTACAACTGCACAATAACCTGAAACTTCACTTCCAACGGTGCCTACCAATTCACTCGTGACCCTCTTTTCTTTTCCTTATCTTCCAACGCCATTGACAATAACTCTATCAACACCACTGAAGGCAGCAAAAACACAAACGACACCATTTATGGTCTCTTCATGTGCCGTGGCGATGTCCCCTCTCAGCTATGCCAAGACTGTGTTGAAGATGCAACGAAACGAATATCAAAAGAGTGTCCCTACAGCAAAGAGGCTATCATTTGGTATGAAGAGTGCATGCTTCGCTATTCCGACCGTTCTTTCTTCTCTACCTTTGGTGTTTCCTACGAATATATCAAACTTGGACAAACAGGTTTTACAAAAAACAATAAACCTTGTGGCAGTGGAGGCAGCTAAACAAGGGCATGTCAAATTTGCAATCAAAGAAGCAAACGTTGGTACTAATAATAACAAGGTGGAAACGTTGTACACTCTTGCACAGTGCACGCCGGATTTGTCTGCTCTAGACTGTTATCATTGTCTTCGTGATATCAGACGACATGCATGGCTCAAAGATGCATATCGTAATCGTATTGTGTAAGGAGAAATCTTTTATCCCAGTTGCAACTTGATGCTCGGATGGCAACGATTTTATTACAAGGACAATGAGGTGCCAGTCGCGTCTATTCTTAACCAAGAAGTTACAGGTAAACCAATGGGAATAATATAGTTTAAAATTTTGGTTTAAGGATTTAATTTTTTTATTATCAGCTAATTTTAACTTAGTTGTTAAGAAGTGGTGAATTCATATATTTATCTATATCTATGTTTTAATAATTAGTTCCTCTATCTTTAAAATTATATATTATATTTTATAAAATAAAATATGTGATGAGAGAAAAAAATAAAGATAAGGAGAAATTATAATATATAATAGAAGAGTAAAAATTAAGTAACTTTTTATTATTTTAAAATATAATAATTTTAGTTAAAAATATTGACAAAAACTTAATTTTGGTCTCTCAATTTTAATACTTTTCTCAGTTTGATCCTTCATATTTGTTTATTCATAATTTGGTCTCTCATGTTTGAAATTGGTATCAATTTGATCCTTTCGTCTATGTATGCGATATACATTTTAACCGAAGGACTAAATTGATAATAATTTTAAATATGAGAAATTAAATTAAGAATAAACCTGAATTGAAAAAATTATTAAACTTGAAGGACCAAAATGAGATTTTCGTCTTCTTAAAATTAAAATATTAAATAATTAAGATAAGTAACTTTTATACATTAAAAAAATATATTTTCTCTTTAAATTATTTAATTTTTTCAGCAAATACTATTTTTTATTTTCTCAATATTAGAACTTAGAATCGTTGTAATTAGGATTAAAATTTTCTCCAGTTGAAATTTATGAATTTTAAATTTTTTTAAATTTAAATGACAAATTTTTTCTTTAAAATTTAAGGTTTAAATAATGTATACTTAGCTTATATTAGTAACATTTTGTATGAATATGTCATTTACCCAAGTGTACAATTACATCACAAAAGTTGTATTTACAAATTGTGAAATAGATCATATATGAAAAAACTTGTGTATTTAATAATTCAAAAATTAAAGAAAATTATTGTGTTTGTCTCTCAAAAATATATTGTTTGTTAATTTAATTTTTCAAAAATTAAAAATTTTAATTTGGACCTTTAATGAATATTTATCATATAAATTTTTATAACAATTTTTTTGACAAATATAATGTTATTAGAGATGAGATTCAAATATTAGTTTATTACGTTACAAGTAATTAATCTCTTTACTAGATCCCTTTTTGTTAATTTTTTATAAAAACTTTTAAAAATATACAAAAACTTCATTTTGATATCTTAAGTTTAATAATTTTTTTAATTTGATCTTTCATGTTTATTTATTCTCAATTTGATCCCTTCTATTTTTTTTATTCTCAATTTGATTTTTCACATTTAAAATTATTATCAATTTAATTTTAGTATCTACATATTTATTATATATTTTAGCAGACAAAGACCAAATTGAAAACTAACAAATGTGAGGGATAAAAAAAAATATTTGACATAAATTTTAATACGTGTAAAATTTCTAGAAGTTTATATGAACTTGTGTAGATCGAGTCACTTGTCATTATCAATATCACGTTCATAAATTATTGGTTAACAATTAAGAGTAAATTACATCTAGATCTTTAATATTATCTGAAATATTATTTCAATTAAACAATTTAAGTGGTTCAGTGAATGTTGATTAGCTTACTCACATGTGATTGTTAACTGACACGAGTCTCTTTGTTTTTAATTTGGTAAGACCAAGAATATTTGAACCACAGCTGCTCTAGCGACAAACACTTTACCCCTAACAGTGCCTACCAATCAAACCTCAAAAAGTTACTATCTTCCTTAGTCCTATCTTCCAACCCCAGTGGCAAAATGGGATTCGACAAAATTATAGTTTCTAGCGAAAACTCCTTTGACACAGTCTATGGCCTTTTCATGTGTCGAGGAGATGTGTCCCTTCAACTTTGCCACCAATGTGTCAGCAACGCGTCCCAACTATTATCCTCTAAGTGTCAATTCTCTAAGGAGGCTATCGTTTGGTATGATGTGTGCTTTCTCCATTATTCCAATCACTCTTTCTTCTCTACATTGGACAAAAGGCCTAAATACATAGATTCTACAAATATTATACAAAACCAGCAAAACAACTTCAATCAACTATTAGCAACCACTTTGAAAAAAGTAATGGTAGAGGCAACGAAATCAAGGCTTGCAGTTTCAGGAGCTAAGAAATTTGCAACAGAAGAAGTAAACAGTTATGCTGAGTGGGAAACGTTGTACACTCTTGCACAGTGCACACCGGATCTATCCAATGAAGATTGCAAAAAGTGTCTAAAAAATGTAATCAAAGAAATCAAATCATGTTGTCTTGGAAAGCAAAGGGGGATAGTTATGTATCCTAGCTGCAACATGAGGTTTGAATCATACCGATTTTATAACAAAAACAATACCGCTGTAGAAGCACCTGCACCTACCCCAACTCCTATGGTTTATGGTAAAGTAACGATCCTTCCGTCAATATTTCTTATAAAGGCATCAAAACACATTTATCTAAATATTAATGTTTGTGCAGGGAAAGAGGAAGGCCAATCACGAACCATTATTATAGTTGTGGTTGTGGTCATTATCATTGTTTCCGTCACACTTTTTTGTTTCGCCTACTACATTTTACAAAATAAAAGGAGCAACAGATACAAGGCTATTCTCGAGGAAAATTGTACGTAATGATCAAAATGATTGACAAATCAACCAATTCTTAATATAATTAAAATCTCCAATGAGTAGAAAAGAAATAAGGCATATATATATTAACACATTTAAAAATTTGTATGTTTGTGCAGTTGGAAGTGAAGGCACCACTTTAGAGTCCTTGCAGTTCAGTTTGGCTACAATTGAAGCTGCAACAAATAAGTTTTCTCATGAAAACAAAATAGGAAAAGGTGGATTTGGAGAAGTTTATAAGGTGACAAATGCCATCATACACACACACACACACACACACACATAATACATATATTATACATTTAAATCTAATTGATAACAATTTCAGGGCGTTCTTTCAGATGGTAGAGAAATAGCTGTTAAGAGACTTTCAAGAAACTCTGGACAAGGTGCAACAGAATTCAAAAATGAGATTTTATTAGTTGCCAAACTTCAACACAAAAATCTGGTGGTGTTATTAGGATTTTGCTTGGAAGAACAAGAGAAAATACTTGTTTATGAATTTGTTCCCAACAAGAGCCTTGACTACTTTCTATTTGGTTTGGCACTTCTAAACCCATTTTAAGTTTTACTCAAAATTTCAAATTCACGTGATGCATGTATTTATCTGGTATTCTATATATAATTTACGTTAGTAAATTGTTTAAAGATTACATTTACTTATTCTCTCATTTTAGTTGCTCATGACAAATTTATGTTTAAGGTTCTCAAGGAAAAAGAGTATTGAATTGGTCAGAGCGTAATAAAATTATAGCAGGAATTGCTCGAGGAATTCTTTATCTTCATGAACATTCTCGCCTTAAAGTAATACATCGTGATCTCAAACCTAGCAATATTTTGTTAGATGATGAAATGAATCCAAAAGTTTCAGATTTTGGTATGGCAAAAATGGTTACTATTAGTGAAGTTGAAGGAAGTACAAACAGAATTGTTGGAACATAGTAAGTTAAAAATCTTAATTTCTTTCTTTATACTTTTACATCTATATTAATATGGTTGAATGTGTCAACCTAATGCTCTTTGAGTACTGCATGATTTAAAATAGAAAAAAAAATTTCCTTTCCAATGTGTTTAGATTGATGAACAAAATGTTTGTACTATTTGTGGGGTAAAATTCCTGCATTTGTTTTTTTTTTTTTTTTTTTTTTTGTAGTGGTTACATGTCTCCGGAATATGCAATGTTTGGACAATTTTCAGAAAAGTCAGATATTTTCAGTTTTGGAGTTATAATTCTTGAAATTATTAGTGGAAAGAGGAGTACTAGTTGTCATGAATCACAACATGTTGGTCGGCTCTTAAGTTATGTAAGTATAGTTATGATGATTTTTTTCTCTCATTTATAAGATTCTTTGTATACTCATCTCAACCTTTGGAGAAAAATTAACATTGTAAAAACTAATCAGAAAAATAATTATTTGAACAATTAATTTTACATAATTGTTAACTGCAGGCTTGGGAGCAATGGAGAGGTGGAAACTGGTCAGAGATATTGGATACAAATCTAATAGAGCTTGAATCATATAGTGAAGTGATTAGATGCATCCAAATTGGCTTGTTATGTGTTCAAGAAAATCCAGATGCTAGGCCTTCGATGAATACAGTTGTTCAATATCTTAGTAATGATTCAATTCAGCTGCCATTTCCTCAAGAACCTGCATTTTTCTTGCATGGTCGAATGGAGCCAACCATTAGTGGAATGGAATCACGTTTTGGAGAACATGCAGCCAATGATTTTGATCCATGTTCTATTAATGAAATGTCTCTAAGTAATTTCTTTCCTCGTTAGTATGAATCATAGATTTATTTTTTCCTTTTTTAAATAATAAAGTTTTATATTTTGTTTTGAAAAACATTATATATGTTAGCCAAGGTGTGTAACATCAATTGTCTTATGACGAAGAGTTGGGTAGGGATCGATTCATAGTCGAACCATGTGATGTTTGGGCTAAGTGCAATTAAGTAAAAAGAGTTATACCTTGACTAACAGTTATAGTTTTTGGCCTAGTGGATAAGCGCTTGATCCAAAAATTAGTATTAGAGCAAAGGTCATGAGTTTGATTTTCAACAGGGCAATTGTTGAAAGGGGAGATTGTTAGCCTAGGTCTGACAGCAATTGTCCCACGGTGGAGGTTCGGGTGAGAGTCGAGTAATAGTTGAACTGCTTAATGTTTAAGCTAATTGGAGTTAAGTAGAAAGAGTTACTCCTTACTAAGAGCTATATAGCTTTTGACTTAATGAGAAGCGTTCAATCCAACAATATATAATTATAATTTTATTGTTAAAATATTTGTATAGTTACAACTTCATCACATTTAATGATAGAGAAGGGATTAGTATCTTTTACAATATTCTCCTCCTTTTCTATTCATTAATCATTATTAGAAACATATATAGACGCCTAAAATTGTACTTGGAAATATTACATTTTACGTTCTCAATAGTATTTTATCCTTATTTTACTACAATTCATTATGGAGTGAAATAGAACTCATGGAAATGCAATTTGGACACCAATTATCCTGCTACACTACAATTCATGCAATTTGACTATTGGTTATATAATGAATTATCCTGCTTTGTTACTCGAGAGCCTTGACTAGTTTTTATTTGGTTTAGCGCTACTAAACTCATTTTAGTTTCTTTCTTTCCTTTGTATTGGTCAAACCATCACCTCACCTCTGTCTTTAGAACGATTTTGGATCCTCTGCTTGGCAGTTCTCTGCTTGGCACTTTTAGCGTCGGTTTTTTCCGCTGCTAAATTTGTTTTAATATTATTGCAACGAATATTACTGCTGCTATAAATTTTGTTTAAATAATTAATTTTAAAAAAGTTATAGTAGCAACACTTTTTGTTGCAAAAAATTTTAGCAGCGGAAAAAACCGCCGCTAAGTGCCAAGCAGGTGCCTGTCAGAGAACTGCCAGGCAGAGAATCCGGACGCCTTTAAAACACATTTAACAATGTGAAAGCTATTTAAGAGCAATGAATTTTATTTTTAATTTGACTTCATGGTTGTAGGCTTGGAAGCAATGGAGGGAAGAAAATTTGTTGGGGTTATTTGATTTGACTAAAATGCATTCATATTGGTTTATTATGTGTTCAAGAAAATCCAGTTGCTAGGCCTTCCATGATTATAGTTGTTTCATATCTTAATAATGATTCAACTGAAATGCCATTTATCTAAAGATTCCTGCACCTGCACACATTGCTGAGTTAGCTATTGAATTGAAGAAAAAAAAGAAGAAGAAAGTCTGCTCTTGCAGACTTCATGCTGCAGAATTCAAATGGAATTCTTTATAACAGAGGATCCTATTCGTAGCAACAAGAATCCATGCGCCTAGCAATCATTTTTTGACCAAAAATTCTTCTAGTTTAATTGTACGGTCTTTCCACTCCAGTCCACGTCTCTATCAATGGCTTCTATATGTGCCACATTTTAATACCTGCATTAACATTCTTTAACGTTGACAAGTCCATAATGGTATGTGTTTGGTGGAGTTTTTAGGTGTACAGATTGTATCATATTATTTATATATTGATCAATAACATTCATTCAATTCTTTTTATTTTAAATTAGAGAGTCTACATAATAAATAAAATAAAAATAAATAATTGAGTTTTGTTAAGCAATGTACCAATGAGGTGATCATATATATCAAGGTTTTAAAAATTAAATCCATCATCGAATCAGTCGAGATACTGATTTATGATTTATGAATTTAACCGTAATTGAACTAGTGACAATTAAATATATATTTTTTAATTTCATATATTATAATATATCTTTGATTTTTAAAATAATATAATAAAAAATACTATAAAGATTACATAGATTTATTACATAATATAATATAATAAATGATACTAACTCTTGGTGTGTGTGTGTGTATATATATATATATATCAGTCTCCACAGATGATCGAAATGCTTCTTTAGATTTGTATCTATCTTGAACATACAATCTGTTTAGCAAAATAGCTAAAATGACTTCGTTTTGGAGTTAAAATATTAGGAGAAAGTATAAGTTATCCTCCTAAATTATGTCTATATAATATATTACCTACATAAATTTTGATTTGTAACAAATTACTCCTATAAACTATTCAAAAATAAAAAAATTATTATTTTTAGTATTAAATTTAACAACTATATACGTTTATCATATAATTTTTTTCTTATCTGTTCTAATTTAATTTCACATTATATGTGAAAGAAGATTGGAGAAAAAAAATAGACTTTGTGAGCTTCTTAAATAAAAATTTAATATTTTGAATAATTTAAGAGAATGATTTATTACAAATTAAAATTTAGATAAGTGATATGTTATATCGGCATAGTTGAAAAGTATAAAATGTAGTTTCTTCAAACTACTTAAAAAAAATTCAGTAAATCAGTTAGACTAGTCAAACCATTAATTTTTATTGATTTGATCAATTCTTGACTAATTTTTTTGACCATCAATTTTTTAGTTTTTAGAACTGATTGAAGGACTAATTTACTGATTTTTTAGTTAAACTAATAAGTCCTATCCAATTTTCAAAACTATATAGAATTGATCAATTATTTTTAGTATTAAATTTAACAACTATATACGTTTATCTTATATTTTTTTTAATCTATTCTAATTTAATTTCACATTATACGTGAAAGAAGATTGGAGAAAAAAATAGACTTTGTGAGTTTCTTAAATAAAAATTTAATATTTTGAATAATTTAAGAGAGTGATTAATTACAAATTAAAATTTAAATAAGTGATGTGTTATATCAACATAGTTGAGAAGTATAAAATGTAGTTTCTTTAAACTACTTAAAAAAATTCAGTAAATCAGTAATTTTTTAGTTTTACGAACTGATTGAAGGATTAATTTACTAATTTTTTAGTTAAACTGATAAGTCCTATCCAATTTTCAAAACTATATAGAATAAACGTACTTAAAAATTTTTCAGTGCTGGTGAATAATGGTAACAAAGCTCCACATTGTAAAGTGAAAAAATATGAGTGGCACGTAAGACTTGTAACAAGTGATTGATGAAATGATATAAGTTGAAAGTACACCAACCCGTTATCAAATAGAACAAAGGTAATAAGCTTGTTACTGAATAAAATATCTCTATCTTCCCATTATTGCACTTACTTTTTGACACTATGAAATGATATTAATTTGTATCAATTTACATCTTATAAAAAAATTCTAAATTTGTAATTACAAGAAGTTAATTAAAAGAAAAGAGGATTACTTATAGGGAGGTTGAGTTCGCTCGACCTCCCATTGATTATTAATAATTAAAAATATATATATTTTAAACTTTTTTAAGAAAAAAGTGAAACCTTTTTAAAAGTCGAACTCCTGTAGCACACCCCTTAAAAAAATTAAAATTTTAATTTTTGTTAAAAAATTAGAATTTATTTCATTTACTATATATACACGTCCTATTTATTTTAAATTTTTTTTATCAAAATTTTACTTTGTAAAAATACATAAATTTCATATTTTATTAAAATAAATTGCAAAAATTTATTAAAGATGTTAACTTTTAAAATTAATGTATTTAATTATAATTGATTTTAAGCCATTTTAATTGTGATGCTGCAGAATTCAAATATAATTCTTTATAACAGAGAGGATCCTGTTGGCAGCAACAAGGATATGCGTTTAACAATCTTTTGCTTATCCAAAAATTTCCTTTACTTTAATAATCTTGTGTTTCTACTCTAATCCACGCGATCACATGACCAAAGATGAATAATAAGAACTCACGTTTACCTTTTTCTTTCCCCCACAAGGAAATAAAAAAAAATTAACTACAATTTTTATCTTTTTTATTATTAAATTTTTAATAAAAATTAACGTATATAATTTATATAACTTATTTATTTTAAAGTTAATTTCTTTTTAAAATTATATATTATAATTTAATTAAAAATTTTGACAACAAAAATATAAAAAATTACGTATAGATAAGGATGAAAGAGACACAACTCAGTGGAGAACTTTGGCCTAATAAAGCAATTCCTAAAGTTTGTTTGTTGTTGTAAACCGTTAATCCGCGTCCGGATTCTCTGGTTGGCTGTCCGTGCTTGGCACCTGCTTGGCACTTTTAGCGGCGGTTTTTTCCGCTGCTAAAATTTATTGCAACAAAAAGTATTGCTACTATTTAAACAAAAGTTATAGCAGCCGTAATATTCGTTGCAGTAATATTAAAACACACTTTAGCAGCGGAAAAAACCGCCGCTAAAGGTGCCAAGCAGCGTAGTGCCAAACAGAGGATCCAAAATCCATTATTCCACGAGTACGACACGCTATAACACAAATAATTAAGCAAACTTTTGATGGGTGGATGTACTTTTCCATTAAACAATATTATATCTAAAATGGTAACCACAAACCTTCTTCACCAGCAAATTAAACTGAGTATGTTATCCTATTTTCTCCTACAATTCGTTATTACCAAAAGCGATGAAAACTGACTTACGGCTCCCCATATTCATTGGCTTGAGCAAATTTTAGTCTCACAAAGATGGAGCCTAAAATTGCTAGTATGAATAACGAATTTCGGCAAATTTCAATGCCTCGAAAAATGGGTTAATTGATCGAACTAAAATTGATTATTTTGACTGGCAAATTTCATACATAACTAAAACTAAAATTTACTATTTTGACTAGCGAATTTCATGCATCCAAATTTTATACAATTAATTGAACTTAACACTATTCTCAATAGTGAATTTAGTACGGCCAAATTTGCAAATATGGAGTTAAATTCGCTACTCTCAATAACAAATTTAAGGGTGCATCTTCATGTTTCTCAAATTTGCTATTGAGTAAAAAATTTGATGAAACTTTAAATTTATGGACATGATGAACCAAACCAACTTTATGGTCTTAAATTTTCTACTCTCAACAGTAAATGAGTCTTCTTCATGAGTTTTTCAATTGGTTGTAATAGGGAAAGACACGAGAAGTAAAACAAGGAAGAAAAAGGAGAAATAAGAGACAAAAGAAAAGATCAAGAAATTAAAGAAGAAATAGAAAAGACAGGAGAGAGAAAATTTTATGTAAAATAGAAGAAGATGATAAAAGATGAGAAGAATGAGACATTGAAAAAGAGAGAGAGAAAGTGACAAAAAAGAAGAGAGGACGTTTGAATTAAATAAATTTTAAAATAGAAAAAGGGTAATAAATATGGTTTGTATATTATTATGATATATTTTAAATTTTTTTAAAAAAATTAATAAGTAATTTATTGATTTGTTTAAAAATATAGGATCTATTATATATTTATTTTATTTTTATGTAATAAAATTATATAAAGTACTTATTAATATAATATAAAATTAAAATATAATAGTAATACTGATTTAACTATAATTTGATCACGGTTAAACTATTAAACTATGAATTAATATTTTGACCAATTCAATGATTGATCTAATTTATACTTTATATACATAGGATGAATAAGAGATAGAAAAGATAAAGATAAAAAAATAAATATAAAAATTCTTTTATGTTTCACTAATTTTTCTGTCTTTTATATTTTATATAAATTCACATTATCAATTTTTTAAGAAATTAAAAAGACCTATATTCAAAATAAATATAAGTAACAAATCATGAAAGAGAAAGATTAAAAAGCATAATTGAGAAATAAGGTATTACATGAGAACTATGTTATTTTTTAGTCTTAATTTTAATTTTTATATAACATTGTTACTTTTTTTAATATTTTTAAAAATTAAAATTTATATTTTAGGCATCCAACACTAAAATTTTAATTATAATTGGAAACGTATATTGAAGTTTTTTTTTTCTTCCTCTCTGACAAAGTGATAAAAAGATGATAAGAGAGCTTTGTGGAGCACTTTAAACAAAGCAATTTCTAAAATTTCTTTAAGGTAGACAAGTCCATGAGTGTGTACTTTAAATTTGCATTTGAGATGTCTGGCGTTGGTGACCAGTAGTTATATCTTATGGTATTTGTAAAATTCATTTGATGGATTTAAGTTTAGATTTTAGTATTAAAGGAGTTGGTTCTTATAAGGGTGGTATTCTATCCAAAACTAAATTCACTCAATATAAATTATTTAAATATTATTTTTATAATATAAATATATATTTATTTTATTTTATTGAAGAAAATATATATAAATTATATTATTTGCTTCTATTTCAAGATAATTTAACTTTAATATAAGTCTATAAATTATTATATTTAATAATTTTATTAAGATAAATTTGTTAATATTTTACATTGATTATATATTTAAAATTTACATAATATAATTGATGTAATTTATATACTATTTTTTTTATGAATTTATATATATAAGTCATAATTTTAAAAAATATATTTTAAATTTTTTATAAATAAATGGGTTTAAGTCTAAGTATTAAAGATTTTACGGGTGTGTAAACAAATGAGTTGGCGTGACAAACAATTGGTTGATTGAAGGAATAGCTACTTTATTTTTAAATAAGGTCTCAAGTATAAGTCTTGTGTATGAAAATTTTTTTATTAAAAGTGTTTTACTTCTGTTATAAGACTTTGGTTAACTCAAATCAAATTATTCAAAGTTTAAAATTTTTTTAAATATTGATAATTTTGACCAAAAATTTAAAATAGTTGACAAGTAAAACTTGTTCAAAGGATTGCATAGTGGTCAAATAGTATAATAGAAGTTGAGATTACACTAATCTTTTATGGATTTGGATTTGACAAGGAATGAGATCTAGAGATAAAGTTTTTAAAGTAGAAAAATAAATAAAAAAGAGAAAAAAAATTCAACTTTAATCTTTTTAAAGTTTTTTACTTTAAAAACTTTACTTTCCTCATACTTTATTGAGATCATATTAATTTGTATTAATTTATAGCTCAACAAAATCTAAATTTGTAACTATAACAAGTTAATTGAAAAATAAAAGAAAGAATTTCAGTAAAAGATTATAATTTATTTCACCTATTATATATGCATGTGCTACTTATTTTCAACTCTTTTTAGAGAATTTTACTTTTGTATAAATACATTAATTTTCATAGTTTATTAAAATAATTGGTAAAGATTTATTAAACATGTTAATTTTTTAAAAATTAAATCATTTAATTATAACTGATTTTAAGCTAAATTTTTAATTGTCATTAATTTCAAGCATTTTATCAAAATTTTATTATTTAATATTGTTGGCTAAATCAACCCATATATATAAAGTGGCTTGTTCAATAATCCCAGCCCTTCCTCCTTCGAGAGTCCAGAATGCTTGGATGGCCTGTGGTGCCGTCAGTGAAAAAGCAACAATTTTTTTTAATGAATATAAAGTTCATCTCTCTTATTCCAGTGTTGCACCGACCTCAATTTGAGTACGGATTCGCTCCCATTACTTTTCCTGGCCTTTGGATCTGCTGACATTATCCTGTCACTACTTTTAGCATCAGTTTTTTGCGTTGCTAAAGTGTTTTTAATATTATTGCAACGAAAATTTTTGTTGTTATAACTTTTGTTTAAATAATTAATTATAACAGCACTAATTTTCGTTGCAATAATATTTAGCAACGCAAAAAACCGCCCCTAAAAGTAATGACACGGTAATGGCAACGAATCCGAACTCCTTTTCCTGCCATTATCTGCCATTACTTTTAGAGTCGGTTTTTTGCTTTGCTAAATATTATTGCAACAAAAATTATTGCTGTTATAATTAATTATTTAAACAAAAGTTATAGCAGCAATACTTTTCGTTACACTAATATTTAGCAACGCAAAAAACCGCTGCTAAAAGTAATGACAGGGTAATGCAAGCAAAGGTAATGGCAGCGGATCCAAAGGCCCTCAATTTGTATACTAATCAAAACTACAATTTTAGTCTTCATTCTACAGAATTCAAATATAATTCTTTATAACAGAATCCTATTGGCAGCAACAAGGATTTATGCGCTTAACAATCTTTTGGTTTGTCCAAAAATTACCTTTACTTTAATAATCTTGTATTAAAGATAAATAATTAGAACTTACATTTACATTTATATGATATTTCTCATTAACTTTTAATTAAAAATACACATGATTTATATAACTTATATTTTTATCATTAATTTTTTTAAAAGAATTCACATTTTATTTTGATTAAAAAATTTAATTATAAAAATATAATAAAATATAAATTTACTCCTAATTATAAACTTAATTATAATTAATAGGTAGTTGATTAAAATAGTATCTATTTTATTTTCTATAAAAAGGTCAAATATTGTGTATAAAAATTTTTTTATTAAGAGAGTCCTACCTCTATTAAATCAAGTTAGAATAATTAGAGTTCAATAAATTTTTAAATATTAATAATTTTTAAAAATAAAAAATAAAAGAGAATGCATAGTGAAGCAGTACTTCGGCCTAATGAAGTTTCTTTATTGTTGTCAACCATTCGACGCGTCCGGATTCTGCGGTGGGCGGCTGCTGGTCGTTTTAGCAGCGGTTTTTTCCGTTGCTAAAGTTTTTTGCAACAAATATTATTGCCACTATAAGTTTTGTTAATTAATTATTTAAACAACATTTATAGCAGCAAAAATATTCGTTGCAATAATATTAAAACATACTTTAGCGACGGATGAAATCGCCGCTAAAAAGCCGAGCAGGCACCCAGCAGAGGATCCAAACTCCCATTGGACTAGTACGACACCTTATAACACAAATATTTAAGCATACTTTTGCTGGGTAATGTACTTTTCCATTAAACCATATTATATCTAAAAGGGTAACCACAAAGCTTCTTCACCAACAAATTAAACTATGAGTACGCTATCCTATTTTCTCCTTCTAATTGGCTTGTTCAATATTTTTGGTGTTACTGAAGCAGATAACCCTGTTCACTTTACCAACTGCACAAACACCAGAAACTTCACTTCCAACAGTGCCTACCAATTCACTCTTGACGCTCTTCTGTCTTCCTTACCCTCCAAGGTCATTGGCCATACCTCTTTCTACAACACCACCGAAGGCAGCAATAAAACAAACGACACCATTTATGCTCTCTTCATGTGCCGAGGCGATGTTCCCTCTCAGCTTTGCCAAGACTGCGTTGAACATGCAAGGAAACGAATATCAAAAGAATGTCCCCACAACAAAGAGGCCATTATTTGGTATGAAGAGTGCATGCTTCGCTGTTCCGATCGTTCTTTCTAATTAATATGCTTAGAAAATTGATAAACAAAATGTTCATATCGTATTTGTTGGGCAAAATTTCTTATTTTTTTTGTAGTAGTTATATGTCTCCAGAATATGCAATGTTTGGACAATTTTCAGAACAATCAAATGTTTTTAGTTTTGGAGTTATAGTTATTGAAATTATTAGTGGAAAGAGAAATTCCAGTTATCATGAATCACAACAAAGATTTGAACAATTAATTAATTTTACATAATTGTTGCAGGCTTGGGAGCAATGGAGAGGTGGAAACTGGTCAGAGATATTGGATTCAAATCTAATAGAGCTTCAATCATATAGTGAAGTGATTAGATGCATCCAAATTGGCTTGTTATGTGTTCAAGAAAATCCACATGGCCTTCCATGAACACAATTGTTCAATATCTGAGTAATGATTCAATTCAGCTGCCATTTCCTCAAAAACCAGCATTCTTCTTGCATGGTCGAATGGAGCCAACCATTGAAGGAATGGAATCAAGTTTTGGAGAACCTGCGGTCAATGATTCTGAGCCATTTTCTATTAATGAAATGTCTATGAGTAATTTCTTTCCTCGTTAGTGTGAAGTTTACCTTTCTTTTTTTTTTTGCCTTTTTTTAATACTAAAGGATTATAGTTGTTTGGAAAGACATTATATATTAATTATAGTTTAGTTTATTGTTAAAATTGATTATATATATAGTTACAACTTGAGGGTTTTTTACCAATATAATAAATGGGATTGCTCAAAAAATGATTTATCTCCATGAAAATTCTTAACTCAGAATTATACATAGTGATCTTAAAGCTAGTAATATATTATTAAATGAAGATATGAATCCAAAAATAACTAATTTTGGTATGGCAAGACTTTTTGGTGTTGATCAAACTCAATGAAACATAGATAGAATTGTGGGAACATTGTGAGTTCTATATCTTCTTCACTTTCCTAGTTTCAAATATCCTCAATTTCCTTATTTTAAAAGCTTAACATTTGAAATATCAAATTATGCATATTAAATATGTTGTGATTGCAATGGTTACATGTCTCTAGAATATGTAATGCATGGGCACGTTTCTGTCAAAATGGATGCGCATAGTTTTTGTGTTCTAATTCTAGAGATAATAAGTGGAGAGAAGAACACATATTTTCGGGAATCAGGTTATGCTGAGGATCTTTTGAACTAAGTGAGTTTGGACCAATTCTGCATTTCGTTTTTTCTTTTGGGGTATCATAGTTAGTGAGGATAGTGAAATTTGGCTTCTTTTTTAGGAATTTTTTAAAGCTCGGGAGATAAATTACACATCTCTAATGACATTCATGTACAAAATTGTTAATAGAGAGGATATGTTGAAAATTGAAAGTTAGAAAGACTCTTGTCAATTTTTAAAATCGAGGGAATAAATTTTTTTCTTCTAAATTGGGTCATATAAGGAGCTAGCTCTGGGAGTTTGAGCTCCCTACTCCATTTACTTCTCTCTATCTCTCTCTGTTTTGTTTTGATAATTTTTTTTTTATATATAAAAAGTAGAGAGAAAGGAATGAAAAGTATTATGTAAGAAACTTTGTTAAGGACCTCTTTGCTTGAAATTGAATCACCTTTCTGACGATTTTATATGTAAGCAGCTCAAGTTTGTCATACTGAGACTTACGTATGTCATAAGCTCAAATAGAATGTATTATAGGTTCAAAGATACTATTATATTTGTTGAGTGACACAGTTAAAAGGTTGCCATTTCTTCTTACTTAAATGACAGATATACGGGGATACCTATCTGTTAAGTCATCCTTAACCTCATTCTTATAAAACAAGCTTACAAAATGCTACTCAAATTTGGTCAACTTTTCTTTGTCTCTTGGTCCACTGAAACAGAGGATCCTCTTCGTAGCAAAAAGCAATCAGTTTGCCTAACAATCTTCTTCATACAAAAACTCCATTTAATAATATTATCAGAAGGGGGGAAATATGGAAACATGAGAGATGTAGAGACAGTGAGAATTTCACAAATATTAACATGCTTTGAGAACTAGTTCAAGAAGAAACGAAATTTGTGGAACACGCTCATTGAAGAAATCTATGCAACCTTTGAGAAAATTTTGAAAATTTTTCGGTTTTCGCTGTTGAATGATTATTGTTTGTTAGTTCATTTAATTTCCTCCAAAATCCAATATTGCATCCTTTTGCTAGCAAACGTTAAATATTAAAGCTATTCTGATTAATGATTTTTTTTTTTCCTTCTTCAAAGTTAACTTGTATGGGGATTTTCTATTGCATATGTATATATACTTGCCAGTTGCTGCATATCAATTAGTCCAGTTTACAATATTCAAGGTGCCAATAACCATTTTTAAACAAAGTACCAAAATTTCGACATCCATCACAATGCTTTCACTTTCTAGTCATTTTTGCCACGACTATATGTGGGGATGTGAGACCTTTTAGTAGTATTTATTGAGTTGAGTTAACCTCTCAATCTCTAAATCTAATTTAATCTGTACAATTAAGTTATTTTAGTTTGAGTTAGAACGATCATTCTTTTTAACTTGCCATGAATGATTTGAATTATAGGTTAAAAAAATTAAACTTGTTACAGCTCGAAATATTAAATTTTTTAAAAAATTATATATGTTATTGTGTATTTTTTAGGTTTTTATCTAATTTTTTTGTATTTATCAGTTAACTCCATTCGATCACTTTCTTTGCATAATGTAGATAAAGAATAAAAAAAATTTAAAGATCATAATTTAAAATGATATATACAAATGAGACATCATGATAAATTTTGATATTAATTTATCCTAATACTTGTATGTGTGGATAAAAAATTGATATGATTTTGTTATTAGTATATCTTAATACTTGTAAATAAAAAATAATAATTATTTTATTATATTTATGATTTATATATTATTTAAAAATTATTTTATCATAATAAATTGAATAATTTTTTTTTATTTTTAAAAAATCAACTCGCCAACTTAACTTAAATCAATTTACACAAATATCGGTTAAATTATTTTGAATTTTATGATAGATTTCAAAAAATCTAACTCAACCCAACCTGCCATATGTTAATTGACTTGAAAACACTGCTCAATTTAAACTAACCTAACTTGTAAATATCCCACTTTATAAATAACCATTAAGCCAGTCATTTTCTTTAATCTTTAACCAATTCTTTTAATTTTATTCTAAGGATGCACTGTAAAAAAATAAATATTATTAGATAATATATCAAATTTATATTTTTAAAACATTAAATTATGCATTAAAATATCGACTATTGAAATCAGAGTTATAAATGAAGTACAAAATATGCAATTTATAGGAAGGATCAAAATATTAATATAGGTCATTAAGTTTGAATTTCATTATTAAATAAATAGGTCGAGATTTGAGTATGAAAATTTTGTATTTTAAATACAAGAAATTTGAATTTTGACAATTTAAGATTTTCATATTTTAAATTTCATAAAATTTTAAATTCAACAATCCAAACATAATGTATTTGAAGGTTACTTGAGGTGTTTTGTTAAAATATTTATCATTGTTAATTTAGATTAAAGTTTAACATAATTTTACTATGTGACACAATTTACTTAATTAAATAATTTGTATGAAAAATTTTTTAAGAATAATTTATAGTTGCAAAATTTAGATTAAATTTAAATTTATGTCTTTATTTATATGTTAATGGGTGAGTTGAATTTGATCCTTAATTAATAAATCATTAGTGATATATAAGTCATTTAAAAAAATGAGTGAGTTTTTATTTATTTAATATATGTTAAATGTTGATTAGGGTATAATACATACATATGTACTCTCAAGTCTCACCCTTTCTTTTTCGCGTTCGGATTCGCTGCCATTACTTTTTCTGTTATGCCATTACTTTTAGCGGCGGTCTTTTGCGTTGCTAAATATTATTGCAACGAAACTTATTGCTGCTATAATTAATTATTTAAAGCAAAAGTTATAGCAGCAATAATTTTCGTTGCAATAATATTAAAAACACTTTAGCAACGCAAAAAACCGCTGCTAAAAGTAACGGCAGGGTGATGGCAGCGGAT
Source organism: Senna siamea (assembly GCA_031216115.1). Classification (NCBI taxonomy): domain Eukaryota; kingdom Viridiplantae; phylum Streptophyta; class Magnoliopsida; order Fabales; family Fabaceae; genus Senna; species Senna siamea. The sequence goes on along the minus strand of CM062355.1, from coordinate 3,323,699 downwards.
CCAAAGGCTTCTTTTTCGGTCTTCTTCCTCACATCTTCCTCTGTTTCTCTTTTCTGTTTCTACTTCTTCTTTATTCTTTCTTCCCTTCATCTTCCAAGAGACTTTCTTTTCTTATTTTATTTTATTTTATTTTTCCCTTTTTCCCTAAAACAAGGAATGACAAAAATTTTCCAGGTCAATTAATCGGCGTCCGGATTCCCTGCTGGGCGTGTCCCTGCTGGGCCCTGCTGGGCGTTTTAGCAGCGGTTTTTTCCGTTGCTAAAGTTTTTTGCAACAAATATTATTGTCACTATAACCGTTAAATTAATTATTTAAACAAAAGTTATAGCAGCAATAATATTCGTTGCAATAATATTAAAACACACTTTAGCGACGGATAAAACCGCCGCTAAAAAGCCCAGCAGGGACTACAGCAGGGAGCGCCCAGCAGGGGATCCAATTCCAATTAATCGGCCGGATCTGTTGACTTCTGAGCGGCCAAAGAAAAAGCCATGTAATTTCCAGCACAATTTCATTCTCTACAGATTTTTGTAGCGCAAGGGTGGAAAGCTTGAGAAATATCGCTCACAAAAATGTCTATTTTTGTCTGTCTATTCCGATTTCCGAGCTTCACAATTAAAGGAGCTCCCACTTACAGCAGTCACGTATGTACAGAGGCATACACTTTCAACAGTACATATCAAGCCAATTTGAATCTCCTTCTTTCTTCCCTTACCCCCAACGCCTCCCTCCACGACGGTTTCTACCGTACCACCGTGGCTCCCGCGACCCCTGACTCCATCAGTGGACTTTTCTTCTGTTTGGAGACTTTAGAAAGTCCTTTTATAATGTTAGATATTGTTATGGTATTCATGAGCTGTCCAAGTTTTCATAAAAAATATTTGAAACATTTTGATACCTCTTTCATGATATTTAAGTGTTGACTTGTGGAGGCTTAAAATGCTGACCATTTTGTTGCATTTTCACACCTTAGAGTGCATGTTTCCCTTTTTTCAATGGTAAAATTTTTTTGCACATAAACTAATGTTTCTTTTCTTACTTCCTTTTGATCCGAGTTCAATGGAGAATTTTTTGGAACAATAGAAGATCGGAAAATGACTGAGTGATATTTGTTCTCATTCTTTTCTTTCTTATTTCCTATCTACCGATCTTGCTACTTGGTGAAGAGTGTATAAATGCTATGTTGAACACTTGTACTTAATATTAGTACGGAGGTCTGTATTTTGATTTTAAGATTAATTATTCTATTTCTTGTCGCATGAGATCTTCATATCTTTGCAAATGTAGAATTGAACATAGAGTCACATGACGCGAGGCTACAAGTCTTTATTGGCTCAGCGTTATTTTTTTAGTCTTTTTTAGTCTTTTTTTTATCAGTTTTTAGAGTTAGTCACCTGAGATTACCAAGTCTTTGTAGTCATAGGATGTCAATGAGCCAGTCACGAATGATATCAAGTCATTGTTTGGTTAAATTTGAATTTCCTCCTTTACTATTGTTATTTATTTTTTTAATGGAAATAATAATAGTAATAATAATAATAAATAATAAACAAAAACAAATTATCTTAAAAATCTAAAAAAAATAAAAAAGAAAGAAAATGAGAATAATTGACTTCACAACTCCCATTGGAAAACCTAAAACCATGATTGTAATATATGTACAAACATGGACTTAGAATTTAGAAGGCGAGAAAGCTTGCTTTTAAGTTTCTGAAATACAGGAAACAGAACTTTTTGTCCTGCCAATTGTGAGATGGTTTCTGAAGTTTTGTTTTTTCTTCTGGAATATATGTGTGTGTGTCTATATATATATATATATTATCTAGCTCCCTTTTAGCGCTGGAATATATATAAAAATAATGTCTATAATCAGTGCAGCACAATGGTGCTGCACACTTTCTTTTGGCAAGAAAGAGCATACTTTTCTTGCCAAAAGTATGCTCTCTCGCTGTTTTCCTCTCTATTTCTGTACCTTTGTTTCATCATCATATTAACATTTTCCAGTACCATTTCCCCCATCTTTAAGCACAACTTCTTACAATATCAAATGAATAATTAAGAATCAGCAAAGAGGTATATCATATTATCATATATTATCATACTAGATTCTTATGTGTCCAAGGACTTTTATTTAAATAATTAATTTGACAAAAGTTATAGTGACAATAATATTTATACTTTATTTTATTTATTATATGTATATGTCTTACTTATTTTCAATTTTTTTAAATTAAATTATTTAATCATAATTTATTATAAGATAAATTTTTAATTGTGATTAATTAATTTTAAAATTTTAATAAAAAATTTATTATTTTATACTTTTGTCTAAATCAATATCTGAACCATATAAAATAGGAAAGTAGCTTGTTCATTCCCAATTCTTCGAGACTGCTTGGGTGACGTGTTTCCATGGTGCCGTCAGTGAAGAAGTAACAATTTTTTAATGAATATAATAAAGTTTGTCTCTCTCATTCCTGTATTGCACATACCTAAATTTGTATAACAATCCAAAAAAAAAAATCTTCAATTTTAGTCTTCATGCTGCAGAATTTAAATAGAATTATTTATAACAAAGGATCCTAATTTCGCAGCAACAAGGATGTATTCGCAGATCCAAAAATTCCTTTTAGTTTAATAATCTTATCTTTCCACTCCAATCCACACGATCACATGACCAAAGATAAAAAGATGAAAAGAGACAGAGCTTAGTGGAGCACTTTTCCGTAATGATGAGTATGGTATCCTATTTTCTCCTTCTTCATTCCTTGTTCAATATTTTTGGTGTTACTGATGCAGATGACCCTGTTTACTTTGCCTACAACTGCACAATAACCTGAAACTTCACTTCCAACGGTGCCTACCAATTCACTCGTGACCCTCTTTTCTTTTCCTTATCTTCCAACGCCATTGACAATAACTCTATCAACACCACTGAAGGCAGCAAAAACACAAACGACACCATTTATGGTCTCTTCATGTGCCGTGGCGATGTCCCCTCTCAGCTATGCCAAGACTGTGTTGAAGATGCAACGAAACGAATATCAAAAGAGTGTCCCTACAGCAAAGAGGCTATCATTTGGTATGAAGAGTGCATGCTTCGCTATTCCGACCGTTCTTTCTTCTCTACCTTTGGTGTTTCCTACGAATATATCAAACTTGGACAAACAGGTTTTACAAAAAACAATAAACCTTGTGGCAGTGGAGGCAGCTAAACAAGGGCATGTCAAATTTGCAATCAAAGAAGCAAACGTTGGTACTAATAATAACAAGGTGGAAACGTTGTACACTCTTGCACAGTGCACGCCGGATTTGTCTGCTCTAGACTGTTATCATTGTCTTCGTGATATCAGACGACATGCATGGCTCAAAGATGCATATCGTAATCGTATTGTGTAAGGAGAAATCTTTTATCCCAGTTGCAACTTGATGCTCGGATGGCAACGATTTTATTACAAGGACAATGAGGTGCCAGTCACGTCTATTCTTAGCTTTTGGATCCCCTGCTGGGCGCTTCCTGCTGTGCTCCCTGCTGGGCTTTTTAGCGGCGGTTTTATCCGTCGCTAAAATGTGTTTTAATATTATTGCAACGAATATTATTGCTGCTATAACTTTTGTTTAAATAATTAATTTAACAAAATTTATAGTGACAATAATATTTGTTGCAAAAAACTTTAGCAACGAAAAAAACCGCTGCTAAAACGCCCAGCAGCGCCAGCAGTGACACGCCCAGCAGGGAATCCGGACGCCTATTCTTAACCGAGAAGTTACAGACAAACCAATGGGAATAATATAGTTTAAAAAATTGGTTTAAGGATTTAATTTTTTTATTATCAGCTAATTTTAGCTTAATTGTTAAGAAGTGGTGAATTCATATATTTATCTACATCTATGTTTTAATAATTAGTTCCTCTATCTTTAGAATTATATATTATATTTTATAAAATAAAATATGTGATGAGAAAAAATAGAGATAATGAAAAATTATAATATATAATAGAAGAGTGAAAAATTAAATAAATTTTTTATTATTTTAAAATATAATAATTTTAGTTAAAAATATTGATAACAACTTAATTTTGGTCTCTCAATTTAAATAATTTTTTTAATTTGATCTCTCATATTTAAAATTATTATTAATTTGACTCTTATATCTACATATTCATTACAATGTATAACAGATATGTAGACAGAAGAATCAAATTAATAACAAATTCAAATGTAAGAGACTAAATTAAAAATAAACAAATATAAAGAACTAAATTAATAAAATTATTAAACTCGAAGGACTAAAATGAGATTTTTGTCTTTTTAAAATTAAAAGACTAAATACTTAAGATAAGTAACTTTTACACATTAAAAAAATACATATTTTCTTTAAATTATTTAATTTTTTTAGCGAGTACTTATTTTATTTTCTTAAGATTAAAACTTAGAATTGTTGCAATTAGAATTAGAATTCTCTCTTGTTGGAATTCATGAATTTTATTTTTTTTTAAGTTAAACAACAATTTTTTTTCTTTAAATTTAAAGTTCAAGTAATATATACTTAGTGATATTAGTAACATTTTGTATGAATACCTCATTTACTCAAGTAGACAATTACATCACATAAGTTGTATTAACAAATTGAGAATTGGATTATATATATAAAAAAAACTTATGTATTCAATAATTCAAAAATTATAGAAATTATTGTTTTTTTCTCTCAAAAATATATTTTTTTCTTAATTTAATTTTTTCAAAATTAAAAATTTTAATTTGGACCTTTAATGAATATTTCTCATATAACTTTTTATTTTAAATATTTTAGGGGAATGATTTGTTACAGATCAATGTTTAGATAAGTGATGTATTATATAAACATAGTTGATAAGTGTAAAATGTAATTTTTTTAAAATATTTAAAAAAATTCAGTGAATCAATCAAATCAATTAAATCATCAATTTTTATCGATTTAATTAATACTTAACTAGTTCTTTTGACTATCAATTTTTTTATAGTTCATTAATTTTTTAGTTAAATTAATAAGTACGATCTGATTTTCAAAGCTATATATAATGAACGCACTTAAAAAATTTTCAGTGCTGGTGAATAATAGTAACAAAGCTCCACAATGTAAAGTGTACAAATATGAGTGGCATGTAAGACTTTCTTGTAACAGGTGATTGATGAAATCATATAAGTTGAAAGTACACTAACCCGTATAAAATAGAACAAAGGTAACAAGCTTGTTACTGAATAAAATATCTCTATCTTCCCATTATTGCACTTACTTTTTGACACTATGAAATGATATTAATTTATATCAATTTACATCTTATAAAAAAATCTAAATTTGTAATTACAACAAGTTAATTAAAAGAAAAGAGGATTGCTTATAGGAAGGTTGAGTTCCAAGGCTCGACCTCCCATTGACTATTAATAAATTAAAAAAAATATTTTTTTAATTTTTTAAGAAAGAAGTGAAACTTTTTTAAAAGTGGAACTCCCTGTAATATAACCTTTAAAAAAATTAAAAATTTATTTTTTGATAAAAATTAGAATTTATTTCATTTATTATATATACATGTCCTATTTATTTCAACTTTTTTTTAATCAAAATTTTACTTTGTAAAAATACATAAATTTTCATATTTTATTAAAATAAATTGTAAAGATTTATTAAATATGTTAATTTTTAAAATTAAAGTATTTAATTATAATTGATTTTAAGCCATTTTAGTTGTGATGCTGCAGAATGTAAATATAATTCTTTATAACAGAGAGGATCCTGTTGGCAGCAACAAGGATATGCGCTTAACAATCTTTTGCTTATCCAAAAATTCCCTTTACTTTAATAATCTTGTGTTTCTACTCTAATCCACGCGATCACATGACCAAAGATGAATAATTAGAACTCAAGTTTACTTTTTTCTTTCTCCCACAAGGAAAAAAAAAATTAACTACAATTTTTATCTTTTTTATTATTAAATTTTTTAATAAAAATTAGTATATATAATTTATATAACTCATTTATTTTGTAATTAGTTTTTTTAAATTATATCTTATAATTTAATTAAAAATTTTGACAACAAGAATATAAAAAAGTACGTAAAAATTTAGTGCTAAAAGGATGAAAGAGACACAGCTTAGTGGAGTACTTTGGCCTAATAAAGCAAATTCCTAAAGTTTCTTTATTGTTGTAGACCATTCCACGAGTACGACACCTTCTAACCCAAATAATTGAGCAAACTTTTGCTGGGTGGATGTACTTTTTCATTAAACCATATTATATCTAAAATGGTAACCACAAACCTTCTTCACCAGCAAATTAAACTATGAGTACGTTATCCTATTTTCTCCTTCTAATTGGCTTGTTCAATATTTTTGGTGTTACTGAAGCAGATGACCCTGTTTACTTTGACTACAACTGCACCGAAACCAGAAACTTCACTTCCAACAGCGCCTACCAATTCACTCGTGACAGTCTTCTGTTTTCCTTACCTTCCAAGGCCATTGGCAATACCTCTTTCTACAACACCACCGCAGGCAGCAATAACACAAACGACACCATTTATGGTCTCTTCATGTGCCGAGGCGATGTTCCCTCCCAACTTTGCCAAGACTGCGTTGAACATGCAACGAAACGAATATCAAAAGAGTGTCCCTACAACAAAGAGGCCATTGTTTGGTATGAAGAGTGCATGCTTCGCTATTCCGATCGTTCTTTCTTCTCTGCCTTCCAAAAAGAGCCTATAACTGGCTACTTATTTGGTACCGCTACGTCAAACATGGAAAAAAAGGTATTAGAAAACACAATAGATGATGTGGTGGTGAAGGCAGCCAAATCTGGGCATCCCAAATTTGCAGTTAAAGAAGCAAACCTTAGTACTAGTGGTAAGGCGAAAACGTTGTACACTCTTGCACAGTGCACGCCGGATTTGTCCATCCAAGACTGTCATAATTGTCTTCGTCACATCATACAACTTGCGAGCCTCAATACAGATGAAGGTAGTAGTTTGACGAAAGGAGAAATATTTTGTGCTAGCTGCAACTTGATGTTCGGACAAGACCGATTTTATTATAAGGACAATGAGATGCCAGTCACGCCTATTCTTTCGGAAGAAGTTCCAGGTAAACCATAGACAAGTTTTAAAAATGCATATGGTGTTCAGGTATAATTTATGAATACATAAAATTACAGTTAGAATTCATCCCCAAATTTAATACAATATTATATAATTTTTTAAATTATTTTTTGCCAGTAAAATAATATTTTACAAGATATTTGATTCATTTTAAAATAATAAAATTACTAACTATAATTATTGTTTTGTTAAGACTGCTTTTATTTTGAAACTTAGTATAATTAAAGTAAACTGTTATTTCTTTTTATGTTATCAATAAAATTACATTCTTATTTTTTAAAAAAAAAATCTTCGTTAGATAAAAAGAAATTAAAGGAGGAGTATGATTTTTTAAACTAAAGCCACTACTATAATTTATTAATTAAATTTTGAGAGAAATATAAGTATAATTTCTTCAAAAATTACAAAACCTGAAAAGGAAAATTAGTAGACCGATAAGTAGTAATATTATGCAACCTAGCACTAGAGAAAGATAATGATACCAGACGACATCCATAACCTACAATTACTCTTTTTAATCTCACTTCTTGCTTTTCGGTTAATTCGTTAATACGGAATTCCATCACTTTTAAATCATTTATAAATTAATACTTTTTGGCTTCATCATAATTAAATAAGAGTTCTAGGTAATAAATAAGAGTCACCACTGAAGCAATTGACACTGACTTCGTTCTTTCTTTTTTGATAAGACCAACCACAATATTTCAACCACAGCTGCTCTAGCAACAAAAACTTGACGTTCAACAGTGCCTACCAATTAAATCTAAAAAAATTACTATCTTCCTTAGTCTTATCTTCCAACACCAACAGCAACATGGGATCCAACAACACCACAATTTCTAGCAGAAATCCTTCTGACACAGTCTATGGCCTTTTCATGTGTCGAGGTGATGTACCCCTTCAGCTTTGCCACCAATGTGTTGGTAACGCATCCCAACTGTTATCCTCTAAGTGCCGATTCTCTAAGGAGGCTATTGTTTGGTATGACGTGTGCATGCTACGTTATTCCAATCACTCTTTCTTCTCTACATTGGACACAAGCCCTAAATACATAGAGTCCGGATATGTTGTAGAAAGCGAACAAGACAACTTCAATCAACAATTAGCAACCTCATTGACAAAAGTGAAGGAAGCGGCAACGAAATCAGGAGCTAAGAAATTTGCAACAGAAGAAGCAAACAGTGATACTGACGGGGACGGATTGTACACTCTTGCACAATGCACTCCGAATTTGTCCACACAAGATTGTCTTAATTGTCTAAATTACATAGTGGATGAAATCAAGTTGTGCTGTCTTGGAAAGGGAAGTGGAGTATTTATGTATCCTAGCTGCAACATGAGGTTTGAATTATCTTACCGATTTTATTACGAAAACAATACAGTTGCAGAAGCGCCTACTCCTATCCCAACTCTTATGGTTTCTAGTTCTGCAAATAAAGGTAAAGTAACGATACACCTATCACTTTTTTTAATGGCATGTAAACACTTTTATCTACATGTTAAAGTTTGTGCAGGAAAAGAGGAAGGCCAATCACGAACCGTTATTATAGTTGTGGTTGTGGTCCTTATTGTTGTTTCGGTCATACTTTTTTGTTTCACCTACTACATTTTACGAAGAAAAAGGAGCAAGAGACACAAGGCTATTCTCAAGGAGAATTGTATGTAATGAACCAAAAATGATTTAAAAATCAATCAATTCTTAATAAATTTAAATATTATGTGTAGAAAAGAAATAAGATATATATTAACACGCTTTGAAATTTGCATGTTTGTCTAGTTGGAAGTAAAGGCACCACTTTAGAGTCCTTGCAATTCAGTTTGGCTACAATTGAAGCTGCAACAAATGAGTTTTCACATGAAAACAGAATAGGCAAAGGTGGATTTGGAGAAGTTTATAAGGTGACAAATGCCATCGTATATACATACATCCATACAAGGACCTAGCACGTCAAGTGAGATAAATAGGCAATTACTTTAAGAGCACAAAAAATATTAAATTTTAATACAAAAATTAAAGATTTTATTATATATTTATGACAATTTTTGTTTGAATCTTGATAGTTAACCAGTGACCTAATGGTAACTAATTACTCTTCTCTCTCTTTATATATATATATATATATATATATATATAACAATTTCAGGGTATTCTTTCGTATGGTAGAGAGATAGCTGTTAAGAGACTTTCAAGAAGCTCAGGACAAGGTGTAATGGAATTCAAAAATGAGATTTTGTTAATTGCCAAACTTCAACACAGAAATCTCGTGGCGTTATTAGGATTTTGCTTGGAAGAGCAAGAGAAAATACTTATTTATGAATTTGTTTCGAACAAGAGCCTTGACTGCTTTTTATTTGGTTTGGCACTTCTAAACCCATTTTAAGTTTTATTCAATTTCAAATTCAAGTGATGCATGTATTTATCTAGTATTCTATATATAATTTACTTTAGTAAATTGTTTAAAGATTGCTTTTACTTATTCTCTCATTTGAGTTGCTCATGACAAATTTATGTTTAGGTTCTCAAAGAAAAAGAGTATTGAATTGGTCAGAGCGTCATAAAATTATAGTAGGAATTGCTCGAGGAATCCTTTATCTTCACGAACATTCTCGTCTTAAAGTAATACATCGTGATCTCAAACCTAGCAATATTTTGTTAGATGATGAGATGAATCCAAAAATTTCAGATTTTGGCATGGCTAAAATGGTTGCCATTAGTGAAACAGAGGGAAGTACAAATAGAATTGTTGGAACATAGTAAGTTTGAAACTTTTAATTTCTTTATGCACTTCTTCATTTATCTTAGTATGGTTGAATGTTTCAAACTAATTCTATTTGACTAATGCCTAATGTAAAATAGAAAAAAAAAATCATTTCTCATTAATATGCTTCGAATATTGGTGAACAAAATGTTCATATAATGTTTGTTGGGTAAAATTTCTTCACTTTTTTTGTAGTGGTTATATGTCTCCAGAATATGCAATGCTTGGACAATTTTCAGAAAAGTCAGATGTTTTCAGTTTCGGAGTTATAGTTATTGAAATTGTTAGTGGAAAGAGAAATTCCAGTTATCATGAATCACATGTTGGTAACCTCTTGAGTTATGTAAGTATAATTATAATGATTTGTTTCTCTCATTAATAATATTGTTCACATACTCATCTCAACCTCCGGGGCAAAATTGACATTGTAAAAACCAATTAGAACAATAAAGATTTGAACAATTAATTAATTTTGCATAATTTTTGCAGGCTTGGGAGCAATGGAGAGGTGGAAACTGGTCAGAGATATTGGATTCAAATCTAATAGAGCTTGAATCATATAGTGAAGTGATTAGATGCATCCAAATTGGTTTGTTATGTGTTCAAGAAAATCCAGATGCTAGGCCTTCCATGAATACAATTGTTCAATATCTTAGTAATGATTCAATTCAGCTGCCATTTCCTCAAGAACCAGCATTCTTCTTGCATGGTCGAATGGAGCCAACTATTGGAGGAATGGAATCAGGTTTTGGAGAACCTGCTGTCAATGATTCTGAACCATTTTCTATCAATGAAATGTCTATGAGTAATTTCTTTCCTCGTTAGTGTGAAGTTTACCTTTTTTTTCTTGGCCTTTTTTTAATAATAAAGGATTATAGTTGTTTGGAATGACATTATACATTAATTATGGTTTAGTTTATTGTTAAAATTGATTGTATATATATTTACAACTTGAGGGTTTTTTACCAATATCCGTTGTTCCTTAATATCCTGGAACAACGTGCAATTCTAGAGCAAAATTTTTGTTCTGTATAGATTATATGTACTTTTTTTAAAATTTTTTAATGTGACTCTTTGCTTAGAATTGAGTCATATTTTTTAAAATTTTGTTCAGACTCGTTGCTTTCAGAAACAAGTCCTATTGTATTTTTATTTATTTTTGTTGTAGAATAGGAGGAGAGAGAGGAAATTAAAGAAAAGGAGAGAAAAGAGAAAAATGAGCAAAGAAAACTAGAAGCAAGTTAGGATTAGACAAAAAAATTTAAATAAAAATATTTATAAATATAAAATTTATTAATAATTTTTTAAATCAAAATATATTTTATAAAAATTATTAATAAATACTATTAGATCAAAGTTTAAAAAAATTTAATTTAATAATAAAGTAATAAATATTATTTTGTTTAAAATAATAAATAAAGAAGTCAAGATTTATGATAAAGATTAAACAAATTAAGGAAGTTAAGATTATACAAAGAAAAAATTAAATAAAAAATAATATATATAATTAATTATTAAGTTTTAAAAATCAAAATATAATTTATAAAAATTTTTAATAAATACTATTATCATAATATAACAAAATTTAAGTTAATAATAAAGTAATAAATATTATTTTATTTAAGATTAGAGAAAAACTCAAATAAAAAATTTACATATAGAAGGATTGAAGGAAAATATAGAGAATGAGAGAAAGGAAAAAGACAATAAGATAAGGCTGTAAAAAAGGATAAGCTCATTAAACCGGTCTGACCCTTAAAATTGAAAAAGTTAAGGCATAAAAATAATGATCCATTTTAAGGATGGGCTTTTAGCCAAGTCCAATTTAGGCTCATGTCCCATAATGAGTTTGTAAGGAATGGGTTGGGCAACCTTGATGGGCTTTTTATTTTTTTAAATTTTTAAAAAAGTTGTGTCATTGTTATATGATCTATATTGATATATAATATTCATTTATCATATGTTGATATCTAAAATAAATTATATTTTTGCTGGTCAATTTGAAATATTTATTTCTAGTATATTGATATGTAAAAAAAATTGTACCAAAAAAGTTTTTAAATACTATTTTTGTAGGTTAATTTGTAATTCATTCTTAATATGTTGATATCTAAAATAAATTATACATATATATTTAATTTTTTGGATCAAGTAAAATAAATTATATTTTAAAATTTTATTAAAATAAAAAAAAACTATGGGTTAGCCCAATGCAAACCATGGCCCTTCAAAGGCTAGGCTAATAGTTTAGACCTATCATATAAGAAGCATTGGCCAAGCTCGACCCGACCTTAAAAGCATAAGACCTTGGTGGGCTGGGCCAAGATGGACCAAGCCAGCATTTTGACACTCTTGAAAAAATAAAGATATTGAGGGAAGTTAAGATTAGGCGCTTAAGATCAAGAGAAAAAAGTATACTTTACCTTATTTAATTATGTTTATATAACATATAACTTACTTAAACTTTAATTTATAAAAAATTACTCCTTTAAATTATTAAAAAACATAAAACAGTTATCTTTTAGTTAAAATTAATGGAATAAACACAAAGTAGCCACAAGTATCAAAACCATAAATTTGTTGTATATTATAACTTAATTCTATCTTTTTCACATGATGGAAGAAGACAAAAAGATAAGGATGTCAAAAAAAGATGGGTCCATTGGATGGATCGAGCCCATAAAATAGACTGGGTGTTGGGACTTAAAAATAGTGATCCATTTTAAGGATGGACTTTTAACCCAGTCCATTTAAGTCCATGTCCTATTGTGGGTTTGGTTAGGCTAATCTTAATGTGCTTCTTCTTTTCTTTTTTATTTTTCAATTTTAAAAAAATTTATGTCATTATCCTTTGGCCTATATTAATATACAATATTCATATCTAATATGTTGATATCTAAAATAAATTATATCTTTGTTGGCCAATTTGTAATATTTTTTCTAGTATGTTGATATGTAAAATAAATTATACCAAAAAATTTTTAAATACTATTTTTGTAGGTCAATTTGCAATTCATTCTTAATATGCTGATTTCTAAAATAAATTATACATATATTTTTTATTTTTTGGATCAATTAAAATAAATTATATTTTAAAAAATTTTATTAAAACAAAACTTCATAAGCTGACCAAACCCAGCCTATGGCCCTTCAAAGACTAGGCTAGACCAACATTTTAAACCTATTATCTAGGAAGTATAACACCCTCAACCCTATAGTTCCTTTTAATTATTTAGATAATATAATATAATATACTATAAGATTGGTAAGTTACTATTACTTCTACTCGAGTAAACATTTTTAATTTTTACCAAGTTGAATAATTAAGTGCCATTGGTTCGAGTCTTTACAGTCGAGTTCTTACACATAACGCAATAAAAATAAAAGAATAAAACCATGCATAGGCTTATATACATATTAATTAGTTATATACATAATCACATACATTAATTCTTTTTCCTCAGACATATACCTATAGATATGTGACTTGGCAAAAGTTTGTTAATTAAGGTAAGGAGATAACAACCCTACCACTCATACCTTTGTCAAAATCCTACTAGTGGATATTACCATCCTTCTTATATATCTTGAGTACATATATGCCCTCCTCTTCCCTGTACATCAAAATAAATCATCCTAATATCCTCTAAAAACATAATAGGGGATTAGGGTAATGAGGCATGTATCATTCTACTCCCAATATTTACATGTCAAAATGTCATAATTGCCATACTAGTCATGAAACTCCACCCCTCTTATAGGTGGGGGCAATGGAGAAATCTCTATAACTGTAATTATCCAAACTTCTTTGACTGTCATGAAATACCCCAGAATGGATATTTCCACCTAAACCACATCCACCTCCAGCAAAATTTGATATATAAGCATTTGATATACACTAGCATTTATGTAAGAATAAATCTTTGTAGCAAAACAACCTGTTTAAAGAAATCCATTGGCCTATACTACCATACTCATACAAAATTTTACTAAATTCTTCTCATCATCAAATAAAAAATAGTATCTATTGAGATGCAATGCATGAATTAAACAGTTATGGCATGTACTAATGAATGCATACATAGTTATATTTCAACAGATGTTACACAATTTCTGGTATTCAATTTCATCATACATTCACCATGGTAACATGAATATATTCACATTTAAAACATGAGTAAGGAAAATGAAGCATATCATAATGGCCAAAGCCAAAATCATCATATGAGCTGTTGGGAGAGTTGCCCATCAAAAAACTCTATGTGCACCTATAACAATCATGGATAAGTTTCGAGATGAGTTCCTTGTGGTCCTTGCCCACACATAGTCCTCTACTATTGGTACTATCTGGAGCATCCCCTAGTGAATCCAAGTATTCAATAGTCCCTACCCTCTCAGCAGATCATCCCTAACCAGAGGGGTTGATATACATTCTAATATTTTATTTCCTTTTCATCCTAAACGAAACTAGTATAACTCACTCAATGGTCCCTGCCAACTCTGACAGATCATCCCTGACCAGCAGAATAAATATCCATTGGGATACTTTATTTCCCTTTCATCCCATATAGGACTAGTATAACTCACGAGATCACTATTAACTCTGACAAATCATGACTACTCCACCCTTACGAATCATGAGGCTATAGAATCACCATCTCTCTCTAATAGATCATATTCCCAGCATGCTATTCACAAGCATATATATTAGAGTGACTCAGCTCATACCATGATTATGCCTAACTTTAAGTACATTACTCCTTTAGTTAGTCATAAAAGAGTTCACTAACTTAGAATTTGCAACCATCATGGTGCTTTCAAAATTATTTATAATTGAGTGGATGTTTTACCATCTCATATTATGGTTCAACTATGGAATGCCTAACAATTGTCCCATATCGATAGTCGGTCACTTAGTCATAAGCTTATCTACTACTAGTATGTACACTTAGAATACTATTCTATTTTCTCTTTTATATTTTTCGCTCTTTCTTTCTCAACCTCATGTTACATTTATCCAAACTCTGTAATTTCCTTATATGATGACATTATTATGGACTCTAGTGAGTAAACGCTAAAAAAAAAAAAGGTTTGATGATTACAAATATTTCAAGTACACATTCAATCCAAGAGCCCACCAAATGATTGAAGAAAGAATATACTATTAAATAGTAATCTAGGACTAAATGTGTAAAGGTAAAATAGAAACTTCAACTCACATAAACTTCTTCTAAACTTTTAAGGTGTTTTTTCAAAGACTAGATGGCTCTTTCAAAACTAATTCTTCATGAAAAACATTATTTTTTCACCTAGCAGTTGACTTACACATCACAACAATCGGCTGGTAGAAATAAAGCTTTGAAAATTCAAATAGAAGGTTGCAAGTCAACTACCAAGAAGTTATCAGTCGACTTGTAGCTAACAGAGAGCTATTAGTCGACTTCTAGATCCATAGCAATCGGTCGCTAGTATACTATAAGCTAGAAGCCTTTCGATGGAGCACGACAATCGACTACCATAACTAGCAGTTGACTGCTACCTACCTATACTGCAAAATTTTGAACTGAAGAACATGAAAGTCGACTGGTAGGTACAAAAGCCTTAGTTCTATTGATGTGGAAGGTTAACCCAATTCAGATTTTCACTTCTTTTCAAGTTTAAAAAGTCATGAGCTTAGTTTTCAACATCAGTTCATCATTTACTCCAAATTCTCAAACATCATTTATCAAGGAAATCCAAACACATTTAAGAAGGTGAACAGTAAAACCCATCTCCCATATTCTAAAACAAGTGTGTATAAGTATATCCATTCAGCATGAAACACCTAACAGAAGTTATAAATACAAAGAATGTAGGTTTAAACCCCTCACTTAACTCAAAAAACATCAAAATCACCATTTTTAGTAAAAATGAACAGTATATTTCAAAAATGAGGGGATTAGGATGTTTGTTACCTTGATTTCTATTAAAAATGTGTTGTTCATGTTTGATGCCTTCTTTTTTCTTTTATTTTTCTGCTCCTGGTAGTGCTAAAATCCAAGCTAGAATTCTTTTCCTTCACAATCTCTCTCTCTCTAAAATGTCCTCTTTCTCTCTCTAAAAAGTCTGGAAGTGAGTTTGTGATTTAAAGTTTCTAGTTTTAGGCTTATATAAGTAGTTCCATTTATTCGGGGAAAATTGCAACCTTTGCCCGACTTCCTTCCACTTAATCCAAAGTCAGGATCGCATTTTTGGTCACTCGCTCTCAAATGGCAATTTCTCCGATCATATGAAAAATTACAACTTTTCCCCTGAAATACTAGAGGAAGATTTCAAAAATCAGTTAGTTATAGTAACTAATTCCTACTCGGTTTTAATTTAGTCCCTTACTATTTTTTAATTTAGTATCTACACTAATACAGCTATATGCAGATTAATGTAGTATACACAAGCATTTAACTTATTTAATAACTAACAAACATCTCTCATAAATAGTAGGAGCAAATGTTACAAGCTAAGCCTAGTCCAACCAAACCCTTAAAAACATAAGACCTTGGTGGGTTTGGTCGGTAGAGACCAAATCGGTTTATTTCGACACTCCAAAAAAAAAATATAAAGATATAGAAGGAAGTTAAGATTAGGCACTTAAAATTAAGAGAAAAGTATATTTTATCTCCCTTAACTACATCTATATAACACATCACTTGCTTAAACTTTAGGACTTGGTTGAGAGTTTTGAAGAGAGCTAGGTAGGGTGGTTATTAATGGAGTGGGAAGGGGTGAGGTGGGATAGAGTAGATTATACAAATCACTTCATTGATTAAGAGGTTTAGAAAATAAATAGGGTAAATATTTGAATGTTATTATATTATTAATGGGATGAAGTAGTTTGAATGGTGAAAATTTTAATATTATCCTTATTATAATCAAAGCTCCTTTAAAATCTTAATATAATTTATTTTAATTGATAAAAGTAATTATATATATATGTATATATATATTTAATTTCTTTCAATTTTTATATTTCATATCTCATGTTTTATTATTAATTAATTTTTTATCTATTTTTCATCGATCTAAACTATTTAATATATATATATATAATGTCATTAAAAAAGTTAGTTTAGAGTTTGTGGTCATAATAAAATCAAAAGTTACTTTTTTGCTTATTGCATCATTTATACTGCTGTTATATATTATTTTGCTTAGAAAAAATAGAAATAAAAAGTTATAAGAAAATCTAAAATTTGCATAAATTTAATAGGTGTTGGAACGAGGAGTTGTGTTTTCAAAATGATTAGAGTAGAAAAATAATTAAGTAGAAAATAAACAAATAAAAAGAATAAATAAAAGTAAAAAAGGAGAAGGTTAAAAATGAAACAAAAAACTTATAATATAATATCCAAACCATCCAAACTCTCAATTTGGATATATTTGAAAATTGGGGTATTGGATAGTTCAATTAGCCATTTAAACATCCAACCGCAAGAGTTTATAAATTTAAACCATTCCACCACACTTCACATCACTCTCAAACCATGCTCCTCGTTCGTATGAAGCTTAATTACATTTTTTCCTTTTTTAACAATAAAGGTCTATATTTGTTTTGAAAGACATTATTATATATTAACTATAGTTTTATTGTTAAAATATTTGTATATATGGTTACAACCTGATCGTTTTCACTGATAGAGAAGGGATTGGTATATTTTAGGATTGCTAATGTGGGTTGACACAAATAAAAATAGTTTCAGAAGAAAACTTTTGCTTTATTGGCGAGGCTTTGAATTTCTTTGAAATTATCTAAAATTTCACTTGATGAGAATTTCTTTTTAGAGAGATTTCTTGACATTCAAAAATTAATTGAGTAATTATGATTAAATAAAATTTCTTATAATTTAGGCATGTGCAATAATAATTTTTTAAGTTTAATCTTTGTTAGTCTTCTTAACATGTTACCAGCACCCTATCTAATATTATTTGAGATGCCTCTCTTCTTTTTTTCATCAGAAAAAGAAAGAAATGGTACTAGATTCATTAGTAGATTTTGTGGTAGAAACTTATTGATGACTGAGAATATTCATACATACCTCGATTAATTTCTCCAACAACCTCCAAAAAAATTTGACTTTGTCATTCAAGCTTACTAATTATATTTAAACAATATACTTCAAAACTTTTTTTTTTCAAAGATCATTCAAAATAGTAGCTTATCTTCAAAGAAAATTTTGATAGCATCTACGGCAAATAAATCAGTATAAAAAATGAGTATTTGAACACAACAATATTTGAAAAAATTTTTTAAAAAGAGTATATTTTTATTTATATAAAATTTATTTCTATAAAATCACAAAATTTAAAACTTACAATCATAATAATATTCAAATTCTAAAACACAATCAAATCTCACATATTATCTTGTGATTTGTGTTCAGATAAAAATAGTCGTGCTCAAATACTCATTTTTTATACTGATTTATTTGCCGTCGATGCTATCAAAATTTTCTTTGAAGATAAGCTACTATTTTGGATGATCTTTGAAAAAAAAAAAGTTTTGAAGTATATTGTTTAAATACAATTATTAGTGATTCTCACAAAAGTAACCGAAAAACTATATTTTCTTCTGACAATAATAATTCTTCTTGAACCAAACACAAAGATTTTGACGATTGCATAGAGGGCTTAGGGGATGAGTGATGAGTCCAAAAGTAAAAAGTTTTTTTTTTTTTTGGTCGGTGGTATAATATTTGTGGAAGTGCATGGTCAATGCATATGATACCTAACATCAAAGAACAATAAAAATTTAGGAAGAAATAAAGAAGCCTTGGTGATGGAAGATTTACGTTACGGTGGAACATAAGAGAAGGAAAAGTTGACGAAAAAATTAAAGAAAAGGCAAAAGCTGAACAATTCTTCTCTAGAGAAATTTCATAGCTTTGAAACAGAAGAAGGCTAAGTAAATCATCAATATCAATCTCGTGGGAAAAAATTATTCTCATTAATATCTCACTGAGCAGTTTGGAATTATTGGTACATTGAAAAGTACATATATTGGCCTGAGGTTGTGATTGAGCCATGATAGGGTGTTTTATTGTGTTCAATTATCTCGTTAACTGGTTAAATATAATAAAATTGGTATAATTAAATTAGTTTGAATTAAGTTGATGAATTGATTTAAGTTCATTTTCTTTTAATCTTTTCACTAATGATTTGAATTGTGGGTTAAAGGTAATTAACTCGTTCAAATCTAAATTAATTCTTCCAATTGAAACACTGATTTATTTTTTTAATATTTGTTAGGCATTTACATTATGTATTTTGAGTACTTTTTTCACATTTATCACTTAATCTCATTTAATTATCTTTTTGTATAATGTAAAAAAATGATAAAATAAACTAAAAGTATCATAATTCAAAATAGTATATTCAAATTGAAAATTATTATAATATTATTTTTATGTTAATTTATCTTACTATTTGTAGATGAGAAAAATAATAAATTTTTATATTAATTTATTTTAATATTTATATATAAGAAATAATCAATTATTTCTTATTTTTATGATATATATTTTTTAAATTATTTTTAAAATCAAATACAAATTAATAAATATTTTAATTTTTTTAAAAAAATAACTCGTAAATCTAAATCAAACCAATATATACAAGTATTAGTTAAATTAGTTCAGGTTGTATAATAAATTTTAATCCAGACCAACCCAAATTTTTATATATTAATTGGTTCAAGTTAAACAAAATTTAATTAAACTGAACCAAAAATTTTAATTAAAGGAGACATAAAGTTAAATTAAAATAAAATAATAATTTATAATAATTTATTTTAAATTTTTTATACATATATTTATATATTATGTTTAATATTTTTTTAAAAAATTACAATTATTTTTTAATAATAAAATTAATTTTTTATATCTGTTTTTTCAAAATAATTTAATTAATTATTTGTTTGTATTACCATATGTTAAAAGAATATCATGTTATAATTTAATATTAATTTAAATGCTTAGATATATAAAAATAAAATAAAATCATACTTAGACACTGTATAAAAAATTTAGTTTTATTAATTAAAAATAAATTAGAAAAACCAACGTAGTTTTTAAAATGAAAAAATAGCAAGCATTATTTAATCAAATCTTTATAATTCACTCTTTCAAATAATAAATTGAGAAATTTTTTAAGGTGTTGATATATACTTTTCAATTTTTGTAAAAAATGATTAAAAGATATTTTTTAAAATTTCTTGTATAAGAGCTTGCCCACATTTTTCATTCAAAATTCCAAAAATAATACTCACCATTTTTCATTCTTGTGTACATATCTCGGACTTCATATGGTCACGTAACTCAACATTTAATATATAAAAACTTATAAACTATGTTTGGATGGTAAAAAGTAATTATTTAAATCCCACTACTTTTCTACGAATGAAGTTATTTTAAATTCTTTCACATAAAAATTATTTTATGTTTATTCACAAAATTATTTTGAACTCTTTCACATATATATATTTTTAATTTTTGGTTGACGCGATAAACAAATAAAATAAAATTTTAATTTAAATACATTAACATTTTTATCTTTATTTGAACTTAGATTATTTTTATTTTTTTACGGTACTTATGTATTTTTAACTCTAATATTTTGAAAGGTTTCCAACTAGTTAAACTTGTTTCATGTAAAATTATTAGAATAAATTAAAAAAAATTCAATAATATCAATTTATTAAAAAATAAATAATTATATTAATTCAAATAATATCTAAATTTAAAATTTACTAGATTCAAATGGTTGGCACTAATTATCGTAGGAAATGAATTGCTATATAGAATAATAAGATTATTATTTGCTAAGTAGTAAAATAGAGTTATGTGATCATAGGATAATTTAAATGAATGAACTCAACAGAATTTTCTTATAAAATTACACATAAATAAATTCACATAAACAAGATCTCCTTATTTTTGTTTTTCTAAAGAAATAAATGTTAAAAAAATTATTGACATATAACAAATAAAAATTGTAAAAAAATAAATGTTAATAGACACAGGATAATTTGGTACTGAAAGATTGAATTTCAGATGAGGAAAAGTTTATTTTGGCCATTGAAAAATATAGTAACTCTCAATTTAATTTTTTATAAATTATTTCTATTAATTTAATTAATTCTTTAAAGATAAAAATATTTTTAATGTTATCCTTTTATCATAACTATATTTATATCTTAATATCTCACTTAATAAAATATTTAATAAAAAATTTTTAATATAAAAAATTATATGTAATAGATAATCTATATCATATTAAAAGAATTATATTTGTAATTTTTTAAATTAACCATAATTTTTAAATTTTCGTCATATACATAATTAGTAAAAAAAATTATATATACATGTAATTGAAAAATTTTAATTTATATTTTAATATTTTATTTTATATAAATTAGTGTATGACGTGTAAAATAACTATATTATCAATTAAATTATATTTTAACATTAAGTTAAGTAAAAATTATGAATGAATTTTGATTAAAATAATATTAAAAATATTTTTATTTTTGACAGCTTAAATTAAAAAAAATAACTTATAAGTAATTAAATTAAAAATTATTATATTTGTCATAAATTAAAATAAATTTTTTTAATTTTAAATTCATACAAAAATAATAGTGGGGCCCGTATGATAATTTTACCAGACCTAGACTAAGTTATGTGCTAAATGTCAAGTCGTGAGAGGATACAAAATGTAAATGCAAATGAATTATTTTATTAATATTTAAATAGTGTACAGGCTACGTGGTTTAAGATATGTTCACACAAATTTCTTGTCATTTCTATTTTTTAAGCATTTATTTTTTCTTAAAAAAATGCAAAGCTTGACCGAGTGGTTGCTCGATTTCATTGACTCGCGTCAACCTTCTCCGTAATCAACCAATGCCTTCTCTCCTCTGTCGTTACTATATCTTCTTCCTCACATCTGCCGCTAACGTAAAATCATTTCCTTCTCTCTAAAACACAAGACATTCCTTTCAGTTTCACCATTACCAATTCCATGGGTCTCGCTTCCCACAAACTTAATTTTCTCTTGTTCGTTAGCTTCCTCTATTCTGCTATTACTGAAGCACAAAGCCCTACTTATCTTTACCACAACTGCTCTACCAATAAAAACTTCACCGCCAATAGTGCCTACGAAGATAACCGAAGCCGCCTCCTGTATTTCTTATCTTCTAACGCCACAGGTGACACTGAATTCTACAACACCACCGTCGTGGGAAGAACAGAGTTCTACAACACTAACGGAAACCCCTCCGACTACGACACCATCTACGGCCTCTTCATGTGCCGGGGTGATGTCGACCCTCAGCTGTGCCAACTTTGCGTCGCTTTCTCAACCCAGCGATTACCCGCTGAGTGCCCATTATCGAAGGAGGCTATAATCTGGTATGACGAGTGCTTGGTTCGCTATTCCAACCGCTCTTTCTTCTCCACCGTGGATACAAGGCCTAGGCTGGGCCTCTTGAACACCGGTGATGTCTCCAACCAAGAAAGTTTCATGTGTTTATTGTTCAAAACGATAAATGAGACGGCGGATGAGGCGGCGAAACCTGGTTTGGGGAAAAAGAAGTATGCGACGAGGGAAGCGAATATTTCAGGGTTTCAATCTCTGTATTGTGTTGCTCAGTGCACGCCAGACCTTTCGCCCGAAGATTGCAGAAGGTGTCTGCGTGGTGTGATTGGGGACTTCAATTGGTGTTGTACGGGAAAGCAAGGAGGAAGAGTTCTATACCCCAGCTGTAGTGTTCGCTATGAATTGTACCCTTTCTATGATGCCCACGGAGGGGAACCAACTATTAGACCAAGTCCAACTTTACCTTCACCTATTATTCCTTTTGCCAATTCCTCATATCCGCAAGGTGAACTTCAAATTTATTGAAATTATAATACTCAAGTACTTATTATCCTATTGATTTTAACAATTTTATTTCGATATTCTTAAAATTTAATATAATGTTATATACTTTTTAATTTATTTTTATCAATAAAATTAATATATTTTATATAATATTTATTTATTTTAAAATAATAAAATTTATTTAATTATTTTTATTTTTATATTAAAAATAAAATTATAATATTATTTAACACAAATAATTTTTGACTAAGTATAATTGTTGTTAAAAAAAAGACATTAATGTATTGGATTAATGTTTATAAGTCATAAATAATATTATATTAATTAGGTTATATCCAAAAAATGTTTATTTAAAATTTTAGAGTATATAAGTTGAGCTAATAACGTAATAAATTTAAAAATATAAAAAATAATAATTCTAATGCCTCTTTTGTTTTTTGGTTTCTTTCATGCCTCTCTCCCACTGCATTATTTATTTCCATACTTTACTACTTGTCAATGACACGTGAGTGACATGTGCGAACACGCTCGCGTTTATACAGGAAAAAGAGAAGGCCAATCATCATCGATTATCATGGTTTTGATTTTGGTTTTCGCTGTGGTTTTGGTCTCCGTTGTGGTTGTGGGCATACTGTCTTGTTTCATCTTCTGTCTCTTGCGGAGAAAAAACAGGAAGACTGACAACTTTGCTCTAGAAAGCTACTGTACGTAATTTTCTTTCTTTTACTCACATTTCTTTAATTTTCTTACTATAACTTTCTATATATAAAAAGAAAATAAGTTATCATTAAGTCTTATAATAAAAATATAACATTAGCAACTTAACATCATCATTCAGGAAAAAAATTAAATTTGTATTTTTGTCTAGTTGGAAGTGAAAGCACCACTTTAGAGTCCATGCAATTCAGTTTAGCTACAATTGAAGCTGCAACAAATAAGTTTTCAGATGACAACAGAATAGGCAAAGGAGGATTTGGAGAAGTCTACAAGGTGATCACAAATTTGTTTTAGTGTGTATATCTATATCTATTATTTGTCTTGCTTATCACATATGGATTTTTTATTTTAGGGTATTCTTTCTAATGGACAAGAAATAGCAGTGAAAAGACTTGCAAAAGGCTCTGGACAAGGTGTTATGGAATTCAAGAATGAGATATTACTAATACTTAAACTTCAGCACAGAAATTTGGTGACATTGTTGGGATTTTGCTTGGAAGAGAAACAAAAATTACTTGTTTATGAATATGTTCCAAATAACAGTCTTGATTACTTTTTATTTGGTACATACTTCTCTAAACTCACTCATTTTAATTTATTTGATATTTATAATTTATGTGATATAAGTTTGTAACTTCTTTTCTAATTATATCTTTAACTATAATTATCTAAAACTTTACAATCACTTATTTGCTCACTTGACTCACTCATGATATCATATATAGGTTCTCAAAAGAGAAAAGTATTAAATTGGCCGGAGCGTAACAAAATTATTGGAGGAATTGCTCGAGGAATTTTATATCTTCATGAGTATTCTCGTCTTAAAGTAATACATCGTGATCTTAAACCTAGCAATATTTTATTGGATAATAATATGAATCCGAAAATATCAGATTTTGGTATGGCCAAGATGATTGCTATTGAAGAATCAGAAGGAAGTACAAATAAAATTGTTGGAACACAGTAAGTTATGAATTTCATTTATTTGTGCATTTATGTATCTTAATTTGGGTGAATAAACCAAAAACAAAATGTGACCTAATGCTATATTAAAAAAAAAATGCTTGGTATACATTGAAAATTTTATGTGAATTTGGAATATTAATTCAAAATGTCATTCTTATTACCTACTGACAAAATTCTAATATTGATTTTTTTTTTAGTGGTTACATGTCTCCAGAATATGCAATGTTTGGACAATTCTCTGAAAAATCAGATGTCTTTAGTTTTGGAGTTATAATTTTGGAAATTGTTAGCGGGAAGAAGAATATTAGTAATCTTGAATCCTATTATGTTGGTGGCCTCCTAAGTTATGTAAGTAATAAATTTTGATAATTTGTTTCTTTCATTAGTATTGCTTAAATATACAATCATCTTAACTTTTGGAGCAAAATATATAAACAAAGTAGAATCTAATGAAAACGGTAATTATTTGAATAATTAATTTTACATAAATGTTGCAGGTTTGGAAGCATTGGAGAGAGGAAAAATGGTCGGAGATATTGGATTCAAATATTATAGAAATTGAATCATATAGTGAAGTGATTAAATGCATTCAAATTGGTTTGTTATGTGTTCAAGAAAATCCAGAAGCTAGGCCTTCTATGATTACAGTTGTTCAATATCTTAGTAATGATTCAGTTGAATTGCCAATTCCTGAGGAACCAGCATTCTTCTTGTATGGTCGAATGAAACCAACCATAGGAGGAATGGAATCACGTTTCAGTCAACATGAACACAATTTCGAACCATGTTCTATCAATGAAATGTCTCTGAGTGATTTCATTGCTCGCTAGTTTGATGCTTATATTTATCGAGTCTAGATCTTTTGTAATTAAAAAATTATGTAATTTTAACTGTAATAAAGAGATAAAGATAAAAAAATTTGATTCTTGATTAATTCAAAGTAAGTTTCTATTATTGAGTTCATTTTTTAACTGTAAAAAATTATTGTAGAGACTAAATGCAGAGATCCAAAAGTCATATTTATCTTTTTTATTTCTTTTATTTAATATTAGAGATTTATGTTTCTTTTGAAAAGATTATATGTGAATTGTGGTTTTTTTTGTAAGAATATTTGTATAGTAACAACCTGATCACAGGGATGTTTTGTTATTTCATATATATATATATATATATATATATAATATTTTATAATACTTATGTTTAGTGTGATAAATTGGTAATACTTTACATTTTAGTGATGTAACGTGTAAATATTTATTTGTATATATTAGTTAGTGTTATTTATTTCTTGAATTTTTTAATATACCATTTCAGGTTAATTTCAAATACATTATATATTTTATAAAAATTACGTTGTCTCTATTATTTGTGGATGGAAATAAAATTAAAAAATATTTCAAAAATTGATAATTCATATATATCTATTTTTTTCTTCTTTGTATAAAATTAATATATACAATATGATTTCTTTACTAATTTATGAAGTTAAATGTTATGAAAAGATTAAGGTAAAATTGGTAATATAGCAAAAAAAGATATTTCATCCAACTTTATAATATGAAATAATAAATATTTTAACTATGATAATATTTTTTTTATTGTGAGATAATATCAGTGTGTTATTTCAAATATGACATTGTTATTGTTACGCGTGACTAAAATTTTAACTACTTTTTTAACTTAAAATCATGATAGCGTTTATGGAATCATGCCAACATTTATTGTTTTGCATACTTAGCCACCTGTGTTACTCTCTCTTTGAAGTCTTCATTTCCTATGGGGAGAATGCATTTGATTTTCGCTATATAAGAATATCTTCCATGGGCATTTAGCATGAAGGAAATGTGTGACATGTAAAAATATTAGTTGCAATCAAAGAGAGGAAACTCAAAGTGTAGAGTGATACGTCAGTAAAAAAAATATTGTGAGATATTTTTTGATATATGTGGAGTGTGGATTTTAAGTGTAATTAAATTATTTTTGTAATCTTCATTTAATCATATTAGTTAAATTTGTTTGTTGTCTTTTTTTATAAATTTACGTTAAAATTAAATCATGTAAATTATTATATCTTTAATTTTTATCAAAATTATTATTTTACCTATTTATTCTATTATTGGGTCTTCTATTTTCAACAGTTATAATATAAGAGTTTATCAAATACTCACATCTAATCATCCAATCATATGACATCAAACGCTTCCTTAATTTGAATCAAATGCAAGTAATAATTTTGTATACATGCGAACTTATCTCTAGGCCAATGTCATATATTTATAACGTTACTTGATTTAACTACACATATTAAACCAATTGTTCAATGACTCTACAACCTTTGCATGCAAGTGAATAAAACTTATTTGTACGTGGACCTCACGTATACAAATAAAATTTTAGTCATTAATTATATGTACATGTGATATATACAAAAATTTCTCAAATAATCTCTTTGATTGTTAAACCATTGCCGGTGGCTTATTTTCCTCGGTCATTCATTAGTGTCCCACTTATTTATTATTCTCAGACGACTTGGGTCAACCTGCCTTTATTTTTACGATATTTATAAGCTTTATCGTACATTTGAAGACTTTTTCTGGATTTTTTAACCACATGCTTATTTTAACAACAAAATTGAAAGAGTATTTTTGAGATCTAATCTCCGAAATTGAAAGAAAAAAAGGAGTAGAAAAATGTGACTTGCTTCCATCCTTTGATTCATCCGTGTATCAATGAGCAGAAATGCAGAATATATATCTAACTTGTTCTACCCGTCTTGCCATTAAACAATACATGAGGGAACACAACAAATTTTAAAACCATTGGCTTCGTCTCACCATTCTACTTTAGAGCTCTCTAAGACTAACAGATCGCTATATCATTAATATGCAAGAGGATATATATATTATATTTGTGATGGTGCAAAAATAAGTTATAAAAATAACCTTTGTCCATTTAAGTTTCTGTTTTAAAATTTTTTATATAAACTAATTGAAACGGTTTATTATAATTTTGTAAAATTTGAAATTCTATACAAATTTCCAAAAACAATACTCACAATTCACTCCAAGTAAAACAGGAATTAGTGACGAAAAAATTTGTCGCTAATACCATGAAAATAGGTAACTAAAAAATACAGAGATGGATTAGCGACGGAACGTATTCCATCGCTAAAAAAGGAATGGCTAAATATTAGAGATGAAAAAGTTTGATTCTTCTCTAATTGGAAAGAAAAATATCCATATCTAAAATAGACAATCCATCTCTAATTATAAAAAAAAGAAAAAAATTAGGGACAAATTAGAGACAGAATAGTAAAATTCTGTCTCAAATTCATCTCTAATTAAAGATGAAAATTTTTGTCTCTAAATGAGAAATTTTGTCTCTAATTAGAGACA
Organism: Senna siamea; assembly: GCA_031216115.1. Lineage (NCBI taxonomy): Eukaryota > Viridiplantae > Streptophyta > Magnoliopsida > Fabales > Fabaceae > Senna > Senna siamea. The sequence goes on along the minus strand of CM062355.1, from coordinate 3,295,820 downwards.
AAAATTCTTATCTCTAAATAGGAAATTCCATCTCTAAATGGGCAATTCTATCTCTAATTCTATTTTGGTCATGAGTGAATTAATCTGTCTCTAAATTGTGAGTAGCTATTCTCTTTTTTTCAATAATTTTATATCAAATTACTTAATAAAACACACAAATATTTGATAAATTACATAACATTATATTAAAACAACACATTTAACATTCATACAAAGTCATGTTTAAGTATACAAACATCTAAAAGTCATTTAAACATCATCATCATTATCATCTTGTTGCCTGTCTCTCGTAGTACTTGACTCTTCATCCCCTTAGTTAATAGGGGGATTTTATAACTGACAAAATAATTGGCCGAATAGGTGATCGTATTCTTTGAACTTATCCTTGCAAGTAGCTATCACTTGTTTTTGCTCATCAATTGTTTGTTGTAGAGCAGTGTTTGCTGCTAACGCTGCTTATAATTCTTGAGATTGTTGTGTTAATCGCCTATCCAGCTTTTCTTGAAATAGAGGATGAAGCGATAATTCATGTGCAACTGAAGCCTCCGTTGAAGAGCTTCCAATTATAGGTGCCTCTGATCCGACACCAAAAACTCAACTTCTTTTTTTTCTACTGCCCATCACCTCTAACCAGATCGATGTCTCTTCTTTTTCAGATGTCGTATGCTCAACTGCATCAATTGATGCTTGGGAAGATCTACTTGATTTAATTCTTGTATATTCTTCCTACAAATTAAAATCATATTAAACACAAATTTAAAATATAAGCATCATTCACAATTATATCATACCACAAAATAGCAACACTTTTAGCATAACCCATGAAATTATGACCAAAACAATACCACAGAAATAATACCATAAAATAGCAATACTTTCAGCCTAACCTATGAAATTATGACCAAAATAGCAATACCATAAAAACATAACAATACTTTCAACATAACCTATAAAATTATGACCAAAACAGCAACACCACAAAAATAGCCTACCACAAAACAATACTTTCAGCAATATTTTCAAAATCAAAATCAGTAAACCACATGAACACAAGTAGAAAGAACAAAATGAAATCAATAATATATGCATCTAATAGCCTAGCAAGCAAAAATACCATCTCTTACACTTACATATGCATTAGCTGACCTCTAATCAAAAAAATTCTCCATTGTCCCTTCTTTTATGCGTGTGCATAAACAAGTCGAACAACAAAGGCTCCTTTACCAATTGTTGTCTCTGTTAATATGAAAGAATAATAATTTGTTTGTCAAATAACCCAAAGCCAAATAAACATTGAATTAAACTAATAGTTTTCAATGAATTTAATATTGTACCATCCTTCTCCTATACTCTGACATAGGACTAGAGCCACAGTTATGCAAAGTTCCTCCTTTAACAAAGGCTCAATTCTTATTTACTTGCTCTTATCTCATTCTAAAGTCTTCAGAATTCCACTCCCATATTAGTTTATCCATCACATGCTCTGGAATCCAAATTGGCCTTTTACCTTTGCCCACCTCGTCCCACACTTTACACATAATTTGCTTGTAATTCCAATTTTTCCTAATTTGCTTGTCATACCGATCAAGCCACTTATAAGATTTCTACATAAAATAGATATCTATGTTCAACATGTAAACTTATCTTAATGGATGTGAAAAGTCAAAATGAATAACACAAATTAAATTGAAAGTGATAAAACAAGCCACCTATTCCCCAAACCACAGGTCCCTCAGTTTTGGAGGTGTATTCCTCCAATTGTAACATGGCCTATCATACTTGTCATGGATAACCATTTTGATCTCCTTGACAACATCCACTATAGGATAAAAGCTCCATATTCTAATATTCGTTTAAACCCTAACATTGCTAAAAATGATACTTGATGAAATTAAATAACACATCCATTTGAAAACTAATACTTACATATCTTTGTGTAGATATATCCATGTTTTACCATCCATAGGTTCTTTGCCCCAAGGTCCATGCAGAGGTTGGTCACTATCGGGTAAATTTATTGGAACTTCTTCAAGCTAGACTGGTGATTCCCTCTTGAATGGCACATGAGAAGTATGTAAAGGTTGAGCAATGGATTGAGAAGATTAAGGTAGGGAAACATAGGGTACTTGAGACAAGGGCACACCATGAAAGGTAGGTGAAGGAGTTGACAGATGATCAGTTCGACCCCTATCCCTTGATTGGCCCCTACTATGAGTAATACGTTCTCTACCACAAGCTGATTAACCACTAGACATCTACAGACCACATAAATCAAGCCAAAAGTAGAAAAGAGCAATAATACATACCACTTAATGCCATAAGAATGATTAAAAACAAACCGAGTACTTCAAGTTCCCAATTTCATATTTTAAGACATGTCAAAACACTATTAACACTATGGCTAGAACTCTGAGAATCTGAGTAACAAATTCAATTGTTTTCTACCATTTTCTTTATGATTTTGAATGCCTATAATACCTTGGTAACTTTTGTATATAGATAAATTCCATTGACAATTAAAAACATGAAGAAACATGAAGTACAAACTCAAAGATGTGACTCAACGCATTGAGTAAATAGTGATTATTGCATTAACAATAGCATGATATTATACTATTAAAAAGAAAAGTCAAGGTTAGGTTAAAAAAATCAAATTGAACCCGTAGATGCTAAACATCTAGAACAAAAATTAAAAAATGACAGGGGAACATGAAATAGATGTCCCCAAAGTTATCTCTATAAGTTACTAGACACTCAATTTACATAGAAAAGAAGAGAGAAATTGATATGCCTGCCAAAACCCAAATTCCCTCCTTCCTAGACATGTATATTAACCACAAAGTAAAAAGATTTATTTTGTCTGCAAAACCCTACCTAGAAACAGTATTCCTTCAGATCAATTAATAAACCAAGTGGAAGAGCTAAGAGAGAACAAACAAAACCTTAGCAAAATGGTGACTGTTGACTCAATATGGTAAGAAAAAATGAGCATCACAAGCGGAGAGACATCACAACTTTGGACTTCATTCTATCATGTAAAAGCAAACCAAAACAATGCCAAAAACCATAAGACATACATTTGGACAGCTTTAGGATTCATCCTCTCGTGCAAAACTAAGCTAAAATAGTGCCAAAAACCTTGAGGCAGCAAATTAGTGTTTTGGAACAATCAATAAAAGAATTATTATTGAGTTGGTGGATGAGGTTTGTTAAAGAAACAAAAAAAAATTGAATACACTTTAGTTTGTTGTTTTCATTTATATTATTCTTAATAATTAAGTTCATACTCTCTTCTATTCAATTATAGCAAAAAGTATATAAGATGTGTACTCTTTGTTGATTATGCCTAAGTTTATTTTCTCAATATTGAGAAAACTAGCTAGCAAAGGTTGCTTGCCAAGATACCACAGCATCCAGCAGCTGAAAGGATATAATTTAAGGAAGCAGTCATATCACACCAAAAATGTGCTCAACAAGAAGGATAGAATGAGTATAGGATGACCAGCCAAATAGATATTATCACTTGACAGTGATGTCTTACAAATTTTCAACTTTCCAACTCATTTTTCTTTGTTCAGCGTCTTGCTTCCAAAATTGTGTCTAAATGCTTTTGAGATAGAGTGAAACTGTGGAAGTAATCTGTTGAAGTCGTGGACCATCAATTCAGGGCCCTCTTAGTGTGCAAGCTATGGCTTAGATCCCACCAAAAAATGCCCCAAAATTATCAGTGTTTTCAAAACAATATTGGTCACTGAACTAAAGGGATGGCTTGGATTGATTTCTTGAAATGTCTCAAATGTCAACAAGATTTAATATATTATTTATTTCTTAAAAGATGTCACATGTCAACTTGTTAGTTTTTTAGAGTCTTAACAGAGATACTAATTAATGATGTAATACTCTAATGATGTAATGATGTAAGACTTAAGATAGTGTTAACAGAGAAACTCTCATGAACTTGTTATTTCTCACCAAGAAATTCATGGTTGAGCAATTAAATCTTATAATGACAGCATTTAACAAATAGTAAAATCATTCATACAATTAGTATAACAAGGAAAGAGACAAATGGAATTTGTGTTGCAGAGTGGCAAAATACCTATATGACAATTGTTAAACAAGAACCAAATCCCTTACCTGTAGGCAAAATATACTAAATCTCAATATGGGAGAGAAATTTTTCTCCTTTCAAGCGGTTAAATAAAAAAAACCTTCATCCTGGCAAGGTTTGATAGTTCTCAACAAACTAGGCCAAAAATGAGGATTGTCATAATAAATTCATTTAATTATGGTGACAATTGTAGTTCAAAATCTGTTGTCAAAGAAATAATCCTAGTTTGCAAGATATAAATATTGATAATTGGAGAGGAAAAAATTAGCAAAAGGTACATTAAAAATGAAAACAACATGAAAGGGATGATAAGAATCAAAATTGTTATCACTGATATAAATAAGCATAACGTAGTCAAATGCAACTTTCCATCTTTCCAAGAATGAACACAAAATGCAGAGACAAAAAGGCCAAGAAATTGAAGTAAAACTTTCATAGTTATGAATGGAAAGTCTAAACAAATAATTTTTTTCTCTTAATGCATATGTCATCTCTAGTTTTGCTATTTTTTATTTCTAAACCAATAAGACACCTAAAAAATTGTATATATGAGAACAAGCTACAAAAATTCAATTAAGTCTAAATTTTGATAACACTGTAATTTTCTTTATATATTATATATAAATTAATTAATATTATAGATATAACATCAATATATTTTGATAAAACTATAATCTATAAACAATCCAAAAAGTGCAGACGAAGAGCAATAGATTATCCCTATAATTTTGATAACACTGTAATAAGAACTAATTATCCCTGACTCACCATCAATAACACATACATATATTCACACACAATATAAGCTAGTAGAAGCAATCCAGAAGGTGCAGACAAAGAGCAACAGATTCCAGAAAGTAATTTAGAAAGTATTGGACAAAAATCAAAAATCAATAATTTACTTCAACAAAGCAAGAATCATTGTTAAATCACTCGAAACAAATACAAAGAGCCCCCTAGCCACAACAAAATCCAAAGGGAAGGAAAACAAAGGGGAAAGAAATCTCTACATTATTAGGAAAAATGCAACTGAGCAGTAGCAATGCCAAGCATCAGTGAGAAGAATAGAAGAATCAGAAGAGAAAGAAGAAAACGAGAATAGAAAACTCACCTTTCTCAACCAAACCGAGCGATCCGAGCAGAAGTGCAGACGAAGAGCAAAGGCACGGTTTGTGGCATCTTCAATCATCGTCCAACGAGGCAACGATGGCAGTTCCCTCTGACAAACAGCTACTACAATGGTGGCTGTTGAACAACACACGGTGTGGTGAATGACAATGAATGACAAGGTATGGTGAACGATGAAGCAACCGCACGCGGACGAAAATAGAGATGCAAATGCGCAATGTCTAAATTTTCATATGGCACTTCACAAATTTTTTTAGCACTTTAAAATTACATACAATATATATAAAATATTGCATTATATAAATTGACAGCCATTGCAGCACACTTGAATATTGCCCCATTACATTCTATTACCTCTAGTCATGTGTTTGATTTATCCATATGAAACTTCACAAATTTTTTTAAGAAATTTTAAAGTTAGATACGGATTAGAGATGGACCCAATCCGTCACTAAAATGTTTTTGACAATTTAGAGATGGAATTTACACATATCTAATCTGTTGCTAAAATATTTTTTTTAATGCAAAATAGTGCCGTCTCAAGTAAATTATTTTGGGACAAATTAGAGATGAAATTTACCCACCTCTAATCCATCTCTAACTTCATTTTGCCAAAAGAATTTTTTTAGAAAATTCAAAAAAAAATTGTGACAAACTAAGGATGATTTAGAGACGAAAAATTTTGTCTCTAATTTTGTCTCTAATATTAGTTAAAAAATTATTTGTTTTAGAGACAAATTTGGCACAAAATAAAGATTGAACAAGGATGAAAAAAATTACGTCTCTAATTTCCTTATTTCTTGTAGTGATATTTCATTCTTACATGTTTTCATTTATATTTTTTTAGAATTCATATTTTTATTTTTAAAAGAAAATTTTATGGAAAAGAAGAAAAAAAATGCAAAGCTTCCGAGTGGTAGTCCAATTTCGTTGACTTGGGTCAACCTTCTCCATTATCAATCATTGCCTCCTTTCCTTTGCCATTACAATGTCTTCTTTCTCACATTTGCCACTAATATACCCAATAAAAACTCTACAAACTAAAACCATTTCCTTCTCTCTCAAACAGTAGACGTTGCTTTCAGTTTCACCTTTACCAATTGCTTGGTGTTGAAACCAACAAATAAAATTTTCCTACTATCACTATGCGAATTTGTGTAGGTCGATGTTATAGGAAATGGTGATTCAATTTCTTTCAAATGAACAAAAATAAGAGATAAAGAATTAACAGAAGGTAACAAAATTAAGGGGGGGGGGTTTGAGATTAACTAACTAAAATAAAGACAATTAATTAATGCAGTGAAACAAGGATGGCATGCTTAAGTAAAATGAAATAAACTAAAATACATGAATGGCAAAATAAGGCGTGGGCACACATTATAAAATACAAACAAAATAGAATGAATTAAACAAAGAAATTAATAATACTTTTGGGCACGTCTTATAAAATAGAGCTGAGGTGAATACATAGTAGAAAAGAAAAGAATATTTAACAAAAGAGATAAATTCCAACTATAGGTTATTACATTCCAAAACTATTAATCACTATTCATTGACTTTGTTCATCAAGCAGTGACATAATATATTTGTCTTAGCAACTAACAGTATTTGTCAATTATAAATTTTTTTTTTAAAGTAGCAAGATAAGCAACGTTCATTATCTTACTCTAATCAACCAACAAATTAGATGATGCATCTAGATTCAAGTAGTCAATATAGTATTAAGATCCAGAAGAAATACAACAAATACATAACATAAAATATAAAACATTCAAACTATTATACCCTGTTTTCTAGTTCGACAAATGCAAAGAGTTATAACGTATAGCCTCTTTTATATTGTTTGTTACTCAAAATCAAATCCCCTAAACAATTAAAAATCTAGGAAATTTAATTAGCCAAAAAAGCTCATCAATATACAACCCACTGGCCAAAATAGTTCATACATCCATGAGTTCTCAAAATAAAATGCAGAAACTAGAAAATATTAAGAACTGAAATGGAGTACAGAACCTAACTTTCTGGTGTCAGTTCATAATCTGTTTTGGAATGAAACCCCTAGCCAGAATAATGGCTTAGCCACTCGTATACATGAAGAAATTGAAAAAATGACTAAATTAATCTTCAAGCTTGAGTAATGGTGGGACTTCAAGTCGGAATCACAGCTTCTTTCTCTTCTGGTCTATCCTCTTTCCCTCACTACCATGCTAGAACGTGAAGAAGAAGGAGATGAAAAGCGAGAAAAAGAACAAAACGCTAACATTGATTTTGATCCCTCCAAGAATCGCATCCCCCTTCCGTATGAGCCTTGGGTCCATCTCCCCTCCACATGTTGCTGTGTAAACTTCTTTTTTCTTGAATGCTCAGGAGGAAGCACTTGGAGTTTAAAAAATGAAAAAGTTGAGTTGTAAAAAGAAACTCTGCGTCGGATCTGCAATTTAAAGCATAGGCGCACCTTATTTCAGTTTCACTTAAAGCTTACACATAAACACCCAAAACTGAGATAGACTTAGAGAATCAAACTAGAATTAAAACATGCAGTAAATGTCACTCAATTTTGACTAAAGCCAGTAAAAGTGAATCAAAATGGGGAAGAAAAGCTAAAGAATATTGACCTTAACACCAATTCCATGGTAAATTGATTGATTGATTGATTGATTAAAACAGCACCTAATCCAGAAAAATACTTCTTTTTTGTTGAAGTTGTGCATCGCAAGCACCTCATTCTTAAACTGTTCTATACCTTGTCTTGAGCTTTTTGATAGCCTCTTCACAGCTATCTTTTGTCCACCCAAAGGTGCACTCTGAACATAAGAATAACCAAGTATTAAAACTCATCTTCAAAAACCAATAATTTAATAATGCTGAACATTAAAACTAATTAGTATCTTACCATTTTGTTCAGGAACTAAAGTATGCATTTACTCTCCTGCTAGCTATTGGGAAAGGCTGGCAATGAAAACGATTTAAGTGGACCAAAAAGAGGACCTTTCTGGCTCGAGTGAATTTTTGAAGAGAAAAAAATATATCCAACAAGAATATTGACATTCCAATAACAAATTTTTCAATAATTCACAAAATGAATAATGCAATAAGATAAAAATTACAGGACCCTAGTCAAGAAATAATTGACTAATAAAATATTTTTGAGTACATCAATAGCTTTTTAGACATACTAAAATTTATCATACTTTTTATATAATCTTCAACATCACCACAACATATATTTCATACAAATAGATATCATAATTCACAATATAACCAAATAGAGGCAACAACACAACAATTACATCGTATAAATAAAGGCTCACAAAGCTTAAAATATAATTTTATAAGAATCAGAGTACAAATTGTCTCAAGGTCAAAGATGCTAAAAAATATCTCTCGAACAATGACTAGATTAAAAAATGAGAGAAAACTCTTTACACACTCTTACTCTTGCTTTGTACGTGCACTCTAATAATGAAGACTTTCCTAATCTTCTAAAACTATTTTTTGACTTTTCAAATATACATTCCTTTCATTTAAAATACTAGAAAATAATCATTGGTTACCAATTAAGTAACTTTCCTAATTGTTTGATAGTAATTGGCTCACCCAATTCAAACCCTTCTTTGTTGCGGGATTTGTCTATACGTTAAGCTCTTGTCTTGTCTTTGTCTCCACATCTCTCTTGTTTCCGTATTAATTTTCCCTTCTCTTTCAGTGGACCAAGAGAGAGAGAAATGTTGACAAACATTTTAATTGGTCACTTGCAAGAGAGAAAAACTGAAGGCAAATGTATTATATGGGAAATCAGGTTTATCTTTTACTTTGATATGAAATTAAATAAAAACACTTATGACGTGGAAAAATTACATTACACACAGATACTAAATATTTTTTAACACACAATTTTCATATATTTCAATCAGTAGTTCAGTAAAGCATCTCAACAGCCATCTTGGGGGTTTATTTAATTTCTAGATTGTTTTTAGGCACGATCTACTGACTCCTAGTGAGAAAAAAAAAATCCCAGAGTTGTCTTTGAAAATTTGTGATTGATCTCATTGATAATAATAGTTGTCTTATTGATGCTGAATATTTTGAAGAGCAATCTTTTTCAAGCTAGAGTTATAGTATTAAATTTGAGGGTCTTTTTTTTTTTTTCTCTTCCTCCCCATTTTTTAATTGCACATGATTTGTCTTCTCTGGACAGGCTTATATTTGCTGAATGCAGCAGATAGTTTCTGAAAAGAGATGTGGACTGGATCGGAGTGAGACATAATATTATTAAATGGAGTTTTATTAAGAATATTGATAAGGAAATTGATTCCTTAATTGCAACGAACAGGATCTCCGGCTTTTTTACCTTAAAATATTATTCTCAATGTCTTATAACAGTGTGTACAGTGGAATAAAATTATTCGTTCTATATAAATCACAAGTGTTACGTGTTATTCGTTGATTTATTTTTTATTCTTTTTAAATATAATATTAGGACATGTGTGTCAATAAAATATATATTTCTTTAATTTTTTAAAATCCCTTGCTCAAAGTATAGAGTTTTACTTAAATATAATATAAATTATTGAAAGAAAAACTTGGAGAGAGAATGAGAGGTTGAAGGAGAATATATTGAAAAAAAAAGAAGACGTGAGAGAAGAAGAAGAAGAAGATAAAAATAAGTTAATTAAAAGGTTGATTTTAACTGACTTTTTTTAATTTTATAATCAATTTTAGTAGTAACATTAAAAAATTAAAATGTCATTAAATAAATTAATAAAATGGAAAAATTTGAAATAAAAATTTAGATTTAAAATTTTTAATATAATTAATAAAAATTAACCTTAAGTTTTTTTTTAATTTTAGATCAACTTTTATTAAATAAATTTAAAAAATTAAAGTTAATAAATTTAAATTGGAAAAATAATTTTTAATATTAATTTTATCAAGTAAATTAAAATTTTAAATTTGAACATTTGTTTCAAATTTTTTATTTTTATTAATTTAGTTAATAAATTTATTTTAATTTTTAAATTGAATTAATAAAAAATAATTTTAAGATTAGAAGAAAAGGTTAGGATCAACTTTTAAGATCAAGTTTTATTAACTAAATTTAAAAAATTAAAATTTTATTAACTAAATTAATAACATAAAAAATAAAAATTTTAATTTATTTTTATTAATTTAAAAATATATGTTTTAAAAATTGATCTTAAAAATGAGAGAACATTCAAATAAAATGTGAGAAAAAGAAAAACATGGAGAGAGAAAGAGAAAAAGGAAAAGAAACAGAAAGAGAAGAAAGGTAAAGTGAAGGAAAAAGTATAGGGTGCGAGAAAATTTTCTGGGAGTGAGTGAGAGAAAATTTGATGGAAAAGTAGAGAGTAAGAGAAAGAGAAAGAGAGTAAAAAACCCTAAAAAAAAACATCTTAAGTTGATCTTAACGTATTTTTTAATTTTAAGATTAATTTTTATTAACTAAATAAAAAATTAAAATGTTATTAATTAAATTAATAAAATAGATAAAATGAAAATTTTTAATTTAATTTAATCTTTTAAATCTAAATATTTATTTCAAATTTTTTTATTTTTTTATTTTATTTAATGTTATTTAATTTTTTAATTTTACTAATAAAAATTGAACATAAAACTAAAAAATTAATTTAAGATCAACCTTTAACTTAATTTGTTTATTTTTTTCTTCTTTTTCTCTAATATTTTCTTTCTCTCGTTCTCTCTCTATTATTTTGAACTCATTCTCTCTCTAATTTTTTTAATAATTTTTATTTTTATTTAAGTGGGATTCGTTGCTACAGGACACACATTTATATGGAGCAAATAATTTTACTCTAGTATATACACTATTTTCAAGACATCAAGAATAATGTTTTAAGGTCACAAAACTCAAGATTCTATATTAATATATTCACATAAACTATTCTTTTCATTGAACTAAAAATTATATATAATATTTAACATCTTAGTACAGACAAATTTACAATAATAAATAAAGTTGTATATCATATATGAAAATCATGTTTATCTTTTACTCAAAAAAATTTAGATAAAAATGCCTACAACGTCCAAAATTTTAGGATTTTCATACATTTCTATCAAATAGTTCAGTAAAGCATCAACTTGAAGAAGAAATTGCAACCTTTTAACTCAGTCACTTGACAAATATAATGGTATGTCTGTAACGGAGAAAAAACAGTGTCATTAAAAATTTGGTGTAGTCACTTGTTCAAAACAAAAATAGAGAACCATCCTTGGCCTATAATTTAACAACCAACTATTAAAAGTCATCTTCAAACCAATAATTTAATAATTCTGAACATTAAAACTAATTAGTATCTTGCCATTTTGTTCAGGAACTGAAGTATGCATTTACCATGCTCTTAGGTGCCAGCTAAACATCTTAAAACTCATCATATTTACTAATTATCAAAATCATCGCAGCATAAATTTCATACAAATAGATATCACAATTAACAATATAACTAAATAAAGACAGTAACACAACAATCAAACTGTAAATAAAGACTCACAATTTTTAAAACATATTAAATTTTATAAGAATTGAAGTCAAAAATACTAAAATATATACAATAACTTATTTAAAAATAAGAAAAAAACTCTTCACACACTCTTTCTTCGTCTTAGTTTGTAGGTGGCACTCTAATAATGAAGGTAACAGGCTTCCAAAACTAGTTTTTGACTTTTCAAATATACATTCTTTTTATTTAAAATACTAGAAAATAATCACTGGTTACCAATTACGTAACTTTCGCAATTGTTTGATAGTATTTGGCTTACCCAATTCAAGCCCTTCTTTGCTCTCGTCTTTGTCTCGACGTCTCTCTTGTTTCCGTATTAATTTTCCCTTCTCCTTCAGTGGACCAAGAGAGAGGAACGTTGAATCTAAAGGCAAGAGTATTATATGGGAAATCAGGTTTGTCTTTTACTTTGATATGAAATTAAATAAAAACACTTATGACGTGGGGGTTTTAATTTCTGGATTGTTTTTAGTCACGATCTACTGACTCCTAGTGAGAGAAAAAAAAAAATCCCAGAGTTGTCTTTGAAAATTTGTCAGTGATCTCATTGACAATAATAGTTATCTTATTGATGCTGAATATTTTTAAGAGCAGTCTTTTTCAAGTTAGAGCTATAGTAATAAATTTGATGGTCTTTTTTTTTTTTTTCTCTTCCTCCCCATTTTTTTATTGCACATGATTTGTCTTCTCTGGACAAGCTTATACATTTGCTGAATGCAGCAGATAGTTTCCCAAAAGAGATGTGGACTGGAGTGATCCATAATATTATTAAATGGAGTTTTATTAATAATATTGTTAAGTAAATTGATTCCTTAATTGCAACGAGCAGGATCTTCGGCTTTTTTACCTTAAAATATTATTCTCAATGTCTTATAACAGTGTGTCCAGTGGAAGAAATTATTTGTTTTATATAAATTAAGAGTGTCACGTGGCCACATTCGTTGATTTATTTTTTATTTTCTAAATATAATATTAGGATACAAGTATAAACAAAAATATATATTTCTTTAATTTTTTTAAAATTCGTTGTTCAAAATATCGAGTCTTACTTAAATTTAACTATAAATTATTGAAAGAAAAATTTGGAGAGAGAATGAGATAAAAATAATAGATAGAGAATGAGAGGTTGAAGAAGAAAAAATTGGAGAAAAAGAAGAAGTGAAAGAAGAAGAAGAAGAAGAAGATAAAAATAAGTTAATTTTAAAGGTTGATTTTAACTTATTTTTTTAAATTTTATCATCAATATTTAGTAGTAACATTAAAAAATTAAAATTTCATTAAATAAATTAATTAAATGGAAAATTTTAAAATAAATATTTAGATTTAAAATTTTTAATTTAATTAATAAAAATTAATCTTAAGTTGTTTTTTTAATTTTAGAACAACTTTTATTAAATAAATTTAAAAAAATTAAAGTTAATAAATTTAAATTCAAAAATTAATTTTTAGTATTAATTTTATTAAGTAAATTAAAATTTTAAATTTGAACATTCGTTTCAAATTTTTGATTTTTTATTAATTTAGCTAATAAATTTTATTTTAATTTTTAAATTGAATTAATAAAAAATAATTTTAAGATTAGAAAAAAATTAATATCAACTTTTAAGATCAACTTTTATTAAATAAATTTAAAATATTAAAATATTATTAAATAAATTAATAAAATAAAAAATAAAAAATAAATTTATTTTTATTGATTTAAAAATATGTTTTAAAAATTGATCTTAAAAATGAGAGAACATTCAAATAAAATGTGAGAAAAAGAAAAACATGGAGAGAGAAAGCGAAAAAGGAAAAGATACAGAAAGAGAAGAAAAGTAAAATGGGAGGAAAAGTACATGGTGGGAGAATATTTTTTGGGAGTGAGTGAGAGAAGACGGGAGAAAAAATTTGAGACAAAAAATAGAGTCAGAGAAAGAGAAAGAGAGTAAAAAAAATGTAAAAAAACAATTTTTATATTTAAGTGGAATTCGCTGTTCTGTCCAATTACAAAACGTAGTGAACAATCTCTCATTCTCTCTTCAATTTTTTTTAATAATTTTTATTTGCTCTGTGCAGTAAATTTCAAATAACTAAAATAAAAATATTTTATTAACACTCGTGTCCTTAATATATTATATTAAAAAATAATTTTATTTCATTATGTACACTATTTTCAAGACATTAAAAACAGTGTTTTAAGATCAAAAAGCTCATGATCTTATATTAATATATTCACTTAAACTATTATGTTCATTGAACTAAAATTTATATATGATGTTTTAACATCTTAGTACAGAAAAATTTACAATAATAAATAAAATTGTATATCATATATGAAAATCATGTTATCTTTTACTTACATAAAAAAAAATTAGATAAAAATGCCTACAACGTCCAAAATTTTAGGATTTTCATACATTTCTATCAAATAGTTCAGTAAAGGATCAACTTGAAGAAGAAATCGCAACCTTTTAATTGAGTCACTCGACAAATATAATGATATCTCCGTAATAGAGAAAAAACAGTGTCATTAAAAATTCGGTTTAGTCACTTGTTCAAAACAAAAATAGAGTAACATCCTTGGCCTACAAAAAAGTGCATATAAAGTTCACTCGCGGTTCAATTGGAGTGCAAGTTATCTTCTCAAGTACCGAATACATTCTATTTGAGCATATGATAAGTACACAAATCTCAGTATGACAAACTTGAGTTACAGAAGGTCCTTGTATTGTATATATGTATATCAGGGATGCTATCGAGGGTAGAATTCAGTGATGGATGCTTCATTAACAGAGTGATCTGAGACTGATGATTTGCTTGTAGTAGACTGGCTTGATGACACCAATGGCAAGTTGAGCTCAACAGGTCTACTATGAACCTGAAAAGGAGGCCTTTCAGGTGCTGATAGTGTTACAGATTGACTATTCAGCATCAGTACTATTGTCTGCATAGTAGGCCTTTGAGCTGGATCTTCTTGAACACATGATAATCCAATGTGAATGCATCTATTCACTTCATCTCTGTTATAAGAATCTCTCATACACACATCCAATAATTCCAATGGCCTCCCGTCTCTCCATTTTTTCCATGCCTGCAAAAACTTCCAACTATTAATTCTAAATGCGCAAAATTTTTGCTAAGGAAATGATCTAGGTTTGAGTGAGGCCAAAAATTGCCCTAACTGTAATACCAAAATAAAACATGCAGAGTTGGTCCAAACTCACGTAGTTCAAGAGATCTTCAGCATAACCTGTTTCATGAAAGGATGTATCCTTTTTTCCGCTTATTATCTCTAGAATTAGGACACCAAAGCTATACGCATCCATTTTGACTGAAAAGTGTCCATACATTACATATTCTGGAGGCAGATATCCACTGCAAACACAATAGATTTTGTATGCAATTTTTGGATTCATAAATAAATCATAAACTCATAGGCATTCTAATAATTGAAACATTAACCTTTTAAAAAAAGGAAATTGAGACTAACAAAGAGAAGAGAAATGGAACTCACAATGTTCCTACAATTCTGCTGGTATTTTCTTGAGTTTGATCAGCACAAAAAATTCTTGCCATACCAAAATTAGCTATTTTTGGATTCATATCTTCATTTAATAATATATTACTAACTTTAAAATCACGATGTATAATTTTGAGTTGAGAATCTTCATGAAGATAAAGCATTCCTCGAGCAATCCCATTTATTATCTTGTATCGTGTTGACCATTTTAACTCATGTTGCTTTTAACTATCTAACCCATATGAAAGGAAATATAAAAGTTAAAAATTAAGAAGAAAAATGATAGTAAAATTATTTAAAAAAATGTATATTCAAGTAAACCAAGCATATTTGGAAAGGACATACCAAAAAGAAAATGGTCCAAGCTTTTGTTGGGAAGGAACTCACAGATAAGGATTTTCTCTTCTCCATCAAAGCAAAATCCCAAAAGCCTAACAAGATTTCTATGTTGAAGTTTGGCCAACAAAACCACCTCATTCTTAAATTCTTCTAAACCTTGTCTAGAGCTTCCTGAAAGCCTCTTCACTGCAATATCTTGTCCATTAGGAAGTGAGCCCTGAAAATATCATACATACTTTGAGAAGCTCTGAACCCAAAACCAAAAGTCCCAAATTCTTGAAAGGAAAATATATACCTTGAAAACTTCACCTAATTTATTGTCATCACTGAAGCCGTTTGTGGCCAGTTTGATTGTTTCCAGATCAAATTGCAGGGACTCTGCGCTGGAAATTTCAACTGCGCATAAACAAACAGTAAAATTAAATGTTAAAGATCCTCTAAGTTTCATATTGATGAATGGAAGCATATTTTATAATAGATTGAGCTTGATCAAAATTCTTTTATATAAAAAAATAACATGACGATATTATATAAAAAAAAACACAAAACAAAAATTTATTATTCATGTATGATTATTATTATATAAATATGATCCACCGTTCAATCAAATTTATATTTATTTATTTATTTATTTATATGACAAGGTTATGTTATTTTTTCACGTAAGAATATCCAAATTTGATTGGGCTATTGATGCTAAGGCATATAACAATTTTTGTGCTCTTCCTTGGACTTCATAGAAGCTAACTGAGGCAGTGCTGAAAGAGTCATAAATATAAATAATTTTTAAAGCATGCATACCATTTTCTTCAGGCACTGAATTGTACTTCTTGCTTTCCCTTCTAATTATGAACCTGTGGGCAAGGAATAAAAGCAGCAAAGCTAGCACAATCGAAGCCACAATTGCAACGATTATGACTACTGAGATGTGGGATTTTCCTGCATACATATATATATATATATATATAAATTATCAATTGAATCAATTTCCTACAGATAGCCACCTAAGCATAAAGTTTATATGTAATATAAATGCCTGTGGTGACAACTTCGAATAACCAACTATACTTATAAAATAATATTATTTTATGGTTTTTTAATATTTTGGGTGATGTGTGATACATATACCATAGTTTTTTGTTTCTAATTGCACTGTTCCTTTAATTAAAAAACAGAAAAACTACGATTAACCCCCCTCATCAATTACTTCCTTTACAATAAGCTGTCTATTATTTAAATTTAAAAGTCAAAATAGATATTAGTTTGGAAAGATGCAAAAGAGTAGAAGAAGAAAGATATTTTTTGTAATTTTTACATGGTTGAAATTTTTAAATTTAAATGGTAGAAGCTTATTGCAGGAGATATCTAATAAGTAAGGATCATTTGCAATTTTTTTTTTAATTAGGAGGTATTGCCGTTGAAGGTAAAAATTAATAATTTAATTCCTGAAAAAAAAGTCATTAAATTATAAATTGAATCATATTTGATAATAAAAAATAAAATATATCAAATTTATAAATTACACATAAAGATATAAGTAGTATGTTTAAACAATATATAATTTATAAAAAAAATTATATATTATTTTATCAAAATTTTTAATAAAAAAATTATGATTTATAAAATTTATCTTTTAATTTTAATGATTAATATTTTTAAAAAATTTATTTACGTACACATATTTTATTCTAATTAAAAAACTTAATAATAAAAGTATAAAAAATTATATATAAATCTAAGTCTATTTATAAATTTGTTATGTTTCGTCTTTTTTATCTATGAATATGATTGTGATTAAATTGATCACATAATATTTAACAGTGAATTAATTTTGTATTCATCCAATTAATTGTATGACAAAAGTTATAGATCCTTGTGCATGAAATTATTAAGTCACTAAAATTATATCATCCTTACCTTCCGAAGGTAACGGTGGTGGCGAAGGCACGTGTTGGACAATCGGATTTGATTGCGGTGCCGGAGCTGGTGGTGGTGAATACAGTTGGTAAAACGGGCTGAGATCGTACCAGAGAGAACAACTGGGAGCGAATACTTTTACGGATCGCTTCGCATAACAGCAATCGGGTATGTATGCAATCAACGCCTCCAGACACTTACTGCAATCCAAGGCCGTTATGTCCGGCGTGCATTGCCCAAGAGTATAAAGAGTCTGAAAAACACTCAAGTTGGCTTCTTTGGTGGCGAATTTCTTTCCGCCACCACTATTCGCTGCTTGTGTAGCCACTTGTTGCAAAGTATCCCCCAATATTTCCATAAACCGATTCTGTTCTGTGACATTAGCTACAATATAGACAACAATCTTGGGATCTTGTTGCATCACGGAGAAGAAAGACCGATTGGAGTATCGTAACAAGCACCAGTCATACCAAACGGTGTATGATTTCTGATTTGGGCATTTCTGAAGGGCCCGTTTGGTTCCCGTAGAAACACAGTCTTCACATGTGGCGGCGGGGAGATCTCCACGGCAGAGGAAGAGGCCGTAGACGGTGTCGTCTTCAGTGTGACCGACGGTGGTGTTGTAAAAGCCATCAGTTTGATTGGCTTTTGAAGAAAGGATTGAAAATAAGTGATTAAGATTGGTATGGTAGGTGCTGTTTGTGACGAATGTGGTTGTGTTTGTTTTTGGGCAGTCGAAAGGAGGGTTGTCATTAGGTTCTGCTTGGCTTCTTCTTGCAATGAAAAGGTTTATCATTATAAGAAGGAAGAGAAGAAGCAGAGATGGCTTAGTAGAATCCATGAAGGAGGAAAGCCTTTCTGATGATCAATGCTTAAGAAATAGTGATATACTTGGACTTGAGGGAAATGTATTTCTCTTCCTTCCAATTTCTAATTTTTCTCAAAAACTGTAAGGTTGACGTAAGTCAAGAAAGCAAATATTCTCTATAAATTTATAAAAAATGAAATAAATCAATGGAAGGTGAATGTTGAGAGTTGAATTCTGTGTAGTCTTTCTCTATTTTTCATTTTAAAGAGTTGGAACGATAGTGGAATAACTTTTACATCTTAATTCGGATATAAAAAACTAGATTAATAATAAAAAAACTTTTGACTGAATACTAATTTACTAAACATAACCCGTTTCTCAGTCTGTCAAATCATACTAATTTACTAAACATTAAGCGTTGACGATGAATGTGGAAATTTTCCAACTTTCACCTAAACACGTCATTTGGCACTCGACCTAATTACCTTGTAAACGCGCCTCTTGGGTTCTATACTTTTTTACATAAATATATACTAAAAAAGTCATTTTAAATTCAAAATACATGCAAACATGTATACATATATTTATATGTATATAATTCTTTTTATTTCAAACTAATGGGTCTATACAAAAAATAAAATAATAATGATAATAATAATAAATAGTTGAAGTGACATAACATAACATATATACATCTAACATCTTAGAACCGACTAGTATGTAGGAATAATGAACCTTGCGTGTGGAAGATTGTTAAATAGTGATGATTGAAGCTCTTTCTCTTCTCGTTCCTCTTCTTTTCCCTGTAATTTCCTTTCAGTGGACATTGAGATAAAGCAATGTTGACAAAGTTTTATTGGTAAGTTTAAAGAAAGAAAATTTGCAGATCAGAGTGAATACATAAGTTGAATAGTCTTGTAGACATAATTTTCATATCTTCTTTCTATCATGAGTTTGTTCATTAAAGCATCTGCATCAGTCTTGGGGAAAATTAGTCATGTAAGTACATTTCCTTGATGTATAGTTGTCTTATTTGTGCTACATATATATATATATATATATATTTTAATAGCAACCTCCTTTAAGATAGATTGTAATTACTTTTGTGAACATGAAATCTTTTAAACATAACTCTTAAGATTATTTTTTACACCAGTAATCAGATTCATCCTGTTGTATAATGCATGACATGAATATTCTGAATCAAATAAGGTGCTTTGGCAGAATCATCAATGAACTTTCTATCCCAGATTATATATCTGGGAATCTGTGTCTATAAGCATAAATGTTTAAACAACTGTAAATTATAAAGAAGAAAAAATCATCTAAAGAATCTAAATGAACAGAAAAGAAGAAGAGGAAAAATATATAAATATCTATATATATATATATATAACAATCAGACTACAAGTGATGTATATATTATGACTTCAAAAGAAATCTAACTAACCTTCAGTACCCGAAAAAAAAAAAAAAAAGGAGAAAATAAGCCTCCTACTAGCGAGGAAAGAATTTACTTATAGACATTTCATTGGAAGAGCATGGTTTGCAATTGTTGCTATATTGATCAGAACTTGATTCCTTTTTTCCAATGGTTAGTTCCATTCGACCATGCATGTAGAATGCTGGCTCCTGAGGATTTGGTAATTGAATTAAATCATTGCTGAGATATGAAACAACTGTAGCCATAGAAGGCCTAGCATCTGGATTTTCTTGAACACATAATAAACCAATTTGGATGCATTTAATCACTTCATCATATGAACCCAGTTCCCCAATATTTGAATCCAATATCTCTGACAACTTTTCGTCCCTCCATTGCTTCCAAGCCTGCAACAGTTGTGTAAAATTAAATACTCCAATCAGTACAGTCATAATAAGTTTTTTACATTATATATTAACTTCTAGAAGTTAATTGAAATCAATTATGATGAGAGAAACAAATTAATTATGAAAACCTTTTACTTACATAACTTAAGAGGCCATCAACATACTGTGATTCATGACAGCTTGCATTCTTCTTTCCACTAACCATTTCTAAAACTATAATTCCAAAACTAAAAACATCTGACTTTTCAGAATATTGTCCGAACATTGCATATTCTGGAGACATATAACCACTGTGAAAAGAAAAAAATTCAAACAAATAAAACATATAAGAACATTTCATACTAGAAAGGTAAATTCATTTTTCTATGTAGATTAAGGGTTTGGCATTAGGACACAACTTTTTTTTTCCTTTCTTTATTTACCCAAATATAGATTAATTATAGAAGTGACTAAAAGAAAGAGATAAAAATATATAACTTACTATGTTCCAACAATTCTATTTGTACTTCCTTCGGTTTCACTAATAGCAACCATTTTAGCCATGCCAAAATCTGAAATTTTTGGATTCATCTCATCATCCAACAATATGTTGCTAGGTTTGAGATCACGATGTATTATTTTAAGACGAGAATATTCATGTAGATAAAGAATTCCTCGAGCAGTTCCGCTTATAATTTTATATCGCTCCGACCAACTCAATGTTCTTTTTCTTTGGGAACCTATAGATAAAGTTGTTATGATTAATAGAAATAAGAAAATAAAGGTAATGTAAACAAATACTTGAATAAAAAGTTTTAACTGAAACTGAAAAAAATTTAAGAGTGCCTAACCAAATAGAAAGTAATCAAGGCTCTTGTTAGGAACATATTCATAAACAAGCATTTTTTCTTCTTCTTCCAAGCAAAATCCCAACAAAGCCACCAGATTCCTGTGCTGAAGCTTGGCTATTAATAAAATCTCATTTTTGAATTCTACAGCACCTTGTCCTGAGTTTCTTGAAAGTCTCTTTACTGCTATTTCTCTACCATCAGGAAGAATGCCCTGAAATCACAATTAATTAGATCAAAAAGAAAAATTATATATCTATATATATATGCATGATAGATTTTCATTGATTTGATGGCATATTTGTCACCTTATAAACTTCTCCAAATCCACCTCTGCCTATTCTGTTTTCTGGGGAAAACTTATTTGTTGCAGCTTCAATTGTAGCCAAACTCAACTGCAAGGACTCTAAAGTGGTGCTATCACTTCCAACTAGATAAATGTGAGAAATTTAGAAATAAGTACATCAAAATATGCCTATATAATGCTTTTTGACAATTCTTCCCTTAAATTAACTGAGAAATAACGACTAAGTTGTATATCGTTTTGAACATGAATTACATACAATTTTCCTTGAGAATAGCCTTATAACTCCTGCTCCTTTTTCTCCGTATGAAGTAGTAGGCAAAACAAGAAAACATCACTGCAACAACAATAAGAACCACAACTACTATAATAATGGTTCGCGATCGACCCTTTGCATTTCCTGCACAAACATGAACAATGTGTATTTCATGTTATTCGCACGCCATAGATAAGAATAAGATGGATTCATAATTAGTGACAAATGAAAAACGAAACAAATAATTAAGAGGATCAATTGATGACAAAATAATAAAAGGAAAAGAGTCAGCCTATTTTTTGGTCCATGAAGAATAATCAAAATTACAATTTAATCGTTAAAAAATCATAATATAGATTTCAACTCTTGAATGATCGCGAAAATAAACTCATTAGTGCTTGAGAGTTGTTAGTTATTAGTACCTCAGATAAGGTGACAAGTTAAACATTCACATGTGCCATTAAGTACATTGTTGAATGCCCAGTCATCAAACTTATGTGTAAAATCTTTTGGTCAGCAGCACCTCATGTCCAACTAATCAAATTTTAAAAAAATGCATTTTAAATAAAAAGAATCAGAAAATTAATGGCCTTCTTGTTCCTCTTAATCGATGCTACCATTGAAGAGATCCCAATCCCTACGACGAATATAACTTCCACCAACACAAAGGAAAAAGAAAAAAATGACTTGCGCATCACTTCAATGGAAAAAAAAAAAAAAATCATTGAACTCTCCCCCAAACTCAGTGAGATTTAAGAGTCATTGAGATTTGAGGCTTTTTAGCTTTTTGTGTTCATGGAGATTCCTTCTCCATGATATGCTCATACTGATTTTGAAGTTCTGAAAGGTTACTTTTTTTGTTATTGGAGGTTTTGGGTTTTGTTGATTTTCTGAGGCGCTAATAGTTATAACGGTCCAAAGATTAGACGTTAATTTTCATAATTTTTCAAGAATTAAAATATGTATTGTAATTTTTCAGACATTAAATTATAATTTTGATTATTATCTTTCAGGAATAAAAAAATAAACCTATTAAAAAACATTAAGAGGACCAACGGAATATGGTCAAGCCGGTATCAACAGAACTGGAAATTAACAGGGGGAGTTAAAAGTTGAGTGCCTCAATTCCATGATTCCATCGCTGTTCATGACTGTTTCTAGCAAGTGTCTCTAGATAAGGTACTTCTTTTTCATTTTTTTGGTTATTTTATTTCTGTTTTTTTCTAGCTGTTAATTTTTATTTTTCATTCTGAACTTACCTCCTAAACGATTTTCAGGGATAAACCTATTTACAAACGGGTATGTATATGGAGAAGTAAACTTCTTGGACTCTCTTGCTCTATGTCTCTTTCTTTTGTTTTGTTTTGTTTTTTTTATTTTTTATTAAAAAATAGAGTAAATATCTTAAAAATCAAGTTTTCTATATAGAAGAGACCTTTGCGAAACCATCAGTTAAATGAATTTCTACCTTTAGTTGGGATGACTGGAATACCAAAGCTAACAGGGAAAGGCGCTTCTACGACGGCAGGGCCACTGTGATAAAATGGGTAGAACTCGAATCTCAAGTTGCAGCTAGGATATAGAACCCTTCCCCCTTGCTTTCCAAGACAGCACCATGGCATATCTCCCATCACCTGACGAAGACACCGATTGCAATCTTCGCTCGACAGATCTGGTGTGCACTGTGCAAGAGCATACAGCGATTGAAACCCACTGATGTTTGCCTGTGTTGTCCCAAAGTTCTTGGTACCTGCAGGCCTTGATTTGATTGCCTCATTAACCACATCATTCAACGTTTTCGCTAAGATCTGACTGAATCTTCCCTGGTCGGAGACATTGCCGGTGTTCAAAAGGCCGACCCTAGGCCTTGTATCGAAGGTGGAGAAGAAAGAACGGTTGGAATAGCGAAGCAAGCACTCGTCGTACCAGATTATAGCCTCCTTCGACAACGAGCATTCAGCGGGTAATCGCTGGGTCGCGTTAACGACGCATTGGTGGCAGTCCTGACTGTTGACATCACCGCGGCACATGAAGAGGCCGTAGGCGGTGTCACTACCGCGCGCGACGGTGGTGTTGTAGAACTCGATGTTGCCGGTGGCGTTGGAAGCTAAGGAAGAGAAGAGCGTGGTTCGGTCCAATTGGAAGGCACTATTAGCAGTGAAGTTTTTGAGGGTAGAGCAGTTGTGGAAAAGGTAAGTTGGGTAAGCTGCTGCAGTAATAGCAGGAGTGAGGAAGTTAATAAAGAAGAAGAGGAAGAAGAGTTTGCAGGAAGCCATAAGCATGGACATGGTTATATTCAAGGATGTGATTAGTGTTTTGGAAGTCATAACCAAGGAATTCCTGATGAAGGGTGTGTCAATCTTTGGGAGCACTAGCACGTACGGTGAGAATTAACAAGTGTGAGGAACTAGATATTTTGAATGGAACCGATTGATGGAGAACTAGTCAAGCTTAATAAAAACTCTATCTAACCAAAAAGCAAAAAAGAAAAGTCTAAATTTTATAATTTCATTTTCATTATTTTATTTAAAACATATAATTACCAACAAAATCAACAAATTTACTAATCATAAATTAATATATACACACACACACACACACTAAAAGTTTAAACTGTACTTAAATAATTTTGAGAAATTAAGCTATTAAATAATTGGATGAGTGACTTGTACCTGCAGTTGCTCCAGAGCCATATGTGGGAGACCCTCGTGTTTGTGGCACTGCATTGTCTTCGTAATAAAATGGATACAATTCGAACCTCAAGAAGCAACTAGGATACATTACTGTTCCCCCTTGCTTTACAAGACAGCACTCCATAATGTCTCCTATCATATCACGCAGACATGTATTGCAATCTTGCTCAGACAGATCTGGCGTGCACTGTGCAAGACTATACACCCTCTGAGACTCAGTAAAGTTTGCTTGTCTCATCGCAAATTTCTTGGTACCTTGATGCCCAGATCTCACTGCCTCGACCAACGTTTCATTCAATGTGTTCGCTAGTACCCGCTTGAAGCTTTCCTGATTTGAGCCAAGCGAAGCTTTCGGCAAGGCAAATTTTGGCCGTTCGTCGAGGTTGGAGAAAAAAGAACGGGAGGAGAAGCGAACCAAGCACTCGTCGTACCAAATTACGCCCTCTTGGTTGTTCAGACACTCTGAGTCTGAGATTAGTCGATTGGTAGCGTTTGCAACGCAATCATGGCAAACCTGAATAGGGATGTCGCCGCGGCACATGAAGAGTCCATAAACGGTGTTTGTGTTGCCGGCGGTGGTGTTGTAGAATTCGGTAGTGCCGGTGGCATAGGAAGGCAAGGAATAGAGGAGAGCGTTAAGGTTGAATCGGTAGGCGTCGTTGGAAGTGAAGGTGGTGTTGCTTGTGCAGTTGTGATGAAGGTAAACAGCGTCGGCTGCTTCAGTAGTTGCGAAGAAAAAGGGGAAGGTAAGAAGGGAAAAGTAGGAAAGGAGGTTGAGGAAAGACATATTGATTTGCCGAAAGCGTCTGGTTAAGGTTATGTCTCCATGCTTTATGAGTTATGATTATTAGTTTCTTAGATATCATATAATATAAGTTTTTTTATTTTAATAAAAGTTATACTTAAAAGAGAATTTACATGACTAACTAATGGAAAAGTCTAATAAAGCCGACCCCAACACTAAACCAATTTTTAGTTTATTTTTATTTTATGTTTAAAATATAATTATTGAAAATAATTCAATTCTATATAAAATATAAATGCTCAATGTATAGTTTTATTTTAAAGTTAATTTATATGTTTACAAATTCATATCACTTCACTATAAAAATCAAGTTCTGTCAAATTATGTAAAAAATTAATTATTCAAATTATTATTACTCTTCTAAAATTCTTTTAATTAAATTATTAATTTGTTGATATTTGATTTGAAGAAAACAAGGTCGATTGGCTCACGTTAAAGTTTTTTAGCTTTTAAATTTTGACAAAAGTAGAGAGGAGAAGAAGTCAATCACCTCAAGATATCAACCTATCCATAAGTCCATGTCTCACTATCCTTTAGTTAAATAAAAAAATAATTTAATTGGAAAATATGTAAAGGGAGGAAGATAAAGAATGGGAGAATTTGAAGAAAAAGAATTCAAATGTTCTTACCTTCTGACGATGAATCCAATATTCGGTGAATGATTATGTAGTTCAACAAGAGAGTTATTATAAGAGAATGGGCTCTTGGTATAATATTTAATAGTTAGATCACTTCTCATAATTAAGAAATAATGTAATAAATAATTAAATAGTTAATAATTTAAATTTAAGAGTCATCTATAGTATTTATGAGGATGTTGAAAAAGAGACTATCTAATGTAATAATAATTATTAAAGACGAGGCAATTCACTCCAACTCTTCTTTTAGTGGTAAAAATATTATGAGATGTTGAAAAAAAGACTATCTTAAGTGATGTAATAATAATTATTAGAGATAAAGATAATTTATTAAAACTTTTTTAATGATGACACTATTATCGCCACTGACAATCTTTTAATGACAATATTTAAAAAGTCATCACAAAAAATGCATTAGTGGTGACAATATTATTGTCATTAAAAACTTTTGGTGGCAATCATTGGAGATTTTTAGTGGCAACGCATTTTGTCGCCACTAAAAAGCTTCAATGGCAACTTTATTACTTTTATCACTAATGCACCAAGTTGAAAATTTTCTACAGTTGCATATCTTGGGCGATATTGTATTTTTCATGAGATCGGATTCGCTGCCATTACTTTTGGTGGCATTAACGTGCCATTACTTGTAGCGGCGGTTTTTTGCGTTGCTAAATATTATTGCAACGAAAATTATTGCTGTTATAATTAATTATTTAAACAAAAGTTATAGCAGCAATAATTTTCGTTGCAATAATATTAAAAACACTTTAGCAACGCAAAAAACCGCTGCTAAAAGTAATGGCAGGCTACTCGTAGCAAAGGTGATGGCAGCGGATCCAAAGGCATTTTTCATCTCCCGCTTTATCTTTTCATTAATTTTCCCTATTTTGAATATGAGAGAGAGAGAGAGCATCCACACACAACAACAAGGGTTGGCCAAACAGACAATCGAGCATCCATTCCCACTCACCATTGTCGCTGCAACTCACACCTCCACCTTCACGCAAGCCGGAGAGGAATCAGAACCACACGGAAGGATTCACTCATACTCGAGCAAAACACCACGGCAGCATGAGGGAGACGGAGACCGAACCCACATCACCGACCCACGGCTGAAAGGATTCACACACGCACGCCATCGCCCAACACGCACCACATCGCGGGGTCTAAAAACAGAGGACGCTAGAACAAAGTGTGACCAGAGATTGAAGTTTGCCACCGCCATTGTCTACGTCTACCACCGCGCCGTTCTTACCCTCCGCTACCTTAGGTGACCGATCCACTATATCCTACCGGATCGATTCCGTCCAAAGAGGTAAAAATCGCATCCTTTTTATTTTATTTTGCTATTTTGCTAATTGGGCCATTGAATGAACAATTGTGAATATGATTGGCTAATAAGGTTGTGGAGTTTTGCTAGATTTTGATTGGTTGGGTATGATGTTAATTGCAAAATTAAGTGTAATTTGAATTCTTGGAGTTAATATTCCTTTAGGAGGAACTTCCCGAAGCCAATACTGTGGTCTGTAATTTTGATTTTCATGAGATTTATTATTGGTGGCTTTATTATAAGAACTGTCTGCAATGTCATCCTTCCTTAAGTAAATTTTAACTTAAAAACTTTTGAAATAAAAGAAATTTATTAAATTTTATTAACTAATTTATAAATAAAATAGTAAAGAGTTTCAAAAACATATTTAATATTAAAATAATTAAGAAATAGTTTAATTGACTTTTATTTTATTTATTTGAGCAATGTCTTATTGCACTTTACTTCCTTAATTTTATACAGCGTAGTCAACGCTGCAATGTATCCGGGCGTATGAATCTGAGGATACATGGCAAGTACATATTATTGGTGTGAATCTAATGACACGCGTCTATATTCTGTGTATAAGCTCCGAAAAAGAAGCCCACCACATCAGTTTAAGGATAATACTACTGTTATTGGAATTCTTGGCAAACTCTCCAGAAATATTAAAGGACATCAACTTCTTTTGCGTAAGAGGTCTAAAACTGCAAAACATGCCTATCAAGTGAATCAACCTACCCTGCTATTCTAAAACCTCTAACAAGTTCAATTCTAATAATATACATATATGAACAAAAGGCTTCTGAATTTCTCTCAGACAAAGCCCTTTGAAAAATTGAAAAAATACAAGGAAGAACTAGGTACTAGCATCATCTATTATTTGTTCTGAAACTTCTGCTAGTGCAATTCAGCCTAAGAGATTTTAGGTATATACAACTACATGAAAATGTGATAAATTTTGAATATACACCAGATATATAGAGGATTTTCATAAGCAGAGTTCCTTCATCTAGGGTAAACTTCAGTAATGGATGCTTCATTTGTAGACCATAGAATTGAACAAGTAGATTGATAAGAATCACCACCATCTTTTAGCCTGTTCAGTGTTCTTCCGCGAACAAAAGATGCTGGTTGTCGAGGTAATGACAATGTAACAGAATAACTGTTGAGCATAAGTGCTACATTTGCCATTGAAGGCCTGTCAGATGGATTCTCTTGAACACATAATAAAGCAATATGAATGCATCTTATAACTTCATTTCTTGAATAAGATCCTCTCAGTGTTGGATCCAACAACTCCAAAGGTGTTTTCTCTGTCCAGTTTTTCCAAGCCTGTGGTTATACAAAGGAGTCAGTCAATGTTCATATTTGGAATTAGACCATTTTTACCCACCAGAATCCATTTTTGGTAGCGAAAGATGAAAGATGTTATACTTGGTTAATTATTTTGAACTTACATGGCTTAAGAGGTCATCAGCATGATGTGATTGATAAAAATCAGTGTTTTTCTTGCCGCTGATAATCTCTAAAATTAAAACACCGAAACTAAAGACATCTGATTTAACAGAAAACTGTCCATGCATTGAATATTCTGGAGACATGTAACCACTGCAAAGCAACAACAATCTATTGATTAGAAAAGATGATAAAAATCTCCAGCCAGAGATAATAGACTAGCATAAAACTTACAAAGTTCCAACTATTCTTCCTGTATTTACTTGAGTTTGATCTCCTTGAAAGATTTTTGCCATGCCAAAATCAGAAATCTTTGGGTTCATGTTGGCATCTAATAGAATATTACTAACTTTGAGATCACGATGTATTATTCTAAGTTGAGAATCTTCATGGAGATAAAGAATTCCTCGAGCAACTCCAACTATAATCTTGTAACGTCTTGACCAATTTAGCATTCTTTTCTTTTCAGAATCTAACGTAATTTGTAAATATCAATTTATCAAGTTAGTAATAATACAATGTCAATACAATGAAGTATCATACAAATGTGTATGGCAATCAATTATTTGCATAAAAGACCAGATTTATTAAGATAAACTAGAACAATTGTATAAAGGTTCATACCAAATAAAAAGTGATCAAGACTTTTGTTTGGGATATATTCATAGACAAGTATCTTTTCTTGCCCTTCCAAACAAAATCCCAAAAGCCTCACTAAATTTCTATGTTGAAGCTTGGCAACAAGAGCAGCTTCATTCCTAAATTCCAAAGCACCATGCAACGAGGTAACCGACAACCTCTTCACTGCTATTTCCTGTCCATTTGGAAGGATACCCTGAAAACATGCTAAATATTAGACCAATTTTGCTTAATTTAGCACAGAAATTTGACAGCATTTTGCATTAAGAAGTTGATTACCTTATAAACTACACCAAATCCACCTTGGCCAATCTTCTTCTCATCTGAGAACTTATTTGTGGCAGCTTCTATTGTAGCCAATTCAAATTGCAAAGACTCTATCTCTATGTCTGTAAGATCATTCCCAACTACATTTCAAACAAAGATAAAGCAACATGTAAGCCACCAACTTACTAGCACCTTATCCAATAATTAAATGGAACAACAGAACAAGAACAATTTTTAAGATAGGGAAGGAGATATTACTGCCATTCTCTATGAATGTATTATACTTCTTGCTTGCCCTCTTACGCAGGAAACAGCATCCCACAACTAAAAGTGCCACAGCAACAATAATAGGGACAACAATAGCAACGATTATTGAGATATTGCTTCTTCCTGCATAAAGTTTGGTAACTACAACATTTGCCCAATAAAATGTCCCTCTTTCTCATTACCAAACATATACAACATTCTTGATGCAAACAAAAATGAAATGATTCTGATTCTCCCAGAATTCAGTAAGACAATTAAAATTCACAATTATAGTTCTTTCTTTTCAAAGTTGAAATTGAAATAGAAAACTAGCAATTTGATACCATAATTCAGAATCAGGTTACTCTGCTAAAAGTGAAACTAATACTACATAGTGTTCAGCACATTACCTGAAGGAGGAGGAACTGGTAGTACAGAGGATGATGTCTGGGTTATATTGTAAAATGGGTAAAGTTCATATCTAATATTACATGCTGGAAGCAAAACTCTTGCTCCCTTTTTCCCCAGACAGCACATAGGCAAATCTCCAATGGCACTTCTGAAACACATATTACAATCAAAGTTGGACAAGTCAGGATAGCACTGTGCGAGGCTGTACAACGTTTGCGACGAGGTAAATTTCACTTCTGTAGTTGCAAACTTCTTCCCTGTCAGGGTATTAGCTTTTGCTGTCACATCATTCATCATCGTCGACAACAAGCTCTCGAATCGATCCTGTTCGGTGGTAGCTACGTTGTTGTCATCCTGCAAGCTCACTGAAGGGACGATGTTATTTAAGGACTGGTTGGAGTACCGAAGCAGACACACATCGTACCAGATTATGGACTCTGTTTGGTTTGGGCAGAGGCGTCGGATCTCCTTGGCTGCGGCGGCGACGCAGTCCTGGCATATGGCGGGGATGGCGTCGCCCCGGCAGAGGAAAAGGCCGTTGATAGCAGAAGGAGTTGACTGAGACACGGTGGTACGGAAGAAACCGTCATGAAGGGAAGCGTTGGAGGTAAGGGAAGAGAGAAGGAGATTCAAATTGGTTGAATATGTAGTGTTGGGTTCGAAAGTGGTTCCCTCTGTACAGACATGATCGCTGAGAATAGGAGCTGCTTCAATCGTGAAGCTCAGAAACCCGAAGAAAGAGAGAAGTATGAAATGGGTTGCAGAGGATTTGCAGATAGACATGTCGGTGACTGGTGAAAAACATTTCTGTTTTGCTCCAATATTAACATATTTCTGGTATTATTGACTGAGTCGTTCAGGTTTTGCATAAAAATTGTGGTTGATGATGAGATTTTGGGGAAAATGCCGGGACTGAAAAAATTTCAAGAAAGCAAATTTTGACTAACATGAGATGGGGTTGATTTGATTAGTGTGAAGATTAAAAGGGGAAAAGAAATGCAGTTTTTCTTACACGCATGAACTATTTGTATACTCACATCTACAATTTAACCTATTCCACAAGGGTGGAGGTTTCAATTTTGAACTGGTAAGCTAGTGGGGAGAATTGCAAAGCAAATTAGTGAATTAATTAATTTTCTAAATGATGGTGACAGAAGTGAAAGCAAAACTAAAGGGACATTTGTAATTATGCGTAATTAATTAATTTTTTTAGTTTATATTAATGAATTCAGGTTTTACAAAAAAGTAAGATAAAAGTTAGTAATACAATACAGGCACCTTAATGTTTCGTGGAAAGAAGTTACGTCATAATAATTTTAAGTATATGTATTATGTAATTTTATTTGTATATTAATTAATAATATTTAAACATTTTTTACTATTTCATAACATGTGAATTTATTAATATAAAATTATTAATTATTAATTATTATTAACTAGCGTACAAATAAAATAGTGCAATACTTAAAGAAATTCTCATGTTTTGACTCTTGATTTTTAATTAATTTCGTTTGCTTAAGTGTAGAGCATTTTTTATATGGATTGGGACCAGATGTCGTTTCAATCAATGCTAACCATGAAGTTTATTTGCATTTTTATAAGATAATATTTTTAAGTAATTACATAATCAACATCATTCTTATTATCAAAAAATACAAATAACACTTTGACGTTTTAGAATTTTATGATTTAATATTTAATGTTATAAGATTTACGAAGTAAGGTTTAGAATCTTATGATTGATATTGGGTTGTAGATGAAGTGAAGTAATTAATTATTACCAAGATTGTTTCATCTTTTAAAAATACAAATAAGTTAATTAATGCTCACAATGAATCATTTCAGCGACGTTATTAAAAAGTATAAAATAAAAACAATGCCAGTAAATGCTTTTTTCTTATCAATCTCACGACACTTACAAAAGGATTATAGCAGAAAAGAACAAGAATAAATAAATATTTAAATTTTTTAGTAAAATTATAATAAAATTAAAATAATAATATATGATAAATAATTTTTTCAAAGACTAAATCCTATAATAAGAAACTATAGATAAACTATTTTTATCGTATTTTGTTAAAAAAGTTATTAATAAATATCTAAAAATCATATCTTTGTGATGAAACAAATACCTTTGGATCTGCTGCCATTATTTTTGCTGCGATAAGTCTGCCATTACTTTTAGCAGCGGTCTTTTGCGTTGCTAAAGTTTTTTAAATATTATTGCAACGAAAAGTATTGCTGCTATAACATTTATTTAAATAATTAATTATAACAGCATAATTTTCGTTGCAATAATTTTTAGCAACGCAAAAAACCGCCGCTAAAAGTAATGACAGGCTAATCCCTGCAAAAGTAATGGCAGCGAATCCGAACTCGAAACAAATTACGTGGCAAGTGCTAGTATTTATTTTGGAAGTAATTACATTATCTTTCTACGAAGGATAGTGTAATCACATTTTATTCTTCTTTTATTTTAAAAAATTATAATTTTTGTTTTTAAAAAATAAAAAAATTATAATTTTAATCAAAATATTTTATATTTATTACTTATATAATTAAATATGTATCTATTTAATATAAAAAAGTTATTTTTTAAAGTTTAAAATAAAATAACTTTATAATTTTTAGCTCAAAGTAAATAACAATAATAATAATAAAATATATTTATAATATTTTTTAAAAAAGTTAATAATGTTATTAAAGTATTTAATCAGATTGGATAAAAAGTTTTTTAATTTTTTTTAAAAAATATAAATTTTTAAAATAAAAAGAGATGTAAATAAAAAGAAAGTATAATTATTTTTTATGGGCCTACGGGATGACACGTGGATTTTTAATTATTTTATATACATTGCTGTCCCAGTTGCGTACGACATTCATTAGCGTGTAGCACGCATCAAACCACGTTACCTCAATTATGCAAAACAATTACTATACAAAGTACAAACTAAACTCCAATCTTCAAACTTTGAGAAATCGGTAGTAACAAGAAGCTGACACTCTAAATAAGATTTTTAAAATTAAAAAAGATATAAAAAATAAAAAATTATACTAATAAAAATTTATTTTAAATAAATTAGAAATTAAATATTTTTTATCTTTCTTTAATTTTAAAAAAATTATTATTTTTTAAATTTAGAGGTTTCCGTTAAGTAAACTATCGACACCAGTTTGAGCAGTACTGAGTTTGTAAGTAACTAATTTAGCACGCCATAGAAAAGCATTATATAAAGCAATTTTAGCCATTCTATTTTCTCCAATATGTAGGTGAATGAGAGAGATTTTTAATTATATATATTTATATTATTTTATTTATGTATTAGTTAATAATTTTTAATTAATTTTTTATTTTATATTGATAAACTAATATATTATGAAAAAATAAAGATAGTTGATTAAATATGAAACAAAATACGCTGTAGAAAAGCATTATGTGAAGAAATTTCAGCTATTCTATTTTCTCGAATTAGCATTCGCTTTTGCGGAAAACGATGAGTAGAATTATTAAAAGATTGAACAAGATGAGAAAGAGAAAGCAACAATGGGTTGTGACTTGTGACTTGTGACATGTGAGCTAATGAGTTAATTATGACCTCCCCAGTATGCGCTATATAGTCCACACCGAAAGTGAAGAAATATCTCGGTGCAGCTAGAGACTAAAATGACTAGCATTTGTAGTCAATTGTGATGACTAAAGAGTGAATGTGATAGTACTCCTCACTTGGTTACATTAGCTAACTAAAGATTCCCTTCTCACTGTGGAAACTTCTTCATAATCTTATCTTCAAAGCAGGAGCACCACTAACGAAAGACACACCTAAGTCCCATGTTTTTTGGTTTTTCTTGCTTGGATAGTGATGCCTGATCTTTTCAAAAAAGCTGTGTGTCTGCTGCTACCTGCAGGTCTTTGACACTAAAATATGGGTTTTCTTTCTGGTGTTCTCCGATTTTAATGTTAATTACTACGAAATGGTAACAATAATTAGCATATATAGATCAAAACACGTTTAAAGTTGGATGGCATGTTAATGACTTGTGAAATGTTGAAAACAAATATAACAATTGAAGATAGACCTTATTGCATTAAGCACACTATAGACAGACATATATATGTCCGCACTGAAAAGTATTAAGAGATTAATATTAAACTTTGGTCATCATAAGAAGCTATAACTCTTACCTATAAACCTAGACATGTATAGATACTTTTGCATAAAAATCTCAAACTCTCAAGCTCATCGAGGAAGTACTTCACTGATTAACATCTCATTGGCAGACGTTGTTATTGACTTTAGATCAGTTCCAAGAAAAAATGCAGGCATGCCTAGGTGTTGGCAGAGAGTCACAGAGGTATCAAGCATCATAACTATAGTTGCTATGTAGTTCTATCTGTTGGTTCCTCTTGAAGATAGTTCTGTGGTGATGTCATTTGCAGCAGCTATGTACACGAAGAAATGGTATGTGAATGAGATAAAATAGCAAAAACAGATTGTGTAACTGATAAAAGTTAGATTTTATTACTGTTATTTTTTTGTTTCAAATTGCTTTGTGGATCCTTACATTTTCCTTCCTGTACAGAGTCATGCTCCTTCCTTGTCTTTCTAGTTAAGAAACATACGCCCACTATAAAAAGCAGTACAGCTACTATGATTGGGACCACAATTGCAACAATTGTCCCTGATGAGATCCCACTTTTTCCTGCACGTACCATACCAAAAACATGGGAAAAAAACGTAAATTAAGTGTATCATATACATATGATGAGGTAAATTTATAACACTTACAAACCCATTTTATACATATTGCAAATACTTTAAATAAATCAAATTTAAATTTACCATGATCTTCTGCAGGATGTGTAGAATTCACATGTCCTGTCGTTGAAGGTGCTGGTGCCAACGAAGCCTCTCTATAGAAAGGGTACAATTCATACCTGAAGTTGCAGCTAGGATAAAGCACTCTTCCTCCAACCCTGTACGTACAACACCATGCAACATCCTCAATCACAACACTCAAACACTTCCTACAATCTTGGGGCGACAGGTCCGGCGTGCACTGCGTCAGACAGTACAGCGTCTGAAACGCAGACAAGTTGGCTTGCTTTGTCGCATATTTCTTAACACCTGTCGTCGTTTTGGCAGCCTCATCTGCCGTTTCGTTCAAGGTAGTGTATAATAAACGCATGAATTTTCCTTTTATAGTGTCGGTCACATTCTCGGTGTTTCGCAGGCGCATTCTAGGCCTTGTGTCGATCGTGGAGAAGAAAGTCTTGTCGGAATAGCGAACCATACACTCGTCGTACCAGATTATCACCCCTCTGGAAAACGGACACGTGTCTGAGCCCCGACCGCTTAGTCTTTGGGTTGCGTTATAAACGCACTCTTGGCAGAGATCAGGAGGAACGTCCCCGCGGCACATGAAGAGGCCGTAAACGGCGTCGGAGTGGTTTTGGCCGCCGCCGGAGACTGTGGTGTTGTAGAATGGGATGTTGCCGGCGGCGGCGTTGGATGATAGGGAAGAGAGGAGGGTTTTGAGGTTCAATTGGAAGGCGCTGTTTGGTGAGAAGATTTCGGTGGTTGTACAGTTTTGACGGAGAAAAGTGGGGCCATCCGCTGATTCGGTGAAATTGAGGAAGCTAATAAACATAAAGAGGATGATGAGTTTGAAGGAAGTGTTTATAGTAATAATGGTTGTTTTGCTCTTTGAGAGTACGGCCATGGTGGAAGCTGACGTTCAGGACTTGGAGTTCAGCTTTTTTAATTATTCTGGCTGGTAATATCTAAGTACATTTTTTTTTCTTTGGTGTCTTAATGAAGCAAGTCAAGCTTCTGTATCTGCCTTTTAATTTCATTTCTTTTTTTTTTTGCCATTAATTAGTCCTGTTTTTTTTTTTTTGGTAGAAATAATTAGTCCTTTTCTTTGATTGGGAATAAATGTCTTCGAAAACAAAAAAGTTAACTTTATATGAGACTATGTTAAAAAGTAATCATATCATTTCCACTCCTTGAAACATACCTGTCATGCATTCTCTCAATTTTCTTTTTTTTTTTTGTCAAAGATTTTTAAGAGATATATATATATATATATATATATATATTGCTATGAGACATTTATAATTGACAACTTTATTCTTAACAGTGTGTGTTGGAGATTTTATTTAGATTAACATAAAATTTTACATTCGATGTGGTTATAATTATATTTACAAAATATTCAATATGTTTTAAAACATTATGATGCTGATTATACCTTTGGCTGTATATATTTTTACATACTCTCTTTTTCCTTCTTTTGGTTTTTTTTTTTTTTGTTTCTCTCTCAAATGTATTGAATATTGTGTGTTGAAACTTCTATTTATTTTATGTTGATATCAAAATTATTATATCCACATCAGATATGTTTAAAGTCAAACATAACACATCTTTATTATGATCTGTTTTTCGTCCTTAAAATTACAATATATATGTGTGTGTGTGTGTTTAAATCTTGCAGTCTCATCATTGACTTTATGTTCATTTATGCTATTTATATTAATTATTTGTTAACAGACTTAAATCATTTTTTAAATTATATACTATGACACCTTCTTTGTTTTTTTGGCCAAAAAACATATTGAATATTATTCACACCAAAAAGAGAACTAGTACATCCAAACATCACAAACTAAACACTAAACGGAATTTCCAATGCACACTAACCAATCCCTATTTTACTAGAGACTGCATCAGCTTCAACAAACTCGGCTAGAGCAAATGGGGGTTCAAACGCCCACGCTTCCGGGCACATTTGCCTTGCAGCCATCTTGGCTAGCCAATTGGCAGCCAAATTAGCTCCCCTTGGAATCCATGAGAAAGCAGTGTACAAACTTCCTTTTTAAGAGCCCAAATATCATCCATCACCACTGAACATTTCCAGTCAAAAGCATGTGGGTCCTTGTTGATTGCATTTATTAACTCCAAGCAATCAGATTCCACACGTATTTTTTTCATATTTCTTGACACTAGCCAGCTCAAGGGCCCATCTCATAGCCATAGCTTCAACCAAGCAAGCAGAGCTGTATGCCACCTTCTTTGTTAGTCCCGTAGTTTGCTTCTCTTGTCGTGCCCTCATGAATGCTTGAAACTCTAGTTGTTTCAAAACATGAACATATCATGTTATTCAAGAGGAACAAAATTCAAATTACCATGATATGGGATCGATCATAAATACATTAACTAATTTAAGGTATTGGTACAGCTAAGTAGTATCCATGAGTTGAGAAACCTTCGTTATTTTATAGAGAGCTGCACTTGTTGTTGCTGCTATATGCAGAATAACAGATCTTTGTCACTAAATTTTCTTTCCGGTGTTTGGTCTTTATATTGTTGCTGAGCATGAAATGCAAACAATAAATAATGTGCAGATGGATGGTATTTCCAAACATGTTTTATTTTTGGTGAATAAAATTATCTAAAATCCTAAAACTTCAAACCATTAAGCTTATCGAGGAGTTATTTCACTAATCGACGCTTCATTGACAGACATTGGTGTAGAATTGGCTGTATATTGACTAGATTGCAACTCCTTTAGCATGTTTGGATCAGTTCCACTCTGCAGAAAAAATGCAGGCTGCTTGGGTGCTGGGAGGGTCACAGAGTAACTATCAAGCATCAAAAGTATAGTTGCCATTGTAGGTCTATCTAATGGGTCTTCTTGAACACACAGTAAACCAATGTGGATGCATCTCATAACTTCATTTGGAATATAGGTTTCTCTTAATGTGGGATCCAACATCTCCAATGGTGCTCCATCATTCCAAAGTTTCCAAGCCTGTATCAAAAATATTATTATGATGTGATCACCATATTACCTAGGAAGACAAAAATATTGTATTTGTTACTTCATATACTCACATGGCTCAAAAGGTCCTCAGCACCACCTGTTTCATAGAAAGAGCTATTCTTCTTGCCACTTATAATCTCCATAAGTAAAACACCAAAGCTATATACATCAGACTTAATAGAAAACTCTCCATGCATCGCATATTCCGGAGACATGTAACCACTGTAATACAACCATCAATAAAGCACTGTTAACACTAGGCATGGAATTCTCACTAGGATTTCTTTTTTTGTTTGTTTGTTTGTTTGTTCATAAGGAAATACTAAGATATTTGAACTAATTAGAAATTAGTGCTTTGATGAATATAAATATTTTGTAAGAAAGATATGAAAAATTGTACTCACTATGTCCCTACAACATGACTGGTATTTCCTCGAGTTTGATCAACTCTAAAAATTCTTGCCATGCCAAAATCTGAGATTTTTGGATTCATATCGCCATCTAACAAAACATTACTAACTTTGAGGTCACGATGTATAATTCTAAGCCTTGAATCTTCATGAAGATATTGAATTCCTCGAGCAATCCCTGTAATAATCTTGTAACGTCTAGTCCAATCTAACTCTCTTTGCCTTTGAGGGTCTATACAAAAAAATATTATACAAGTCATTAAAAAAATGTCCAATGAAAGTGGAAAACATAGAAATACTTCAAAGCTGATTTTGTCTTGGTTAAGTTAATGGATGCTCAGTTCTTGCAATGTTAAGCATAACATTTTCTACTTTGGCCTGGTAACATTGGAAAATTTAAAATCATATGAAACATATAAACTCTGCAATTGGCAGAATTGAGAAAATATAAACCTACCAAAAAGAATATAGTCAAGACTTTTGTTGGGCACATATTCATAAACAAGTATCCTCTCTTCTCCTTGCAAGCAAAATCCAAGAAGTCTCACTAAATGTCGATGTTGAAGCTTGGCAACGACCACTACTTCATTCTTAAATTCTTCACTGCCTTGTCCAGAGCTTTGAGAGAGTCTCTTGACAGCTATTTCTTGTCCACTTGGAAGAATGCCCTGAATTTCAACCATAAAATTAACTGTCCTGTATAGAGTGAACTAATTTCTTCATGTAAAAATCCAAAAAGCGTAACATGATCTTAATACCTTGTACACTTCTCCAAAT
The DNA here is from genome assembly GCA_031216115.1 of Senna siamea. Taxonomy (NCBI): domain Eukaryota; kingdom Viridiplantae; phylum Streptophyta; class Magnoliopsida; order Fabales; family Fabaceae; genus Senna; species Senna siamea. The sequence goes on along the minus strand of CM062355.1, from coordinate 3,256,779 downwards.
CCACCTTCGCCTAGCTTGTTATCTATGGAGAACTTGTTTGTGGCCGCTTCAATTGTACTAAAATTAAATTGCAGAGACTCCACTGTCGTGATGTCATTTACAGCTACACAACCAAAGGGTATGTGTATGAAATAGCAAATACATATGAGCCATGAAAAATAAAAATAAGATATTTTTAAATTTACTATGCGTATCCTTACATGTTCCTTTTACAGAGTCGTACTTCTTCCTTATTCTTCTACTCAAGAAACAAACACCTACTATAAACAGCAGCACAGCCACTGTAATTGGAACCACAATCGCAACAATAGTCCCCGATGAGATGCCATCTTTTCCTGCATCATCCCAAAAACACAAAAATGAAAAACCTTGGATTAATTGGTGTCTTTCACCCTCTGTTTTGTGGCTTCCCCTGCAGTTGTGCTTAATTTTCAATTTAGGCAACTCAATCAATACTCTATAGTATTATGTTGTTCAATTATAAGATGGAATTGACTCAAGTCTGAAGCATAAAGATTTGAACTTTACCTTCTGAACCTCCAGAAGTAGCAGGAGGTGGTGCTGCAGCATCAGATTGATAGAAAGGGTACAATTCGTAGCGAGCGTTACAGCTGGGGTATAGAACTCTTCCTCCTTGCTTTCCCGTACAACACGAATTAAAGTCCCCAATCACACCACTCAAGCATCTTCTGCAATCTTGAGGCAAAAGGTCTGGCGTGCACTGAACAAGACAATACAGAGTCTGAAACCCTGAAATATTCGCATGCCCTGTCGCATACTTCTTTTCCCCCAAAGCGGGTTTCGCCGCCTCATCCGCCGTGTCGTTCATCGTTTTGAACAATAAACGCATGAAATTTTCCTGGTCGGAGACATTGCCGGTGTTCAAGAGGCTGACACGAGGTATTGTGTCGACGGTGGAAAAGAAAGAGCGGTTAGAATAGCGAAGCATGCACTCGTCGTACCAGATTATAGCTTCCTTCGACAATCGGCACTCCGAGGATAACCGCTGGGTTGCGTTAACGACGCATTGATGGCAGAGCTGATAGTTGACGTCACCGCGGCACATGAAGAGGCCATAGGCGGATTCGGAGGAGTTTGATCCTCCGCCGCCGGAATCACTGGCGGTGGTATTGTAGAATTCGGTGTTGCCGGTGGCGTTGGAAGATAAGGAAGAGAGGAGGGTGGTTAGGTGTGATTGGTAGGGACTATTGGAAGTGAAGTTTTTGTTGGAAGAGCAGAAGTGGTAAAGATAAGTGGGATCAGTTGTTTGAGGAGTGGCGGAATAGAGGAAGCTAAGGAAAAAGAAGAAGAATAGAAGCTTGTGAGAAGCCATAAAGATGGAATTGGTGATGATGAAGGGTGTGAGAAGAAGCATGTTAGCAAGAGAGAACCAAAGATGCGTATTATAGTGGGAAAGGGGTGAATTTATGATGCTGATGATGGAGAGGCTTGACGCTAGTGTATGAAATGGAGGCAACCAAGGCAAACTTTACGTCTTTCTTTTGCATTGACCATTTGTTCATGCCTTGTGGAGACTGCACCTGCATGAGAATACTTTGAATTTTACATTACAAAATTAGTTTCAGAAAACAGAAGTTTCGAAATGCGAGATACAAGAGGCGGGCAAGTAATCGTTGTGGAAAATGAAGGGAGATTTGACCAAAGTCGCGTGTTGTAACTCGTTAGTAGTAGCACTGTGAACCATGTGGGCTGCCTCCGATTAGGCCCATAATGGGTTGGTCCGGATCTAATTCCATTTGTTTCACAAACTTTTATGATGACGTTTTATTGATAAGTCAGTTAAATTTTTTTTATTAAATGATAAAATATTTAATAATTTAAAATTTATAAAAATTTAATAAAAATAATAATTTTTGATTTTGCAAAACTACTTCTAGTTAAAAAAATCTTTTAAATTATATATGAATGAAAACTATTCATTTTTGGTTTAAATAATTAGTTTGTTTAGATGTTATTTTGTTAATTTATTATTTATAATTATTTTATAAAATTAATTATAAAAATTTATATTAGTATTATTTTTATATATTTATATACATATTATTAATAAAAAAAATTTTATTTTAAAAAATTGAATTTTAAAATATTTTTTAATTATTTTATATTTTTTGTTTTCAAAACATATATTCTATTTTTTTTTATCTTCTCTGAAAAAATTATACAAATAGGTTTTTTTTTATTTTTTAAAACTAAAAACAACTTTTAAAAAAAAATAAAAATCAAACAATCTCTTATTTTCCTCCTTTTCCTTTTGCCTTGCTCTCTGTCCGCTTGCTTGTTTCTTCGGGGGTGTGTTTAATGAAATTGCTATTGACCAAAAAAAATTTTATTCATAAAAAAATCTACATTTTTTTTATTTATCTTCAATACTTTGGCATAATTTGCTTGGAAATACGAAATTACCAGCCTTGAGGGATGATAATTGGATAGAATAATTTTTTATAATACCATGTCTATTTTTAATTGGTGATTGCTTTCCTCCATCTAATTTACCCAAACTTAGCTATGGCTTACGCACAGGATCATCCATATGACTTGTTTAAATGACATTAAGTGTTTTAAATCGATTTGGAGATATATAAATATAATTTTACATGATATACAAATATTTTAACTCTTTATATTTATAGTGTCATCTCTCTATATTCTTTGATTTGTTCTCATAGATTCTTATCATCTTCAATGATTTTTTTGTACAACCTCCGTAGTTCAGCCCAGAATTAATTCTTCACTTGTCAATTTTACACTACAAAATTAATTTCAAAAAAACAGAGAATTTCGAAATGCGAGAAGAGATAGACCGGTGGGGGAAGTATTCGTTGCGGAACCCAGGTCGCATGTCATAACGTAACTCGTAAGCACTGTGAATAAGTGGGCTGGATCCAATTACATTGGCCCATAAATGGATTATCATAGATAGAGTAGGCCCATAACTGGCTGGGGTGGATCCGATTCCATTTGTTTCCCAAACTTAAAATAAAAATTGATATTATCTGATTCCAACTTTGAAGCCAGTCAGTGGCTTGTGAATTATACTAGTCCAACACCTACCATCACGTGTGCTTGAAATTACTGATGTTTCGAAACATGAATACATTTTATTTATATTACCATTAATTTTGGTTAAATTATGCATTGTTGAGTTGAGTATTGTTTGATAAATACCCTACTCCTCTGCTAATTCATGCGTGAGCGTGACTGTCGCCTTACTTTTGCTTAAACTCCGATATTTACTATCACAAAGACCTAAGTAATGCTAATTGCTATGAAAATCGTTGTCCTGGTTCACATTATTCGCATGGCAAAAGGCAAATATTTCATTGAAGTCCCCGACCCCATCCTCCGACGACTTTAGTGTTTAGTTATTCAAATCTTACTAATCAACTAATCTACTTAGGACTTAATCATAATTAAACCTCTTTATTCCTTATTATAAGCATATTATATAAAAATCGAACTCAAGACTTTTTCTCACAACCCACCTTCTCTATTTTTTAAACACTCTTTTTCTTCACAAAATTGAACATGAGAATGACTGCACTTAGATAAAATATCTTTCTTTATACTTTTAAATCTTTCGAGAAATTCATTAATTGACTTGCTACCCTCAATTTCATTGACTTGCGTCAAGCTTCTCTATCGGGAATCTACCCCTCCTCTGCCATTAACATTGCAATAAGCTTTTTTCCTCATGTTCCCCCCATCTGCTACTACATGACACTACAAAAACTTGACAAACTATAAAATCACTACCTTCTTCAAACACTAATCACACCCTTCAATATAACCATGTCCATGCTTATGGCTCCCTGCAAACTCTTCTTCCTCTTCTTCTTTATTAACTTCCTCACTCCTGCTACTACTGCAGCAGCTGACCCAACTTACCTTTTCCACAACTGCTCTACCCTCAAAAACTTCACTGCTAATAGTGCCTTCCAATTGGACCGAACCACGCTCTTCTCCTCCTTAGCTTCCAACGCCACCGGCAACATCGAGTTCTACAACACCACCGTCGCGCGCGGTAGCGACACCGCCTACGGCCTCTTCATGTGCCGCGGTGACGTCAACCGTCAGGACTGCCACCAATGCGTCGTTAACGCGACCCAGCGATTACCCGCTGAATGCCCATTGTCGAAGGAGGCTATAATCTGGTACGACGAGTGCTTGCTTCGCTATTCCGACCGTTCTTTCTTCTCCACCGTGGACACAAGGCCTAGGGTCGCCCTCTTGAACACTGGTAATGTCTCCAACCAGGAAAGTTTCATGCGTTTATTGTTCAAAACGATGAACGAAACGGCGGATGAGGCGGCGAAACCGGCCTTGGGGGAAAAGAAGTATGCGACGAGGCAAGCGAATATTTCAGGGTTTCAATCTCTGTTTTGTCTTGCTCAGTGTACGCCGGACCTTTCACCCCAAGATTGCAGAAGGTGTCTGAGTGGTGTGATTGGGGACTTTAATTGGTGTTGTACGGGAAAACAAGGAGGAAGAGTTCTGTACCCTAGCTGTAATGCTCGCTATGAATTGTACCCTTTCTATCATACCGAAGCTCCACCTCCAACTCCTACACCAGCTGCGATTGTTCCTCCTGCAAATTCTGCAGTTTCACGAGGTAATTATCAAGTCTATATGTTAAAACAAACTTTGAAGTTTACCATGTGTTTGATGATTTGGGCATTAGGAAAGGTTACGAACATAAGATTAAGCACAGATGAAGGGGAAGACTCACAAAACACAGAAATTGAAAGCAGGGGAGAGGGAGGGTTCAAATTTATAGAAAAAGAGAAAAAAGTCCGATTACAAGCAGTAAATAATTTAAGAAAAGGAGAGTAAAAGAATATGACGAACTTACTTGTGATATCTAGAACAAAAACAAACTTCACTATAGCATATCACTGAAATGAACATGGTTATTGTCATAAATTTACTTCATTTAAATTATATGATGCCAAATGATTTGAGGTTTTTCCCTTTTGTGTATTTGGGATGATGCAGGAAAAAGTGGGATCTCATCGGGCACGATTGTTGCAATTGTGGTTCCAGTTACAGTGGCTGTGCTGCTGTTTATAGTAGGTGTTTGTTTCTTGAGTAGAAGAATAAAGAAGAAGTATGACTCTGTACCGGAAGGAAAATGTAAGGATCCATACAATAATTTGAAAAGATCTCACTTTTTTTTCTGTTTCCTGGTTTTATGGCTTATATTTGCTAGCTCTTCTGTTGTCATTTTATCTCATACACATATCATTTGCTTGTGTAGCTACAAGTGACATCACCACTGTGGAATCACTGCAATTTGATTTCAGTACCATTGAAGTTGCCACAAACAAGTTCTCTGTAGATAACAAGCTAGGTGAAGGTGGATTTGGAGAGGTTTATAAGGTATTTAGTTGGTATGGCTTTTGGGTTTTTAGCATGAAGGAAATTAGACCACTATGTACATATAACTTCATTTTATGTATGAAATTCAGGGCACTCTTCCAAATGGACAAGAAATTGCTGTCAAGAGACTCTCACAAGGCTCTGGACAGGGTGGACAAGAATTTAAGAATGAAGTGGTAGTTGTTGCCAAGCTTCAACACAGAAATTTAGTGAGGCTTTTGGGATTTTGCTTGCAAGGAGAAGAGAAGATACTTGTTTATGAATATGTGCCCAACAAAAGTCTTGACTACATTCTTTTTGGTACGTTCATCTCCTCTCAGTTCAGTTTGCAGTTTATATGCTTCTTTTTTTATTTTAAATTTTACAATTGGAATATTTTGTTGAATGTGTAGACCCTGAAAAACAAAGGCAGTTGGATTGGACAAAGCGTTACAAGATTATTGGAGGGATTGCTCGAGGCATTCAATATCTTCATGAAGATTCTAGGCCAAGAATTATACATCGGGATCTTAAAGCTAGCAACATATTGTTGGATGGTGATATGAATCCAAAAATTTCAGATTTTGGCATGGCAAAAATATTTGGAGTCGATCAAACTCAAGGAAATACTAGTCGAATTGTTGGAACATAGTAAGTACAAATATTCATCTTTTTTCCGAAATCTGTCTTTGAAATGAATTTCTAATCCTAACAATCTTATTTCAAGCATCTTAGCATTCTCATTTAAACAGAGAAAGAAATGACACTACTGCAGAGTTTTGTTGTATTGATGGTTCTATTTTTCAGTGGTTATATGTCTCCGGAATATGCCATGCATGGAGAGTTCTCTGTTAAGTCTGATGTGTATAGTTTTGGCGTCCTCCTTATAGAAATTGTAAGTGGCAAAAAGAATAGTTCTTTCTATCAAACAGATGGTGCTGAGGACCTTTTGAGCTATGTGAGTATATCTAATACTATAGTTCTTTCTTTGGTTTGATTCTAATCATCTACTTCCATTGAAAAGGAAAAATATGCTGATCACATTATATCAAATATTTGACAATACTTTGATACAGGCTTGGAAACTTTGGAAGGATGGAGAACCCCTGGAATTGTTGGACCCCACATTAAGAGAATCCTATACGCCAAATGAAGTTATGAGATGTATCCACATTGGGTTACTGTGTGTTCAAGAAGACCCAGAACAAAGACCTACCATGGCATCAATAGTTCTCATGCTTGATAGTTACTCTGTGACTCTGCCAACACCTACACAGCCTGCATTTTTTCTCCAAAGTAGAACTGATTCAAACATGCCAAAGGATTTCCGATTTGATCAATCTACAACCAAGTCAATACCAATGTCTGTCAATGAGATGTCAATTAGCGACGTAATTCCTCGATAAATTTGAAAGTTCGATATTTTAAAGCCTAGGTGTGCAAGTGGTTAATTAAGTTTAAGACCCTTAGCTTCTTATGACCGAAGTTCAAACTGTTGGAATTATGGCTATGTTGTATTATAGCAGTGGGGCATGTAGTTGCTTACTTCTCAGTGTAAAAATAAATATGTGCAGGTCATATAGGTTATATTGTATTTATAGCAATGGGGTCTAGAGATGACTCCTTGTTTTCCTTCTGCAGATTGTAAAACTATTTTGAGTTGAATCTACCAATAATTATTAGCCTCGCAAAATGCCAATGTTGTGATTCAAAAGATGAAATTGAGGATACACTACTTTTTCAGCCTTAAACACTCATATTTTTCCAGCCTTAAACACTCATATTTTTCATACTATGTTTATGTTCAACTTCAAACATTTTATGAACTATCGTAGTTGTTTTAGCGTGGATGATTTGTCATTCTGCAAGTAGCAGCAGCACCACAACTTGCTACACAATAACAAAGTTTTCTGCTGCTCATGAATACTGAAAAAATCAATAATATGACGCACTTTGCCACTAGTTTATCAGCCTGATTGTACAAGGATTTAAAAAATGATACATCGTTATCCACATAGGAAAAACAAAACAAACGGGTTTTGTCTTGGTCTGACTTAGGTAGTCCTAACTTTGAAGATAAGATGATGAACAACTTCCCAGTTTCCACGGGAATATATAATAGTTAATGAAACCAACAACTATGATCCTAGTACAGTCGTATGGTCATGTTCACAGTTCACTATTCAAGCCATCAAAATTGACTCTGAAAGCAAACCAATTAATATCTATATGCTGAGATATTTCCTCACTTTTGATAAGACTAATCTGCGTAGTGGGGGAGGTCATAACCCACCCAATATTCTTTTGTCATCTTTGTCAATCATCTAATAATGCGAGTTCATAATTTTCCACAAAAGCCCCCACCAGCCACATTGGGGAAATTGCTTTAGTTGATGCGTTTATTTTAAGAGTACACGTTGCATCCTAACTCCACGTGACTCTGCATTGAGAATGACTATTCTAATAATTTACTCCGCACATTGAGACCTATTTAGTCTTGTTCTTCAAAAATTATTTCTCAAATAAAGAAAATTAATTACACTTTAATTCTCAAATATTAATTCAATTATTTTTAGCCATATGCAGAAAGTCTAATTCTGACATATGTCGCTTTATTGATTAATTCATTGTGACTAAAATTCCTACACAAATACTTCAAAAGATAAAAAATCAAAATTTGTAATGTAAGCCAAGCAAAGAATGTCTCTAGTTACAAAATCTATTTTCTTCAGATTTCACCCACATCCTTGTTCTAGTGGCTGTCTACATCTGATCCAAACAAGTAGAGGCACAAAAATTAAAAGCAATTGTTAAAATCACAGAAATGTATAACATTGGGCAAACGTTTCTCTTCCAAAGATATAATCTTGGCCAAGATGCCTAATTCCAATTACTCTATTCTTCTTTGCTTCTGCTTCCTAATCATTGTAATAGAAGGTGCTCCAATTTATAGTTCTCATGTTTGCACAGATTCCATCACTTACAGGCCAAACACAACTTTCCAAACTAACCTCAACTTCCTCCTCTCTTTTCTTTCTTCCAATGCTACCAATGGCAGCCATTTTTACCGAACAAGAACTGGCGACGGCACCCCCAACGTAGTCAACGGCCTCTTCCTCTGCCGCGGCGACACCCTTGCCGCCACATGCCGCGAGTGCGTCTCCGTTGCTGCTGGAGAGCTGAAACGCCGGTGCCCGTTCCAAAAAGAGGCCATAATATGGTACGACGTGTGCATGCTGCGATACGCCAACGAATCTTTCAATAACATCGTACCTTCGACAGACCTGTCGAATTCAAGCAGCGTAGCTCCGTCGGACAAGGGCCGGTTCAATGAATTGCTGGCGGGCATGCTAAATGCTCTGGCGGCGAAAGCTGTGAATTCCCAGAACGAGAAGTTTGCGGCAGAGGAAGCGAACTTCACAAGAACAGAGACTCTGTTCGGATTAGTACAGTGCACACCAGAGCTGTCGGTGTTTGATTGTAATATGTGTTTGAGAAGCGCTATCGCAGCTGTTCCTAATTGTTGTGACGCAAAACGAGGAGCGAGGGTGTTGCTTCCTAGCTGTAACATCAGATATGAACTATACCCATTCTTCAATTCCACTCCATCATCTACTCCTCCTCAACCTCGTCCTTCCGGTACTAAATACTTCAAATTACGCATTTCATATGCGGTTGTGTTATATCTATGTTTCAGTAATTCTTGGACTCACTAATGTTGGTGCAGGAAGGAGCCATGTTTCAGTGATTCTTGGATTCGTTATCCCAATTGTTGCTGCAATAGTGCTTTTCGTGTTTGGCTTCTGTTCTTTTATGGGAAAAAAAGCAAGGAATATGGTACTCTTTTGGAAGAAAACGGTAAGATTTGATTTATTCTTAGTCTAAGTCCTTCTGGGCAATTAATTACTGGGCTTATGCTTTTGTTCAAAGCTGCTTACTCTTTTTCTCTTACAAAAACACAGGATTTTTCTCAGCTATAGATGTGAGAGTGACAATTCAGACAGGAGAGATATGGCCTATAAGCTTAATTTGCTTGATTTTGAAGGAAGCAACAGCCTTGGGAACGTAGGAGTCCATAGAGAAAAGCTTTGTCACCTGTATTCTTCTTGAAAGTCTCAAATGACCACAAGGGAGCTTGGCGGTCACTCTACTGTCAATTTCTGATTTATCGAATATTAATACACCAGGCAATTGTGATTGAACGTATAAATATGTATTATATGTGTGCACTTTACTTATGCGGAACTGTCTTATAAACCCAATTTATTTGTGAATTTATCTAATGGACTAAATTCATATCAAATTCTTTAATTAAAATACAGTATGTAAAATTTTTTTAAAAAAATAAATCATAAACATTTGTGTGCTTGGTGTAAAACCTCATCACTGTTAAGTGGAGCTCTGCACTCAATTGTGTTGTATAAATTGGATAAACTGATATAGCAATTAGCATGGGCAAGTTTTGGCAACAAAGAAAGCTAATTATTTTTTAAAAATTATTTATATTTAGAAATATTAGTGTTAAATTAAAAATATACTTCTAAGTACTAATAGCTGCTAGAAATTAAACCTTCAGTGTATATACTATAGTGAACGTTAAAAAATAAATAATTTAAGCAAAAATATTTCTACCAAATTTTTTTTACAATAATATCTTTAAATCTTCTTTCAAAACCTTTTACAATATACTTTTAAAATATTTATTTTCATTTTATTTATTATATTAACAATAATAAATACTTATTGCAATATTATTAATTAAAGCAAATTTATACAATTTTTAATAATCTAACAGTTAAAACTAATGTTATAAATTATTTAAATACAAATTACTTTTTAAATAATAATGAAATTATTTTTTAACCAAATTGATTTTATTATCACAACTTTTTTTCTAAAATTTCATATAATAAAAATCAAATGAATTTTAACAATGAGATACGATAACCTTTCATACAAAATATATAAAAAAAAAATTAAACCGAAATGTATTTCTTTATATTTTTATCATAAAAATTTGTAGTTAAAATAACAAAGTTTTAAAATATGGATATAGTAATATATATAATAAATATTTAAAGATTAGAATAAGAGTCCGTACCTGATTCGTGTACGCTTAGAATTATTATAAGAAAAGAACTAAGAAAAACAAGGCTTAGCAGGTGGGCGATTTGTACAAGTTTGAATTTGGGTAGTAATTGTTTTGTATTAAATTCCACAGAGATAGGGTGTTGGCTCACAAGTCACAAGTCACAAGTCACAACACCAATCTCTATCACATCATTTTATCATTTTAACAATTTTGCTTTTTTGTTTTTAATCAATAACTCAGATCACTGTAAAGAGAAACATGATGACAAAATTATAAATTTAAGTGTAAATTATTAAAAAAATAAAATATATTCATTTAATTTTTAAACAAATAATTACTAATTAATTTAATCTTTTATTAATAAAATTAATTGATAATACATAATTATTAATAGATACTAATGAATTATTAAATAATAAATTTTATTTTATTTAATAATAAAAAATAAAAATATCAAATTTAAAAATTAAATGATGATAAAATATTTTTTTATTTTTATACATAATTTATAAATTTAATATATTTTATTTTATAGATTATTATAAAAATATAATGATTATATTTTAAAGTTAAATTTAATTTAATATTTAACAATAAGTTAATTTTAGGTAATATTATAAATTAATTTTTTATTTATTTTATGAATAAAAAATTAAATTAATTAAAAAAATTTCTTTTTCAAAGTTTAAATTAAACTTTATATTTTTTAAAAATTAAATTAAAAAAATCATACATCTTCTAGAAACTTCATTAATTAACTCTGTATTTAATCGCCCAAAAATGCCCCAAGGCTGGACGTGCACCGCAGCTTTGACTTCCGTGCTCATCCATTCGACTTGTCCTCGTCCATTATTAAATAAGTGGTAGATATTTTAATTTTTTAAGTAAAACTTCAAATTTAAATTTTATATATAAAAAATTTTATTAAAATAACTCTGATGATATTAACTTGAATTATATTAATTAAAATTAATAAATTTTTAAATATTGATAATTTAAAAAATATATAATATATTTTATTTTTTATTTTATTTATATTAATTAATAATATTTAATAATTTTTTTATTTTTCATATATAATTATTGTACTTTTTATTTTTTAAAATTATTAAAATTAATTTTAAAAATTTATATTAATATTATTTTTATATATTTATATACATATTTTTAATAAAAAATTATTTTTCATATTTTTTTATTTTAAAAAATTAGAGTTAAGAGTATTGTATAATTTTTTTAATTCTTTCAGGCAGGCTTCAATAGTTCCACTTCTTTCTCCATCGTCTCTAACCCTTAATTTCATACGGGAATTTTCTAATACTTTAAACTTTCTTTTGGGTTGAAATGTTGAAGTGAGAAAAAAATTCTGCAATATATTTTTAAAAAGTTAACAAATAATTATTTTAACTTTGTTCAAAAAAATTAGTAGTAATATATCTTTTAATTAAAAAAAAGAGAAAACAACTTTTTAAAGGATGTAGAAAGGTCAAGTGATTAAATATTTTTTCTGGAAAATAATTTATCTTACTTTTATATAGAAAAAATTATATGATCGATTTTTAAAACAAATATTTATTTATATACTATAGTTTTATTTAAGAAATATTTAAAAGAAACTTTTAACTAATTGTTTCCAAAAATTGCATGACAAATTTTTTCTGGAAGGACGAAAGTTCAGCCTTGTCTGGTATGAGAAAAGTCACAGGCAATCTTAGTATTAGCACTGTTTTTCTCTCCATTCTTAGCTTTCCTTTTTCCTTAATCCCATCAACAATCAAACCCACTTCATATTTCATAATAGTCAATAAAGCTGCTATCTTGATTTATGTCAACCATGGAGTTTTCTCCATCTACCACAATTTAATACAGAACTGAGTGATTCAATCAATGGTGTACTGGGAGTAGTAGTTAATATCGATCATAGACTACCCTTTTCAGCAAGGTTGGAGCAAGAGAAATGTTCACCAACATGTCTCTTTTCTTACTCTTCTCCCTCTTCGGATTTCTGAGCATCACCATTCAAGCAGCTCCCATTTACAGCAGTCACGCATGTACAGACGCACCCACTTTCAAACCCAACAGTACATATCAGGTCAATTTGAATCTCCTTCTCTCTTTCCTCACCTCCAACGCCTCCCTCCACGACGGTTTCTTCCGTACCAACGTCGCTTCGTCAACTCCTTCCGCCATCAACGGCCTTTTCCTCTGCCGCGGCGACGCCACCTCCACCGTATGCCAAGACTGCGTCGCCACCGCCGCCAAGGAGATACTACGCCGCTGCCCAAACCAAACAGAGTCCATTATCTGGTACGATATGTGTCTGCTCCGTTACTCCAACCAGTCCTTCAACAACATCGTCCCTTCCGTGAACTTGGAGAATAACAGTAGCATAGGTAGCGCCGAACAGGGTCAGTTCGAGCAATCGTTGTCCAATATGTTGAATGATTTAACCACAAAAGCTAATTCCCAGACGGGGAAGAAGTTCGCTACCAAAGAAGTGAACTTTACATCGTCCCAAACGATGTACGGCCTGGTACAGTGTTACCCCGATTTATCGACATTTGACTGTAATATGTGTTTGCAGAGTGCCATTGCAGCTTTGCCATCGTGCTGTAGTAATAGGAAGGGGGCAAGGGTTCTGCTTCCCTCATGTAATATCAGATATGAACTTTATCCATTTTACAATATAACCCTCACATCATCCTCTCCACCACCAATTCCTCCTTCTTCAGGTAATATACTCAACACTACGTTGTATTAGTTTCAATCAGAGTGAACTAACTTGAATTGATTTGCCTATTCTGTTCTGGACTAGTCGGTCTTTTTGCTTTAGTCTTTAAATATTGGTATAACCTGAATGTTATATTGCCATTAGAATTTGGGAGGATAAAAAATGTGGGTCTCTCAAAGTTAAACTCATCAATTTGTATCAAGAATATTTGCATTTGCTTTATCTCATCACATAAGGAATTTGGAAAGTAGTTTCATGTCTCATAATGAGCAAGAGGGACTGTGTCTTGGGTATATTTTGAAGATACCATACTTTGTGCAGGAAAAAGTAATATCTCAATAGTTGTTGCCATTGTTATCCCCGTTGTTGTTGCTCTGGCACTTTTCATTGCGGGATGTTATTTCCTGCGAAAGAGGGCAAGCAAGAAGTATACTAAGTATACAGAGGATGGTAGTAATATCTCCTTCCCCATCTTAAAAATTATTCTTGTTCTGTTGTTCCATTTGATTTTTTGTTTCCAAGCTTGGATAAGGTGCTTGTGCTAGGGATTTGGTGGCTCACAAGATCCTTTATCTTTGTTTGAAATGCAGTTGGGAATTATCTTACAGACATAGAAATAGAGTCCTTGCAATTTGAATTGGCTACAATTGAAGCTGCCACAAACAAGTTCTCAGATGAGAAGAAGATTGGCCAAGGTGGATTTGGAGCCGTTTATAAGGTTATTAACCTCTGAATGCAAATTACTATTACGTTTCTCTGCTAAAATTATGGAAATCTGTCTCATCTCCTGCTACTTTTTCAGGGTGTTCTCCCTAACGGACAGGAGATAGCAGTGAAGAGGTTGTCAGTAACCTCGTTGCAAGGTGCTTTGGAATTTAGAAATGAAGCTGCACTTGTAGCCAAGCTTCAACATAGAAATTTAGTGAGGCTATTGGGATTTTGCTTAGAGGGGCATGAGAAGATACTTGTCTATGAATATATCCCAAACAAAAGCCTCGACCACTTCCTATTTGGTTTGAATATTTTCACAACTCTTGTTGTTCTTTCGTATCTCTTAAATTTAGTCTTAATTTTATGCAAACAATTGATTGCCATAAACAATATAATAGGAGACCTCAAAAGCACGATTACTTTATAGTATTCAAGTGGTGTTATTATTAACTTGATGATTTGGTTTTGACAAATTTTGCAGATCATACAAAGAAAATAATGCTAGATTGGTCAAGACGCTACAAGATTATCATAGGGATTGCTCGAGGAATTCTTTATCTTCATGAAGATTCTCAATTAAGAATAATACATCGCGATCTGAAAGCTAGTAATGTTTTATTAGATGCTAATATGAACCCAAAGATTTCAGATTTCGGCATGGCAAAAATTTTTCAAGGTGATCAGACTCAAGTAAATACTGGAAGAATCGTTGGGACTTAGTAAGTTTTAACCAATTCTCTTGTCTCATCTTAAATAAGCAAGTGACTTACGGATAACTTGATTAATATTGCTATTTTGCAGTGGTTACATGTCTCCAGAATATGCAATGCATGGACAATTCTCTGTAAAATCAGATGTGTTTAGCTTTGGTGTCTTAGTTTTAGAGATTGTTAGTGGCAAGAAGAACACTGATTTTTACCAGTCACATCAAGCTGATGACCTCTTAAGCTATGTAAGTATAAAGTAATCAAATGTAACATCTTTCTTTCATTCTTTCACAATCAAAATCAGCTGAAATGCCTAGCAAAAATAGATTTTGCTGTGTAAAAATTAACAGATTCCAAACTTAAACACTGACTCCTTGTGTAACCACAGGCGTGGAAAAATTGGACAGAAAAAACACCTTTGGAGTTGTTGGATCCAACACTGAGAGGTTCTTATTCAAGAAATGAAGTCATAAGATGCATCCATATTGCTTTATTATGTGTTCAGGAGAATCCATTAGACAGACCTTCAATGGCAACTATAGCACTTATGTTGAACAGTTACTCTGTTACTCTGTCATTACCTCGACAGCCTGCATCTTTTATGCGAGGAAGAACACCAAACAGACTTAAAAATGGTGTTGATTCTGATCAATCTTCCTGTTCAATTCCATGGTCTGTAAATGAAGGTTCCATTACTGAAGTGTACCCCAGATGAAGTAACTCATCTTATGTAATCTTCCATCCAGTGTATGTTCAAATCTTATTCAAACTGTTTTTTATGATTTTGGTTTCATATATTTTTGAATACTCGTAAACCTCATGGTGGTTACACTTGCAGAACAGATAAAGCAGGATGCTCTTGGAGAGACTAAAATAATGTGCAATCTTAATCACTTTTTTCTTCACGAATGGGACCAAGTACTTGATTCTGCAGTAGAGATCACTTCGAGTTGTCACTCTGATGTAGCAGATTCCAAAAGCTGAGGACTTAACCTTCCTCTTCCTGTTGTGAACTTGTGATTGTTTCTATCTGAGAAATTTCTGAACCTTTTTGTTCTTGCGTATTACTGTAACAGAAATTCTTAGAGCTTCGAGAATAGCAGAGTAGCATGAGTCACTTAATGGAGCATGTTTTGCAATTTTGGTAATATTATCCAGAAGAATTTGTTATCTTGTATTATGTTTGGAAAGGCAAGAATTTGAAGAAAAGGAATGTATAATCATTGGTCTTTGCCTTTCCATTCTGCTTGACTTTTTTTGGCCTAAATTTTTTTTTGAAAAAAAATCAAGAATTGCCAAATTTCCATTTTTTGAGTCTCAAGTTATTAAAAAATATCGAAAATTGATTTAAACCTTGTCTACTATAGGATCCATGAAATAAAAAAATAAAAAAAGAATTTTCCCAGCAATAATACTCTTGAACAGATGTTTTATAGTGACTACGAGCCATTTGTTTTATTTGCAACAGTCATCTAATTTGAATTCTCTCACCATGATCGTACTAGCTATGTCAAGTTATGTATGTTTTATTATCTTTATTTTGAACTATTTAATAATTTTAAAATGTTTCTTGTTAAATTTTACACAATAAAAGAGTTCAATAACTAAAATTAGTAGCAAAATATAAAGGATTCAAATGACAAGCATTAAATTACATCAAAATTTGAATGAATTTTTAAATCATAGGCATGAAAATAATTTTTTAAAAACTTTTATATGACTAATTTAATTAATTTTGAATTAAAAATACCATAAGATAGTTAAAACAAATCACGAGAGTTAAGTGATATACGTTTTAAAAAATATTCAACAAGAGAGTAAATGGGATAACTTACAGTTGATAATTTATGGCATGTTTGAATACAATTTTTAAAATCTATTAAAATTTTATTTAAATAACTATTTTTAATAGAAAATAAAAAACAAAATATGTATTTTAAAAATAAATATACAAAATAATTAAAAGTAATTTTTTAAAATAAAAAATATAAAAAAAATAAATTTTTTATTAATAATATATATATATATATATATATATGTAAAAATAACAACTAATTAAAACACAGATTTGACAAGAAGATATTTTAGAGTTGATTTTCAATACTACTAATGGGATAGCCCAACTTCATAATAATAGTCAACAAAAGTTGCTTATTGACTCGGGTAAATGGGATCACCCCAACTTCATAATAGTCAACAAAAGTTGACTATTGACTCGTGTAAATTATGGTTTTTTCCATTATCTTGTTATCTGTCACAATTTAATTCAAAATGTGAAAGATTCAATACACGCCTGGCGAAAGGATCGTCTGTTATCTTATGCTTCTGTTATTCATTGCTGTCGGCTTCATCCTCGTCGTCCGATTCATCTTAGCATCTCCATGCTGCCACGTTGTGCTGGGTTTTTTTTTTGTTTCCAGACGTATGAAACACACCATTTCTGAGCGTCTCCAATGAACGGTCCAAAACGCACTGGAACTGGTATGCAGTAGCAGAACTAAATCTGCTTTTTTCACTCACTGATACTATTGAAATTGTAGATAAATGAGCTTCAAAAAGATATTTGTATTTCGAACTATTGTTTTACTGGTGGAAGGGAGTTAAGATCTCTCAATTCATGGTTTGGTCCTGTTGGTACATTAACACTATTACACCATAATCCACATCATAACATACTAGCTCAAGTGAGTCAGTTCTAGTACTTTGTGTAGTGAACAATTACAAAACGAGGCTGCCTTTTACATTTTTTTTCTTCTCATTTTATGTTTCACTAATATTTATGGTCTTACTTATTCTTGCATTTCTTATATATACACTTGGTTTATTACTAAGAACCATGTCTCTAATTTTTAGCAATAGTTGGCATAACTTTATATATACTATGCATCAATGTCTAAGGAATTTTACCCTACACTGAAACCATACTTAGAAATTCCAGCCAAGTAGTTTATTATTATTTTTTCAAAAATATTTTTATTGGATAACTTCCTATGCAGTTTGCTTATGCCTTTGCATACCACTATTACTGCATGCCCATCTAATTGGCTAAATAATTCTAGAATCGTCTTCTTTCCATTCTCTCTCCTTCATTTCCTCATGTTCTTTCAAAGTGCTTCTATCTGTATCTAGGATTGTTTGTTTCCACAGGTTGTTTACCATTCAAGCCAAGTTGATTCATTCCTTACTTGAACTTTTCATCAATAAACCAATAGATTCTTAGGTCTTTTTGTGAGAATGGATCAAATTGTTCCCAAATAAGTTTTTACTAAGAGGATTCATTACCATTGGTAGATCAAAATTAACAGTCAAGATTAGTGCAAAAATCAAGGAATTGAGTTATTAAATATTCAAATCAAAGGTAGTTTATTAGGTTATTTTTCTGTTGCATTGATATATCAAACAGTTTTTGTACTATAAATTGTGGATCCTTGTTTCCTACAATTTCATTTTTATAATGAATACTGCACTATCCATTGAAGGTATGCCTTTGACTTTGGAGATATATATATTCCTCATATGAGGTGTGTATCTGCTTTTTATCTATTGCTTTGAAATCATTATATCTATGTTGATTGAAGGTTACTTTTGTTTGAAGATTGATCTCGATAAAATAGATGAAAGGATGTTTCCTAAGGTGAAAGACTTAGAATTTGTAGACTGTATATTAGAGGAAGGTGAAATGCTATATATCCCACCAAAATGGTGGCACTATGTCTGCTCTCTAACTATCAGTTTCTCAGTTAGCTTTTAGTGGAGTGATGTTGAAAGTTTGGCTTCTTCTTGAAGTCTTATCACTCCTCTACCTCTCAATAATAATGGACCGAAAGAAGGCACCATGAAAGATTACATCCAACAGTAGAAGAACTTTAGAAGCAATCATTCAGTGGCGATGGTGGCTGCAACAGTGACGGTAGATGCACTTAAAGAGGGAGACGATATGCGCGATTGAATGAATGAAGGAGAAAAATGCCTTGGTGGTTTTCCTAAACGTATGAAACGGTGCATTTCATACGTCTGGAAACAAAAAAAATAGCCCAACGCAATATGGCAGAATGGGGACGCTCAGATGAATCGGACGGCGACGATAAAGTCGACAGCAAGGGACAACAGACGCATGGGACAGCAGGTGATCCTTTTGCACACGCCTGTAGATCCTCAACAGTCTGAGGACCTTGCTGTCCTCGACTATCGAGGCAAAACGATGTCTTATGATATCATTTTTTTTCAAAACATTTTAACTCAAAATACACCGTTTTGAGTAAGTGAAACTATGCGTTTCGAGATTTTTTTTTGGACACCTGCCAGTGGTAAAATGACGCCATTTTGGGAGAGAGAAAAAACGTGCCGTTTCATAAAAGTGAAACAACGCCGTTTTGGAGTACAAAAATGGTTTGTTTCAAGTTATGAAATTCCTTTCGCTCGGACACTAGAGCGACGACATTTTGAAGGAGGCCAAACGGTGCGTTTCGACCTTAATACTTTGCCCTAGACGCTTTACTGAGGATGCCATTCGCTTGCGGGAAGGGAAGGAGATCCAAAGGCTTGTGGCGAAGGGATCCTCGGTTGTTCTGTCACGTTCATCGGGCCGTTGCTTTGGGGGAGGCTGTTAGTCTTGGTTTCGTGCTTCACCGCTGCAGTGGTGGTGGCCGACAACCTTCTCCAACGCTGTTGGAAGCATGGTTTGTCATGCTACTTCTTTCTTTAATTTAAAGGCAATCCTCCTTTTTTTGAGTAATCGAAGATATCTTGATTGTGGGTCTGTTTAATAATTACAAAAGGATAGTCTTTTTTATTTGGAATTTATGTTTGAAAGGTACAAATTGATGTATTGTATTCTGAGCTCAGGATTTCTGTTTTTAATTCAAATTTCGTCTCTATTGGAAAAACAATTAAAAGAATTGCTTGCTTAATTTGCCTCTCCTTTATCTATGATGATCATGAAGAAATTTGAGTCCAATTCGTATTGATTCATTTGTTTTAGCTATTGAATACAGAGGACAGTTTATGAGTATTTGGCCTGGTGATTGATGTTTTTCTGTATTTATTGCCTTCTTTGGTTCTATTGTGGTTTATTAATTTAGGTTGCTGGCATGTGAACCTCATTTTGGCTTTGTTTTCAAATTTCCAACTCTCATTTTTATGTCATTGGCCTGATTCTGAGTTCTGGTGTTGCAGAGACAATTTGAATTATGTTAATCTTTCCAAACTGCTATATCTTTTTGTCAAAGTTTTCACTTGAATGCCTTATGTGCTAATGTCCTTTTTAACTCAGTTATGTTCACTGCTTTCTAATGGCGTGTTAGCATGCTAAACTCTGTATCAAGTGTCCCAAAGTGCTGGGGGCTGTCTATATTAATCTTGAACATGATTTTTGTGTTTTAAGGCATGTTTTTCAAGTCAATTTTTGTGTGATGAAGGTGCTGCTTGCTGCCTAGTTCTTTTAACTATGTTTGGGCATCCTAAGACATGTTTTTGAGTTAAATTTTGCATGCTTTAGGTTCTAGTTGCTGCCCTACTCTTTAGGTTAAGTTTTGGGGTGTCTTAAAGCACATTTTCAGGTTTAATTTGGTATGTTAAAGTGCCGGTTGCTGCTCAGTTCTTTTAGCCCATGCTTAGGTGTTTTAAACCTTCTTTTGGATATGCTAAGTTCTTATTTGATAATGCAACTGTTGGCAGTGGGTAGCTGTTCAGATTCGTTTTAAGTGTGATATTTGCATCTTAATTATCCTTTAGAGTAAAAATATTTGCATCTTAATTATTCTTTTTGTGAGCTTCAACTGGTGGTTCTTTCCTGCCATGTTCCAATGGTCATTGTCACAGTTTGTATGAAGTGATGCAACTCATTCTCTTCTGCACTTAGTGCCTCATCTCCGATAGCCTTTGGCATGCGTTTTCACCAGATTTCACATGTGAAATTAAAGTTTGATGCTGTCCAAATTTGCTGCTGTGTTTCCAATGTTTCTAGCATATAATCAAGCTTTGTTTTTCATATAAGAACATGTTTAAATGCTGTCCAACTCTTGTGGTCATGTTCTTGTGTTATAGAGCTTCTTCTAATGTGTTTTGGGTGTTGCCTTATTGTTTTAATGCTGGCCAATTTTTGTTAATCCTGTTTTGGATTTTTTTTTTGAGAGCTTATTTTAAGTTGTTTTGGGTGCTATTTTAGTGTTTACATATTGTCTTAGTTTTATTAAGGCTATTTTAGTACTGTGTGGTTTCTTCCAAGCCTGTAGGTGCTATTTGGAGAGTTCATGTGCTGTCAAATTTTATTTAGACTTGCTTTGGTGTTCTAGAGTTACACATAAGATGTCTAAAGTTCTGCTTTGGTGTTATGTGCAGTCTAATTTTCGTGAGGCGTATTTGGTTTTCTAAAAGTTTCTCTTAAGTGTTGAAAGTGCTATATTGTGCTATATGTTGTTGTGTTATATCTATGTTTCAGTAATTCTTGGACTCACTAATGTTGGCGCAGGAAGGAGCCATGTTTCAGTAATTCTTGGATTCGTTATCCCAATTGTTGCTGCAATAGTGCTTTTTGTGTTTGGCTTCTGTTCTTTTATGGGAAAAAAAGCCAGGAATATGATACTGTTTTGGAAGAAAACGGTAAGATTTGATTTATTAGTCTAAGTCCTTCTGGGCAATTAATTACTGGGCTTAAGCTTTTGTTCAAAGCTGCTTATTCTTTTTCTCTTTACAAAAAACACAGGATTTTTCTCAGCTATAGATGTGAGTGACAATTCAGACAGGAGAGACATGGCCTATAAACTTAATTTGCTTGATTTTGAAGGAAGCAACAGCCTTGGAAACGTACGAGTCAATAGAGAAAAGCTTTGTCAGCTGTATTATTCTTGAAATTCTCAATGACCACTGCAAAACATGCCCGCAAGAGGGCTTAGCGGTCACTCTACTGTCAATTAATTTCTGATTTATCGACTATTAATACACCAGGCAATTGTGATTGAACATATAAATATGTATTCTATGTGCATTTTATTTATGCGGAACTGTCTTATAAACCCAATTTATTTGTGAATTTATCTAATGGACTAAATTCATATATAATTTTTTATATATTTTTAGTGTCAAATTTTTTGATTAAAATAAAGTATGTAAATTTTTTTAAAAAAATAAATCTTAAACATGTGAATTTTTAGTAAGAGAAATGACAAACATAAAAATCTAATTTAGTAAAACCTCATCACTGTTGAGTGGAGCTCTGCACGCAATTGTGTTGTATAAATTGGATAAATGATATAGCAATTAGCATGGGCATGTTTTGGCAACAAAGAAAAGCTCATTATTTTTTTAAAATTATTTATATTTAGAAATATAAGTGTTTAATTAAAAAAATACTTCTAAGTACTAATAGCTGCTAGAAATTAAACCTTCAGTTTATATACTAAATTAAAAGTTAAAAAATAAATAATTTAAGCAAAATTATTTCTACCAAATATTTTGTACAACAATATCTTTAAATCTTCTTTTCAAAACCTTTTACAATATACTTTTAAAATATTTATTTTAAATTTATTTATTATATTGACAATAATAAATATTTATTTAAATATTATTAATTACAGAGCAAATTTATACAATTTTTTAATAATTTAACAGTTAAAAGTATTGTTATAAACTATTTAAATATAAATTACTTTTTAAATACTAATAAAATTATTTTTTAACCAAATTGATCAAATACAAATTATTTTATTATCACAATTTTTTTTCTAAAATTTCATGTAATAAAAATCAAATAAATTTTAACAATGAGATACAGTAACCTTTCATACAAAATATAAAAAGATTAAACTGAAATGCAATTCTTTATATTTTTATTATCAAAATTTTTAATTAAAATAAAATATATAAACAAAATTTTATCAATAATCATGTGAGAAATAAATTATAAAAGTCATGCACATAAAAAAAATTGATAAAAAAATATTTGCACATAGTTTTTTTAATGTAAAACATGGATATAGTAATATATATAATAAATATTTGAAGATTAGAATAAGAGTCCGTAGCTGGTACGTGTGCGCTTAGAATTAAGAAGACAGTATGCGACTATTGTAAGAAAAGAAGTAACAAGATAAGGGAGAGCAGGTGAGCGATTTGTACAAGTTTGAATTTGGGTTTGAAGTAATTGTTTTGTATTAAATTTCATAGAGGTAGTGTGTCGGTTCACAAGTCACAAGTCACAAGTCACAACACCAATCTCCATCACATCGTTTTATTATTTTAACAATTTTACTTTTTTGTTTTAGTCAATAACTCTGAGATAACTGTTAAGAGAAAAATGATGAGAAAATTATAAATTTAAGTGTGAATTATTAAAAATAAAATATATTAATTTAATTTTTAAACAATTAATTACTAATTAATTTTATCTTTTATTAATAAAATTAATTGACAATATACAATTATTAATAGATATTAATGAATTATTAATAAAAAATTTAATTTAATTTAATAATAAAAAATAAAAATATCAAAATTTAAAAATTAAAAACTGATAAAATATATTATTTTTATTTTTAGATATAATTTATAAATTTAATATATTTTATTTTATAAATTATACATTATAAAAACATAATAATTATATTTTGAAGTTAAATTTAATTTAATAGTTAACAATCAGTTCATTTTAATTAATATTATAAATTAAATTTTTATTATTTTATAAATAAAAATTAAATTAATTAAAAATATATCTTTTTCAAAGCTCAAATTGAAACTTATTTTTTTCAAAAATTAAATTAAAAAAATCATACATCTTCCAAAAACTTCATTAATTAACTCTGTATCTAATCGCCCAAAAATGCCGCAAGACTGCACGTGTACCGCAGCTTTGACTTCCGTGCTCATCCATTCTACTCGTCCTCGTCCATTACCAAATACGTGTATTCGAAGTGAGAGATATTTTATTATTTTAAATAAAATTCTAAATTTAAATTTCATGTATAAAATTTTTTTTATTAAAATAATTTTAATTTTATTATAAAATTTTTATTAATTTAAATTATATTATTTAAAATTTAATAATTATTTAAATACTGATAATTTTAACAAAAAAATATATCACTTATTTTATTTTTTAATTTTATTTATTTATTAGTTAATAATATTTAATAATATTTTTTATTTTTTTATATATAATTTATTAATATAAATAAAATTAATAAATATTATTAATTAATAAATCAATTTTATATATATATATGGACACACACATTACTGTCACTGACATAAATCATTTACGGTAAATAGATGCTGATAGTAATAGGTCCTTAAAGAAGAAAAATTAATGAATTAACTTATAGCAGATAATTTTTTTAAATAAAACATTTCAATTTACTCTTCTAAAATTTTTTAAAATAAAAATGATCCTTTCTTTAGATAAGTTTTCTTAATGAATAAATAAAAGTTGATGTGATTATTAATTTATAATTTAAATAAGATTAAAATATTATTTTGATCTCTTGTTTATAATAATTTTTTAATTTAATTTTTTATAAATTTTTTAATTATATTTCTTATAATTTAACTTTTTATCAATTTATTTTCTTTATATATATTATCTAAATAAATAATAATTTTAATTACTTAAATATTTAATGTTTACTAAATAATATTAAAAATTAACTTGCTGACAAACATCACTTTACGCTAGTTTTTGAAAGTTAAATGATTGTTAAAATCAATTTAAGACTATACCAAAATTTTGTTTAAATGACATCATTAATGGTTATTTAAGTTCATATTTATTATTAATTAGGGGAAATTTGTTTAACAAGGGTTTTGTTTTTTACTGTAAGAAAATTTTTGAACACCTAAATTGAAGAATTTTATTTTTAAAAAATTAAATTGAAAGAAGAGTAACATTTTAAAAATCAAATTGTTAATTTTCTCCTAACAATTATTATTATAAATTATTATTATAAATTATTTTCCAAAGTTCACCGTAAACCATGCTTTTAATTTATTATTGGTTAAAATGCAAAAAAAAAAATTTAATTATTGATCATGTTAAATAATCTTTATCAATTATAAAAATTAATCTAAACCTTTTAAACTTTATAATTTGTAAAAAAGAATTTTATTAATTTTTTATCTAAAATCTTAATAAAATATTAATATGTCAAAAAAATATTAAATTATGCCAAAATACAAAAGTCTTTCATAAACTTTGTGTATTGTGTAAAAAATTCTCATAAATTTTAACATTATACAAAAATATATCTAAACTTTAAACTTTGTGAAAAATAATTTTTTAAAATAATTTGACATATCTATCATCTATTAGTGTTTTAAATAAAAAAATTAACAAATTTTTTTACATAAATTAAAAAATTTAAAAAGATTTTAAATTAATTTTTATATTTAAGAAGAATTATTTTCACATAATTTGGTATTTTAACATTTATTATTATCATTTTATTTAAGAGCTAAAGTTCAATTTATGCAGCAAGTGCAAGAAAATTAATGCAATAATTAGAATCTCTTCTATATATATATATATAATACACATATCGATAAACTTTTGATATACGTATATGTCGTGTAAAACAAAAAATTTTGCAAGTGCAATCTACAATGACATAATAAATTAGGATTTTGTTATAAGAAGCTTGATCTCTCGTGACATTTAAGTTTCTTTTTTCTCCTTCGAAAAGAGAAAATAAAATACGATCTGTACATTATTTTACGTTTTTATTCTTTAAAATTGTTAAAATTAATTATAAAGATTTATATTAATATTTTCATATATTTATATACATATTTGTAATAAAAATTTTATTTTTTATTTAAAAAAATTAAAATTAAGAGTATTGTGTAATTTTTGTTTAATTCTTTCCGTAGGCAATCGTACTAAATTAATGATGCAGTACGCTTTGCCTCGAGCCATCGAATTTGACTCTGTAGTCTAAATCATCCTTTCGGGCAGGCTTTAACAGTTTCACTTCTTTCTCCATTGTCTCTGACGTTTTACACTTACTTGCCATTCTTCCCCTTAATTTCTTACGGGAATCTTCTAATACTTTTAACTTTCTTTTGGGTTGAATTGTTGAACTGAGAAAAAAAAAAGGTTTGTTATTAAATATTTTTAAACTAAATTTCTCTCTTGTGCAGTTATGCTGTGACATGTCACATAAGACTCAACTGCAAAATCTTTTTATCATAAAAATTACGGTTGATTTATTTTATTAAAAATATAATTCATTAAATATTTTTTAAAAAATTATAATTTTAATGTTATTTATTTTACTAAGAAGAATACATTTAATTTAGTTTAAAATTTTATATTTCTAACATAACTTATAATGATTATATATATAATCTTTCAATTGATTAAATTTTTTTAAAAAAATTATGTAATATATTTTTAAAAAGTTAACAAATAATTATTTTAACTTTATTCAAAAAAATTAGTAGTAATATATCTTTTAATTAAAAAAAATGGAGAAAACAACTTTTTATAGCATGAAGAAAGGTCAAGTGATTAAATATTTTTTCTAGAAAATAATTGATCTTAATTTTATATATTAAAAATTATATGATCGATTTTTAAAACAAATATTTATTTATATACTATATTTTTATTTAAGAAATATTTAAAAGAAAGCTTTTAACTAATTGTTTCCATAAATTTGTTCCAGAGGAACGAAAGTTCAGCCTTGTCTGGTATGAGAAAAGTCACAGGCAGTATTAGTATTAGCACTGCTTTTCTCACTGTTCTTAGCTTTCCTTTTGCTTAATCCCATCAACAATCAAACCCACTTCATATTTCATAATAGTCAATAAAGGTGCTATCTTGGTTTATGTCAACCATGGAATTGTTTCCATCTACCACAATTTAATACAGAACTGAGTGATTCAATCAATGGTGTACTGGGAGTAGTAGTTAATATCGATTATAGACTACCCTTTTCTGCAAGGTTGGAGCAAGAGAAATGTTCACCAACATGTCTCTCTTCGTACTTTTCTACCTCTTCGGATTTCTGAGCATCACCATTCAAGCAACTCCCATTTACAGCAGTCACGCATGTACAGACGCACCCACTTTCAAACCAAACAGTGCATATCAGGTCAATTTGAATCTCCTTCTCTCTTTCCTCACCTCCAATGCCTCCCTCCATGACGGTTTCTACCGTACCACCGTCGCTCCGTCAACTCCTTCCGCCACCAACGGCCTTTTCCTCTGCCGCGGCGACGCCACCCCCGTCGTATGCCAAGACTGCGTCGCCACCGCCGGCAAGGAGATACTACGCCGATGCCCAAACCAAACAGAGTCCATTATCTGGTACGATATGTGTCTGCTCCGTTACTCCAACCAGTCCTTCAACAACATCGTCCCTTCCGTGAACTTGGAGAATAACAGTAGCATAGGTAGCGCCGAACAGGGTCAGTTCGAGCAATCGTTGTCCAATATGTTGAATGATTTGACCACAAAAGCTAATTCCCAGACGGGGAAGAAGTTCGCTACCAAAGAAGTGAACTTTACATCGTCCCAAACGATGTACGGCCTGGTACAGTGTTACCCCGATTTGTCGACATTTGACTGTAATACGTGTTTGCAGAGTGCCATTGCAGCTTTGCCATCGTGCTGTAGTAATAGGAAGGGGGCAAGGGTTCTGCTTCCCTCATGTAATATCAGATATCAACTTTATCCATTTTACAATATAACCCTCACATCATCCTCTCCACCACCAATTCCTCCTTCTTCAGGTAATATACTCAACATTACGTTGTATTAGTTTCAATCAGAGTGAACTAACTTGAATTGATTTGCCTATTCTGTTCTGGATTAGTCGGCCTAATTTTTTATCTTTTTGCTTTAGTCTTTAAATATTGGTATAACCTGAATGCTGTATTGCCATCTAGAGTTTGGGAGAATAAAAGATGTGGGTCTCTCAAAGTTAAACTCATCAATTTGTATCAAGAATATTTGCATTTGCTTTATCTGATCACATAAGGAATTTGGAAAGTAGTTGCATGTCTCATAATGAGCAAGAGGGACTGTGTAATGGGTATATTTTGAAGTTACCATACTTTGTGCAGGAAAAAGCAATATCTCAATAGTTGTTGCCATTTTTATCCCCATTGTTGTTGCTCTGGCACTTTTCATTGCGGGATGTTATTTCCTGCGAAAGAGGGCAAGCAAGAAGTATACTACGTATACAGAGGATGGTAGTAATATCTCCTTCCCCATTTTAAAAATTGTTCTTGTTCTGTTGTTCCTTTTGATTTTTTGTTTCCAAGCTTCGATAAGGTGCTAGTGCTAGGAATTTGGTGGCTCACAAGATCCTTTATCTTTGTTTGAAATGTAGTTGGGAATTATCTTACAGACATAGAAATAGAGTCCTTGCAATTTGAATTGGCTACAATTGAAGCTGCCACAAACAAGTTCTCAGATGAGAAGAAGATTGGCCAAGGTGGATTTGGAGCCATTTATAAGGTAATTAACCTCTGAATGCAAATTACTATTATGTTTCTCTGCTAAAATTAAGGAAATCAGTCTAATCTCCTGCAACTTTTTCAGGGTGTTCTCCCTAAGGGACAGGAGATAGCAGTGAAGAGGTTGTCAGTAACCTCTTTGCAGGGTGCTTTGGAATTTAGAAATGAAGCTGCACTTGTAGCCAAGCTTCAACATAGAAATTTAGTGAGGCTATTGGGATTTTGCTTAGAGGGGCATGAGAAGATACTTGTCTATGAATATATCCCAAACAAAAGCCTTGACCACTTTCTATTTGGTTTGAATCTTTTCACAACTCTTGTCGTTCTTTCGTATCTCTTGAATTTAGTCTTAATTTTATGCAGACAATTGATTGCCATAAACAATATAATAGGAGACCTCAAAAGCACGATTACTTTATAGTATTCAAATGGTGTTATTATTAACTTGATGATTTGGTTTTGACAAATTTTGCAGATCATACAAAGAAAATAATGCTAGATTGGTCAAGACGCTACAAGATTATCATAGGGATTGTTCGAGGAATTCTTTATCTTCATGAAGATTCTCAATTAAGAATAATACATCGCGATCTGAAAGCTAGTAATGTTTTATTAGATGGTAATATGAACCCGAAGATTTCAGATTTTGGCATGGCAAAAATTTTTCAAGGTGATCAGACTCAAGTAAATACTGGAAGAATCGTTGGGACTTAGTAAGTCTTAACCAATTCTCTTGTCTCATCTTAAATATGCAAGTGACTGATGGATAACTTGATTAATATTGTTATTTTGCAGTGGTTACATGTCTCCAGAATATGCAATGTATGGACAATTATCTGTAAAATCAGATGTGTTTAGCTTTGGTATCTTAGTTTTAGAGATTGTTAGTGGTAAGAAGAACACTGATTTTTACCAGTCACATCAAGCTGATGACCTCTTAAGCTATGTAAGTATAAAGTAATCAAATGTCACATCTTTCTTTCATTCTTTCACAATCAAAATCAGCTGAAATGCCTAGCAAAAATAGATTTTGCTGCGTAAAAATTAACAGATTCCAAATTTAAACACTGACTCCTTGTGTAACCACAGGCATGGAAAAATTGGACAGAGAAAACACCTTTGGAGTTGTTGGATCCAACACTGAGAGGTTCGTATTCAAGAAATGAAGTCATAAGATGCATCCATATTGCTTTATTATGTGTTCAGGAGAATCCATTAGACAGACCTTCAATGGCAACTATAGCCCTTATGTTGTACAGTTACTCTGTTACTATGTCATTACCTCGACAGCCTGCATCTTTTATGCGAGGAAGAACACCGGACAGACTTAAAAATGGCATTGGTTCTGATAATCTTCCTGTTCAATTCCATGGTCTGTAAATGAAGGTTCCATTACTGAAGTGTACCCCAGATGAAGTAACTCATCTTATGTGATCGTCCATCCAGTGTATGTTCAATTCTTATTCAAACCATGTTTTATATGATTTTGGTTTCATATAGTTTTGAATACTTGTAAACCTCATGATGGTTACACTTGCAGAACAGAATGCAGGATGCTCTTGGAGAGACTAAGATAATGTGCAATCTTAATCACTTTCTTCTCCACGAATGGGACCAAGTACTTGATTCTGCAGTAGAAATCACTTCGAGTTGTCACTCTGATGTAGCAGATTCCAAAAGCTATGAGGACTTGACCTTCCTCTTCCTGTTGTGAACTTGTGATTGTTTCTATCTGAGAAATTTCTGAACCTTTTTGTTCATGTGTGTAACAGAAGTTCTTAGAGCTTTGAGAATAGCAGAGTAGCTTGAGTCACTTAATGGAGCATGTTTTGCAATTTTGGTAATATTATTCTGAAGAATTTGTTGTCTTGTATTATGTTTGGAAAGGCAAGAATTTGAAGAAAAGGAATGTATAGTCGTTGGTTTTTGCCTTTCCATTCTACTTGAATTTTTTAGGCATAATTTTTTTTTTGAAAAAAAAATCAAGAATTGCCAATTTTCCATTTTTTTAGTCTCAAATTAATAAAAAAAATCTCAAAAATTGATTGAAATCTTGTTTAGCATAGGGTCCGTGAAATAAAAAAAAAGAATTTTCTAAACAATAAAACTCTTGAACAAATATGTTTTATAGTGACTATGAGCCATTTGTTTTATTTGCAACAGTCATCAAGGTTGAATTCTTTCACCATGATCGTACTAGCTATTTCAAGTTATGTTTGTTTTATTACTTTTTTTTATCTTTATTTTGAACTATTTAATAATTTTAAAATGTTTCTTGTTAAATTGTACACAATAAAAGAGTTCAATAACTAAAATTAGTAGCAAACTATAAAGGATTCAAAGGACAAGCATTAAATTACATCAACTTTTGAATGAATTTTTAAATCGTAGGCATGAAAATGAATTTTTTTAAAACTTTTACATGGCTAATTTAATTAATTTTGAATTAAAAATACCATAAGATAGTTAAGCATTATTAAAACAAATCACATGAGAGTTAAGTGATATACGTTTAAAAAAAAAGTCAACAAGAGAGTAAATGGGATAACTTATAGTTGATAATTGATGGCATGTTTGAATACAATTTTTAAAATTTATTTAAAAAATTTATTTAAATAACTATTTTAATATAAAATAAAAATAAAATATGTATTTTGAAAATAAAAAATACAGAATAATTAAAAGTAGTTTTTTAAAACAAAAATATAAAAAATAAGTGTTTTATTAATATATATATATATGATAATAATATTAATACATATTCTTATAACTAATTAAAACACAGATTTGACAAGAAGATAAATTTAGAGTTGATTCCCAATCCTACTAGTGGGATAACCCAACTTCATAACAATAGTCAACAAAAGTTGCTTATTGACTCGGATAAATGGGATTACCCCAACTTCATAATGGTCAACAAAAGTTGACTATTGACTCATGTAAACGATGGTTTTTCCCATAATCTCGTTATCTGCCACAATTTAATTCAAAATGTGAAAGATTCAATACACTGCAACGGTGGAAGCAAGAGAAATATTGTTCGTGATCACTAACATGTCTATCTGTAAATTCTCTGCAACCCACTTCATACTTCTCTCTCTCTTGGGATTTCTGAGCTTCACAACTGAAGCAGCTCCCATTTACAGCAGTCACGTATGTACAAACGGAACCACATTCGAACCCAACTCTACATATCAAGCCAATTTGAACCTTCTTCTCTCTTCTCTCACCTCCAACGCCTCCCTCCACGACGGTTTCTACATCACCACCGTGTCTCCGGCATCTCCTTCTGCCATCGACGGTCTTTTCCTCTGCCGCGGCGACACCAACCCCGTCGTATGCCAAGAGTGCGTAACCGCCGCAGCCAGGGAGATACTATGGTTCTGCCCAAACCAATAACAGTCGATAATCTGGTACGATGTGTGTCTGCTTCGTTACTCCAACCAGTCCCTCAATCCCATCGTCCCTGCAGTGACGTTACCGAATAACGACAGCGTAGCCAGCTCCGAACGGGATGGGTTCGAGAACTTGTTGTCGACGATGTTGAATGATGTGACAGCAAAAGCTAATACTCAGACAGGGAAGAAGTTCGCGACGGAAGAAATGATATTGACGTCGTCGGAAACGTTATACGCCCTCGCACAGTGTACTCCCGACTTGTCCAATTCTGATTGTAATACATGTTTCAGAAGCGCCATTGCAGCTATCCCATCGTGCTGTAGTGGGAGTAAGGGAGCAAGGGTTCTGCTTCCTGCGTGTAATATTAGATATGAATTTTACCCATTTTATAGTGTAACCCACATATCATCCTCTACACTACTAGCTCCTCCTCCTTCAGGTAATGGCATTATATTAGCTTATTTTGTGTGATAAACTCATATGGTATACTTTGCACTTAAATGAAGAACAAACTATAATACTGATTGTTAAAATTACGGTATGTTGTGCAGCAAGTAGCAATATCTCAATAATTGTTGCGATTGTTGTCCCTATTATTGTTACTGTTGCACTTTTAGTTGTGGGTTGTTGTTTCCTGCGTAAGAGAGCAAGCAAGAAGTATAATACATTCACAGAGGATAGCAGTAATATCTCCTTCCCTATCTTAATAATTGAATTTGTTCTTTGATTGTTTGTTTCTAAGTTTGGATAAAGTGTTAGTACTTTGGTAGCTCACAGGTTCGTTTATCATTCTTTATACTGTAGTTGGGAGTGATCTTTCAGACTTAGAGTCTTTGCAATTTGATTTGGCAGCAATAGAAGCAGCAACAAACAGGTTCTCAGATGAGAAGAAGATTGGCCAAGGTGGATTTGGTTCAATTTATAAGGTAATTTAATTACCTCCTTAATGCAAATTGCCGTCATAATTCCCAGCTAAATAAAGAACTTGGTTTAATAACCATCATATTTTCAGGGCATTCTTCCTAACGGACAAGAGATAGCTGTGAAGAGGTTGTCAGTCACCTCGTTGCAGGGTGATTTGGCATATAGGAATGAAGCTGCTCTTGTGGCCAAGCTTCAACATAGAAGTTTAGTGAGGCTATTGGGATTTTGCTTGGAAGGCCAAGAGAAGATACTTGTCTATGAATGTATCCCAAACAAAAGCCTTGATCATTTTCTATTTGGTGAGAACTATTCAAAATTCTTCTAGTTCTTGGCATCTCCATAAATCTTGTCTTTTAACCAAATGATTGTCATGAGTATTCTGATACAAGACCTTGAAAATTGAGTTACTTCATAGTATTCACACAGTTATGACTAACCTAATAAATTGATTTTTGGAAAATTTTATAGATCCTCAAAAGAAAGGAGAGTTAGATTGGTCCAAACGTTACAAGATCATAATAGGAATTGCTCGATGAATTCTTTATCTTCATAAAGATTCTCAACTTAAAATAATATATTGTGATCTTAAAGTTAACAATATTTTGTTAGATGCCAAATGAATCCAAAAATTTCAGATTTTTGCATAGCAAGAATTTTTCAAGAAGATCAGACTCCAATAAATACAAGAAGGATAGTTGGGACTTTGTAAGTTTGAAGTCATTCTATTGTCTTTGGCTGGAGTTTTTCATTATTCTTTCTTCACTTGTGAATTAATAATGTTCTTTTTCAATAGTTACATGTCTCCAGAATATGCAATGCATGAATAATTTTCTGTAAAATCAGATGTTAAACTTTGGTGTCTTGATTTTGGAAATTATTAGTGGTAAGAAGAATAACGATTTTTATCAATCACATCATGCCAATGACCTCTTAAGCTATGTAAGTATAAAGTACCCCAAGTATAACATCTTTCATGTAGTATTTCACGATCAAAATCTACTACAATGCCTCCAAAAAGAAGGATTCTGGAGGATAAACAGACAGATTCCAAATTTGAACGCTTAACTATTTTTTCATAACCACAGGCTTGGAAAAATTGGAGAGAAAAAACTCCATTGGAGTTGTTGGATCCAACACTACAAGGTTCTTATTCAAGAAATGAAGTCATTAGATGCATTCATATTGCGTTATTATGTGTTCAAGAGAATCCATCTGACAGACCATCAATGGCCAATGTAGCACTAATGCTCTACAGTTATTCTGTTACTCTGTCATTACCTCGAAAACCACCTTCTTTACTTCATGGAAGAACACCGAAGAGGCTAAAAGATGGGTTCGATCCTGGTAAAACTCCTTGCTGAATTCTATGTTCTATAAACAACGCATCCATTACTGAAGTTTACCCATATGAAGCAACTCATCTTACGAAATCTTTCATTGTATGTTCAAATCTTTCTCAAACTGTAGTGTTATATGAATGTGGTTGATCACTTCTTTGATTCTATAATCGGTTTAGGAGTTCATATAACCCTAAATCCTTGTATACTTCCAGGCTGTTTGCACTTGCAAAACAAATAATGCAGGATGCTCTTGGATAGACTAAAAACCATGTGCAATCCCAATCACTTTGGCCAAAGTACCTGAGTCTCCAGACGAGATCACTTTTAGTTATCATTCTGATGTAGCAGAGTCCAGAAGATATGAAGCCCCCAAGATGAGGACTAAACCTTCCTCTTCTTTTGATTGCTTCTATTATTGAAAGGGCATTCTCTGATTGAATATCAGAACCCCTTTGTTCATGTATATAATTAGAATATAACTTCTTAGAGCTTTTAGAATAGCAGGGTAGCTTGAGTCACTTAATGGGGAATATTTTACAATTGTAGTAATATTATTCAAAAGAATTTGTTTTCTTATTGTAATAGTTTTGAAGAGAGACAGAGTTCAAAGGGAAGAAATGTTACTGCCCAACTATTGAGGTGGATAAATTTTCAGAACTTACACTTGGAAAATAGATCAACTATAAAGTAGTCTCTAGAAGACATAAGATGTAGAATTAAAAAAAGTCTGAATTCCAAAGAACGAATCTAGCTTGAGCTAGAGTAAATACGAACAGATTTCAACAATGATGAATTCTCTGTAAGTTTTTTGTAGACCTTGATAACTAAAAATTCAAAATCATTCATCATATGCAAGTGCTTTTCAACTGTTTTATGCCTTTATTGACTAATATTTCTTGTACAATTACTCCTTAACTACACCCAAAAAAAAACATTAGATAATTTAAAATAAGAACCTTTAAATGAGTAAAGCATAGATTAATTACTCGCGAACACCAAGAAACTCACTTTTATATTTTTCAATCATGAAAACGGATCAAATTATGGTGTCCTATTAATATGGCTAGTTGTTAATTTACTGATTCTGATTAGATTTGGCTCTTTGCAGCATTTATAATTTCAGGCTGGATGCTTTTGCTGAGCATCATTGAGAATAATGATCTGAAACCGTAGGTAACATCAACATAATCTCAACCATTTTGTTTCTTTAATCCTTCTTCCCCCCCCCCCCCCCACCCCCCGAAAATCACGCAACTTTATTCAGTAAACTGGCTGTTAAATGATGTTGATTCCAGAAAAAGAGAAGTCTACCAGATATAACAGGGAACTAAAGCAAGAACAAGAAGAAAACAACATCTCCAAACACTAAATAAGCAATGGATTTTTATGAGGGACAACGATAGCCTGTGTACTTTTATGCAGTTTTCCCCCCCTCGTGCTGCTCTAATTCATCATTTTCCACGAAACTTAAACTCATGAACTGACATTTACCCCACCTTCTTCCCCACTTTATATACGATAGAATTGTCAAGTTGTTTTCGATCAGTAAAACTTTGCTATATGACCCATGGGAGTTTCCATCAACTCTCCTATCAGAGTCACCATCACATTGGTTAGGCAAATAAATAAATGTAGAAAATTGTTATGAGTATTATCCAGAATCCTTATTCCAAGATGCTCACCTGCAAATACTCTGTAACCCCATATCTGCTTCTTTCTCTGTTTTGGTTGCTGAGCCTTGCAATTGCAAGCGAAGCCTCTCCGATTTACAGCGCTCATTACTGTACAAACGACACCGTTTTCCAACCAAACAGCACTTTCCATTCAAATCTGAAGGTGCTCCTATCTTCCCTTACCTCCAACGCCTCCCTCCCCAATGGCTTCTACAGAACCACCATCGCTCAGTACACTCCCAACGCCGTCGCCGGACTTTTCCTCTGCCGCGGCGACGTCAACGCCACCATCTGTCAAGGGTGCGTCTCTGCCGCCGCAAAGGACATAATACGCCGATGTCCTAACCAAACACAGTCATTAATCTGGTAGGATGCGTGTATGTTGCGTTACTCGAATAGTTCCTTCGACAACATAGTCCCCGCATTTAGCTTGAAGGGCGACAAGAACACCACCACCTTGAACCTGGATTTGTTCAATCAATTATTAGCGAGCTTGTTGAATGATTTGGCAACAAAAGCGGCGAATTCACCGTCAGAGAAAAAGTACGCTACCGGTGAGGTGAATATCACGAGCTCTGAGAAAGTGTACGGCCTAGCGCAGTGTGTGACCGACTTAACCAGCGAACAATGTAACGTGTGTTTCAGAAGCGCCATTGCATCTCTTCCGTTGTGCTGCAACGGAAGCGAAGGTGCAAAGATTCTGCTTCCGGGATGCAATGTTCGGTATGAAATGAGCCCTTTTTACAGTGTAACTCCAACATCTATTGAACCACGTGTTGCTCCTCCTTCTTCAGGTGATGTGCTGAACCAGTAGTTTAATAGGTCTTGTTTGGGAAGATGAGCTGGGGTTATTTCCTGAGACTTGTCTTTATTTTTCTCTTCTGGGTCTAAATTCCCTTTCCCCACGCCATCTTTAGAGCCCAAACTCACACTATACACAGTATAAATAGTGCTTTTTATTCCTCTTCTACGTTTTCACTTTCTTTTAATATAAATTTTACTTTTTGATATATATGTATATATATATTTTTTCCTCCACCCTGTCCCACTCTTTTCCAAATTCACAAGGAAGGCCCTAGTTAGTTTGGATTTTAGAACATTTACAGTTTAAAATTAATATATTTGATAAAAAGAAAAGACTCCCTAATTAAATCGGCCTTCATCTGTTTATAGTTCTGTCATAAAATAAGATAATTCAAAGAAAAATGACCAGAATGGTAAATCAATGTACATGCTTAAGGTTTTCCATTTCTGATATGTCCATTTTGCAGAATATTCTCATTGCTTAAGTTCCCTTGTTGATTCCGTTCAAATTGACGCTTAAATTTTCGACTTCGTTAAGTAACGTGAGAAAAGTCATAGGCAGTATAGCATCAGGGCTGAATTATTTTCCCTCCTCACTGCATACCTTCCCTTCCGTGATATACTTTTCTGCTCATGAATCACGTCACCCCAACGTGCCTTACTGACTAATTTCCAATGAGGAGTTTGCACCACATACTCGCCATCTACCACAATTTAATTCAAAATTTGAAAGATTCAATCCCCAATGAGCTGAGAGAATACAGTGCGAGGGTGGAAGCATGAGAATTATGGTTCACGATCACCACCATGTCTATCTGCAAATCCTCTGCAACCCACTTCATACTTCTCTCTCTATTGGGATTTCTGAGCTTCACAACTGAAGCAGCTCCAGCAGTCGGAACCACATCCGAACTCAACTCTACATATCAAGCCAATTTGAATCTTCTTCTCTTACCCTCACCTCCAACGCCTCCCTTCACGACGGTTTTTACAGCACCACCGTTTCTCCGGCATCTCCTTCTGCCATCAACGGCCTTTTCCTCTGCCGCGGCGATACCAACCCCGTCGCATGCCAAGAGTGCGTAACCTCCGCAGCCAAGGAGATACTACGGCTCTGCCCAAACCAAACAGAGTCCATAATCTGGTACGATGTGTGTCTGCTTCGTTACTCCAACCAGTCCCTCAATCCCCTCGTCCCTGCAGTGACGTTACCGAATAACGACAGTGTAGCCAGCTCCGAACAGGATGGGTTCGAGAACTTGTTGTCGACGATGTTGAATGATGTGACAGCAAAAGCTAATACTCAGACAGGGAAGAAGTTCGCGACGGAAGAAATGAATTTGACGTCGTCGGAAACGTTATACGCCCTCGCACAGTGTACTCCCGACTTGTCCAATTCTGATTGTAATACATGTTTCAGAAGCGCCATTGCAGCTATCCCATCGTGCTGTAGTGGGAGTAAGGGAGCAAGGGTTCTGCTTCCTGCGTGTAATATTAGATATGAATTTTACCCATTTTATAGTGTAACCCACATATCACCCTCTACACCACTAGCTCCTCCTCCTTCAGGTAATGACATTATATTAAGTCTCTTCAGGCCATTTAGTCTGAGCATTATTGTCAATTTTCATCAAAATATATAGAGAAAATCCCAAAAGATCAGTAAGAGCATATAGAATTAGAGTTATTGCAGTTTTAGCCCTTAGCTAGCTTGACAATACCATCTTTTATGACAGAAAGCAATCAGCTTTTTTCATCTATTTCTTTATAGTTAATTTTTTTTTTTTCATTTTCTGCTTAACCTGTGGTGCTTTAAAGTATGTTAACACCTAAACAGTTAAGTACTTCTATGCAGGAAAAAGCAATATCCCAATAATTGTAGCCATTGTTGTCCCTATTACTGTTTCGGTGGTGCTTTGCGTACTGGGCAGTTTTTGCTTAAAGAGGAGGCGAAGAAATAACTATGACACAGTTCTGCAAGATAGCAGTAATTGCATTTGTTTTGATGATTGTTCTATTTGTTTCCCTTGGAGTTTCTATATATATGTAAGTTTTTTCTTTGTTTTTACTGCAGTTAGGAATGAGTTGCCATTTACAGATTCTTTGCAATTTGACTTGGCTACGATTCAAGCTGCCACTAACAGTTTCTCTGATGAGAAGAAAATAGGCCAAGGTGGATTTGGTGCAGTCTATAAGGTAGTTTATTAATAAAAATGCAATCAAATTTTTTTCTGCAAAATTATGCAAATTGGTCAAATCTCAAACTTGTTTTCAGGGTGCCCTTTATAATGGACAAGAGATAGCTGTGAAGAGGCTATCAAGAAGCTCCTTGCAGGGTGCAATTGAATTCAGGAACGAGGTTGCACTTGTGGCACAGCTTCAACACAGAAATTTAGTTAGGCTGTTAGGATTTTGCTTCGAAGGACAAGAGAAGTTACTTGTCTATGAATACATCCCAAACACAAGCCTTGATCGCTTCCTTTTTGGTTTGGAAATTCAAAACTCTTCTGTCCTGTTTTTTAATATTTTTTATTGACTAATGGTTGCCTTGAGAACAATCATTTCAAAGTAGTTTTACCTTTTGCTTGACCCAAATAACTGCCTCATTGAAGGGTATTAGTGTTTATATATTTTAATTAATTCATCTGAAGAAGTCAGTTTTGTTAACTTGGACTTTTGCATTGTGCAAATTTGTAGATCCTGAAATGAAAATGTTGCTAGATTGGTCAAAACGTTACAAGATTATATTAGGGATCGTTCGAGGAATGCAATATCTTCATGAAGATTCTCGACTTAAAATAATACACCGTGATCTCAAGGCTAGCAATGTTCTGTTGGATGCTAATATGTACCCAAAGATTTCAGATTTTGGCATAGCAAAGATTTTCCATGAGGATCAAACTCAAGTAAATACAAGTACTAGAAGAATAGTTGGAACTTTGTAAGTCATAGACCATTCTATCATATCTTACAATGTAGATAAGTAGTGTATAACATAACTTTTAGTTGAAAGATTTCACTATAAACAAAAATAAATTCTCATTAATTGTTTAATCTATATATTTTTTTGTGTTGATATTGCTAATTTGCAGTAGTTATATGGCTCCTGAATATGCAATGCATGGAAAGTTTTCAGTGAAATCAGATGTGTTCAGTTTTGGTGTTTTAGTTTTGGAGATTGTTACAGGCAAGAAGAATTCTAACTTTCAATCAAACCAGGGAGATGATCTTTTAAGCTTTGTAAGTATACATTAAGTTGAATTGGACTAATTCTTAAGGCTTGACCATATATATATATATATATATATATATATATATATGTATGTATGTGATTGGATAGGGCCAATCCATACTGAACTTTCAGGACCTAATAATTTTTTTAAAGAAAAAAATATTTTTTAACTTTTAGCAGTTTATATACCTATTTTAAAGGTTAGTCTGTCAAAACTGAGCATTAACTTCTTGTTTACTACAGGCTTGGAAAAATTGGACAAACCGAACACCTTTGGAGTTGTTGGATCCAACACTAAGAGGTTCTTTTCCTAGAAACGAGGTCATTAGATGCATCCATATTGCTTTACTTTGCGTTCAAGAAAGTCCATCAGAAAGACCCTCAATGGCATCCATAGCACTTATGCTGAATAGTTATTCTGTTACACTGTCATTACCTCGACAACCACGAGGAAGAAGAACACCAAGTAAATTCAGACATGAACTTGATTCTGATCAGTCCACCAGCTCTACAATTCCACTGTCTATGAATGATGCATCAATTACCGAAGTATACCCACGATAAGAGGTTGTTATTTTAATTTGTCTAATTTAATATTGTATGTGTGTGTGTGTGTGTATTTGTTAATGTTACGTTATCAGACTTTGAGGTTACATAAGAATATATTATAATGTTGGTAACTGGTAAGTAATGAATCCTCCTTTCCCTCATCCCCTCCTCCCATACGGCTTCTTTCTAGTCCTCTTTTGGCTAACTTCCAATAAAATACTATACGAATCTTGTCTGATCCAAAAAAGAATATGATTCAAGTTTTCCTAAACATTTTTGTAACTAGTATCGTTTGGGTAATGATTCTGCTATGTTTCAAGAAGCGACATGTGACCAGATAATTGAGTAGTCATAACTAAATAAAAATAAAAAAACAAGAGATCAGTGA
The DNA here is from genome assembly GCA_031216115.1 of Senna siamea. NCBI lineage: Eukaryota > Viridiplantae > Streptophyta > Magnoliopsida > Fabales > Fabaceae > Senna > Senna siamea. Next base: position 3,216,395 of record CM062355.1, on the reverse strand, counting down.
ACAATGAAAAAAATAAAATAAAATTGCTTCATGCTATTTTTTTGGGCAGTAATACCATTTCCTTGAGAAGCGGCACTTTATTTAGTTTCTAATTGGTTTAATTTTAATTGACTTGGATCAATTTTTCTGCAGCTTTGGCAGTTCGTTGGAGTATCTCATTCATTGCAACATTAGCCACTTGGAGGTTGAAGCTGATAACCTCTCTGTTTCGAACTCCTTCAAGATTGCATCTGATTCATCTGCTTTGGACACTATTATGCAAAATTGTCACCAAATGGCTGACAGGTTTGAATTTTTTTGTGCTGGTCATGTGTATAGACAATATAACAGGGTAGCACATTATACAGCTAAGCACCTACATAGCAACTCACTGTCCATATGGTTTAATTCCTTTCTGATTTAGCTACATCTCATGTACAAACAGCCGTTTCTTTGAATGCATACATCCATAGACTTTTTTGAAAAAATTATACATGAATTCATTACGTGTTAAAAGTTGAGTGAGAAAAATATATATATTTGTACAGTTAAAATTAATAATTATAAAAAATATATATTATATTACAAAGATTTTTAAATTATATTGTTTTTAATTTTCTCTATTTTTCACTTGACCTATTCTGTGTGTTGTCTGTAACCACTTTATGGAAGGACAGGAAATAATTTGGGCCTTTTGCTTTGTGTAATAATAAGCAGGCCTCATCATTTTCTTAGTTGCCTTTTTTTGGGCCAAGATTTTCTTGGTTGCCTTGGTTTGGGCCTTTCATGCCGTAATGAAAATTGGACCCCAAAAAACAATAAAATATAGGACAAATTTCTGAATTTAAAATAATCAAAAATTTTTTAAAAATAACTTATCTACATATATATTTATAAAATATTTAAAAATTATATCAATTATATTATCTAAATTGAAAATATATACTCAACATAAAATTTTAATAATTTTATTGTTGCATAACTATCTAATAATTTTATTAATAGAATTAACATAAATAACATAATTTATACATATTTATTCTAATATAAAAAATTATATATATATATATTAACATAAAAATAAATTTTTAACTAATTTATTGAACGTATTAAATTCTAGGATAGTAATATATTTTTGAACTTAGACACTGACTCATAAAAGTTTTTTTAAAAAATAAATTATACTAAAAAAAGAACATGTTTCTTTCATATTTAAAATTTATAGAATATAAATATTTTGATTGCCCTACTCTACTTGTTTTGTTTATGTAAGATGTAGTGTTTTTCTCAATGATGAGAGAATTGACTATTTGGTTTGATTAAAAAATTATTGAATTGGTCATAATTTTATTCTAGTCAACTCACAAAATTAATTTAATAAAAAAATTAATTAAAAATTAAAAATTGATCAAAAATAAAATGAATTAGTCAAAATTAACCTATTTACTAGTTCAATCGATTTTAAAAAAATAATTTTTTTAATATATTTTTCAATCTTCTATAATAAAAAAACAAAGAAAAAATAGAATAAAAAAATAAAAAATGACAAAAAAAAAGATCAATGATTTATACATTATAACATGTTTAAATTTTTTAAATTGATAAATAGTTTATTAATTTGTTTAAAAAATATGATATATTTTATATTTATTTATTTTAATGTGATAAAATTATATAAAATACTTATAATTATATTTAATTATAATTTAAAATTAATATATAATATTAATATTAATTTAATTACGATTCGATCACAATTAAACTATTGAACTATAAATTAATATATTAATCAATTTAATGACTTATCTAATTTTTAAAATATTAATTTTTTTATAATATCAACATCTTATCACTTTAAGAGAAAATTATGATTTTAAATTATCTATATTTAAGAAATAATATATTTTTATATTAAAAAAATAAAAAAATATACATTGATAAAAATTTATTTTTTATCTCTATCTAAATATAAAAAAATATTATTTTTCAAAAGTTAAAAAATTTAGACCCAAAAACTATGTCAAGTTGAAGTTGGTAACTACTAACTAGTTCAACACGTAATCATTTTTTTTTCCTTTTCTTTTTCCTATTTCTCTGTTTTATTATTAATATAAAAGAGCTATAACATCTGGAAAGTAAGTAAAACAGAGAACAAGATAAGAATGAAATCCATCGTCGTATTTCCTTGGCACTTAAAATCATAAACTAAGAAGAAGTGACACTCAAATAAAGTGCCTTGACTATTATTTAACTGTTTTTATTTAAAAGATTAATATATTTTCATTTAGTTTATAATCTAAAAATTAAATCAAGACAAATTTTAATTTATTTTTTATTCAACTTGTATCCCATGAAGTTGACAAAACCAGATACCAACAGAGACGCCAATGGGGACTCGCTCAGTCGTCAACGACCAACGCCGCCAAACATCTCCAAGTGGCGTCTCTCTTTCAGATGTCAAAACTGAAAACCTTTACCTTTGAAATCTTTCATCGTCACTAAAAATCATGCCCATGGCTGTTCTCATTATTTTACATTTGAATTTCCATTACCTCAGAAATATTGAGGAAACTACAGAATCCTTTATTGTAATTCCAATATGTTTCTCATCAGAAACTCTTCTCTGCTTCTTCTTTCCCTTTATGGGTTTCTCTTCACCAGCTTCTTCGCAAGCCAAGTTTTTGGAGCTGCCGTTTATGATGGCCATTACTGCAAAAACGACTCGACGTATCAAGCCAACTCTACATTCCAACGCAATCTCCGCGTCCTCCTCTCTTCTCTCGTTTCCAACGCCTCCCTAGATGACGCCGGGTCCTACAATGGCGTCATGGGCTTCGGCACCACCGACGCCGTCAACGGTCACTTCCTCTGCCGCGGAGACCTCAGCATCTCCGCGTGCCACGACTGCGTCGCCGCCGCAGCCGATAAGATAATCCTCCAATGCCCTAACCAAACAGAGGCCGTGATCTGGTACGACGTGTGCACACTGCGTTTCACCAATAGTTACTTCCGATCCGATAGCTTGGTTCCCGGAATGAACGTGAAGAACGAGAGTAATGTCTCTAGCGCCGAATTTAACCAATTCAACCAGACGGTGTTCAGCTTGTTGGGTAATTTGAGTACGGAAGCCTCGAATTCGCAGACGAAGAAGAAGTTCGCGAAAGGGGAATCGAAGGTCACGAGCTCGATGACGGTGTACGGGCTAGCGCAGTGCTTGGCGGACTTGAACTCCGGACAGTGTGAGACGTGTTTGCAGAATGCCGCCGGAACGCTTCCGACGTGCTGTGGTGGAAGCCAAGGTGCGAGAGTTCTGCTTGCGTCCTGTAATGTCAGATACGAGTTGTTCCAATTCTACAATGAAACTACGTCGTCACCTCCTGCTTCTTCTGGTAATGAACCTTCACCATCAGATCAAACTGTGATATATAGGATTCCTCAATAATTTTGTGTGCTAGTTGTTAATTCCTTTGTTTAATTGATAAGCACCAGAATTTATCATCTTCGTTCGAACACGTAATATTGATCAAATTGACCAGAGTTTTCTGAAAATAGGCGAAATTTAAGGAAGAATACATTTTTGGAGAATTAGAGCATATAAACTGTTTGAGTTTTAGGGACTTCATGCGAGACTAATTATTCTAAGAAAATTAACTCTCATCTCATGCATATCAAGCACGAAGGACTTGATGGTATGAGAGAGATTTTATATTCATGAGTTTGTTGGTATTTTTTATAAATTGAGTGTTAAGGAAACAACTTTGCAATTTCTTTATGGTAATCTCATTCTTATATGCATGTGGAATAATTGCCAATTTGTTATAGATTTTGTATTTACTTTTTATGATTAGTTTCCTCTTTTTTAATTATCAAAGTTTTTTTTTCCTTTGCAATTATTTATGCAGGAAAGAAGAAATTTGGATCAGGAACAATTGCCATGATTGTTGTCCTTGTCCTTGTTTTAATAGTTCTCGTATGTTTAGGCTGCTATTTCCTGCTGCAAAGATCCAGGAAGAGTTATAGGACTATTTTAAGAGAAAACTGTAAGTAATGGGAGATAAAAAAAAAAAAAAAAAGATCATTCTCTTTAAATGATAGAAGAGGGTGAACAATTAGCATGCTTACTTAAAGAACTTTTTGTTGGTCCAGTTGGACAGGAAAGTGCCAATTTGGAGTCTTTGCTATTCAATTTGGCTACTGTGGAAGCTGCAACAAACAAGTTTTCGCACCAGAACAAGATAGGCCATGGTGGATTTGGAGAAGTTTACAAGGTGATGCAGTGTTTTTACAAGTATGCTATACTTGTTTTTCATTGTTTACTAAGATGTGTTACAATTTCAGGGTGTTCTTCCAGATGGAAGAGAAATAGCAGTGAAAAAGCTCTCAAAAAGTTCTGGACAAGGTTCAATTGAATTCAAGAATGAGATTTTCCTAATAGCCAAACTTCAGCATAGGAATCTAGTGGCATTACTCGGATTTTGCTTGGAAGCAGAAGAAAAAATGCTTATTTATGAATATGTTCCCAACAAAAGCCTTGATTATTTTTTATTTGGTAAATAATTTCTTTTATTATCTCTGTTATTCATTAAATCATGCGTTGATGGAAGCATTTCATTAATCTGATTCAACTTATTGAAAGAAAAATATTTACCTGTCTTCTTACTTGAGTGATTTATAATGGCTGACAGATTCCCAAAAGAGAAGACTATTGAATTGGGCTCAACTTTACAAAATCATAGACGGAATTGCACGAGGGATTCTTTATTTACATGAGTACTCAAGACTCAAAATTATACATCGTGATCTTAAACCTAGCAATGTATTACTAGACAACAATATGAATCCAAAAATTGCAGATTTTGGTTTGGCAAGGATGGTTGAAATAGACCAAGATCGAGGAAGCACAAAAAGAATAGTTGGAACATAGTAAGTTATTCTGAAACTTGATTGTCTTTTCATCTCCCCAATTTCCTTGTGATTTGCATTTGTTAGAAATAAAACTTAAGATAGCAGAGGACATATGTTAAACGTTAACTCATACAGCAACATTAAAAACTAAAAAGCTTTCACAGAATAAAGCGTTATAATTTCTAAAAAATAAAGATTAACTCTAATCATTCACCTAATTGTTAACATTTTGGGTTTGCTTTTTAAAAAAAATATTTTGACGTCCGGTTTGGAGCCTCATCATGCATAAATTACAAAAACCATTTGATTTTTCTTTTAGTGATAGTATTTTTTTTTCTTTGCAGCGGCTATATGTCTCCGGAATATGCAATGCATGGACAATTTTCTGAAAAGTCCGATGTCTTTAGTTTTGGAGTCATAACTTTGGAGGTAATCAGTGGAAAAAGGAATGCTCGTTCTCTTGAAACAAACAATGTTGATGACCTCTTAAGTCATGTAAGTATTGAACTATTGATTTCTAGTATTGTTTATATTCTTTTGTTATTGATCCAAGTATCATCATCTTCATTCATTGTATTGAAAAATGATAAAGAAGCAGAAAAAATAGTGACTGATACATAAATCTGATTCAATTTCAGACTTGGAGACACTGGAGGGATCAAACACTGTTAGAAATATTGGACCCAGATTTGAAGGAAGCTTGCCCACATGGCGAAGTCATTAGGTGCCTTCAACTTGGTCTATTATGCGTCCAAGAAAATCCAGATGATAGACCCACCATGGCAAAAATTGTTTCATATCTTAGCAGCCCTTCAACTGAATTACCAGTTCCTCGACATCCAGGATTTCTGATGCACAATGGAATAGTGATCAACATGGAAGCAGGGGAATCCAGTTCAGGCTCTAAATCATTATTCTCAGTGAATGATTTGACTATAAGCAGTTCATTCCCTCGGTAATAATAGGTTGATTTTTCTATAAATTATTATTTATTTATCAAATTTTGATGGAAAGAGCAAACTCTTCACTGAGTTTATAGACTATAGAGAAGTTATTAGTCCCTTCCCACACTACCCCACTTTGTACACAGAGTTTAACCTTTTTAAAGAATGTCTCCAGTTTTGGAAATACCAAAAGAAGTACTAACATGAACCCACATAAATGTCTTTTAGTTTTGATGTGCTGGTTTTTCATTTGAAAAAAACTTAAGTGTTATTTTTATATTTTTGTCATTAAATTTTTTTAATAAAAAATTAATACGTGTATAATTCATATAATTTATTTTTTATAATTAATTTAAAAATTTAATAACAAATATATAAAAAACTACATATAAATTTAGTCATATGTATTCTTCTTACATGGTGGTATGGTAGCCAAGTCAGTTTGAAAACGAGGGTGAAAGAGTTGGTCTGATGTGAGCGAAAGCATATCTTTCCAAGTAATTAAAAGAAAGGGTTTGTCTACAGACTCGACATCTCATTGGTTGCTTTATTCATTTATTTATTTTTAAGATTTTTTCCCTCCCTCCTCTTGAAGAGGAGAAAGGTAGAGTAAGGCTTTAGGGCTTAAGATTTAAGACTTCCTCTCTCTCGTAAACCTTCTCATATCATTTCCCTAAAAAAAAATTGAGGTCTGATTTATATTAAATAGCTTGAAAACTTAGAGGTCTTATTTGATTAATTTAATTATTTTTATATTAAATTTCAAAGTTTATTAAAATTTAAGAAAGAAAATAGCATAAAATACTTAGTGGTATAGCTGATTTGAAGCCAAACAATAGGAATTAAAGTTTTGCCTTTCCCATTGACTTCCACAATTTTTATTGCGTCTGCTTTGTTTTATAAATTTGTAAGTTCTTCGCTGACTCAATGACGAACATTTATAAAATATTTAAGAAAGGTGTTAATTCATTATTGGGAGTTTCATAAAAGCCAACTCCATGATGATTTTCTAGTCAAATTTACATTATTAAATTTAAATTCATGATATATATATATATATATATATGTTTAAGTTTTGAGTGCTAATGTAAATAAAGATCATGATATATATTTTTAAAATCATATTTAATATTTTGTAGGAAAAAATCCAATTTAATAATAAAAAAAATTTAGGTGTTGTTCTTATATTTTTGTCATCAAGTTTTTTAATTAAAAATTAATGTATATATACAACTTATTTTTTTTATAATTAATTTTTTTAAAAAAATTTATATATTTTATTTTGATTAAAGAATTTAATAAAAAAATAAAAACGACAATGTATAAGTTTTGTCTTTTAATAATATGTTTTTTTTAGAATGTTAGTAATAAATTAGTCAAATAAAAAAAATATATAAATATTTTTCGATTAGCAAGTTGCCTGAGATTAATAAAATCCTTCCTTCAACGCATGAATGTTGAACTTTAATGAAATGCAAAGATTACAATAGAAGGTTTTTTTTTCAAATAAAAAAAATAATCAATACTTTTACTGGGCGCATATTCTTAAATAAACATTTTATCATATTCTTCCAAGCAGAATCCTAGAAGCGCCACACGATTCTTGTGTTGAAGTTTGGTGTTCAGAATCTTTTGCAATTCTTTTTATTGCTATTTCTCATCCATTTGAAAAAAACACCTTCAAATTGTATCTCATCTTAGTTAACTATGAAAAACAAATATAGCTATACTAAGAGCCTAAAATACAGGCTAAAATATATATGTAAAAAATCTTTAAACTTTCAACTAATTAACAAATTTGACTTAATCCCTCAAACTTCTTATTTTGTGCACAAAATCTTTGTTAAATTTTTATTTAAAACTCTAATAAATTGGTGATACATGATAAAATCAGAGAATGTCAAAGCAAGTTTGTTAACTGTAAAGGGTTTTTTATATCAAGTTTAAGAAATTTTTTTTATATTTTGATCTTAAATTTATAACATAACAAGACTTTAACCTATGCGATGTATGATTTATTGAAAGGATATATCTATAAAGCATTTTAATCTAATAATATTATTATATTATATAAAATAATATCATAAACTAATGAGTAATACACTACCAAAAAAAAAATGACGTTTAGCGAACGCTCAGAACTAACTTTTAACAATAATTCTAATTGTTGTGAGACACCCTCTAACAACGATTGTCACAATCATTGTATGCGATTGTAGTTACTATTTAAACATGACTAACAACGGTTGCAACCGTCGCGAAAGGCTAATGGCAACGAAGATTCCCACCGTCACTAAAGCAAAGACGGTTGCAACCATAGGAAAAATCCACGAATTAGCGACGGTTATTGCACTTTACCTCCAATTATAACCGTAGCTATTGACCTTATTCTATCTTTTAGCTACGGTTAACCGTCACTATTTGAATTATTCCTTTTGTTTTTAGCCACAGTTCAACCGTAGCTAGTTCTCTCTTCATTTTTATTTTTGCTAGTTTCATTTGTTTCTACCTAATCAAGCATAGGACCATTGTACCTAAAAGGCATATGTGAAATTCAAACATAGAATCATATCTCGAATTATACCAAATAAACTTTAAAAGATAAAAATGCAAAGCTTCTAGATAAGGGACTTATTTTTGCAGGACCTTTCGGCACCTTATGACTAAGATTCTTGCTAGTGCTCGTAATTTTCTGGAAAAACTTTATGGAGATCATTGTTTTGATTAGGAAATTCAATTAATAAGTGTTATTATTCTTTTAACTTGCCCGTTGTTAGAATCAAAATCTGCTTGGCTAATAATTGCATTTCCTCCAATTTCAAATTCCAGTGAAGACGTGACAGTTTGCCCACTGCATTCAACTAGCCTCTTGTCTTCAAAATCTGCTAGCCTGAGCACCAGCGCAGCAAGCAGTATTATAAAAGCTTCATTTTTTTATTGCTTATTAGCATTAATAAATTAATTTATTTAAGCCCATGCCCATGGTAGGCCAATCCAACAAAAATCGTTCAGTTTTGTACTGTCACTCCGGTCTCATCAATCCAATATATATTTTCTTTCAGACTTCAGAGACCCCATAACCATTAGCGTTTAGTTCACATTACTCGAAGGAACGTTTAGGCATTTCTTTCCCACTATATTTTCTGAGACAAAGTCCAAGTTTAATTGCAGTTTGTTAACTATATATATATATATATATATATAAATATATTATATAAATATATATATATATATATATATAATCAAAGGAAAAAGGGAATTTGACTGAAGAAATCATCTTTGGGGTTCCCACCATTTCCCCATCAAGTTTTACATTGGTCCATATCAGCTACTATTTATGTCAACCCAGAATTTAGCATGTGCCATTGAAACTAAATGTGGCTTTGGTATATGAACTTGTGTAGAACGTTTCTTGTAATCTTGTAAAATTGGATTTAGAGCGGTCAAAATGGATGTAACTCATGGGTTGAGTTTTTATTTGAGTATAATAAATTTTATCCCTTTTAATTACACTTATATAATATATTACTCACTTAAATTTTGATTTACAATAAATTATCTCCATAAATTATTTAAAATATTAAAATTATATTAAAAAACTTACAATTTTTTTTAATCTTTTTTTACACATAATATAAAATTAAATTTGTTAAGAGAAGAAAAATAAATTATATGATAAAAACAGAGTTGTTAAATTTAACTTTAAAACTAAAAATTTTTAATATTTTAAATAGTTTAAGAGAATAATTTGTTATAAATCAAAATTTAAATAAATAATGTGTTATATAGATATAATTGAGAATAATAAAATATATTTTTTCTTTTTATTTTTCAACTTGGCTTCTTGGCTTCTTTAAGAAGAAATCGTAGGAAAACCCAAAATCATGTTCCTTCCTTCCATTCAATTCATTGCACGAGGCATTGAATAATGCAGAGACTTTTATGCTATAGAAGATAATCTGTTTGTGTATATGCCTAGTTCATAGTTCATTGTTTCAAAGAAAGAATTTAACAAAAATGGGCAACATATGATTTCTTCAAAAGCGGTGTCATCTCTGTGCCTCCTTGTCATAATACTCATATCTCATCAAGCCACTGCTCAGCAAGACTTCCTGAGTTATTACTGTAACAATGATAATATTAAATTTGATGGACCAAAATAAAGTTTTTGCCAAAACTAAAGTTACACAATCTTTTTTTAAAAAAAAATTCAACTCGAAAATAATAAGTCTGTACTTATTTATGAAATTATATAGTTTTGAAAATTTTTAATTATTTTAAAATTATATGTTACCATATAAGTAAAATGAAATATACATTGTAATATAAAAGTGAGAAGTTAAATGTATAGAAAGGAGTCAAATATTGCTTTTCTTTTTTAAAAACATAATAAAACTCTTACCATTTTTTTATCATTAAAAAATTATTGAAAAAATACGTTGATATGAAACGACACTATAAATATGTAGTGGATATGTATAAAAGCTTCATTTTTTTTATTGCTTATTACCACTAATACGTTGATTAAGCCTATGGTTGAACCCGTGTATGCAACAAAAATCCTCCGATTTTGTCTTCTACCACTCCGGTCTCAATCAAATATGTTTTGTTATTTCAGAGACACCGTTAGCTTCTATTTCACCATACTACAAGCAATGTTTAGCTATTTCTTTCCCACCAAATTTGCTGAGAAAAAGTCCAGCTTTGCGGTTCCCTAATTGACTATGTAAATAATCAAAGCAAATTAAGGTATTTGACCAAAGAATTCATCTTTGGGGCTTCAACAGTAATGTCAAAGATTAGTATGGCGAAGCGCGTAAAGGTGATCAAGAGCTGTTTCGTCAACCCAAAATTCACAATGGTACTTATTATATTGCTAAACTTGAGAAGGTTCCTGTAATTCTGTAATTAGTGCTTGTTCTAGAGGGAAAACTAAAACCATGATTTTTTCTTACTCCGATTCAATTCATTGCACAAGAAATAAATAATGCACCGACTTAAGTTTTTCCTTGAAGATAAACCGTTTCATGGTTGATTGTTTCAAAGAAGGTATTTCACAAAATTGGACTGCATACCATTCAATTGCCCGCCCTTCATAGCCCACCTCTTCTGCTTCAATCTTCCTTATGTTAGCTATTCCTGCAGAACAAGAACAAGAGCAATGGCTATGGTTTCTTCAGCAGTGCTTTTATTTATGTGCCTCCTTGTCATAGTACTCGTATCTCAAGCCACAGCTCAGCAAGACTTCCTGAGTTATAACTGTAACAATGATAAGGGTAACTACACTGCCGATAGTGCCTACCAGACCAACCTCAATACCCTTTTGTCCAATATCTCTTCCAATACACAAATTGACTATGGCTTCTACAACTTCTCTTATGGCCAAGACTCTGACAGAGTTAACGCTATAGCCTTATGCAGAGGAGATGTGACCCCTGATGCTTGCCGTATTTGCCTCAATGACTCCAGAGTCCTTCTCACGCGGCGGTGTCCAAATCAGAAGGAGGCAATTGGGTGGTATGATAATTGCATGCTACGCTACTCCAACCGCTCAATATTTGGCACGGTGGAAACTTCACCTCCCTTCTGTTTGCTTAATGTTAATAATGCGTCAGATGTGGATCAGTTCAATCAGGATCTGAGGAACTTGCTGGACAGCCTAAAAAGCAGAGCTGAATCAGGAGACTCACGACGTAAGTTTGCTACAGGAGATGCACAAGGTCCAGACTTTCAGACTCTATATGGTCTAGTGCAGTGTACACCTGATTTGTCTGCGCAACAATGCGGTGATTGCTTGGTTGAGGTTATCTCTAATCTCCCAGGCTGTTCTGGTGGCAAGATTGGTGGAAGATATGTAACACCAAGCTGTAACTATAGATATGAGAATTACCGCTTCTATAACCTTACCAATGATTCACCACCACCAGATGCCTCCTCCACAGAAGGTACCTGTCATGTTATGGTTAGATATGTTTTAACTTTTAATTACAAGCATCGAGTTTATGGCATCTATTCTAAGTAGGCTATGTCACTAATATATAATTGAACTTGAGCACATTTTTTCTTTGTGGGTGGATTTAAATCTTCTCCATCAGATAGAGGAGAAGGATAAGGATTGGTGAAAATTTAGCTACATGGTATCTGGATATGTAGGGTACAATAATTTCTTCTTCTTCTTCTTCTTTTATTTTTCATGTGGTTAGAATTGGTATCTTAATCTAATTATCCTCAATTCACAGAATGTCTTAATCATCATTTTTTTTTTCGCAGGAAATAGCAACACATCACGAACTGTCATTATTGCTATAGTTGTGCCAGTTGCTTCCGTCGCTGTCCTGCTGATCCTTGTTTGCATCTGTCTAAGAATGAGGAAGCGACGGAAATATATTAGAAATACAAGTAAGTCAAGATAGTTTAGTCTTAGGATTTGTTACTTTTCTAAGTTAGGCCTACACTCGTGCTGTGAAATTTAGATGTCTACGAAACACCATAAGGAACATCTTTCTGCACTAATATACGACATCAAATGATGAAGAGTAATTTTGTCAGTTTTAGTGAAAATAGACATTTTTATAACAAGATAACCACAAATAAACCAGACTAAGTTGGTTTTGCCCAAAAAATAAATCAGAGATTATGAAAAAAGAATCTGTTGTAAGTAAAAGTTAGTCCGAATGAGCAAATTACCCTTTGAAGTACTCATTTTTCCAAATTATTCACAGATGAAGTCGAAGCTGGCAGTGAAATTATGTCACCTGAGACATTGCAATTGGATTTTGCCACCGTCCTAGCTGCAACAAATAACTTTTCTGAAGCAAATAAGCTTGGACAAGGTGGATTTGGACCTGTTTACATGGTAAAGATAACAATGTTCCATTGAAACTTATGTTTCATCTTGGTCAAAATGCGGTATCCCATGATAGTTAACCCTGAATTACAAGCATCAAGCTCTCCTTTTTTTACAGGGCAAACTCATTGATGGACAAGAAATCGCCGTAAAAAGGTTGTCTATGAGTTCTTCCCAAGGAGATATAGAATTTAAGAATGAAGTATCGTTAGTGGCCCAGCTTCAACACCGAAATTTAGTTAGGCTGCTTGGTTTCTGCCTGGAAAATAAAGAGAGACTATTGGTCTATGAGTTTGTTCCCAATAAAAGCCTTGACTATTTCATTTTCGGTAAGTTAGAACTTCTACTTGATTGGATTGTACCTCTATTACTCCATTTCTATTCATTGTATTTCATAAATATTTTAATTAGTTTAAAAGATTACATGTTTGCTTGGGTTTGTAGATCCAATTAAACGTGCACAATTGTCTTGGGAAAGACGATACAAAATCATCAGTGGCATTGCTAGAGGTCTTCTTTACCTTCATGAGGATTCTCGCTTACGAATTATTCATCGTGATCTCAAAGCAAGTAACATTCTTTTGGATGCTGAGATGAATCCAAAGATATCAGATTTTGGCATGGCAAGACTAGTTAAAGTGGACGAAACTCAAGGCAATACAAGTAGAATAGTTGGAACCTTGTAAGTATTAGAATATGCTAGAGCTAATAAGTTATTCGACTCTTTGTCTTTAACCAAAGAACTAGTAGTAAATCTTCAAAATGAAAATAAAGAAAGCTATTCATTTGTGTCTAATTAAACTCATTCATATTGACATTTAGTGGATATATGGCACCTGAATATGCACTGCACGGACAATTCTCAGTGAAGACAGATGTTTTTAGTTTTGGTGTACTGGTTCTAGAGATTGTAAGTGGCCGAAAAAATAGTGGTGCTTTTCAAGGGGAGAATGTGGAGGATCTACTCAGCTCTGTAAGTGTGCCTTCTTTGCATTATTCGTCTTACCTTTCTTTTAAAGGATGGAATTAGAATGTTTTGTGTAACTGTTATTAGTCCACATATTAGAAGTAAGAAACTGATAGTTTCTGCTATCTACAGGCATGGAAAAACTGGAGGGAAGGAACAATCGAAACTATTGTTGATGCTGCGATTAGTGATGGTTCAAGAAATGAAATAATGAGATGCATCCAAATTGGGCTGCTTTGCGTTCAAGAAAATATAGCTGACAGACCCACCATGGCTTCAGTTGACCTCATGCTTAACAGCTACTCTGTCACTTTTCCATTGCCCTCCCAACCTGCTTCATATATGAATAGTGGAAATTTTTCTTACAGCAGGTCAGGAAAGTATAATTCAGAGGCTACAAGATCAGGTGAATCAAAAAATCAATCTCTTCAAGCATCATCAGATGAAGCTTCAATCACACAGCCATTTCCTCGTTAAATTTTAGTCTGACAGAGGATGTACTACCCATTTATTAGTGATTTACTGTCTAGACTCTACCAAGAATAAGAGAATGTTGCAGTTTTCTATGTACATTGATATATATAATACTAGACCGGCTAAACATGATTAAGATTCGTTTTTTATTTGTCCTACTTCAGTTCACTTGTATAAAAGGAAAAGTTTCTCTCTGTCTGTTTCTCTCAGCCATTAAGAAATCATTTTAAATCATAAAATCATTTCAGTAAGAATTTCATAAAGATTGTATTCTAGGCAATTTCCATAACAGAAGCTCCATAATTTGGAGCCAAGGGTCTCAGCTCCATAACAGAAGGTTTTGCTAATGGAATGTATTTTAAGCTTCTTCAAAATAAAACAAGTTCCCCTCATGCATTCACTAATACTGCAGCTGCACAATACAGTTCAGATCTCTATGTGCATGCGTGATCTATTAATACATTTACATGTAAAGCATAGTAAGTTGATACTTAATCTTATAAATTTACCCCATGGAACCAAATTGTGATATATTAAAATGGGTAATTATAACTTCGGTACCCAAATTTTAAAACAGAATACTTTATATCTATTTAAACTATTACAAAGGTAAAAATATTACATATAAGTTAAAACTAAAGTTATTAAAACCATATGATTGTGAGGTGATACCTTATGTTATTCTCTCCCACATAATTTCTAGCATGCATTTCTCTCAAATTTTCAATTTTTCTTAAGTCAGTTTTAACTGATTATTTTTACTTTTTTTGGTGGTTTAGGGAAGCAAAATGCTGCATTTTAAAATTCAAATATCAAAGTAACCAATAAAGATATAAAAGAATGGCATTATTATTAGTGCACTTGAAAGTTTACAAGGAAATCACTATTGGGTTTTACATGGTTCTCCTCACCGACCCCTGCATTGTTCAGATCAAAAGGATAAAAATAATGTATCTTTAAGATATTTCAGTATAAAATATATAAAAAAATTCATTTATCTACCTCATCCAGTATCTCATGCTACTCTGACTAGGGACATCTCATCCTATCCCCATCTTCATCACTATGGTTTCTTCAACACTACTTTCATATCTCTATCTCCTTGTCACTTTCATGTCTCTGTGGAAATCCCAGCCAGACTTCATATATGATAGGATCCTTCACCAGTGACAGTAGGAAATAGTGCAAAGGAAAAACAAGGACTATAAGTAGAATTCAGCAATAATTCAGCAGGATTATAGCAATGACTCTCCTACTCAATGTCTGCCAATTCTATAGACATTACAGAAGGAAAATTCAGAACGAAAATAACGGAAACAAATGTTTGGCTTTCGAGAGGCCTGGCTCTCTCCCACTCTAACTGTCTTGATTCTTTTTTTCCTCCCTTTCACTCATGGCTATCTTCCACTTAAAACTTGCCCACACTGAGCTGGAGTTAGTTATGAATTATTGAATTCCTATTATGCCCTTTTCTTTTGTAATAAACCTTAATCACCTTTTCTTTTGAATTTATCCTAAACCCTAAACCCTCACCTCTATCCCTTCTACTATAGGTTGTGAGTATTTTAGGCCCATCAATATACCACAAATGTATCGTCAATGAATCATGTAAATGTAGAGACACCAAGATGAAGTGAATCTAGAAGTGACCTTTCTGAGGTAACAGAGAATGAGGTTGAGGCTTCAATTACTAAGCCATCTCCTCGTTAGATTTTAGTGACACAGGTGACAGAGATAAGTGTCAATTACTGATTATAGCAAGAAATTACTTGTGCTTGCTGTTTATCAATAAAATGGAAGTACACACACACACACACACACATATATATATAACTTCATACATTTAAAGGTGAAAGCCATTGATTTAGTTTTTGTGCTAAATTAGAGGAGTTTCATACTGCATTGTGAAAACAGGACAGGAATTAGTTTTAACAAGTTGGTGCTGTAATGGAAACACAGTAATTGTTCTTTTTCTTTTGAAAAAAATAAATCTATAAACAGAATTACTAACCTGTTCTTGTATAATATAAATAGAGAAAAGAACGAATAATGATTCAATATGAATTAAAGTTAAGAGCATTCATAAGTTATTTTTCTAATGTATTTAATATTAATTTTGTTAGCATTTTCATTTTTCATTACTAAGTACCAAATATACCTTACAATTGTGGGACATTTTGAAATTTTGATATTTTTTAATTGCACAAATAAGAAAAATTTAACACTGGATATTCCATAGCTTTTTACATGACCCAAAAGCTGAGTTGTGGTGAGATATTTTTTATTAAAAAAATATTAGCTGCAGTTTTTTTTTTTTTTGTTATTAGGTTCTTTAATTAAAAATTGATATGTGTATTATTTATATAACTTATCTATCTTATAATTAATTTTTTTAAAAAAAATCTCATATAATTTATTTTTATTGAAGAACTTAATAATAAAAAAAAATTTACATGAGTCTAATCCTATACTTTCAACACTGAAATGTTTATTTATTGTTGCTGAAACTTTTAAATTTTAGTGGCAAGATTATTAGGGTAATTTTCTTTTTTTTTTTTTACTGGTGGACAGGATTAAACTCAGCGGATTCTGAATATTTTAATTGAAGATTAATCATTAGCCAACTCTAAAGCGAATTAATGTTGTGGATGCATAGAAATTTTCATTTTAGTCCTCCACCACTCACGTGCGTCTCATTAAACCAAGAATTACCTGTTGATTAATTTCGTAGACTTTTCCGCGTTTATTGCACTTCCATTAGAAGGAAAATTAGGTGCAAGTCAAAATACATTCGAGATTTGACGCAGCAAATCATCTTTGAACTTCGAAGTTCACACGGTTTGCACGCACAAGTCATCTTTGTTCAACGCAAAACTCACACTGTGCTTAAGGTAAAACTTATTTAGTTGAATTATGTACGTAAAGGAATATTGACAACACCTTTGAATTCTTACAATGGAATGTCGGCATGCCACTTTCAAATGCACGTAACAAAACCAGCCACATATACATCCAAAATAGGCGTCGACCATCTTATAATCATAAACTTCAATCTAAATATATAATATATCTCATAAGTCACTCATTAATTTGCAAGCTCTATTCCCAAAATAAACAACAGAGACAAGGCTAGCAAGGCAATATGCCTATGGTCTCTTCAACAGTACCACTATTTCCATTCTTGTGTGTCCTTGTAACACTCACATCCCAAGCTACTGCCCAGCCAAACTTCCTGTACCATTTGTGTGTCAACAATAAAGGCAACTACACAACTAACAGCAACTACCACGCGAACCTCAATACACTTTTGTCCAACATTATCTCTTCCGACACAGACACAGAAACAGAGTACTATGGCTTCTTCAATTCCTCATACGGCCAATCCGCCGACCGAGTCAACGCCATCGCGCTGTGCCGAGGGGACGTGAGCCCACGCGCTTGCCGCGCTTGCCTCAACGACTCAAGACTCCTGCTCACGCGCCTATGTCCGAACCGGAAGGAGGCAATCGGGTGGTACGACCACTGCATGTTACGCTACTCCTACCGCTCCATATTTCAGCATAAGGAAACAGACCCTGGCTTCTATTCATTGGGGCAGAAGAGTAATTACGATGGAAATGAAGTGAATGGCGTTGTTAGAGAGTTACTAGAGAGTTTGAGAAGCAAAGCTGCGAGTGGTGATTCTCGTCGTAAATTTAGTGTGGGGATGGCAAGGTTAAATAGACATGAAACTGTGTATGGGCACGTGCAGTGCACGCCTGATTTGACAGAGGAAGTGTGCAGTGATTGCTTGAGTATGGTGATCAGCTCGGATATCCCAAGGTGTTGTGGAGGGAGCACAAGTGTGAGACTGGGAAGACCAAGTTGCAATGTTAGGTTCGATACAATCCCTTACTATGATCTTACATACGTACCACTGCCACCATTGTTGCCACCACCAGCATCTCCTCCTCCTTCATCCACGGATATGGTGTCTCAAGAAGGTGCGTGATATATCACTCTCATCGTTATTTATATTTAGTATATTGAATAGTCTTTAAAATAAAAGAATGCTTATAAAAAATAAAAATAAGTTAATTTTTGAAATGGGTGGACTATAATTAGATAAAACAGGATGTTTGATCAACTTTTTTATGAAAGAGAAGCTGATTTTTTTTTTTGAAAAAATATTTATGTTGAAAATTTTAATTAAGTTATGGACAATAAAGTGTTTATATGCCTATGCATATGTATAGCCACTCACATAAATATTATATATATACATGTATGTTTAGTCGTCAATCCTTAAATTGACCAAGATAATAGTTTTGTTGGCTATACCTGAGAAGTCTTCCATTAACACCATTGACTTCGGTGGTTGACATAATTAGTAAATAAACCTATGAAGTCTTCTCTCCTTATTCTCATTAATTTATTGATAGGCCTTTTGCTAAAATTATATTTATCTTTTTTATTTAAAAAATTTATATTCTCCTCCGTTGAAAAAAAAAACTACAAATTTATCTATTTTAATTAAAATGTCCTTTATAATAATATTAATTTTTTAAAAAATTTAAATTATCATAAAAATATTTTAAAAGTATTATTTTATTATTATTTATTTTAAGTTCAAATTAATAGTTAATTTATTTAAATTTTTTAGACTAATCAAATAAATATTTAATTATATAAAAAATATTTTGATCAAAATATGTAAAATTATATATTTTTTATCTCTAAAGACAAGAATGTAGATTTTTTTAAAAAAAAAGTGTAATTTTCCGCTTGCTAAAATGATACCAATAGCATCCTTTAGGCTCCAAAATTAATTATGTATAGTATTTTATGGTCCTAAAGAAAGTAGAGTATTGGTGTGCCTGAGCACTCTGCTTGGAATTGTTCTGGTTTTTGCAGGAAATAACAACTCACCTCGGACAGTACTCGTCATTGCCATACTAGTGCCTATTGTGGCCTTTCTTGTATTGCTCATCCTTGTCTGCTTATATTTAAGAGTGAAGAAGCCAACAATATATTTTAAAAGTAAGCTCAAGTTATTTCCCTAACTTTACACTCTGGGCTGGCCTATGGTAGTAATAAAGAAGTTATATAAATAATTGAGTCAATGACATAATTTAGAATAGTTTCTACATTATTGACGAAAAAAAAGAGAATAATTTCTAAATCAACATACCAAACAAAGTGCACTGAGTTTGAGTCTCATTGATGAATCTCACTTTGTTTGAGTTCATTTCTCAGGTCAAACTGAAGCTGATGATAAAAATAAAGATAGCGACAAGTTTCTTTTCGACTTTCAAACCATCAAAGTCGCTACAGATGACTTTTCAAATGCAAATAAACTCGGACAAGGCGGATTTGGACTTGTTTACAAGGTAGGATTCATAAATATATATAGCACCTCTTTTATCTAAATTCAGTTTTCATAGGTAGCTAGCTGGCTAAGAATGTCATGTACCAAAACGCTGATATATAAGTTTTCAGGGAAGGATGCCCAATGGACAAGAAATTGCTATAAAAAGGTTGTCAAAGAATTCAGGACAAGGAGACATAGAATTTAAGAATGAAGTGTTGTTTCTAACAAAGCTGCAACATCGAAATTTAGTTAGGCTACTCGGTTGTTGTTTGGAAGGAGGAGAAAGACTACTTGTTTATGAGTTTCTTCGCAATAAAAGCCTTGATTACTTCCTATTTGGTAATATATATGCGAAACTAGCTTGTACAATTGATTGGACATAGTTGGAAAGATTATGAGGGATCATATGTAATTTGTTTGAGAATATGCAGATCCAATTAAGCGTATGCATCTAGATTGGCAAACACGTTACAAGATTGTCCAAGGAATAGCTAGAAGTCTTCTTTATCTTCATGTAGACTCTCAATTGCGCATTATTCATCGTGATCTCAAAGCAAGTAACATACTCTTAGATGAAGAGATGAACCCTAAAATATCAGACTTTGGCATGGCAAAACTGTTTATTGTGGATCAAACTCAAGTTCAAACAAATAAGATTGCTGGAACCTAGTAAGTGCCACAATATTATATTACTAGAGGCCTAAAGCTTATTAATTTGTCTACTAATCTAGGTCTTGGAACGACAATTAATTTATATTTTTTTTCTATGGATTTTATACATTTTGATTAATTTGCAGTGGATATATGGCACCAGAATATGCATTACATGGACAATTTTCAGTGAAGTCAGATATCTTTAGTTTTGGTGTATTAGTTCTAGAAATTATAAGTGGACAGAAAAATAATGGCATTTTTCATGGGGAGTATGTAGAGCATCTAATAAGCTTTGTAAGTTAGCTTCATGCTTCCTTTTAACTATCAATATTCTTCATCACCTTATGAATTATGTAGAACAAAAAAAAATCATCTAATACATATCTTTCATTGACCAAATTCTTGCAGGCATGGAAAAATTGGAGGGAAGGGACACTCTCGAAGATTGTAGATCCAACATTGGATTATGCTAATTCAAGAAATGAAATAATGAGATGCATTCAAATTGGACTATTGTGTGTTCAAAAGAATGTTGTTGATAGACCAAATATGGCTTCTGTAGCACAAATGCTTGATAGTTACTCTTTCCGGCTTCCAATACCCAAGAAACCTGCATATTATGTTCATAGTAGCAGGTTATCAGATAATGAATCAGAGGAAGTTATTAAGTCAGTGCATGAAGCCTCAATTACTGAGATATTTCCTCGCTAGATTAATTTTCAAAGGGAAGAGGTGGTCCAGCTCCAGCGTAAGCACCAATTACAGAACTACATTAATTCAATTATAGCAAGAAAAATGTTTCAACTTTTGAAATATGGTTAACGTTAAGTTAATTAAAAGTTTTAATTTGTATATTAATTCAAAAATAAAACTGTTGTAAGTTTTCATTCTTCTCTCATTGTGATTCATAACTCGTACATCAATTTAAATTTCGAGATTATATATTTTGTATATAAAAAGAGGATTAAGAAAATACTATTTGTAGGCTACAAAACTAATGTCTCCATACATTTTACTCCCTGGTTAGATTTTCTTGTCTTGTAACACTGGACACGGTAGGTTACAACCTCTTCCAAATTTTAAGTTTTTATCACAATGTTATTTCATCTTTAGGTATGCTTAAATCTTGCATCAACTACATTTTATACCATTTTAATAGGAATTATGGTGGAAATTTAATAGGAAATTAATTTTCTCAAGCATTGGTAGAGTTTTTGTTTCGATTCAATTCAATTATACCAACAAGGGTTGAGTATTCTAGCATAAAGGAGTTAATCTTTTCAAACTTGGATAAATTAAAATTTAAAATTTTTATTAAAAGAAAGAATGCTAACCAACAATGCTTCGAATATAAGATTGCCCATAAAAGGATACTTTTTGAAAAATCAAAATTGGACTATTTTCAGGACTTGAAGGCAAAGATGGTGTGCGAGGTTGAAAAGCTAGAGGACTTTTAATCAAGGCACATCATAACATATAACTTGAGAATTATTTGCTTTTTTTATCATATTTTTCTTCGACGCATACATTCTCCTCAGTCACCTTTGCACTGGTCAAACGTGGACTTGTGTAGCTGTGTTCTCTACAGCATTGTCAATTCTCAGTTCACACAAGTTGAACAACATTGCATCAAACAAGCATGCTCAACCATAGAAGTTCACGTCTCTTAATCTTCATTCACGTATACGTCACCCACATGGTTATACTTAATTCCTTCAAAACTGCTATCATTATTCTTCCTCTCCTTCTCACATCCCAAGCCGCTTTTAGCTTCACAGCCAAGCTTCCTGTACCATCTTTGTATCAACGTTAATAATGGCAATTACAGTACTGTGCTAATAGCTCCTACCATAACCACACGCAACTTGACTTTGGCTTCTATAATTTCTCTTTCGGCAAAAATCCTTACAAATTCAACCCTTTTCAAAATGGTTCTATGTTTTTTTTTGTCCAAACATATGTCAATGTACATATATATGACCGATTTTTATAAAAATATATATAGCGATTAAGAGCTCTTTTCAAGATAGGATTAATCTAGATTCAAGATATATATATATATAGAGATTTACAAAGATCACCAAAAAGATGACAAATTTTTCCAAGAACTTTTACAAAACCGACATTCTATTTGGTTGGCTTGTAAGATTATTTAGTTTCTTGCATGCTTCCATTAAAAGTAATCTTATTCCAAATATAAGGTGTGAGCAAATTCAATTTTATTTAATTCAAACTGAGCCGGTCTCAATCGATAAAAAAATAATTAATTAATTAGATTGATTTGATGAAATTTTGACCAAGTCTAATTTTGGATGATATTCAAACCAAATCGATTAAAAAAATAATATTTTAATTTTTTATATATTATACATTAATTATAAATATTAAATATATTGAGCATTATGATTTGTCTATTAAGTTGTCTTGAATTAATTTTAATGTTAATATTTTTAATTAAAAGTGCATATTTTCATAGTTATGATTGAAAAATTATTTAATATTAAAATATATAATTTTTAAAAAAAAATTAATCATCCAACTCTATTTAAATTGATTATAGTTCATTTGAATTAAATTGAATGAGACAACATAAATTGGATGAATTGGATCAGTTCAATTGAATAATAAAACAAAACTAAATTGATCTAATTCAATACTTACTCTACCAAATATTATTGAATGTTGAACATAAATATTTTTTTAACAAAAATTTAAATTTTAGTTCATGGCATTAAAAAATACTATCACATTGCGCTAGATGTAACCGGTATTGTCGACTTGTAAATAGGTTGTAAATAAGTTGAATTTCATGCAGCATGATTTAATACTATCACATCACTTTTTAATGCAATTGATGTTTTCCATTATTTTAAATAAATCAAAGTTTTAAAATAACTTCGTGCTGCACGATTTACAACTCAGATAAATAGAGTAAATTACAGTCTTATTATCTGAGAAATGATGAAAATTGAAATTATACTTTATTTTATTTTATTTTAAAAATTTATAATTTCTTTTGTTGAGAGATAAAAAAATTATAATTTTACCATTTTGACTGAAATATTCTTAATAATAATATTAAATTTTTTAAAATTATATTTTATAAATTATTATATTTTAAAATTATTATTTATTTTGAGATAAAAAATATAGAGTTAATTTATTTTAAAATAAAAAATTGCTTTTATTGGTTAAAATGTTTAATTATATCAATAATAGATATTAGAATATTTAGTTAAAATATGTGAAATTTTATTTTTATCTATTAAAATTAATTATAAATTTTTTAAATAGATTAAAAATAGTATAACTTTAACATTTATAACAAAATAAATTTATAATTAAGAGATAGATTATGGAGTTTGAACTCTTAATTATGAAATTGTTTTAAATTTATAATAAATAATATTTTATTACTGCCGAGTATAAATTCAATGGACAACACACGGACACAAAATGAGATTCACTGACTTGCATCTCATGCACATAACTACGCAATCTGTAAATGAAGTCTTTTCAAATCACAGAATTCATTAATTTTGTGGGTCAGGATAACAATTCCCACATTAAAATAATAAATCCAAAACTTTAGGCGTCAATCTGATTAGAAAAAATGGCACTTGCAGATAAATTTGTCTTCTGAAAATATCCTTATTATTTTAAATAAATTTTTTGTTTGCAGAAAATTTTTAAAATTAATTAAAATTTTACAATAAAAATTTGGAATAAATTGACAGTTTTTTGGTAAGATTTTGGAGTACATGGCCAATTTGTGAGTAAAACGTTGGAAAAAAAACAGTAATTTGTGAGAAAAAAATATATAACAGACATTAGTGAGATTTCGTCTATCAAAATAATGCCATTAATAATTAGAAAAAGCAAATTAAAACATTGTTTTAAGTTGAAAAAAACTAATATGATACAAATTAAACTTAAGAAATTTATATGAAAAGTCGAAGGCCAAAGTTAAGAAATCACTATAATATTTTTTCCTAAAATATATTTTTTGTGATTTTCTATATTCACTCTATAATCTTTCTTACCAACATCACACTGTTTCTTTTATTTTACACATATGTTTTGTTAAATATAATTATATTCAAGATATTGTTAAATATAAAAATATGAACACTTTGTTTAAATAAAAATTTAAACTTTAATTGGTTATAATATACAAAATTAATAACTCTAAACTTTGTTGGTCGCATTTTTGAATTTGATAGTTAGAGCTTGATGCTTGATGCTAGATACTGACATAGCTGGAATATCTTCTTCTTGAATGCTTGATAATTTTAAATAAGCAAGCGGAATCAAAACGGAAATTAAATGAAGCCGAAATTTATTATATATTGCAGATCAACGAACTTGTGTATATGGGCTCGGTGATAAATGCTAACTTGGCTGGGACATCATCTTCTTACTTCCTTTTCATGTTTGTTGATTTTTTTTTTTTTTGGGTTTTTACGGCAAAATTAATGTAATAACTAATAACTACTGAAAAATGAGAAAAATGATTTAATTTTAAATTATAAATTTCGAGTCATCCTATAGTCATTTATTTGTAGTTTGTAGTATATATGCTTCATTTTGTGTACAAAATTTGATTTATTAAATTAATATTTAATAACTAACAAGTAACTGATAAAGATAGTAAATACTTTATTTTTTAAATAAAATATACTATTTAAGTCATGTGTATTAAAAAAATTGTTGAAAATCTATTTCTATTACGAGACTTTCAAACTCAAAGTAATTAAAATTAAGAAATTTGCCATTAATTATAATTAGTTAAATTATTTTTAAATTTTAATTTCATTTCTATTGTTTGAAATTTTACAATGTAAGTCTTTATAATTATAAAAATTATCAATTTAATTCTTGCTGTTAAACTTTTGATGGCCAACTAAGTACGATTGTATATACATAATTCAAACTAAGTATAGAAAAAGAAATCACATAATGAAGAATTTCATCTATATAACTAAATGTATGCTAGATTTTAAAACATAATGAATTGTCAATTATGTTAAATAATTAAAAGAATGAATTCAACTTTTAAAAGATCGACTTCTTCTTTTATTTTAAAAATAAAAACTAATAAAAAAATACCATCAAAAGATCGAGCCTCAAAAGCTAGGCCTTTCTGTAGTCTTCTCTTAACATGTATATGTTGAATTAGAAAGTAAAGATAGAGATTCATTCACAGGGAAAATGAGAGCTAAATTATTAAACATAGTAATTTAAGATTTAGAGGGCCTACTTCCATCCAGCTGGGCAAGTTGAATTGTTGAAAGCGAATTTTGATGAGTGAGATTGACACTGACAGGCTGATATTATATATCTCAGAAGAAGAGCTAAATGATAATTTGAACATACCTCTACCTCGTATATATATATATATATAGAGAGAGAGAGAGAGAGAGATCAAGGAAGTATATATACAATTATATAGAGAACTGCAGAGATGGGGATGAAGAAGGAGATGGAGGAAGAAATCAGAAAGACATTGATAAGGGAACAGAAGAAGGTGACTAATGGGAGTGATGAGCGTGCAAGAAATGGGCATGGACAACCATGGATGGTGTACTTGAGTACACTTGTTGTAGTCTGCGGCTCCTATGAATCTGGAGCTTGTGTGAGTACTTACATTAATTCAAAAACAAGAAGAAACAACTCTAAACAGAAAATGGACATGTTTTGTCTGTCTCTGTGACGTATGATTATTTGTTTGTTTGTTTCCGGACTGGTTATTCATCGCCTGTTCAAGATGCTATCATAAAGGATCTCAATCTGACTTTATCACAGGTAAGTGATGATGATGTTATTAGCAAAGTGAAAATGCATAAAGGGTAGTAAGTAAAAGTAATCATTGTGTTTTATTTTTGCTTTCTGTAGTATTCAATATTTGGCTCTATCTTGACTTTTGGGGCGATGATTGGTGCAATTACTAGCGGGCCCATTGCAGATTTGATTGGGCGTAAAGGGGTAATATTGTCTTGTGACTGTTTTTTGAGTTACACCTATCACAACAATTCAGAGATTAAACTAGAATGTGTATATATGCACTATGCACGCAATGAGAATGTCAAGTGTTTCTTGTATTGCAGGCTAGCTGGTTATTTACTTCTCCAAGGTTTTTGTTATCAATACTTACTAATATACTCTTGTGTTCTTTCACCTACTAATATTGGATTCATATCTTTTGAAGTACATATTTTATAAAGTGTTCAAATACATTATATTTACAAATTAACTAGTAAGCGGGTTAATGTGTAAAAATAGTACAATTCATCACTTTATAAAATACGCACTTCAGATGATTCGTTCTTAATAATATTACATGTACTTCTCCAATTTATATATAGCCTAATACCATATATACCCCAATAGGGGCCATGGCCATTGGACATTGGGAGGCTAGCAACAGGATATGGAATGGGAGTCTTTCCTATGTGGTATTTATGTTTTAGCTCTTTTTAATACAATGAAACTTAAATTTTCGATTTATATATATAAGATTCTTACTAGATCTTTGATGACAACAAGGTTCCTGTGTTCATAGCAGAGATTGCACCAACTGATCTCCGAGGAAGGCTGACTACTCTAAATCAGGTAGGTAGTTTTAGTAACAATTGTCACACTAAGAATATCTAAGTACCTGAAAAATACAGTAAAAGTGACATCTAACTTTTGTGTTTTTGTGGTTGCTGCAGTTCATGATTGGTACTGCAGCGTCTATGTCATATATTCTTGGAACAGTAATTTCATGGAGGGCTTTAGCATTATCTGGTGCAGTTTCTGCTCGGTTTTGAATTCACTTTTAACAGGAAAAATGGGAGAAGATATCATATGTACACAATTAGAATTTCCTGTGCCATACTGCTTTTTGGTCTCACTAGGGAAGTGATTGCAATTCAGGCCTTGTTCCCTGTGCTGTACTGCTCTTTGGTCTCTTCTTCATTCCAGAGTCTCCTAGATGGCTGGTAACAGAAGGATTTTAAATTTTAATTTTAATGTTAATATGAACCAAGATGCATGACATATATAGACTATAACCAAATGATGATTGCAGGCAAAGATTGGACGAGAAAATGATTTTCTAGCTTCATTGCAAAAACTTCGGGGGCAAGGATGCTGATATTTCTGATGAGGCAGAAGAAATTCAGGTGTCTAAAGTCTAAGATAAGAGTTTATGACTTAAGAAAAAAAGAATCACAATGTCAAAGACCGGAGGCATTCTGAGTGAAAATAATGCAATTAAGTGTAATTTTATGTTATGTCCCTTCTTCACAGGATTACATAACCACTCTGGATCGACTTCCAAAACCCAAGCTGCTGGAATTGTTTCAGACAAGATACTTGCGCTCCCTCACTCTAACAACCCCTCTTCTTAATCTAACTTTGGATTATAAAGGCAAAAGCACGTTTTTGGTTTCTAAAATTTGGGTTGATTTTCAATTTCGTTTTCAAAATTTTTTTGATATCAATTTCATATCTAAACTTTGTTTTTTGTCTCAATTTCATCCAAATTCTTGGTGACATTCAAGTTAGTAATAAAAAAATGTGATTTGTCGATCATGATTAAACTATCCTAATATTTGACCTAATTTCATGACCTAAGTGCAAAAAACACTGTACTTTTATTGTTTTTTTTTCAAAAGATTACAAATAAGATCGTCCATTTCATTCTGGGGTGATGACAGGATCGTACCATCCGAGTCTATTTTTTATGCTTTTCCTCGGGGCCTAGATAAGTAATGGAATTGATAGACAAATTCATAGACATAGGTAGTGTAACATCCCAATCCTATAGCCTTTCTTTATGAAATAATTTCTTAAATAAAGTAATTAGCTGTAAGATTGATATGTTATCCTTACCTTTGTCCTTAATTTTTAATCCGAGTAAAATTTTTCTTATTCCAATATTACTCATCTATTAATTAAATTAGGTTTGGGATCAATTACTCGGTATTACATTCATACAATACGCAGCGGCAAAACTAAATAATTAATCAGATTTAGTTACAACGTCCTAAATAAAACTTGCATATATTTGCATCTATTATCATTTTTATACATTGTTACACACATATTTCAGGATATGTTTAGTGATTGTCGTATATTAAGGGTAGGGAGGCAACAACCCTGCCACTCGAACCCTCTTTCTGTCAAAATTTACACTTTCACCTATCCCGACATATATATATGCCCATTTTACTATATACATCCAAACATTTTGTTTATCCTTATTTTATTTCCAAAATATAAAGAAATCAGGATAAAATGGGTTAATTCTTACATGTTAGCATTATATTCAAAACATATCTATCTATCCACCCTACTAAGGGTGAACTATTACGATAATCACCACATAAACTCCTTAGACAACGTTGATTATTTCCAAAAAGGGAATTCCCACCTACACTGTGTCCACTTCGATCCCCGCCAAATATTTAAGCATCTGATACATGTCAGATATAATCATGAGAATATTATCTCATTAGTTAAGCAATTTTCTTAATTTCATAAAACATCTAACATATACCACTATATTACTACGGAAAAACATTTCTTCTTTAAATTTATGCAATGTAAATATAAATAAATTATATGAACTTATGTAGCATCCAGTCATTTCAGCAATTAAACTATAATTTATAATTAAAACATAAATCAATAAAAATTAATTTATAGCAACTCATTCACAAGGAATACATCTCAATCATTTCTTGACCTTTTGAAGCCATCACCTAGTGCCTTTCACCTCAGGGATTCATTTACTACGTTTATCCCTTAGGTGTTTCCTTTAGTGCCATTACCATAAGGGATATTTTAGTACCGTTTCATCTCTTAGATATTCATTTAGTGTCATTTGATACCACTTCACCATAAGGGGTATTTCAGTGTCATTCCTCCCTTAGGTGTTCATTTAGTGTCATAATCCACATTATCACAATATAACATTACCACAACGTCATTTAGGACCATTAAACACACCACATAAATTTGGCATTTACATCCTCATGCCATTAGCATCAATCAATACATATATATATTCATCAAACTTTAATGCCATAAATGGTGCCATTCATTTTAGCATCTACAAGCTATCTATTTAAATATCATATTTTTTTTGTGCCAACACAAATTGCATCAAGTACACCTTTCATTATTTTATCCTTTCTCTTTAAATTTTCTGTCAAAATTTATTAATCATAGCTTCTTTTCCATTAAATGATGGAACTTGAATTCTTCTTAAAAGAAGAAATAAATTCATTCAGCCTTAGGAAGGGAGAAAAGCAACTCAGGCATATTCATACAAAATATAACCTTTATTTCACCCTTCTTGATTTTTTCTTCAAATATTCTTTTCATACCAATTCAAGGAAATCATTGGGCCATCATGATTTTAATGCTGCCCATTTATTTAACACTCATTTTGCAACATTTTGCAGCATTCTACAGTAACTTACAGCAGAATTTTACAGCAATTTACAGTTTTACAACATTTCACAACAACTTACAGCAGTATATTACAGCACATACAGTTTTACAGCAACCTACAACAACTTACAGCAGTATTTTACAGCACAAAACAGTTTTACAGCAACTTACAGCAGCATTTTATAGTACAAAACAGTTTTACAGCAACATACAGCAACTTACAGCAGCATTTTACAACACAAAACAGTTTTACAACAACCTACAACAACTTACAGCATCATTTTACAGCACAAAACAGTTTTACAGCAACATACAGCAACTTACAGCAGCATTTTACAGCACAAAACACTTTTACAACAACCTACAGCAACTTACAGCAGTATTTTACAGCACATAACAGTTTTACAGCAACCCACAGCAGCATTTTACAGCACAAAACAGTTTTACAGCAACTTACAGCAGCATTTTACAGCACAAAACAGCAACCTACAGCAACTTACAGCAGTGATATCTTGGCCAATTTTCCAGCAAACAGGGGAGAATACATTTTCAATTCCTTTCTTTCTCTTCAAGAGTTGTTTCATCATTTTTCTTACATACAACACCACAATATCATACTATATTTAGAACACACCATTGGCAACTTAATCATCATTCATCATCAAGAAAATATTACTGTCGATGGATGCAACATAATTATAAATCTCATGAAACAAGCTCAATCATACCTTACAACTAACACAAATTCACATATTCACTCATATAAATGTATTGCAACAAGGTTTCAAGCTTAAAATGGAGTGGAGAGAAAATTTGTTACTGTTCATCATCTTGAAGATAATTGACAAATTCCATGAAAATCACCATGAAACCAAGAATAAATGCTAGAAAGTTGCTTAACTACCTTGCTTTTCCAATGCAAATGATGTTTTCTTCAAGTTTTATGAAAATTTTCTTCTTCCTCTTCCTTCCCCTGCGTCTTCTTCGTATGGCTGAGTTTATCCTCTTGTGTGCTGCATTTTTGCTGAGAAAGAAGGAGGAAGAAGACTTTTAAACACAAATTTAAAATACCCAATGTGTCCTTTTTGTAAATTTACCCTTCGACTCTTCATTTTTCTTGTCTCTTCTTTCTTTTTTCATTCTTTTTGGACATAGAGGTCTCCTAATTGGGTAAACAAAATTATGAAATATATGGAATAAAATGGTCATCCTATTTGTGTGAAAAAATGACAATTTTATCCTTTGGGATAAAATTACCATTTTGCCCTTTTTAGTTAAAATGACCGTTTTATCCTTCTCTTGCTTCAAAATTTTGAGGAAAATTTCTTAAGAAAATTTTCTCCAATTTTCTTAACTAAAATAATAATCTTATTTCTTAGGTAAAATTACAATTTTACCCTTTGGGCAAAATTACCATTTTGCCCCTAGTTAAAATTTGACTGTTTTATCCCCGTTTTCCCTTTTTTAAAATTTCCAAGGAGGTTTTAGTCAAATCTTTAATCAAAAATCACAAAATTTTAACATCTAAAACATCCTTAGAGATTTTAAAAAAGTGCAGATATTATAGGTAGGATAGGAGAACTGATAAAGGGAATAGAATGATGATAGAGATCAGATCAACTATTTGACTATTGATTTCTTTTTTTAGACCTTCAGGATAAAGTTCAGACAAAAAACAAAGTTTAGAGACAAAATTGATAAAAAAAATAAGACTTCAAAAACAAAATTGACAAAGACTCCTAACTTTATGGACAAAAAACATTCTTTTACCCCAATTATAAATCTACAATATTAATTGATTCTATTGTAGTTTCACTTTACTTTCCTAAAAGGTAAACAAATAATTATTTTGGAGCTAACAACCTGACAGGAATTGGGCTAATGATCTGCCAACAATTTGGGGGAATCAATGGAATTTGCTTTTATGTCAGCAGTATTTATGAACTAGCAGGTACTGTAACATTTGGTGCAACTGTATTTCTGGCAGTGAAAGCAAAGCATGTTAGATTCTGACATTGTTTTCCGTTATGTATATCTGTAGCAGGATTTCCTTCCAGCATAGGAAATGTAACACATGCTATTCTTCAGGTTTGCAATTCTAACTTCACCAATTTCTGTGCAAAATTTGATAATTATGTTTCCCATGAACAAATTCATCCTAATTTTTATTTTGCAGATTGTGGTCACTGGCATTTGAGCAGCCTTGATAGATAAGGCTGGAAGGAAGCCCCTCTTACTGGTAAGTTAATCC
The DNA here is from genome assembly GCA_031216115.1 of Senna siamea. Taxonomy (NCBI): domain Eukaryota; kingdom Viridiplantae; phylum Streptophyta; class Magnoliopsida; order Fabales; family Fabaceae; genus Senna; species Senna siamea. Next base: position 3,184,580 of record CM062355.1, on the reverse strand, counting down.
AGCACATAAATAACATTTTCACCATCAAATTATTGCTTTTTTGATTACATTACAGTATTGTCCTTCTTCTTTTCTGGCTTCATTTAGGTTTCTGGATCAGGATTGATTGTGGCTTGTACAATTACTGCAATTGCATTCTACCTTAAGGCACTTCATTCACTGAACAAAAACAAACTCCTCGTGTATGTTTATGTGAAAGAGACATCTCAGGCTTGTATGAATGAATCAGGTTCATGAGGTGTTCCTTGGGGTAGTGTCGACACTTGCTGCAACTGGTTTACTGGTTTGATCATCTACCATCCTTCTTTAAAATTTCCATAGCACGTAAGTTAGGTGACATGAAACACTTTGGGTGATACCAGATGTACATAGCATCATTTTCAGTAGGAATGGGAGCAGTTCCTTGGGTTATCATGTCAGAGGTAATAATTTTCTTTATTTTTTTAGAAAAAATTAATAAGTTTTTGAATTTCAAGTCACTTACAAATAACTTTTAATATTATCAAAAGAGGGAGCATAAATCATGCCTCTAGCCACTGACTTTCTGTTGCAGATATTTGCTATCAATATCAAAGGACGGGCAGGAAGCCTGGCAACATTAACAAACTGGTTTGGTGCTCGGTTATGTTCTTACACTTTCAACTTTCTCATGAGCTGGAGCTACTATGGTATATATATCTTTTCCAAATTAATGATTGTCATTGTTATCAAAATGTTGAAAGATAAGTAGTGCGACAAATCTATAGACCTGTAAAATTCACATGTGTGCAAGGTTTTTCAGGTATCTTTTCTCTACGCTGCAATCAATGCAATAGCTGTATTATTTATAGTTGTAGTGGTGCCAGAAACTATGGAAAGAAGCCTGAAACAATTACGAGCAGCCATCAACAAGTAGGAAGCAGGCACTTGTCTTTTTTTTTTTTCAATGAATATGATAGGTACCTAAGAGGCTTGGGTAGCCTTCACTCAAAAGTTAACTGTTGAAAGGAGAGAATCAATTCTCATAAGTAATCATCGAGCATCGCATTTTATTTGATATGCGACTTGAGTAGCTCATACTATTCTTATCTCTATCATAATACCGCCCGTGAAAAGCCGACATCTCGGCAGTTGCACTTTGCTATACTTTACTCGACGTTGCTTCACTCATCCGTGAATCAGCCCTTTCGACAATCAGAACCCTTGGCAAGTCAGAACCCTTCGTAGATAATTCTCTCCGTGCCGTCGACAAATTAGTTCTAATACCAATTGATTGGTACTTAAAACGTTTGGAGAACACTCCCTCAAAAGGTAACTGTTGAAGGGGGAGAACCAACCTCCTTAAATATTCCATCAAACATCTCAATGTGAAACTTGAGTAGTTCATATTGTCCTCATCATTATTAGAATAGCACAAGTTTATCATAGCCAAGGGAGTACGTTTCAAGGGCAAGGAGTTGAAGTGAACCAAACAATCCATAAGTTCAGTCATCAATAACATGATGCTTGAACTACTGAGCATTATCCACGCTAGAATTTGGTGATATGGAAGCAGACATTGTACTTTTTATTTTTACTATTATTATTACACTATTCTATAGAACCTTTCTCATTGCAAGTTACTGGAGACTAATTCAAGAATGGAAATTTCCTTCGTTAATTATATTTTCTAATGTATATTCGTTCCCTGCTGAATGATAATTCCACGTGGTAAATTATCCATGTTCCTTTCATTAAACAATTAGGAACTAATTAACTGTGCAATTACCCTCCTTTACAATAAGACACCAAGAATTGCACAATATATTCGGATAAAAAAATTTAAATATAAATTTTATATTTTTGACATTAAATTTTTTAATTAAAAATCGATAAGTGTACTCTCATAATTGGTTCTATTCAAAAAAAAAAAATCACATTTTATTTTAACTAAAAAATTTAATAACAAAAATATAAAGAACTGCATATAAATCTAATCCATTCGTATATTCTCAACATAGCCAAAATCTTTGGTTAAGTTACAACCATGCTTGTAAAACTGCATTTAGACTCTGGTTGCAACCATTTCAAGAAGGCAGTATTAATATTTACTACAACTCATACATCAGAATCTCATGACTCCTTACTCCATCTTACTAAGAAAGCTCAACTATCTTTGGCCGTTTCTTAGTATGATGATTTCCCTTTTGTTTGTCCTTGGCACTATCTTTCCCAGAAATAGTTCTTTTAACAGGAGATGACTTTGTACCACCATCATCATCGCTGCTTTCATTATCCTCATTGTCATCATCATCAGAACTACTTTCATCAGAATCAGTTTCACTACTATCAGCAGCCAACGGAATCACAGGCTGAAAACTGGAAATTGCAGATTCAGCAGCAGCCACAGCCTCAGGCGTATGAAGATCAGCAACACCAAGCATTAAATCCTGTAATTAAAAGGCACTCATGTATTCCACTGATTGCAAGTTCATTATATGAATGGAAATTGCTCAGTTAAGGTAGATAAATTGATAGATTCATTAAACAATATAAGAAACTGAGTTACCATCTCAATAACTTCAGATTCATTTCCTGTTAGCTCTTCAATATCATAATTCGTAGGGTTCTCCTACATTTCGTTAATGTAAAGTCTTCAAAATAATATTATGAATATTGATGTAAAATAGCTAAAACTGTGGCCTTCTCTCAGAAAGTTAATTTGTAACCTTTGCACTAAGCTCCAGCTGTTGATTGGCTTCAGACATCACTCCAAGGAAGTTTTTCACTTTTCCCAGAACTGCATCAACAAAGAGAAGTTAATATCTAGCAGTAAAACACATGATTGATTTTTATAATTTCATCTTCATAGGCATTAATTACATCATGAAATCTACCACCAATTAGACACTAGACATTAGACAGCAAAAGCTTAGTCAGTAATGACATATTTTCAAATTATGTAGGCAAAATATCGAAAGTACAAAGGAAAGAAAGTTTGACACGAGTAAATTTAACTGTCTGTCACCACATACAAGAATAGTTGTTAAGCAACATAAGTGCAAATGAATATGCAATAGGATCTTAATTGAGGTCATTGAACACAGTCAATCAAGAGAGATATATTTACAATATCACCAACTTGACAAAAAATCTAGAAATTAGACTTATCCTGTTATTCTAAGAACTTCCTACAGCATACATGTGTATTATTTGGCTTGAAAGTGCATGGCAAAAAAATCACCATGGACTACAAATGTTATATACAATCTATGACATGGTGGAACTCCTCTTAGCACATTTCTTTGTTTTGCTAGTTTGCTTTCCCTTAATGAAATCTTAACAATTATCAAAGTCAGAAATGTCAAGAGCACTAAGTACTCCATCATTTACTAATTTTTTTACTCTTATTAAAATCTGTCCTAATCTATGGTGATACAACACAGAAGAATTTTTATCCATAACAAATCTCTTAATACCTATGTTGTTAAGAAACATGTAATGTATCATAAGAAATACTGTTTTGCAATTGAATTCGAATAAAGAACATCAGATATTAAACCATCTCCACCAAGATCATATTTCTAAATTGTACAATTACTTGACAGTGTTATTTGAAAATTAAGGGGAATATCCAAGTGATACAAGTTTTGAAACAGGAATCAAGTTTCTAAAGAAACTTGGTACGTAAAAGGTTCTTCCTAAATTCAAAATAAATCCAGTATCTAATATTATTCTGCACATTCTTATGTATTCCACATATGAGCCCTTCTTGTTTCCTCATTAGAGGCACTACTCACTGCCCACCGACTTACTTTGATTTACAAAGCCCGGCAAGGTATTTGAGATATGAATTGTAGAAGCGAAGTCAATCCACCTTGTGTTATTATTAACATCTACCATATTAAACTCATAACAAAAGAATGACATGGAGTTACCTTTCTTGTCAAGCCATCCCTTAAATTTTACACAATCCTTCTTTTTATGCCCTTTCTTTCCACAGAATAAGCACTTAGATACCTTATTAATGTCAAATCGAACAGGTATCTTTCTCTTAATGTTTGGTTTAGCTGGATTCTTATTCTTCCCTTGGGTTGCCATATGTGCACTCTCTCCCATCTCCATTATTAACCTTTCTTCCTCTTGAACACACATAGTCAAAAGTCTATTGATTGACCATTTCTCTTCTTGTGCGTAATAGACACTTTTGAAAAGCCCATATTGTGGCGGAAGAGAGTTCAGAATGAGGTACGAGAGAAAAGATTCACATATCTCAATATCTAGCATATCCAACTGAAATGCAATATCTCTCATTTAGATCCACATATACCAGCAGATATTTTCGTCTTAATGTACATTATGCTGAGCCGGTTGGATCGCTCCCAGCGCTCATAAAGAGCAATTTCAACTTGACTACTAGTATCTGTTGGTATAGGTGGTTCATCTTTCCTAATGGCATAATCTATGTCCATCCACCCCAATTGAAAGAGAATTTTCTCCTTCCAAATCTTATAGTTATCTCCATTTAGTTTGGGAACAATGAAATCAGAAATATGTATAGGTTGAAAAACTGCACAAATATACATGCTACATTACAATTGAAGCAGTTAAATATCATATCCCTTGTTCTAACAATGAAGAACATGTGATTAAACATGAGCCCATTAATAAATATAATAGTTGGTAGACTAAGGTCTATTTAAACAAGTTCATGCACAACTTATGACAAAACTAGCAAATTATATTCCTTTTCTTAATTCCTGAGTAAAAGTTAGAAGTTTGAAACAAAACTTACGTTGGCTTGGGAGTACAGAGGCTGTGAGGGGCGTCCCATCCGAGGGGGGTTTCTTAGTTAGAGAGCCTGAGTCTTGATTACAAACAAGAAGTGCGGATTCTGCAAACGCAAAAGCAAGAAGCAAAGCGATGAATAAAACAGAGAGAACCACAAATTCCATAAACATATGGTCGGTAGAGACCTAAGGATGAAAGGGATGAATCCTTGTGTTCCAATCGGAGAAGCTCTTTGCTTCTCTGTTCCATGGCTTAGTGCCTTTAGCTCTATCTCTCTGCGTCTATGGAGGAGAAGAGACGACCAAGGGTTATAGAACGGTTTTGCACTTACACAGTTATACTTCTAACCTTTTTTTTGCCACAAATGTTGGACCTCATTGTGGGCTGGGCCAGTTGTACTTATAAACCTTTTCTCAAAAATGTTGGACCTCGTTATGGGCTGGGCTTGTCTCAGTTTGGGAGCGTTTGGGCTTTAAATAATGTCATCAACAACTGTAAAATATATTTGAAGGTTTTGACTATAAATTTTATGTATGAAAAAAATTTTGTTGTGGAAGTTTTATTTTTATTATGGAGCTTTAATAGTTTCAATCAAATTTGTGAGAAGATATCAGTTGAATTTTAGATATGTGGTGGTTTCAACAACAAACAAAAATAGCAAGGGAGAAAAATATTTTCTATTTTATTAAAATTTATAATAAACTAGGGAGATTATTTGAGATAATTTTTCACAACCGAGATACGCTACATTAGATTTAAATACAAAAAAAAAAATGATGATACGTATTTATTTATATACAATTTTGTTATTATTACTGAAACTGCGTGCATTTTTTTTTTCACTTAACCATGTTCATTAATTAGACTCTTTCAGGAAAAAAAAAATTTTCATTTTAAACAAAATTTGAGAATATAGACTTTTAACAAACTAACTAATAGATTCATTCCTCAAAACTTAAACATACTCATTTTATGAATTTCAATTTATATAAATAAATCATACATAGGCACATCACGTATTAAGAGTTTAATAAAAAAATTAAAAAATATGAATACAATCAAAATTTACTGTTATAAAAAATTAAATTATATTTTTTTAATTCATATTATTTTTAATTTTGTCTAACTGTTAACATGTGATAAGTTTGTATAAGATTTGACAAACTCAACATTTTTTCTAAATGTAATAGCATCATTTTTATATTCGTAAATGCCTCTCCATTTTGCTCATCCAAATAGGAATAAGACAATTCAAATACATAGAACATTTCACAATATATGTGAACAAAAAAAGAACCTTCCCAAGCAGCCAACTCACACATTTAGGGTACATGAAATTGAATACCTTAACTTCGAAGTATAAATATACCTAAGCAATTGAAGCTAGCTAGTTCAAACAAACGCAAAGAAGTAACGAATATATGGTCATATAAATACATACATACATCCTGCTTTGAAAAAGCATATATAAAAAGATCAATACTTGGGGAGAAAGCATTCCTTTGGGAGATTATTTTGGAATCTGTGGTAGTCGTGGCAATAGTCATAAATCAAGTGGTACTTCCTGACCCATCTGAACCATCTGCTCTGTAAGGAAGTGAGTCTGCTAAAACTATACTTGTTCCACCAATTTGTAGGGCTAGCTGCCCTACAAAACCTGGGGTTCCCTTTCCACACACAAGCATCCAAGTTGAAGTTTTTGAAGGAAGCTATAAAGGGGGCCTTTGTCCAATCAATTTTGTCATGGCCACCTCGTGTTGCCCAGCTATCTCCATTCCACAGTGTCACTTTCACACTCATTGGCTGCCATCTTGGATATGGCACTCCCTTATCTGCGTGGTTCTTGTACACTCTTATGGGTACCCTATCCACCATGAACCTGCAAATCCCAAATTCAACTTTATTTAATTATATCATTTTCACCTTTTTGAACACAATATTTTGATTGAGAAAAATGTAATTAATAAGTAATCTGCTTATAACTTTTTGCCTCAAATTTAATTTAATTATTATTAAAGGATGAAACTTCTGAACCTATGTCAATAATCATTTTAGATCAATAACCAAAGTTAAATACTAAGGAGGTGATTGGTAGATTTTGTGCATTTTATATGATAATGTATACAGACCTAAAAGGTGAAAATTTTCTATTAAGTCTAGGTCAAGATAAAATTATACACAAAAGCTAAGCCCATATCAACCATATTAAACCACAAAAAACCAACCACTTTTGGTTTGGTTAAATACTTTTTTCTTAACTAAAATCTTTAGTATCGAAAAGCCTACTGAGTTGATTAATTTAATTTAAATTAATAGAGATTCTATACCAAATTTAAAATTTTTTTAACAGAAATTTTTTTTTTACACAAAATTAAACATGATATCTTGCTTAAGAAAAATAAAATACTTATTACTTCAATCAACTACATATTAATTAGTTTAATGCTTTTAAATCAATTATCAATTGATTCCTCCTCTTTTTTTTTTTTTTTGGTAAAACCCTGTTTGTTTTACGATTTAAGTCAAAACTAATTCCTGTATGCACTGGAAGCGCATAAGGCACCACTCTCATATAAACTTTTTAGGGCTAAAACATGTACAATTGCATAGATCCCTCGACTTGAGGTCGAGTGGTTGCCAGTTTGACTACCTCTAGCGTTATCTCTCCTTACACTAAATGTGTGTTTGAAAGGATGATTTTGGAAGAGAAAGGAAGGAAAAAAAAATGTATTATTTTTTTTCTTATTTATTTTTTAAAATTTTATAAGAAAAAGAATTAAAAGTTTTATGTTAACTTTTATTAATCTTTTCTCTTTATTAATTTTAATTACTAAAATAGTTTGTAATATTATTCAAATAAAAGAAAAAAATTATTAATTAATACTTTTTTTTCTTTCCTTTTTTTATAATTTCTCTCCTTCTCTTCCCATCCTCATTTCTAAATAGACCCAAGTGATAAAACCAAATCACTGAGCGCACTTATAGAATGGAGGTGATGAGCAATGAAAAAAAAAAAAAAAAAAGGTTCTAGTGGAAGATGCCAATGACTAAATTAACTCAACAATTTAAGGTTTAAGCTATATTAACAATTTATTGATATGCCACAGTATCCTATACTTCTATGTTCTATACCATAGTATCCAAGATAATAGATAAAACGTAGCAATCTAAATTCTAACAAGTGCAAAGAGCTTAAAAGCCATGCAAAAGAGAAGATGTTTCATAATATTCTTGGTGAGAGATGGCTTACACAATCTGGTGCAGATTCCACAATATAGAATAAGTATGAAAGTCTTTAGTTGGATCAAACCACAGATAAATCCTCTCTTCTCTGTTATCAAACCCATCTGCGTATATATTGGTTTGAACAATATATGGCTGCCCAGTCACGTTCCCAAGAAACTCAAAATCTATCTCATCACGGTTAGGTTGATCTGAGCTTAACTGCAAAACATTGTCAAAGTAATCACTTAAATTCTACAAAAAAACAACAGACAAGTGGAAATTAATCAAGAATTGCTTACATAATAGGCTAAGACTGTGCCTGCAGAATGACCAGGAATAAGCTTAATTTGCATGTCAATTTGCCCAAATAAAAACATCTGGTTTGAAGCAAAACCAGCACCTGTAACAATCAAAACTCTCAGTTAACAGGAATGTTTTGACAATTTTACTAAGAAAATACTTCTACTAAACCATGCATATATGTAAGAAGATATATATATATATATATATATGATACCAGATCGTTGATCTAGCTTCAAGCTTCTGGTCCGTCCATCAGCTGAAGTGTTTACATGGGAAGGAGACCAAATTACAAAGAAGTCCTTATTGAAGTCCCCTGTTGAAACAACAGATGCATCTGAGACTCCAAACACGTTCAACCAAACTAGCACAACATTGATGAGCAGCACAAGTCTCAGAAAATTGTGGGTCATGGCTTTCCCTGTAATGGTTTTTGTACAGAATTTTTTATATTGAGGAAGCTGTATATAGGTATTGCATGAAGGTTTTCTCTTGTTTAACAGAGAATATCTTTAGGAGGAAGCAAGGGTGTTTTGCTATCACAAACTTAATATATAGTTCTCATTATTAATTACAAGGTGAGTTAAAAATTTATCAAGTTCTAATTAATGTGACTTAAATTTTTTGAATAAAAAATTCATTCAATTTTAACTAATTTAATTTGAGAGTTAACTAAATTTTTTTATATACAAAACATAAACCCAAGATCATGTTATATCTATTATTCTAACCAATCATCTAAACATTATTTTGACATCACAAATAAGAAAAAGTTTGAATGGTACAAAAATATTATCATTTATAATAAATACTAGGCTTTGGACACACACCAAGACTTTTCTCAACAAGAGCCTTTTTAATTCCTCCAGTTTATTCACAGAGAAAGTTCTTCAGAGAAATGAGAAGCTGACTACAGATTGCTTTCTGCTAAGGTAACTTGGTCTTCAAAGCTTCCATTTTTCTAATGCATGCCTTCAAAAGATTTATTCCTTCCTTCCCTCCTTTTGTAAACAAATAAATTAAATAAGTTAGGTATATTTATCTCCACTTCAATTTAGCATTGTTTTTTCTTGGGCAATAGTAATATAAATAAATTAAATGTAAATTATGACTTAAGAAGATAAGTCAAACAAATATAACTTTTCTTCCTTGAACAAATTTTGAACTTGTTTGTTCTAATTGCAGAGAGCTTCAGCTTGGATTAAAGCCTTATTTTGATATTTTCTTTACTGACTATGTATTAGAAGGATTTTGAAATGTAAGACCCAAAATGAGATTAAAATTGTTTGAGGAACCAATTAGAGAATTATTTATCTATAGAAGACCAAAATAATATTTTAGCGATACAAATCTTATTGCATTTTTATAAACAAAAATTATGAAAGGAGGTGTGTAGCAGGAAAATCTTATCCGAAGTGAAGCATTTATGGTGCATCTCTCATCCAACTACTCCATTAAGAAAAAAAAAATAGAAAATATTTTGCAAACCAATTTTGGGTTGAAAAAGAAGAGCAACTTGTTCATGAAAGTGACCAAAAAAAGAAAAGGTAAAGACTTTCGTCATTTGGCTTGGCAAGGCAACAAGAGGACACGGGAAATAGGGATTAAATCAAACCAAAAGTTGCAGACAGTGAGTTCTTTTTGTAGTTTTGTATAAGACTCAAAAAAAATTAATTTACCAAAAAATAAAGAAAAAACAAAAATTAAATTACTCTTTCTTTTTGTAAAAGATTTTAAATTACATTTTTTTAAAATTTTAAAAATCTAAACTTTTTTTAAAGATAAAAAAACTGAAAATTTTATTTACTTTGACTAATATTCTCTTAATGACATTATTAATTTTGTTAAAAAAAATATAATTTTTTAAAAAATTATATTTTAAAAATTATTATTTTATCATTATTTATTTTGAGTTAAAACTAATAGTTATATAAATATTATTTCATCATTAGTCAAATAAATATTTAATTATATAAACAATAAATATAAAAATATTTTAGTGAAAACATGTGAAATTATAAATTTTTTATAATTTCAAGATCATTAAAAAATGTAATTTACTCAAAACCAAATTTGAAGCTAAATAATGAGAGAGAGAGAGAGAGAGAGAGTTCAATTTGTTGGATGATCTCCTAATGCCTTAAATTTATTGACATGAACATGGAAACAAATGGAAACTATAATTAATAGAAGTAAACAATTTTGAAGAATTTTTTTTTGTAGTCATTGTGTTATTATTTATAAATCACATTTATAAATAAGTTTTTTTATTATAATAATTAAAGTATTTTCAGACTTTGGGAAAATTGTCTTCTCTCTAAGTGATTTACATTAACATGATAATCTCTTAATGCTCTTACAAGTAAGTGTGTTATACAGTTTAAGAGCTCATAATATTAAAATTATATATTTTATTATTGAGGCTATTTTATTATGAATAGTCTACATAAACTATTTCATAAGATCATTAATTATCTACTTGAAAAAATAAATTGCGGTGAAATTACTTTTAAATTATTTGATCCGTTTAATTTCATTTCATTCTTAATTGAGTATTTATAATTTAAAAATTTATAATTAAATTTTTATCATTTTTAAAAAATATTATTTAGATTAAATTCTTAATTTTTTTAATATAATATTTTATTAAAATTTGTTAACATGTTAATTATATATTATTTTAACACTACGAAAATACATAATTCAAATCAATTTTTACACACTACTTGAAATAAGTTATATTTTATGCCATATACATAAGTAATTTTTTTACATTATTGCTTTTTTTCTTTTTGTTGACTTAAATAATACATATTTAAAGTCTTAATTATTTTTTAAATTATTTAAAATAATAAAAATATTATTTTTAAAGTTAAATTTAATAATTATGTGTTTATAATATAATTTATTTTCTTTCTTTTCTCGAATTTAACTTTATATTTTGTGTAAAAAAAATTGAGAAAATGAAGGAAAATAAAATATTTGAGTTTTTTAAATATAATTTTAATATTTTAAATAATTTTAAAAAATAATTTATTATAAATTAAAATTTAAGTAGATGATATATTATATAGACATAATTAATAGAGTAACTTTTACTTTCTCCTAGTTTCAAATTATACAATATCTAAAATAGGAGTAATATATCTTGTAAGAAAAACTTATACTATTAAATTCTTAACTAAAAAAATTTAATTTATTTCATATATGATTTTTTTATTAAACAACTTTATAAAAAAAATTTAAAAAACTTTAGATGAATCCATTTTCAGTCATATATAAATTTTCCTTGCCCAAAAGATGAAAATGAATTTTCAAAAAAAAAAAATACATATATGCTTGTTGAAATAGAAAGAATAAAATACACTATTTTTTAAAAAATATTAAAATTATATTTTCTTTCTTTTTATTTTAAAAAATTATACTTTTTTTAAGAGATAAAAAAAGTTATAATTTTATTTATTTTTACTAAATTATTCTTATGTTTATTATTTATATAATTAATTATGTATTTGGTTAATATAAAAAATTTAAACTTAAAATAAAATAAATTTGTTATTTTTAACTCAAAATAAATAATAAAAATAATATATTATAATTTTTAAAATTATATTTTATAAATAAATTATAATATTTTTAAAAAATTAAATGTCATTAAGAATATTTTAATTAAATTGAATGAAATTATGAATTTTTTAATAATTTTGAGAAATGAAAAGAGTGTAATTTAGTCAAATAAAAATAAAGAGAGAATGCTTCATTGGGTATATTGATAGGGTTGATATTAACAAAATCCAACAGAAGTCAATTCAGTTTCCTTGTTATAGATCGCGTCGCTCCCTTCCCTCTACACGACTCTCTACCTCTCATCTCACACTCTCAAACTACACTTTTCACACCTAATACCATCAATTTTCCTTAATTTCACTACTTTTGCTTCTTCCTTCTTCTTCACCATTATTGCGTCTCCATTGTATTTGCTTCCTCCTGCCTTTCCTCGCTCTGCTTTTTCGGGTAATTTCCCCTCTGTTTCCTTTCTTTTTCGAACGACGCTTTGATTCACTCATTTCTGGAACAAGGGTTTGTTCAAGCTCTTTACGATACTTCACTTTTCATCCTGCGTCGAAGTAATTTTCCTTTGCAGACCCTATATATGTATGTTTGTATTTTCCTGGAATGGTTCTGGTGAGTTAAAGTTATACTAAATGGAAGATGGGTATTACTGTGGAGGAAAAAATATGGGTTTGTGGTGCGTCTTCTCCGATGATCTGCCATGAGATTTGGGGTGAAGATTGTGTGTAGCATCTTAATTTTGCTTCGGGGTTTTTTTTCTAGGGTTTGCTTGTAGTCTTTATGCATTTCATTTTGGTGTTGTTTTCGTGAAAAACCCAGTTACTGGCTTCCGCTTGTATTGCGGAACTCGTTGGTTTTCGTGTTGAAAGCACAAAGGAAACAGAATGAATAGAAACATTGTTCCCACCTTACAGAATGGGCCTTTTTTTTTTTTCGAGTTGATTTTGTGTTTGCTTTATGGTAATTTGGAATAGGTAAAAGTGAATATGGGATGATTGCTGTGGGTTGCAGCAGTATCAATCGCCATTGAAGTTAAGGATGTATCCTTATAAATATATTTTTTTAGTATGGTTTGGTATATAGCTTTTTCTTTGTTTGTTTTGTAATTTGAGATTGAAAATGATCCTGAAAAGTGGGAAAGGAATATCTAACTATAATGTTTCTGATATCTTCCTTTGTAGATAATTTTCATTGACAGAGACTGCTGAATTATTTAAGGAACTGTTATTGGCTCATTCTTTCCTTAATGTATTGTTGCTTCTGCAAAAATGTTTAAAAAAGGCACATACTGTTGCCCCATCTAAATTCTTAATTAGTTTTTTACTCGGTTTTCTCAAAGCAATGAGGGCTGATTACAGTAAATTAGAAAAAATCTGATAATAAGTAGATCAGAATCAGAAGGGCTCTGGAATTTATGTTTTGTTGATGCAAGCATTTTGAAAGATAGTTGTTGTGTGTGTATATTAATTTTTCTTTAGGTTCTGAATAAGTATTATTGATACTTTTACAATGTTGCTCAAACCTGCTCAGTCGCTTAATAATGCATTTCCAATTCAAAGCAGGTGGCCTGCCCTTGTTATTTGGAGAAGATAATCATGATAAAACGCTTGCCAACTAGAAACCACAGGTCCAAAGGCATCAAGATAAAGCATGTTTTGCAAATTATTCTGTTGCTTGGTGTTTGTTTCTGGTTAATCTACCAGATAAAGCATTCTCATGATAAGAAGAAGGAATTTGATGAGAATGATGCAAAGGCATCAGTCAGAATGCAGAACGCTGATCAGATTCCAAAACTTGGTAGGAAAGACCTTCAACCTCATAAAGATGATGTAATTCAAATTGGAAAGCATGAGGAAGAAGAGGATGATGAAAATATTGTAGAGGAAGAAGGAAATAAGAATGAACATGATGAACAAGAAGAAGAAGGAAGCAAGCATGAAACAGAAGAAAAACAAGACAAGCATGAAGTTAGAGAACAAGAGGAAGAAGAAGAAGAAGAAGAAAACAAGCATGGAGCCGAAGAACAAGAGGAAGATGAAAACAAAAGTGAAGAGATAGAAAATGAAGGAAGAGGAGTAGGAGATGACGAGATAGATGACAACGATCAAGAGAAATCAGAAGGGGATCGTGATCGTGATGAGGAGTTCATGGATGAGGAGAAAGAGAAAGAATTGACTGATGAGAAGGAGAATGAGAACAGTGAAGATGAGGAAAAGGAAGGTCTAGTGGAAGACCAAAATACTCATGAAGCACGAGAGGAACACTACAAGGCAGATGATGCTTCCAGTGCTGTGGCTCATGATTCCCAGACCACTGAAACGGAGATTTTAAGTTCAGAAAACTCTGATGCAAACACTGAAATGAGTGTTTTGAAACAGGAGAATAACACTAATTTTACAGAGGAAAGTATTACAAATCAAAATGATTCAGGTAAGATTACAAAAGATGAATTGAAGGATGTGAATGTTCTGAATACAACTGCTAATCAAGAAAGTGGAAATACCACTTTGTCCGGCTCATTTGATAGCTCAAATACAAATACAACTACCAAAGCAAAGTCTGTTGGTTACTTGGAAGCAAGCAGTGACCACACTGGAGTGATCACTGAGACAAGCAATAACTTGACAGGAGATGCTGTTAACACTTCAGGTTCTTCTGAACAGAATAGAATGGTGATATTGCCTGAATCTGAGCATTCTCAAAATACTACAGTGGACAAAACAGCCACCAGAGATGTTAAAAATGGGAATGCAGAGAAATTAGAGCAGAGCAATCCAGTTACAGAAGATAACCTGCTGAATACTAACTCCACAGATTCTGTTAAAACTGAAAACGGAGATGCAGCTACAAGGGAATCTTCTAATTCTGGGGCTGGTGAATTAGAGAAAATAAGATATGTTACTTCAAATGAAACTCAGAATGACTCCAGAAATTCAGATGCAAAGGAAAATATCGATGCCTCCATGGAAGAGAAGTTCAGAGGTAACACTGAAATAGTTGAAACAAATGGAACAAAGAATAGTTCAGTTGCAAAGTTGAATATTGTTATTGATGCCTCCGCGGATGAGAAGTCCAAGGGTAACTCTGGGACAGGTGAAATAAATGGAACTCAGAATATTTCAGATGCAAAGGAGAACCATGATGCCACTAATGATGAGAAATCCAAGGAAGATACTCAAACGGGTGAAACAGATGAAACATCAAACTCTTCCTCTGGGAATGAAACTTCAGATGCAGTTGAACAAGATGCGATTGATGCTTCTGATAATCATATCCACAAGGATGTGACAGAAGCTCGAACTGACCTGGATACACTGCCAGATATTAGAAATGAAGGAAATATTGGTGATGGCGATGAAATTGCAGCCGAGTGAAAATTTTTTTAAGAGATGGTCGTTGGGTTCTTGAAAGAACATCCTCAGTTTTTCTTCTGACCTTTGTTTTCTATATGGTTTGCTCTTAGTTATTAGAAACTTTTGCTTGACCAAAATTGTGCCAAGAGAAGCTATTGAAAGGTACAAATGTAGTTTAGCGGATAGTAGTATCAAAGTTTGGATCTGTATAATTAATTTCTACTTTCCACTGTTGACTGTTAGTTTTTTTTTTCCTCATGGTGCATAAACCGTCGTGTCAGATGATAGATTGTCAACATGTATGCTATGAGACTTCTCAGAAAGTTGTAAATGAGCCAAACAATGTGAAAGTAGAGAATTATGGTCTGGCAGAAAATGGTTGAAAGCCACAAAGTGATATGCTAATTTATGCTAGCACAAGTCATTCTCATGTTGCGTGTGCAAGAACCCTTAAACCATGTTTAATATAATATCTGGATTCTGGAATTCATGAATCATGATAACTCTAGGCTTGCGCTCTTGTCTTGCTTTTTAAGAAAGTATACTATGCTGCAGCAATGAGAGCTTTGCAGCCCCTGTCACTATCTTAAAGACGATTAGAAGCTATTAAGCTCTTTATAGTCTGAGGAACAAAGTCTATTTCATATTAGAGCTTGCAAAAGGTAAGTATATCAAGCTTTATAATTTATTTATATATAAATGATAGGTTAGTGTTGCCAATGAGCTTGTCATAGATTTTATTTATATCAATCTCTTGTCATAATTTTGTTGGCTAGATTTTGTAGCTTGTCATAAATTATTTATATATATGTTTTCCACCAAAAACATTTTGCAGAACATAGCATTTTCTAGTGAAACAAATATAACTTCCTTGGTATATATTTTGCGTTTAGTCTCTGACTGAAGATGCCATCTTAATGTTGATTGTTGACAAAAGAACATTCATACCCTCTTAGTTTAATTTTGATGATATTAGGGTGGGTGGCAGTTCAACCAGTTGAAATGAAAACAACCGACAAAATGCAACTTTTTGCCTTTTTTAATGGAAATCTTATTTTTCGATCACCAAAAAACGGTCGTGTGGTGATTCGGTGAAGATGAGAGAATATGGGGCTCGGACTCGATGTATAGAAGATTGATGGATAAATTAAATTTCTAGTAGTTATAGTTTTATTTAATTTTTAATTAGGTTCTTATAATTTAAAAATTTATTATTAAATTTTAATAATTTAACAAATTTTTAAATTTAAATTTTTGTTAAAATTGTAATTATATATTAATTATATATTATCTTAACATTATGAATTAACTTAATTTAAATTAGTTTACTTGTTTAACATAAATTATATTTTATTTTATATATGTAAGTTATTTTTATATTACTATTTATTTTTTTCCCTTTGTTGAAATAATCATATATATTTAGAGGATTAATATATTAACAATATTAATAAAATTTAATATAATTTTTATAAAAAATTTGACAACAAGAATTAATTTAAAAAATTTTTGGAGACTGAAAAAAATAATTTAAAGTAGATTTATCTATAACTTTTGGTCTATATTTTAATGGGAGCAAATGCATATAAAAGGAGTTAATAATATTTATTTAATTTTTTGCATTTTAAATTAAAGGGTTCACAGTATGAATAAAATAATAATAAATAATTTTATTTTATTAGCCAACTTTTGGTCTATATTTTAATGGGAGCAAATGCATATAAAAGGAGTTAATAATATTTATTTAGTTTTTTGCATTTTAAATTAAAGGGTTCACAGTATGAATAAGATAATAATAAATAATTTTATTTTATTAGCCAACATATAAATGAACTAACATAATATATGTATCTAAAAATTTTTTTTTTATCTAAAAAAGTTAGGGCTTTTTATGCTTGATAAATTTAATCTAAATTAAAATAATTTGAAAAATATATTAGGTATTTTAAATTTTTGAAATCATTAAGAAAAGAAATTCATATTCGTTTAGATGCAAGTGGTGGTTTGAAACATATGAAAGATGTAGTGATACATTTCTTTTTCTTTTTTTTTTAAACATTCACGTAAACATGAAACGTATTAATATTGGGGCATACAATGTTAACATCAACAAAAGACTCAGGAAGACGTACAAATATAAAAACAACAAATAAGACAAGCTTGTAATTCGGAGATAACCAAAAAACCTATAAACACGAGTCTAACTAGTATAAATTTTACATTCTGTCAACAAAAAAGACAACCAAAAGAAGATAGACAGACATCTAAGGAAACAAAACACAACATCCAACTCTCTGTGAAGGTTTAATCTTATGAAGAATTGTTTGTTAGGATTTGAAGAGCGTTAATGAAATGTGAATCTTAAATAATATAATATAAATATTTGAACTAACAGAGTTAATTTTAATAAAAAAGATTAATCTTTTATAACATAACAAATTTAAATTTAAATTTTTGTTGAGAAAATTATTAACATTTATTATTTTATAATTTTTTGAACATAATTTTTTTCAATAAGAAAATATTTATAAAAAATTAAAAATATAAATATTTGAAATTCTAAAAAAAACCTTTCATAGAAAAAGAGAAAAAACTTTTGTAGAATAAAAATAATCAAGTTTATTTATTTATTTGATTAAAAAACTTAATAATAAATATATAAAAATCAAAAATTTTTCCTTTTAAAGGAAATACCTTCCCAAACAAAGAAGTGATGAGGGAGCTCTCAAGGAAGAATAAAACAAACAACAAAAATGAGAGCGAGGAGGAGAAAATTGATGATAGCCACTATGACATAAGGGGAAGAAAACTATGAGTTGTACGATTTAAATTCATGCAAATTCTCAAATAATAAATTATTATTTGGATTGAACCAGATACGGGCATAAAAAGAAATATTTGACATTTTTAGTTTATCATTTTGCAAAATATTTTATGGTGTTTGAGAGAAATAAAATCATAACAGACTCTTAAGTACTTTAACTATCTGATTATATATATATTCTTTATTTTTTAAAATAATAATTACATCATGAAATCATAGATATTTGATTCTCCCTGTTTGACATTATTAATATATTTTAATATTTATCAAAATTTCTCCAATCTCAAGTGCACGGAAATATCATCTGAAATATGAATCAGAGCCACCTCATACATACATGTATCCCAGCCAAATTCATAGGATTCTCAGACTACATGTTACATCAAATTCCATCAGAGAACATAAATTAAAATACTATACAAACCCATTAGAAGACTATAAGAATACAAAAAACTTTTTCTGTCAGCGAAAAAGGATCCTATAATCCCCAAAACCAAAATTAAAAACCTGATCTCGCCAAGTCATTTCACACTGTACAATATTTAAAAAAAAAAAATTGGTCACTACTCCCTAAAGGTGTTAGCTATAAACGACACAATTCCGTAAAAACGACAGGTTAATCCACGAAACCAAAGGTATGTTAGTACAACAAACGACAGACAACTGAATCTACTGCCTCAACTCCTTTCGGAGCTTCTGTGAGAACAATTTGCAAGCGTCCATGCTCAAATCCATGGCTGCAGCCAGAGCCACGAAAGCTGCAGCGTCCTCCGTGCAAGTCACATGCTGCACCCCAACCTCCACCTCCGGTTTGCTACACTTTCCCTCGCCGTCCACCGTCGCCGACATTACAAACCCCTTGTATAACAATTGCTGCTCCAGCCCGAAATCCGAACCTGATCCGGATCCGGATCCAGACCCGGACCTCGACCCAGAACTCAAGTCCCAGCTCCCGCTAGGACTGTTCATCGGAGTCACTCCGGAGGTGACGTCGATGGTGAATTTCCCGCCATGTTGCGAACTGATGTTGGAAGCGGCAAGCGTCACCGGTGCCGCGACGGCCGGAAGGATTTCGAACCGGTAACCAACTGCGTTTGAGCTGTACTGTTCGCGCCAGGCTTCCAGGCGGCCCCAGGGCTTCCACGTACCGTCGCCGCCGGGTCGGAGGATCAGCCATGCCCCAGGGTTGGACCGGCTGACCCGGTGCGATCCCGGCGAGGGGACGAATGGAGTTGCCATTGACGCGGCCGCTACCGGCGACCCGGACAAATCGTGCACTGTGATGGACCATCCTTTTCGCTCCGCTGAATGGTCTTTCTGAGAATTCAGTGATGGCAACCAGCTTTTTAAATTGCTTGGCTCTAACATGGATGACCTGCGAAAGATTCGGAAACAGGTTTATTCGATTAGCATTCAAGAAAATTGAAAAATCAGAACGTAATCGAAATTTTCTCAGCTTCAATTCCATTTCATCCTTCCAATCTTGAAAACTAATAAAAACGAACCGAAATTTGCAAGAAGACTGACCTAGATGTCACATTCCGATCTCTGAAACTGAATTTACAAGTAAAAACGGGTTGCTTCACATTCCCTTGGATTTGAAACACCTGAGGGCTGCACTCTGGTTCACCGTCGAACCTGAACACAAATCTCGGGTCGGGTTCAGCCCGAACAGTTAAATGCAACAACTGCCCCAACGACGATCCCCTGTTTTTCCCTCCAACCGCGATCCAACCGTTTTGGAACATACATGCTCGAGACTCTGCCATGGCGAGATCCAACGGAACCGAGATTTTCCCGAATAGCTTCGCGGAGTCGATCGCGCACGACGTCGTTCTCCGTCTTCTATAAACATAAATCTTCAGAACAGGATTCTTCGACGCTCTGAGTAATTTCTCCATCTGATGCTTGCTCAAATCGAAGCATGCAGCGATGGAGTTAGGGTACGTCTCGGAGTTTAGCGAGATTATAGGAACGCTAGCGTAGTGATAACGATGAGGGGAATCCAAGTCCCTGAGTTGAATCCGGCAAAAGCACGGGGAACCCGAAGGGTGTACTTCGCCAGAGAAAGAAGGCTTAGAGGCCGCCGGACCTTTGACGGCGAAGTTTCCGACGAGGATCCGAATGAAAGGACACGGATCCATCCGGATTTTCGGGTCTGTGATGTGAGAGAGGAAGCGATTCTAATGCAGTTATTAAGAGTAGTGCCTTAGAGTGAAGAAGCATAAAATAAAAACTGAATGTGACAACCTGTCACTAGTTGGAGCTTTTTTTTCGATTAAACTTTTTTTTCCAGTATTTCTTTTTTTGGTTAGTGTTGTGTGGACTGTGGGGATTGGATAAATAATTCAGTCTATTCAAATATTATATTCTTTACCAAGAAAATATATTATATTAAAACATAATCATCATCTTTTTTTTATTTTTTCCTTTAGAATATAAATAATCTTATTTCAAATAATATAAAATACTGAATGAAAATATTTTTTTTAACAAAAATTATTTTTATTATTAAATATTAAATATAAATAGTCCTCTTAATAAGTAACATATTTTTTAGTCAAAATTATTAGTATCTAAAAATATATTATACTCTAATTAATTTAATTTGAATCGATAAAAAATTTATAACAAAAGATGAAACTCTTCAAAATAATAATAATTTATATAAAAATAAAATAAAATATCTATTATGTGTTCTAGTACTGAGTATGTCCAAAGTGCACGTAATTCCTGCATTGGAATCACCCTGATTGGCAACCAATCTTCCTTTTAGGATTTGAAACAATTCCTATTATTGATTCCATGGGACACTTGATTAATTTATGTCAATTTTAGTTTTTTTTTAATTACTTGATAAATCTTACTCTTTGTTTGGTAACATTGAACATCTTAAAGTTGGGAAAAGTTTGAAGAATCTATTTAGTCCTTGAATTATACTTGTCAACTTTAATGTTTCAATAATTGAGAAAACAAATGCTAAATAGTACTTATGCCAAGATGTAAAAAGAAAAATAGAAATATGAAAATGGACTAGTTCTTGTTGGCCCACAACAGCTTTTGCTAATCTGGCTAGATATATATAAAATACACTTTTGATTATTCAAATAACTCAATGAGTTCGACATTTAAGAGATCAAAAGGAAAAATATTCTTTCTTCAAAAATACTATAACTTTACTGTTAAATTATAAGCCACATATCCCAAGTTTATAACTTCAAACCCTCAATCCCAAACATAATATAAAATCAAATACCCAAAAGTAGAAATTTTAAATCCTAAAACCATAATAATAATTTGAAACTTCTGTTAATAATCTAAAATCTAAACCCTAGATACAAAAGCTTAAATCACGCATTTTACCTTAAAATCACATATCCTAAACACTAAACTAAACCTCTTAAAATCTTCAAGCCTAAATCTTAAAACTCAACGCCCTAGACCTTATGTTCCTAAATCATATACTCAAACTCTGAATCCTAAACATATTTTGTATCATCAATTAATCCTAAACCCTACAACCTCAACCTTAAAAATTAAACTTTAAATGCTAAACTCTATGTCATAAAACATAAGACCTTACATCAAAATCCTTATTTCCTATGTCCTAAACCTTAATTTGTTTAATAAATGACATTATTTTTTTATTAATCAAAATTTTAAATGAGAGGATTACACTCTAATATAGGATTAAGGCAAATCTTTAAATTTAAAGAACACTTATAAAAAACTTAAATCTATCATTATATTTAAGATTAATTAAATTTAAATTTAAATCATATAATTATTATAAACAGAAAATAATCAAATAAGCTGACCAATAACATTGTTTTTTAAAAGTATTAATTTATTCTAAAGAAATTTACCACCCCACGTTATATAATTAGTTTAAATTTTATATATGTTTTTACCCAAAAGCAAATGATAACAAATATCTAAAAAAAGTTTGAATAATGGGAGTATATATAGAAAAATAAATTATTGGGGTTTTGAGGAGCACTTTTGGGGGGGTTGGTGGTGATAGAGTGATAGGCATTAGTGGAGAAAATTATGAGGAGGAGGCACAAGGCGCAGGTGGGACAATAATAATAGAATTGGCCAGCGAAGCAAAAGAGTTAAAACTTAAAAACTTGATGATTCCATAATGCCTTTTCCTCTTTTTTCTTCGTTTGTACTCAATGTGCACGTACGTCCTATCAACATTGCCCACAAACAACTATGCTAATCCTGTCGGGGATCCAATGATCAAACAAACGCTGCCAAGTGGCATCGCATCAATTCTTTTTAAAACTTAATTAATTTAAATCATGCTTTATATTATTTTTTTTATTTTTAAAATTTATACTTGAGAGTCATGAGACTTTTGGAATTTGGTAGAATATTATATATATATATACACACACATATATATATAAATTTTTTTTGGTTTATATAATATGTGTTTATTTTAAAATCATAAAATTATTTAATTATTTTTTTATATTTTAAAATTTAACATAAATTTAATTGTATTTATTGTTATGTTAAAAATAAAAATAAAAATATTTTATTTTTTAAATAAAATTTTATTTTTATTGATAAAAATTAAATTCAAAAGTCTGTAAGAATAATTTTTTAAAATTAAAGAAATATTATTTATTAATACTTCTTTTATTTTAAATAAATTTGAGTAATTTTTTCCTATTATTTGTTAAATATATTCCATCAAAAGATTTGTCACAGGGATTAATATCTTTTTTAGTTTTTTATTTTTAAATTATGTTTTAATTCAAATTAAAAAACATATTATTAAACGTTTACTTTATGTAATTCATAAAAAAATTAAATACAATTAAATTTGTTATGATAAAAATAATATTTTTAAATTAATAAATTTATTTTTAAGAAAATTATTATTTTTTAATAATAAAAATAAATTTTAAATTATTTATATAAATAAAAATATTGTCCTAAAAAAAAAATAATATGTGGTTGGGAAAAGCTCTGGACTCAATTGAGTCAATGGGGGTCCCATTTTTAACTCATTGTTGATAGAAATTACCGAAAGTAGTAAAGAATGGGGGATTGAGATTAGGTGGGGCCCAGTTATAAAGGTTTCACCGCCAGATCAAATCTTTGTTGTCCACTCCTTTCATTGAATCAACTGTAATCCCTGTGCTTCTCCTCTCAGTCTTCCTTTTCATACAAGGGATTTGCTACCCATTGGCTTAAACGTCATTGTTAAACAGTATTAAATGTTTTCAAAAATAATATTTTATTATATTATTTAATATGTTATAAAATTTATTCAATTAACATCAATAAATTTAAAATATATTTTTAGAATAAAATAATTTTATTTTTATAAATATAAAATTTAAATTTTTTGATTTTTTAATCTTAAATTATAAAATCTTAAATCTTTTGTTATTTATTTTTTTGAATAATTTTTGTAAATATTTTTATTTAATCTTATATGATAAGTTTCATACATATATATTTTTGTGTTTATGTTTTATAATTTTATCATTTAAGATTTAAAAAATTATAAAAGTATAAAAGTATAAAACATAACCCTATAAAAATATTAGTGTTTTTATTTTTTGGGCAATTTTTGTATATAAATATTTTTGGGTTTAGTTTTATGATTTTATAATTTAATATTTAAAAATTTGAAGTTTGTATTTATAAGGATAAGATTATCTTATTATAAAAATATATTGTATATTTATTGATATTGGCTAAAAAGAATTTAAAACACTTTAAATAACAGGATAAAATACTATTTTTAATGATATTTAATACTTCTTGATTAGTGTTTTATGGACATTTGTTAGAAAAACCTTTCATATAAAGTTTTGTTAATTAGTGTTTTTAAGATGTTGTTTAAAGTTTTATTTGATTGATTGATAAAATATTTAATGATTTAAATGTGTGTAAGGTTAATAAAAAAACAATTTTTAATATTTAAATATTTATCAACTAATTAGATAAAACTTTAACTAGTATCTTAAAATTACTAGTTAACAAATTTTTTTTTAAATGTATACCTCCTTTTTTTAAAAAATAATTTTTAATTTAAAAATTATATTATATTTAACATTGTTAAAATTTGATGTATTATTACATAAATTTTTTAATTTTTTTATCAAAAATTTTAAATTTTATATCATATATATTCAATTCAAAATAAAAAATTACTTAATTTTATTTATCCTTATAGTAAAAATATTATGCTTAAACTTATTATAGATTTAAATAAATTAAAAAAAGATAAATATAAATTTTTAAATAAATTTATAATAAATAAATTTAACCAAACCTAAAAATTTTAGTATAATTTACCCTAAAAAAAAGTAAATTATAAGTATATATATTTTGATTACAATGTTCTTACATGTATTGCTTATATAGTCAAACATATATTACTTATAAACATAATATATATTACATATATATTTGACTCATATAAAATAATTTTAAATTTATTTAATTATAAAATCATTTAATAAAAAATACATAATTATTAAAATCATAAAGTCTTCCCAAAATAATTTTTTTAGTATTATCCAATTTAAAGATAGTATTTAATAAGTTAATCTGAATGATGACATTGTCATTAAATATACACTAGTTGACTGAGCATTTTCACAAATATA
Organism: Senna siamea; assembly: GCA_031216115.1. Classification (NCBI taxonomy): domain Eukaryota; kingdom Viridiplantae; phylum Streptophyta; class Magnoliopsida; order Fabales; family Fabaceae; genus Senna; species Senna siamea. The sequence goes on along the minus strand of CM062355.1, from coordinate 3,159,918 downwards.
ATTATTTTTAAAAAATAAAATTTAATAATAATTTTAAGTTTAATTTAGTTATCATTTAATTTCAAGAAAAATTTAAACAAAAAATGTATAATTTAAGCATCTCTGTTAAAGAATTTTTGTAAAAAAATATACTATTTTTTTAATTTTTTAAAATTATCTTATTGTAAATTAAATTTATAAAAATATACTATTTTTTATAACACTATAAATTTGCTAATACTATTAATAAATTTTGTTTAAAATTTATTTCAATTGATTATTTTTATACTAAATTCATTATTAATATGAGCGAATTTACTAATATTTTAATAAAAAGTTGATAGTTATGGACTTTTTTTTATTTTGCAAAACAACTTTATAGCAGCAATTCTCTTCATTACTAATGTGTGTTTCAATATTTTAACAATATATATTATTGTTACTATAACTTTTGTTTAAATAATTAATTCAAAAAATAACAAGTTTGAAATTTTATTTTTCACAACTTAAGTTTAAAAATAACTAATAATTTGAAATTATTTTAATTTATATTATTATTAATAATTAATACATTTCTATTTTTATATTAATACATTAAATATTCATCTATTTATTAATAATAAAATAATATAATTTAATAATTAATATAAAATATAATAATTCAATATATTTCCATTATCTGTTAGCCTGATATAATACTATTTTGGAACAAGAAAACATCTTAGATTTTAGAATATAGGATAGAGATTTGACCAGAATAAGGTCGGATCATAGAAGGAGTTCTACCATCTTTCATGCAGAGGATATTTTATTATGCTATTTTATAGCACAACTTTCCTTCTTCAACCTTATTTTAACACAACCTTCCTTCGTTTATTGTAAGAGGTGTAATTTATCCATAATTTTAAAATATAATACATTTTCAAGAAACAAAATAATCTTATACTAATAACAAACACGGATCACAATATTAGCAATTAGAATATTATAAATTACCTACCCTTAATTTTCTATAAATAATTTAGAACTCCATACCTTAATCTCCTTGCTACTACAATGTTTTATTGAAGACAACTTGAAATATACTCTGAAATTATTTTGAATATTTTATTGATAATTAACAGATTATACAAGAGAGCTCTTAAATTTCAAAGAGTAACTCAAAAAACTCAAGACAAGAAGGCTTTTAGAGGTCGTGTTTCCTAAAGTAAAATTACATAGCTTTATAAATAGAGGCATTCCTCTCCCATTATTGATATTATTCGACAATACTATTTTTATTTTGACAAACTTAACCAATAATTTCTACTTTTTAACAAATTTTCAAAATAATTGAAATTACTTTTGAAAAAGTAAAGATTCCTTTATCTCTGATATCTACTTTTTACTGTTGCATAATTCCTCTAGTTCAACTATTTTTGCCAAGAATTTAGCTTTATGTCCTTTCTTTCTATTGACTTCTTCTTTTGATATTACTATCTAGCTGTCTAGTATTCCAATAGATGTAAAGGGCTCAATTTTTTCTTCTTCTGTACAATATTTGCAATGATGATTTGAATACTTAGCAAATCTCCGACAAATTCTTTTCTTAATTTCTTCAGTATTTTTCATATTATTGCTTTTTATTCTATTATATAACATATTGAACTGACGAGCCTGTCTACTAATTTTTCCAATGAAGTATATACATGTAGTGGTGCTAGTGAAGTAAGTCCATTGGGCTTCATCACAGTATAATGTCTTGTTCATTTATGAAAAAATGATTTCCATCTCCTAACTTTTAATTCTGAAAATATTCTTATCAAACTCTTCATTCCATATTAGTTCCTTTTCTTCTTTTTCAAATTCAAAAGGCTTCTTATGGTTCCTATTATATTATTTGGGACACTATCTATAATTCTATTATCAGTTATTAACAATTTTATATGTGTATCTATTCCTGACCTAAAATAAGCTTTTACTAATAATTGCACTCCTGGTATATAGATTTATGTTATTTCATCTTTTATATCTAATTTTTGGATTTCATTTTCTATTAAAGATTTACTTATCAAGGATATCCTTAGTACTCCTTCAGAATGAGTTGCTTCTATAAGGTATTTCTTTTGTAATACTATGCAAGCATATTTTTTCTTTTTCTTTGATTTTATTATTTTTCCTAGCTAATCTATTATACTTTGGCTTCTTTAACTAATTAGATACTAAATCTAATTCTTTTCCTCTAATTTTATTATATTATTTTTGGCTAAACAACATTCTTTTTTCTACTATACCTTGCTATGAATTTTTAATTTCTTCATATTGATCATAGTTTTGATCATTTTCTTCTATATACTGATTACTACTTTCTTTTTTCATTATATTTATTTCATCTTTTTCTGTAATATATTCTATTTCACTATTGTCTTCAGCTTCTGTTTCAGACGATTCTGTAACTATTTCTAACTTTTATATTTCTATGTCTAAATTATTTATTTTGTTTTCAGATAATTCTAAATATTATAAAGGTTCTAATTCATAATCATTTGCTAATTTTTTAGTATTCATGATTTTATTTTTTTTAGGTTTTCTTCATTTTGTTGATACATATCATATTTGACCACAATTATAACATTGACATTTTATAGGATTCTTTTTATAATTTATTTTTCTTCCTTTTTAAAAATATTTTTTTAGGTTTATACTTTGTTTTTAGTTAATTTTTTGAATATTTTTTAAATCTATATTTTTTCTTTGTATATTTATTTCTATTTTACATCCCCATTTATGAGGTCTTCCTAATTCTGTACAATTTAAATAAATTTTATTAGTTTTATAATATTTTTTATTTCTCCATGCTTCTTTACATTTTACTGATAAGTGATCTCTTAGAAAATCTTATCTTCTACCCATAGTGTCTACATATTCTCTTATTCCTGGACTTTGTTCTAAATTTTCATTATATCCTTTTAATATTTTTTCACTTACCAATCTTGGTAATTTTCTATAAAATAAATCTAAATAAAATCTCCTTATATTATAATCTTCAAATCTTGCTTTATAATAATTTTTCTAAAATTCACATATATATCCATTTAAATATTTTGGTTCTAATGAACATATTTTTATATCATATAAATTATCTATTGCTTTTACTATGTCATTATTTTCTTTGTATATTTATTTTCTATTTTACATCCCGATCAAATAGTCATTTTTTTACTATTTAACCATAATTATAATATTGACATTTTATAGGATTCTTTTTATAATTTATTTTTCTTCCTTTTTAAAAATAGTTTTTAGGTTTATACTTTGTTTTTATTTTATGTTTTGGATATTTTTTAAATCTATATTTTTTCTTTGTATATTTCTTTTCTATTGTACATCCCCATTTATGAGGTCTTTCTAATTATGTACAATTTAAATAAATTTTATTAGTTTTATAATATTTTTTATTTCTCCATGCTTCTTTACATTTTACTGATAAGTGATCTCTTAGAAAATCTTATCTTCTATCCATAGTATCTACATATTCTCTTATTCCTGGACTTTTTTCTAAATTTTCTTTATATCCTTTTAATATTGTTTCACTTACTAATCTTGGTAATTTTCTATAAAATAAATCTAAATAAAATCTCCTTATATTATAATCTTCAAATCTTGCTTTATAATAATTTTTTTGAAATTCACATATATATCCATTTAAATATTTTGGTTCTAATGAACATATTTCTATATCATATAAACTATCTATTGCTTTGACTATGTTATTTTTTTTATTATATTCTATATTTCTTCCTAAAAGTTCATTTCTTAATATTACTTCATATCTTTTTATTGTTATAACATAATATTCTCTTATAGTTTCAAAACTCATTCCTACATTTCTTATTGCTTCTCTATATTATTGTTTATGTGCTATCTACCATTCTTGCACTATTCCTAAAAAACTCGATTATAATACTATACTTACTGTTGTTACTGTTATATCTCTATTTATTAATGATATTAATTGGGCTTTTATCCATTCTTCTATTCTCTTATCTCTATCTACCTTATAATTTAAATTTAATCATATTCCTTGATTTGATATTTGTCTAGTTTCATATTATTTTGTTAAGGGTGGAGTATAATTTGTGTCCATTTTTGGTGGATATAATGTTTCCATTATGTTGTTAGTTTCTAATGGTTCTTTTTGTTTTAAATGTTCTATTTGTCTAGTATTTGGTTCTAGGTTAGTTACACGGCTTGTTCAAGTTCTAGTATTGATTGAGGTGGTTGGTTGATTTGTTTGTTTTCGTTCATTTGCCTGCATATTTATTTCATTTTCTTCATTTATATAACATATTGCTATTTTTCCTAATTCTTTTTTTATATCTTCTAAATTTTCTTCTTCTATCCCCATTCTATTTTCTATCCTATCTTGTTATTCCTTTATTTCTTCTTCTAACATATTCATCATGGTAATTTCCTTATCTTTCTTTTTATTTAATTTTTCTAATTCTAATATTATATCCTTCTCTAGTTTTTCACATATTATTCCTGCTACATCCTTTTCCCTATTTTCTTTATCAATTTTAGTTTTATTTTTTAATTCAATTATTTCTTCAAATATAGTCCATAAGTTATTATTTATTATTTTTTGTCCTCTTTATAATTTTTGTGTGATTATTCTGGTTTCATTTACTTGTTCATTTAAACTCTTTATTGTTTTATTTTGTTCTTTATTTAATAGAATTATTAAATTATATTATTTTATTATTAATAAATAGATAAATTTAATCAAATTAATTAGAGGATAATATTTTCTTGGTGTAATCTCTATTACTTGGAATAAAATCTAATATAAATAGAATGTTGGGTAATAATATTATAATAATTGGTTGTTGTTTTTTGAATGCTTTTAAGAAGTTGGCTTAATTATGACAAACTATTGGAAGAATAAATGTAGCGAATGAGTCCATAACTATATAAAGGTATTTACTAATTGGGGGCTAGTTCTTAGACAAATGATGGCTTTATTTATGGCATAATAAGAGATATATTTGAGAGTAGGGGCACCAATTCAATTTTGGTTTAATCTTTCAATAAGTTGTTCAAAACACTCATATTGTTCTTTTAATTTGGTTGAGTTAGACAGGCTTTTTTGAATTCTTAAGAGTTAATTTTTTGAGGTGTAGAGGATTGGACTATTTCTTTACCTTTTATTGTAATAGAATAAATAAGTTTGGTTAGACTTAAGGTTCTGGTTTTTTTTTAGATTTGGTTACATATTAACTGGGCTATTTGTTGAGAAACAATATTCAAATTTGATATTGGGATATTAGAAGATTGGTTAGAAGTTTTTTCTTTACTAATATCATTAACATAATCAAATGAGATTGTTTAATGTTTAGCTTAATTGAGTTATTAAGTTGGCAAAACTATTCAACTGACTAACTATATGAGATTGAATATAACTCATATTTACATCTAAGATACTTAATCTCATAGATATTTGTTCTATACTAGTCTAATTACTTGTGTCTTCCCTTTTTGGGCTATTTGTCTAATTAGTCGTCTTAAATGTATCCATCCCTACTTAAATAATCAGCAATAAGATTATTTTTTCTTTTCACATATTCAACATCATAATCATAATAAGAAATATCAGCTTGCCACTTAATCAACATCTTATTTGAAATTTTATTTTTTGTTCTAATTCCTTCATTTAACCAATTTTTTGCTTGAGTATTACTCTCTTCTATATAATTATAACTTTAAAAATTATTTAAATAAAAACTACGCTAAGTTTAAAAACTTTTATTTATGTTAAATTATTTTTATATTTTTATATTTTTATTTAAATAAAATCAAAATACAATATCTAAATATATTGAATTATTAAATAATATTTATTGCAAAAATATTGAAACACTCATTAGCAACAAAGAAAACCACCCTAAAAAGTTGCTCTGAAAAATAAAAGAAAATCCACAATTGCCCGTTTTTTATTAAAATATAAATGAGATCCACTAAATTTATTTTTACTAAGATTGAATTTCAAACAAAATTAACTAATAATATTAGCAAATTTATAGTATTTATAAAAAAAAGTGATATATTTTTATAGATTTAATTTAAAATATATTATTTTAAAAATATTAAAAAAATAATATATTTTTGTAAAAAAATCAAAAGAGTAATTTCATTTTTATATCTAATAAAAAATAATTATGATAAAAAAATTGTTATTCTGTTATTTTATTTTTTATAATTATTTTATAAAATTAATTCTAAAAATTTATACTAGTATTATTTTTATATATTTATATACATACTATTAATAAAAAGATTTATATTAGATATTTTTTATTTTTAAAATACATAATTTTTTTTATTTTTGACAAAAAATAATTATTCAAACAGATATTTTTTTATTTTTAAAAACTAAAACCAGTTTAAAGCTGTTATGAGATAGGCCCAAAATTGCCCTTATATATTGTTGTATGCAGCCTATAACATCGAAAAAGCAAAAGTAACGAAACGGCGTGAGATTATTTCGTAGTTAATTTATTCAACGTTCACAAATTTTTTGTTCAAAAAAATTATATCGAAATGCAAATTTACTCAAGAAAATATATTATATTAAAATTTTGTATGCACAAATAAAGTGTATAGTATTTTTTTATTTTTAAAATATAATATAAAAATATTTATTATATTTTAAAATAATAAATTAAATAATAAATAATTATTTAACTTCTCAATTTTTTATTATAAATTTTTATTATTTTTATTTTTTTCTCTCATATATTTTTACATCACATATTTTAATTTATATTTTATATTATATAATATATAATTTTAAAAATTATTGATATATTAAAAACTTTAAGATTATGGTAATATAAAAAATAACTTACTCGTTAAATACCACATAGTCATGTTCTTTTTTGTTGAAAATAAGTAGTTAGAGGCCCAATATTGAAAGAAGAAAAAAACAAAACCTACTGGGGTATTGAACAAGCTATAAAACCAGCACAGATTAGAAGCCCAAGCTGAACCCAAGTATGCTTAAAAGTAGGTTATAGTAAGAGGAAATGAATGATTTGATGAAATATCTTAATTTAATAATTAAAAGATTAATTTTTAATTAATTTAATCTTTTAATTAATAAAATTAGTTATAAGTTAACTAATAATAAAATTAATATATGTTAATTAATTGATAAATAATAAATTAAATTATATTTAACAAAAAATATAAATAATATATTTTGACAATATATAATTTATAAAATAAAATACACAAAATTTACTACAAATGAAATTTTTTTTATTTTAAATATGATGTGTTTTATTTTTATTAGTAAGTAGAATTTAATTCATCATTTAATAATCAAGTTAGTATTTTTTAATGTAACCATAAGTTAACTTTTTGTTCATTTCATTTAATGAACCAAATTAATTAAAAATTATTTTTAAAAAAAATTAAATTGAGAGAATATATATATTTTAAATATCAAATTATTAATTTAATCTTATATTAATGATTTTTTTGGCCAATTAATAATTTAATTTATAAAGAAGCTAAAATCGAAGAAAGAAATTAAGATATTCCAAATTAAAGAGCATATCATAGACTCTAATAAACAATTCCATTTTTTTCCGGAGCTAATATTCGAATTAGTCCATTTATATTTCATCTAATTAAAGACCAAATCAAGACAAACCCACCCTCCCTCTTATCCCTAATGTCACTGCAATTTCCACGTCAAAATCCAAATATGATCATGAAACATCGCTCTGGTGAAAAAAGAAAATCGACTCCAAATTGATGACAAAAATATAAAATATTATATCTAAGTTAATTTGGTTTAAAATTTTACTATGATATTATCACTCAATAAGGTTTCAAAGGATGTGATCATTTCAAATTCTATTTCAATGTTCACCACATCAATTTATTTGGTTTAAAGTGCCAAATTACTCAAGCAAATGTTAATTTTTTTTTAGTTGCTTGTTAGTTAAATATTGTATAAGTGACTATTCAAACACGTTTCATATTTTATTAGAAAATTTGATTGTAAAATTTTTTTTATTAACTAATTGATTATTTACAGTTTTTTGAAAATATTAGTTTGAACCAACTTAATATTCACATTGTTTGCTAAACTTTGATAATCTTTTTTACACAATGGTTAAATTATTTTAAAGTAAATTATACTTACTTCTTTTTTTGAATAATTTGACAACTTTTTGTGAAAATAAGACTATGACCTTGTTTTTAACATAATAATAAATACAATTAAATTTATATTATGATTTAATATAAAATTATTAATATAATAGTTAAAATAATTAATTAATTGTATATTGTTTTGAAATGAATGTACAATATTAACTTTATTAATAAAAACAAATTAAAAAGGTGATTTATGTTATATTGTATCAAACTATATCAAGTATAATTTATTAAATTAAAAGGCTAGTAAATATAATTTCACTAAACCTATAGTTGATAATTTACTCTTATTTGTATTCTTTATAATTTCATTCAATTTCTAAGTTTATATTGCTTGTTGCTTATAGTTTAAAATTTTATAAATTAGATTCCTGTAATGTTATAAATTTTAAATTTAGTTCCTGGCATTAAACCTTTATCAATATATCATCAAGAGCTAACAGAAAATTTGGAAGAATATAGTTAGCGACGGTCATTAATAAATTTAATAACATGAAATAAATAAAAATAATTAAAACAAAAAAACCTAAATACAAAATTTTAAATTATAATAACTAAATTAAAAATTAGAATAAATTATATTCTCTTTTCTTAAAAGATATTAAAATTATACTTCTTTTTTTATTTTAAAAAATTATACTCTCGTTTATTGAAAGATAAAAAATTTATAATTTTATTTATTTTAATCAAAATATATTTATATTTATTATTTATATAATTAAATATGTATTTAAATAATCTAAAAATATATTTTTTTAACTAAAAGTAAAATAAATTTGTTATTTTTAATTCAAAATAAATAATAATAAAATATTATAATTTTTAAAAATATATTTTATAATAAATTATAATATTTTTAAAAAAATTATAATATGAAAGTCTAAGTTTTTAAAATAAAAAGGTAGAGATGTACTTTTGATATAGTGAAAGAAATATAATTTATTTTAAAAATTAAATAAAACTCAATAGAAAGTATAAAGAGTTGGAGGGAAACAAAAATAAGGATACTTTTGATTCAAATTAATAGAGTTGTTAAAAGAGATGGCTTATGTCCATTAATCGTCAACATGCATAATTTTTTATTGTTTAATCTTGTTAATTTGAGAAGAAATTAAAAAGAAATCAACTTAAAAAGCCTTAATTAACATTTATGAATATCCTCTTACACAAATTAAAATCCAAACTTTGTTTGATCACCAAGAAGATCACCACCAAACTGATTGCCAAAACCGCCATAGCCACTTCCTCCAGCTCCTAACGAACTCTCCCCGTAAAACGACGCCGTAGAAGGCATCATCGCCGCTCTCATCATCAACTCATCAGCCCTCGCAATCACCTTCCTCCGCAACTCATTCATGGCCACCACATACTGTTCTAACTCCTCCAAATCCATCTCCTCAATGCCTTCGTCCCACCAGTTCCCTCTATTCCACCCGTTCGCTAAATTCTCCATCTCCGCTAACTGCTGCTTCTCCCTCTCCAACGCCTTCACCGCCTCCTCGTGCTCCCTGTTCAGTTCCCCGTAGGACGACGACACGATCTCGCCGCTCGTCGCGTCGGGATCCGCGGATCCTCCTCGGAGGTAGCGGCGGAGGACGGCATCGACGTTGGGCTGCCCGAAGCAGAAGACCTTGTCGGCAGGGGAGAAGACAATGACGGCGATCTGAGCGTTGCACAAAACGCAGAGCTCGCTGGCTTTCTTGAAGAGACCGGCACGTCGTTTTGAGAAGGTAACTTGCTTGTTGGCTTCCTTGTCGATCTCCTTTATCTCAATCTTCTTACGACCTGTCGTTGTGGTTTTCTTCGTTTGTTTTAAGAAATCCATCACTGGGAGAGGAATGAAGTAGTTTTGCTAAAAGAAGAGAGGTGGTTAGGTTATTATTATAAGATAATTTGATTATGAGATATTTATAATGAGAATGAAGCTTCCAATTTTGAGTTCCAACCCTACAATTTTGCCCCTTCAAGATTTTGTTTCAAATAAAATACATATATTTTGATTGGTAATAATCAATATTACCTAATTCAGATTTAATTTTGGTTGACAGAATCCTTACAATTATGATGATGGATTTTAATTGTAATTTCTCCTTTCTCCGAGGGCATTAATTGCAATTGTTAGTTTCTGTATTGAATGCATTTTTATTTACTTGTTTGTTTTAAAATAAGTATAATTAATTTATTAGAGTTTAGAATCCAATTAACCCTAAGAAAACCAATTGACTTTTTGTTTTTGCCCTAAAAGTCTGCAAAGATTAAGTAATTCAATCTCATCAATTAGATTGAGATTAATTTAAACCTGTATGAAGACTTGCATGCATGTGCTTCTACTTTTGAAATGATCATTAATGTATATCATATGAAAATATGATTCAATCTTGTTTATGCCCTATAAGTCTAGCTCAAATGAATCATTTATATATATGATGAATCATAGTCTGAAATTTTGTTAAAAAATATGTCTTCATTTAGTATTTAATGGGGTAACAAATAAAATTACTTTCAGTAAAAGATATCTATATGAAAAAAAAAAAACAATTAACCTTTATTTGTCCTTTTGAACGGATAGAAAGCTATGTACAAGTAAAAGTTGTATTTTATGGGAAGAAAATAGACAAAAATATTATTTTAATTTTTTAAATTTAATAATTTTTTTAATTTAGTCTCTCATATTTGTTCGTTTTTAATTTAGTTTCTCATATTTAAAATTATTATTAATTTAGTTCATATATTTACAAATTATTAAAATATATAAAAATTATATTGATTTGAGAGATTAAATTAAAAAAATTGTTAAACTTAAAAAAATTAAATTATTAAAATTATTAAATTTGAGGAACTAAATTAAAAAAATTATTAAATTAAAAATTTTAAATATAAAGAATTAAATTGATAATGAACAAATATAGAGGATCAAATTAAAAAATTATTAAATTTAAAGAACTCAAATATGATTTTTGTCAAAGAAAATATATAGGTGGAGCTTGTAAGTGACGTTGCTTGCGAGTTTGTCAAATAATTTCTAAACCTTTATATAGCAATTTAGTTTAGTATATACAAAAGTGAGATTTCTATATGTATGTAGTGCTAACTCCTTTTGTGTATATATTAACTAATAATATTTAATAATTTTTTTTTATTTTACACTAATGAACTCATATGGTATGAAAAAAATAGAAGAGTTTATACAAATATGTATTATACCATTTTCTTATCTATAAATGATCTTCTTGTTAAGCTTAATTTTTATTAAAAAAAAGGTTGAGATACTAGTTTCTAATTAATGTCCCCCAAATAAAAGCAAGATCAATATTATTGAGAAGTTAATTAAAGATATTAATGTATTTAGGCATTTCTATCTGGGAAGAGTACTTAACGAAGCAGCATCAATCTCAGCACCAAAATGGCTTGTTCTCAAAGGCATCATCACATGTATATGATGTACATATATATCCATAATTTCTCTCAACAATTGGTGAAAAATATTAGAAAAAAGATGATTGATCAATGATTCACATCAAGATTTTGTTAATTAGTCTGTTTTAAAACGTCTTTTTTAATTAACTCTTCCATTGAAAATGTCAATTGCTGTAAAATACTTACCTCTACCTCACCTTCCTTTATCATTTTGGTCAAATTCCTAAGATTTGTTTGGCCAAATTTTAAAATTTACTTGTTTTGATAACTTTTTCCTTTAATCATGTGTGAGAGAAACAATTTGTTGTGTTTAGCCAATTCAATTAAAAAAATACTTTTATGTATTTGAGAAGTTTATATTTCTCCAATTTTTATAGCAAAATATTTTTTTTATCACATTACCAAAAAAATAATATCTTACTTTTCTATTAATTTTATTTAAATAGATAAATAGTTATAAATATTTGTTATTTGTTATTATTAATTAAATAAAATGTAAATAATAAAATAAAAATAAATATTTTAAATATTATTAATTAAATGAGAAGTTGATAGATTTAAGAAAGGGTATAGGTAAATAAGAGTATTACAATAAATAGGAAATTTTAGCAAGGGTACTTTTGTTATTTAATATTTAATATTTACTTTTTTCTAAAATCAAAAATTCTAATTTTCAACTTTTAAAAAATAATTTCTACTAGCTGCCACTTAGAAGTATTTTTAAATTGGCCAAACACCTTAATTTACTTGGCTAAACACCGTCTTATTCTACCTCCAATTGTTTAGCCAAGTAATAGTTATTGGAATATTGGAATATGAGTCTTAAATAAATAGATTCAAATTTGAATATATAGATTATCTTGAGTTCAAGTTTAGAAAAGATTGTACCATACCTTAGCTCTAGACTCAGACAAATATTTATATTTATATATATAAGAAATATGTCAAGGAAGGATAAGAAAAAAACTTAGACATAACTTTTATATTTTTGTTATTAATTTTTTTAATCAGAAATTAACATATGTATAATTTATACAATTCTTGTTATTTATTATTTTTTAAATATTTTAATTAAAAATTTAACAATAAATATATAAGAATTTGTATATATATAATTCTAATCTTTTGGATAATAGAGTTATGACTATGAGAAAATTTTTTTGAATTCATATATCAACAAATTAATTTTATATAGATGAGTCTTAATTTATAAAAAAAATTACTCACTTTGAAAATTATCTAGGTAAAAGCAGGCTCTGGCTTAGGAATTTAAATATTCAATAGAATAAAAATAGAGATTTTTTTTTTACCTAATTGGGTCTATATATGAGTATGAAAAAAATAATTTTCTTTAATTTTAGAGATGAAAACAAGATTACCTAACTCTATTCATCCTTCATTCTTTTTTTAGGACGAACTAATCATCCTTCACTGAGACGGGATGAGAGGAAAGTCACTTGTGAGTTCATTTTTGTTCTTCGGCCTAAAGATTGCCCATAAAGTTTTTAGCAATATTTAATTTTGATTTAGATCACATATCGGTACATTTTATTTTGATTTAGATCAATTATTGGCACATGTTTAATTTTCTATAAATCATTTTCATTTTAGAAAAAAAAAATGTGTTGAGTGAATTTAATATATACACTAAATAACATCTTTCCTTTCAGTATTGAACAAAAATTATTCGCATTTTTATAACACTTTCATAATTAATGAAATTCTTTTTCCAAATAATCATATCATGTTTGAGTTATCTATTGGAAACAACAAATATAAAACCTATAAATTTAAAATTGAAAAATAATTAAAAATATAAAAATGAGGATAAATAATTAATATAGTGCAAAATTTAAAAAGTAAAAAATAAAAAAAATTTAAGCGTAATTTTTATATTTTTATTATAAAATTTTTTAATTAAAAATTAATACGTATATATAATTTATATAACTTATTTATTTTATGATTAATATTTTTTTAAAAAAATTTACATATTTTATTTTAAATAAAAATTTTATAATAAAGTTATAACGAACTATTTTTTAGTCTAATCTAAAAGTATAATTTTGTTATTGACCTACTCGTATCAAACCCATTTGACATTGAGTTCAATTAATGGGCTTAAATTTAAACATTGATCAAAATACTAAGCCCAAACTTAACCTTTGATGTTACGTTGGACAAAGTGTATTCATAGATCAACCCAATTCACAAATAATTCTACATACGAGTATAAGTGAGTTGAGCCGATTAAGATTTTCACCAAAACATTCTATATTTCCTTCCAAACAAATATTTTAGGTCAAAATTAATTTTTTTGTCTTAATTTTATATAAGCTTTAATTTCGTTTCTTATCTTTATATATAATTTGATATGCAATTTTTTTTGGCTAAATATCATTAGTTATATGTGAGACAAGTATATTTTTTTAGTTAAATCATGACTGAACCAGTAGATAAGCTCAAATGAGATCAAAATGACACATTGGTTTATTAATTCTTAAATTAAAAATACCAAAAAATTCTTGAAATTGTAAAATAATTAAATCAATGTAATGTTTCAGGCTCATTTAAATTTTACTAGCTTAATTATATTTTAATTAGAGTAATTTTATTCAGTCCTTTTATATAAATGATGACATTTAATCAAATAAAAAAATTATATTAATTAGTAAAGATAAATGATAAAATTAAAATTTTATACAAAGTTAATAAATAAAAAATTAATTTTGGTCAACATTTTACAATTAGACGTGTCATTAATTGAGTTAAGATATTCTGAAGCCTATAATTAATGATGCAAATCATTCGAGCCAATCAAAGAAAAGTTAAATATTCTCTTGAATTTGTACAGGAAAGAAAGGAAGTTGTAAGGAATGCACTGGAGAGGATGTGCTCTAGATACACCTCCAATGCCGAAATAAACAAAAAATGGAGATTGAAAGCAAGAGATTACAAGTAAGCAAGAATGATTGCATACATGAAGAATTCATGGAACCTCCTTAAATAGCCAAGAGAGGTGCTGATGTGGCCCAAGTGGCATTAGGTGTCATGGTAGGGCGATTGTTTTACGAGTGTGCAATATCCATCGGTTGTGACTAATCAAGATGAATGAAGTGGCTTAGACACAATTCATTATATCATGATTTATCAGGTATTATTAAAGTTATATATGAATTGATTTGTAATTCTAAAATATACTATTTAATTTTAAAATAATTTAAGATTAAAAATTAATAGATTTTCAATGCGCTCTGATCGAAGTCTAAAACAATGAACATGTTTTAGACATTATATATTTTCATGATTTAAATTATTGTGCAACAAAAAATTCTTAACTGTTGATAGTAATCTTTACCATCTCATGATATTTTGTGTGGAGATCAATATTTTAAAAATTAAATCAATTATTAAATCAAATAATTTATTAGTTTAATTGTGATCAAACTATTTAATATATATTATTTTTTGTTATAAATAAATAAATAATATAAAATAATTTATTTTTATATAAAATGAAATAAGTATATAATACATCTTAAATTATTTTAAAAAAGTTAATACTTTACTCATATTTTTTAAAAAAATTTAAAAATATATCACATTTATTATTTTTATTTACTTTTATCTTATCATATTTATTTATTTATTTCTTTCTATTTATCTCTATTCATTTATTTTGTGTGGAGATCAATATTTTGAAAATTAAATCAATTATTAAATCAGTTGAAGTACTATTTTATAATTTATTAGTTTAATTGTGATCAAACTATTTAATATATATTATTTTTTGTTATAAATAAATAAATAATATAAAATAATTTATTTTTATATAAAATGAAATAAGTATATAATACATCTTAAATTATTTTAAAAAAGTTAATACTTTACTCATATTTTTTAAAAAAATTTAAAAATATATCACATTTATTATTTTTATTTACTTTTATCTTATCATATTTATTTATTTATTTCTTTCTATTTATCTCTATTCATTTATTCTACCTACCCATCAATCTTATTCTATTTACTTACTATTTATTTTTTCCATAAAAATATTTTCTCTCCTCCTTTCTCTTTCTCGTTCACACTCTCCCTTTTTATTATTATTTTTTTCTTCCACTTTTATCTCTTTCTTCATCTTCATATTCTCTCATCATCATCGTCATCTTCTTCTTGGCACCTTTCCTTTGCCTTATTTTTTATCTTTTTTTTCTCCCACTCTCATCTCTCTCTTCATTTTTTTTAATTTTTTTTTCTCTTCCTCTCTTCTTCTTCTCGACATGTCAAATGAACGAGTTTTTCATTAATTTTATCAATTTTTTAAATGGCTAAATTGATAAAATTTTCAAATTAGCCTCATGATCAATTTTTCAGTTGAACCAATCAGTTCAATTTAATTTTAAAAATTTTAGTGGATAGTATAGTGTCTTTTGGCAATACAAATATTCAAAACACTATTATTTTTATTGTTATTATTATTATTATTACTATCAAGATAAAGATTCTTTAAACCTTGTTTATAAACTATTATTTCTCCTAGTGATTTTATAAGTACATTGTCCTGAATCAATCTAATTGTTAATATAAACAATTTATCTTCTTATAGAATTAATTCTTTAAGTTTATTAGTTTTTATTGTGGGGATAGATATACTTCACTGTCCTATTACAACCAAATTAAATTCAATTTGAAGAATTTATTAAATTCATTAAGATTGCAGATTTAAAGAAATATTCATATGAAATAAATAAGATGCCTTTTATTGCAAAAACACAAAATCATAACTATCTTCCCTAACAACATATGTAAAAGCAATTACACATAGTCCAAATCGAAATAAAACTGGCATAATTAATTAAAACAAACGAATTTGATCATAAAATAGGCACCATCATGACAAGAATCTAATAATGAGTAAGGCATATATATCAGTAAAATTCTGGTCCTCCATATCCTCTCATGTTGTTGTTGAAGCCGTGATGATGTTGTGGATGCATCATGCTCCCATCAAACCCAGGATTCTGAATCACCGATGGTGGCTGAAACATCGCGGGTGGCGGCGGCGGCGGCATCCACGCTATGTTGGAAGAGGAAGCGCCTAGTAAAAACTGAGTGGAGTTGTTACTAGCACTCTGAATCAAGATCATCCTATCAACTTGCCTAGTCACATTCTTTTTTAGCTCCTCCAAAGCACTCTTAAATTGCTCAAGTTGTGCCATTGTCATGTCATCTATAGGAGCTGCCCACCAGCATTGACCCTGTTGTAAAAACAAACCAAAATGGAGTATTTGCTTAGAGTTCTGAATTTATAAACACTAAATTGTATAACCCTAATTTTTTAGAGATTCAATAGGAAAGAAAAAAATCTTTTAAGGACCAATACTAAAAAATTTAGTATAATAGGGAGGGTACAACCTTACTTCTGCAAAATAAAGAGACTTCTTTTAGTATTTGAAAGTAATATTACATTCATAAAATGAAATCACCTGAATGGCCTTTCGCATACGGTTCAACTCATCGCCACGCTTCTTCTCATCATCAAGCTGTGCAGAGATTTGTGTGAATTGGGCGATAAGCTCACGCACATTGGCATTCCGGTGAGCCTCGATGAGCTGCATGGTGCCGGAGGTCTGCGGCGGCGGCCCTTGCGTGATGTAGCGATCCACGACGGCATCGACATTTGGATGGCCAAAAGAGAAGACCTTCTCGCCGGGCGAGAAGACGATGAGAGCCAATTCTGCACCACAAAGAGTACAAAGCTCACTAGCTTTTTTGAAAAGACCACTACGACGCTTCGAAAACGTCACCTGCAAATTGCTCTCATTGCTCATCTTCTTCATCTCCACCTTTTGGCGACCCTTGCTCTTTCTTGAGGTTGAAGTGGACATGGCTGCAGGTAGATCAGATTCAGAATCAGAATATAATATGTTGATGTGAGTGAAGATTGTGAAAGCAAGAGGGAAATTAGGGGTTAATTTATAGTCCATTTGTGCATAGAGATTATATATTCAAACTAGCATTTGGCTGTCTAATGTGAATTTACACCCTTTTGGTTGCATTAAAATTGTTTCTAGATTGAGAGATTTTGGAATCTCTGGGTATGGCTTAAATGGTAGCAACTTCAATGGAAAAGAAGGTGTCCCAGAGGCAGCTAATATTATTATCATAGCCTATTCATCATTTGCTAGAGAAAATGGTTCTAGAAAAGATAAATCAGGAAAATTTTTTTGGTAATCTAATTGATCTTATCCTTTTTAGATTTTTTTTTTCAAAATTTACTAAATTATACAAGGAAGTATGTATATAATTGACAGAATATCAAGAAAGTATTCATTCATCTGCATCATATCAAACATTAATGGTCAATATATATTGTTTCATATTCAAACATGACTATATATGTGTCATCACTCCGTGCATTCATCATATCTATCTAAATTAAACTTTCTATATATTTTAGATAAGCTAGCTAGTATATGTGTGTGTGTGCGTGTATGTATGTATATCTTCATATTCATCTCCACCAGGTACTTCTTTTTACTTTCCGCCCTGTATATATTTGGTAGAAAAATCCTACATAATATTCTCATGTTATAAAAAACTGTAGTAGGGTTAATTGTTTTCCATTATAATTAGCATGAAATACATGCTAATTATATGTGTTATTATATTTGGCCCAAAATTCTTCAATTTTGATGTAGTTGATCTTCTGAAGTTTTCATCAAGTATAGAAGTTCCCAGGGGAAAAACTTAAGTTAAAACCTATCAAATGTCATTATTTCTTTATATATAGGTTAGTAATATTTACTGAGTTTCTTTGTCAGAACTTGATAAATACATGAAACAATATTATTGTGTAAACTTTTCATAATCTTTTTTCCAACTCTTGCATCTCAAAATTGGTTATTTACGCATGAATTGTTTCTCACACATAATGCACTTCTCTTCCTAATTACTCCAAAACTTGAAGCTCTCTCTATACTTAAATTTTGTCATAATTTAAATGTCCAAAGTCCAAACTAGGAACATTTAATGAGAGATCAACAACAGATCAGAAAGCAAACAATAATACGTACCTGCATGCAGATCATCAAATTTTATACATCCCATGTTTGTTTGCTTTGATAGTATAGGGTCATCAGAATTCAGAAGTTTTTCTGGGGATTTGCTTGAATATAAAGTTTCTCCTAGGGAAAATTTCAAATTAAAATCTTATTTTGGTCCCCCTAAAAATGAGATATTTTTCAATTAGATCCTATGCTCATATTTAATTTAATTTTTTTACATAAAAATTGTTATCAATGAAATCTCTCTTATGGTTGAGGTTGAGTTTAGTAAAATGGTTTAATTCTTTAAAACATAACAAATTAAGGTTTAAAAGTACGCCTATTAATAGAAGTATCTATGTTTAGTGTCTGAAATTATATCTAAAATATGATTATTTATTTAATTGGTTTGATACTACTCTAAATTCTTAAAAATCTTTGTATTTTTATTCATAATTTTATTTTATACTAGAGAAGGTTATTTTATAAACACTTATAAATATTTTGATCATTTTATTAAGAGAGCACTTGCAACTCTAAATTAAATGAAAGAGCCTTTAATTTTAGGGGTGGATAAAACTTATATTGCTCTATAAGGCATGAAAAGGATTTAAGCTCATACTCAAAAGAAGTAGGGGATACATATGATTAACGTGGACCTTATTGAGTAGGATGACTCTAAATTGTAAATAGCATATATAGTAAAACAATACTAGATATAAATATATGACTTTTAAATATAATTTAAAGTATTAATTATATCATTATTAATATGATAATAATCATGAGGATTGGGTTAATTCTTGGATTCCCTTGTTATTTGGTGAGAAAACAAGGGTTTGTTTTAGTGTTGATGTGTGGGCGATCATGGCCTCGAATGCATAAAGAGTACAATCAACATATTAATGTAATATATATAAGAGCTTCTTGTATTGGTCTATGTTTTCTAAAATCAACAATGAAGCTGTTTTTATTTGGATAAAAATGGGAGAGAGTCGAACAAGACATTAGTAGTATATTAAAGAGATTAATAAAGACTAAACTTAACGAATTATTACAAAAAATTAAATTGTAAACAGTTTTATCGATCTGAATTTGTTTTCCTTTTTTTTATAATAATCTTATTTGAACAAGATATTGACTTGCATTAAAAATAAATAGATTGGATTTAGATCTTTAAAAGTATGAAAAAAAGGTGAAGTTTGTGAAATAAAAAAGAAATAGGAAATTTAATATATTCAAGCATAAATTATTTATTTATTTCTCTCTTAATTTTTTTTATATATTTCTTTTACTTCTGGAACTTCACCAGTACTTTAGTACATCATTTTCCAAACACATGTGGCTGCCATATTATTATGAAATTAATGGAGACTTAATAGAGTTTAATTAAATATTGTAGAGACAATTTTATAATTAATTTGAAGATTAAATTACACTAATCATAAATATAGACCAATTTATAATTATGTTGAAAAAATGGGAACTAAATGACTAATTTAACCTACAATATATAGTAAACATCCACTACCAAAT
This sequence comes from Senna siamea, assembly GCA_031216115.1. Lineage (NCBI taxonomy): Eukaryota > Viridiplantae > Streptophyta > Magnoliopsida > Fabales > Fabaceae > Senna > Senna siamea. The sequence goes on along the minus strand of CM062355.1, from coordinate 3,139,729 downwards.
TTCTACGATTGCATAATTTGAAAAAAAAAAACAAAAGAGGGGACAGTTTTATATTAATCATATTCAAGCTACTCACAGTTGAATATAACTATATTTTTTTAGACTATATTAGCATTAATTTAGTCATTTAAAGATTTTTTGTTTTACGTTTTGTTCTTGAAATATTAACACTTTAATACAGTGTAATTTTATTTTTTAATCTATTTAGTCTTTAAAAAATTAATATTTTACAATTTAATCCTTATAAATTTTAAAAAACATATATATTAATTAATCCTTAAAAATTAATTTAGGTAAATGATAGATGAACTAATGTATATGGATTCATTTAGAATTTATATGAACAAAAAGTTTGTGATCCTAATCTTTCCACGATTAAATAAAAAGAGAAAAGAAACTTTTTTTTTTGGTGAAAAATATAATAGTAAAGAAAACACACTTTAAGATTATCGAACAGGTATTAGTAATATATTAGAGAGATCAATAAAGACTTTACTCAAAAAATTATTGTGCAGACCTAAATCACAAGTAATTTTAAAAATAAAATAATAATTAAAACTTGTTTGATTTTTATGTTTTTGAGGGAAGACAAAGAAAAAAAATATATGTTTTAAGAAAAAAATATATAAAACAACTCAAAAAGTTATCAATTCTAATTTTTTGAAAAAAAGAAAATGCAAATAATGAATATTTTTACTTATAACATATATATAAATATATGAAAACAATATCAACAAAAATTTTAAAAACTAATTTTATAAAATAAAATATAAAAATATAATTAAATTGGTGATAATTAAGTAAATTTTAGAAGGTGGTTTTCGAAAATGAAGCTCTCATGAGTCAATCTTAATCGTTCAACACATTTATATTATAATAACTTTGAACTCTTTTGATTAGTGATTTCATAAAATAATATATTTTAAAATATAAAAATAAAATAAAATATATAATGTGAGAATATGGAAGAGAGAAAATAAAACATAATGAAGAGTTACAAGAGATGAGTATATTAAATAATTTTTTATTATTTAATTTATTATTTTAAAATTATAATAATTATTTTATATTATATTTTAAAAAATAAATGATTCTGAGTTTCATGTTCTTTGTTGCATATAGATGACAAAGATCTTTGATTAAAAGGTGATATTTATTAAGGTTATGTATCACTAGGAGCCAGTTATTCAAAATTTTCCATTGAAACAGGATGATCTAGGGAGGACTTAGTTGGAGTGATCGATATAGGAGAGGAGATAATAAATTGCACTGTACTGGGATGATAAAATTGTTACAAAAGTTTCTTATCCCAGTCCCCATACTTATGCAATAAGAAGTCCTTTACCATCATAAGTTGGGAAGAACTTCTCTGCATGGGCCGCCATAGGTGGTTTGCTGTGGAGATGCTTCTGGTATCACCTACTTGCCAGGTTAGGTGATTTATAACGAATATGATACTTCTATTTTTGATGATTCCTCTCTCCATATCCAAGATGCAACCATTCTCTTGCTGAAAAGGATACTTAGCCATCATGATTTTGTTGAAGAAGTTGCCTGAATTATCAAACTAATTTCCATATACAACCAGTAGAACTATATTGAAGTGCTATGTTAGAATTTGGATTGTATATTACATACATACATATTTATAACTACATTAAGACACGTAGACGTACATGTATCGTAGATTAATTATTATATATATATTATTGACCTTAAAGTAATTTAATTTGATTAATAGTTTTTATCACATAAAATAATATATGGAGACTAATAATATATATAAAATCTTAAAGTGTTAATTAATAATTAATTATGAGCAAATTAATAATTTGACACGGCTTAATATAAATAAGGTGTGGTCTTTGAATTGAAGTATCCATAACAAAACAAAATACAGACAATTGATTTTCCTCTCTTGTGGTTCCATCTGTCATAGAAGAAGGGATTGGATACTATTAATAAGAACACTAGCATTCTTGATTCATCAATTCACTATAGACTTTGATACGTTTCCGTTTCATTTTTCCTTTGTTTCAAACAATTTTTGGAATTAATCTAACACTGTATCCTCTTGACTTGAAAGCCAATATTCCTGCCTTCTCTGCAAGCAAACAAATCTTCCAACTACGCATATGAATTTTTTGCTTACCATCCTTGTAACCCCGGAAGAAATTAAATGGAATACTTTCTATTTTAGCACAACACCTGAGAGGGAGATTGTAAAGGGACATATAGGATAAACTAGTGAAGATGAGTTGATTACTGACTTTATTAAGACCAGACAGGTTTGAAGCCTTCCATGCCTGCAACTTGCCTCTGATGGATTTATTCTGCTATATATTTATCCACCAAAAGCACGTACATCTTTTCTAAGAATACCAGAAATTAATTTGTTAAACTTATTTGGGCTAGGAGCATTGTCATTCCTCATTTTTGTCAGGGCCTCAATGATTTCAGTACTAGAGAAAGGGTTATTAATTAAGTATGATCTCTTGATGCTGCTAAAGCTTAGGCAGATCATATCTTTCTAATTTATATAGAATCTCTTGACTGACAGCATATTATTCTGTGTGTAAATATTTTGGAAATAATTCAAGGCTTCACATTCAATATCTTTTACTTCGTCCAACCAAATTCCTTGCTCGTTTTTAATTCTATGTATGATATTCTACACTCTTTTTTTTCTCTCTCAGCAGATTATGAAAATAATTAGTGTTTCGATCACCTTGAACCATCTAAGTCGTCTAGCCTTTTGAGCCCTGTGCAAGTCTTCACAATCAAGCCAGAATTCAAGTTCATTTCTATGTTGTTTTCATCTTAGACAATCACATTCTGTTGTGCTTCAATAAGTTTAGTATTCAAATCTCTAATCCTGATTTGAATGTTACCTACTTCATTTTTGTTCCACTCGTTCGAGCCTGTTTTAACATAATCCAATTTGGATGCAAACACAAATGGGAGAACCATTAACTACTGTAATACACATGAACTACATCGTGTTGGAATAGTTAGTAATTAATAAAGTTCACGTCAAATCAAATAGATGAAGGGTATAAATAGTATATATAAATAATTGATAGATTATTTAATATAAATAAGTTGACAAAATTTTGGAAAGAAAATTACAAAACCTATGTATGACCTTAATTTGACTAATATTAGTAAAAGATGGACACTTGGACCTGAAATGTATCAGCTTGAATAATTAATATTTTATTTAATTAATAATTTATTTGATAGTTTTTGGAAAGTAATTAATAAAATATAAAAATTATGTCTATTCAAATATAATATATTATCTGTATCTTTTACAAAACAATTTGAAGATTTGAAAAAATCATATTGGTCTTCCTCTCTCTTCTTAAAAATAAAAAAACATGCTTTTAAAATATTATAGTATTTTACTGATTATAATATCAATTCGATTTTGTAAAATTCTAGAAGGAATCTATCATTCCAACCCAACAGTACAAATAATGAGAATATAATTTCTTTTAAGGATAATAAACACACTACATGTCAAAGCCACAAATTTTCTGAACACATCATAGCACTTATCAAAAAACAACCACCAGTTTTCAAATCTAAAAGGCCTCCTTCTAAAGAATAACAATTTACAAGCATAAAAAAGAATGGGGCATGGTTAGATGCAGCTATGGATAATATAGATAGTGAGGAGTGGAGAAAATTATTAAGAACAAATTTAAGCATAATTTTTATATCTTTATTTTTAAATTTTTTAATAAAAATAATATGTATATAGTTTAGATAATTTATCTTTATTATGATTGATTCTTTTTAAAAAAATTTTTGATATAATTTATTTTAATTAAATAATTTAATAAAGAGATATAAAAAATAAATATAAATTTAGTCTAAACTATTATTCCATGGCTGCGTTACAATGGGGGCAATCGTTACGTTTAGACGTTAAGTCATGTTTTTTAATGTTTAGTCACCTAAAGACAAAATCTTGGCGAATGGATACCCGAACATTAAAGGCAAAAATGAAAAATTTAAACTTTTAGATTTTAGTAAATAAGTTATTTTAATTATCTAGTTTTCTTTTAACTATATTAATTGACTTGCTACTTTAAACTTTTTATATCTTAGCTAAGAGACTTTTATAGTGAAAATTGTAATTTAAAAATATTCAGTCATGACAAGTTTAAAGTGACAAATAAATTAATGGTGTTAAAAAAAATTAAATATATTAGGGCCTATTTACAAAAATATAAAAATTTAGGGGATTCAGTGTCAATTTTAAAAGTTCAACGTATGGATTATTTGCAATTTAATTTACCCGAATTTTAATGGGCTTACATTATTCCCAACGTTAAAACACACTAAATATAATTTAATTATATTAAAGAAAAATTATTCTTTTACTTATTTTTGTTCAAATTACATAATTTTTTATTTTATTTTAAATATATATATATGCATGTTTTCTTGTGATATAAAAAAACAAAATAAATTAAGGGGGGTTTGATACATGCATTATGATCTTAACTTTGTTATTTTACATACCATAGTATTTTGAATATCATGACTGGATGATAATTTTTAGCATATTTTTATATGATAACAAGGTGACATATGAGGTAATACCTTGTTAATTATACAATAAAAATAGTATTATTTGATGACAATCAAAATATTTTATTATTTCACATCCCAGAGTTAAATGAGATAATTTTTTTAAAATAATCATAGTATAAATATAATCTGTAATTTATTAAATTTATAATGATAAATTTAAAAATTATAAAAATAAATAATATTAATTAATATAAATAATTAAATATTTACATTTTATATTATTATAACGTAAGAAATTATCAATTAATATATTAAATATAAATATTATAAATATCATAATATTTTATACCATAATATTAAAGCTGTTTAATAGATTTGATCAATTTGATAAATTCAACCCAACTTATTATATTGGGTTAGATTTGTTCGAATTAAAGGCCAATTGATTTCGACCAATAAATTTGAAAATTTTCAAATACCTAACCCCACCCACCAATTTATCTCCTTTTTTGTTTTTGTTTTATACTGTTACTAAATATATACATTTTGGCAAGCAAGTGTTTCCCCTTCATCCTTCATTCCCCCTCTTTCATTCATCCAGTGTGCCATAGCCCAAATCATTCAAAAATTCTTCTTCAGTTCTTCATTAGCTCAGAAGCACTTTCGTCACTCTCCGTGTAGCCATCTTTATATTCATGACGTCTTTGCAGTCAATAGAAATTCAAAGAAAGCCAACTAAAAAGAAGGCCAGCATCCAAATCTAACCTGACCCAACTCGTTGGTTAGAGGGCTGGGTTTTGATTTGTCCCCTCAAATTTTACTTGACTTCAATTGATCCAATCTCAAATGGTTAGTTCAGGTCAAATTCTACCCTAAAATCGATCTAATTCGACCATGCATACTCTTAATGATATATGAGATTACATTATACAATGGCCCCAAAAATAATATCAATATGTAATTTGAAAAATGTAACTATAAAAACATTGTAATTTGAGCATTTCTTTAAGCAAAATACCTTTATATTAATTTTATATTATTAATAGAATAGTCTATTTACATGACTTCGAGCATTCTAATTATTGATTTTTAAAGTTGTGCATTATACATATAAAATAAAATATAAATTTAAAAATAAGTAAAAAGAAGAGAGAGAGAGTAGGGTATTAAGATGAAGGAGAATATAGAGTTAAATAATTTTTTAATTAATTTTAGCATTTTAAAATATAATAATAATGTTTTATTTTAAGTTTAAATATTAAAAAAATTAATAACATGTCAAGCCACTAAAAATATAAATATGATTTTGATTTTTTCTATTATTGGCTCCAAGTGATATGTTAACACATATATTTACCTCTGAGAATAATAACATCAAATAATTATTCACTCTTATCTTTATTTCTAATTGTTGTAACGTTCTTAATTTATAAAAAGAAAAAATTATTTTTTATATTTTCAAATTTTATATAAATTTTTAATTTTATTGATAAAATTTATTTTTTATCAATTTTATTTTTAAAAATTTTAAATTATAATTAATTTTATCTCATAATCTAATATCATTTAAATTACTAATAAAATTAATTGATGTGACATTTGACGTATATATTTTTTAATTTAATACTTTATTTATATATTTATTGTTAAATATATCTCTAAAATTTATGAATACTGTCAAATATATTTCAAATTTCTTCATATAATTTATAATTTCTCAATAGTTAATTTGACATTGACGTATAATTTTTGTTGATTACATATATATTAAAATTTACAAAGTTATATCAAATTATAAAACAATGCCATATAAGTAGATAAAACAACATATTTATTTAGACATTATTAACCTATCACGTTATTGAACAGTCTCTATTAAAGTAAGTTAATTGATTTTGCTGAAATTATGTTGCACTAAATTCGTTGACGATGAAGACTGCCATTTTGAAGTCTACTATTTTAAAGTCTACCATTGAATATATTAAATTTTATCTTATCTTTGGAGACGCAATGTAAAAGTATGAAAGATATGTAAAATATTAAATTTTTTTTCTCTTTTAATCATGACATGTAATTGTTATTATATGACAATATTAATAAATTATTCTATTTATCAATGATTTCATATATAATATATTTTTTTATGTGAATGTAAGAGTTTTATAATGGGTTAATAATGAGTGAATTTTTTTTTGTATAAGTTGTGGTTTCTTGTTAATGAAATCATAGTTGTATATATTATTGTAAAATAATGGTTTGTAACCTAAACTCATATATGTTATAGGTAGTCTCATATAGACTTATTTATTGTTGAAGTTTACTATGAAAGAAACTTCGTTAGAGAACCAACCTTGATATATATTGATAGTTGTATAAGTTGCTAGGAGAAGTGCGATATTGATAAATGGAGTTGTTGAAAAATTGTTGATTGTTTGAAAGAGTTGAAGATATATTTGACAGTATTCATAAATTTTAGAAACACATTTAATAGTATATATAAATTTTGAAGACACATTTGATAATAAATATATAATTAGATTATTAAATCGATAAAAATATATACGTCAAATATTATGTTAGTTATTTTCATCAGTGATTTAGATGATATTAGGTTATGAAACAAAATTAATTATAATTTAAAATTTTAAAAACAAGATTGACAATAAAAAATTTTAAAAATGAAATTAAAAATTAATATAAAATTTAAGAATATAAAAGTATATTTTTTTATAAAAATTATACTTCACTCTTAATTTGTTAATCATGTAACAATAGTTTTTCTATTCTAAATTTTTAAAAAATTAAATATGTAAAACTGCCAAAACACTAATTTTCATTTATTTAATATGTTTTTCTTAACATTTTAAGTATTTTGTGTCTTAAAGAAAAAAGCGTCTGCCTGAAGCCCCTCAAACGAAATTATAAGGGGAAAAAAGGGGAGAGAAAACCCTTGATACCCCGGGACCCTCGTCTCTTGCAGGACTTCTCAAACTATGACATTCAGAGTGCGGAATAGGAGAGAAGGAAACACTGTAGACATTCCGGGCATGGTCATAGTCACAGCCCATCTTCATCATCGTCATTATACAAGCTGAATGTTCCACCTTTGTTTCTTTCCAAGATTTCTTCGCAAAGACACTGCGGGTCGGTAATTTAGGGCTGGCTTCCCAAATGGCAACCACGTCGCAGTCCCACCGCTACTGTGGCTCTGCCTCCGTCGGACCCGGCGGTGGAAGCTTCGACGCACTCAATCGGATCCTAGCTGACCTCTGCACTCGCGGCAACCCCAAGGTACACTGTTCTAAACTTCAAATTTACCTTTGTTATTGCCTGATATGCGAGGTTATGCTGATAGTATGTGGTTACAAAAGTACCCGTTTGAACTGGGTCCTCAAGTATGGTGGTAGAAGGAGAAAAGAACTAAATATATATCTTTTTTAAACAATTTGCGCAGGAGGGCGCTTCACTTGCTCTGAAGAAACATTTGGAGGAAGAAGCTCGTGACCTTAGCGGTGAAGCTTTTTCTCGTTTCATGGATCAGTTGTATGATCGAATTTCTAGTCTTTTAGAAAGCAATGATGTCGCTGAAAATCTGGGAGCTCTAAGGGCTATTGATGAGTTGATTGATGTGGCACTCGGAGAGAATGCCTCTAAAGTCTCTAGATTTTCCAGTTACATGCGGAATGTGTTTGAGGTGAAGCGTGATCCCGAAATTTTAGTTCATGCTAGTAGGGTTCTGGGCCACCTAGCCAGGGCAGGTGGAGCAATGACTGCAGATGAAGTGGAACGCCAGGTTTGTGCACATTTTGTATAATAACATGCTCTTTTTTTTTGGAGCAGAATTTTCTGATTTGCTTATCTTCAGGTAAAAATTGCTCTGGATTGGCTTAAAGGGAATAGAGTGGAGTATCGTCGGTTTGCTGCTGTCTTAATCTTGAAAGTAAGTGTCTTTTTTTTTTTTTTCAGTTGTGCCAGATGGATTTAGTTGTGTGATATAGTTAGACCAGATAGAAATTTGCCTACTCATTCTTTTAGTTAAAATTACTGGAGGTTCTTGAGCTTCTGTTTTGTGTTGGAGATTTCTTTTTCCCCTCTGAACTTATTTGTGAGTAAGTTCTCTTCATATGCGTGCATTTTTCTGGTCCTCTACTTCATAAGAATCTTACATCCTGAACATATGGACTATGTTCTATTTTGGCTGCAGGAAATGGCAGAAAATGCTTCAACTGTATTTAATGTTCATGTACCTGAATTTGTTGACGCTATCTGGGTTGCTTTGAGGGATCCAGCATTGCCAGTTCGTGAGCGAGCTGTGGAGGCATTGCGTGCCTGTCTTCGTGTAATTGAGAAGCGTGAGACACGCTGGCGTGTCCAATGGTTAGTTCATATTATAGAGGTGTAACATATAAATCCATAGTCAATCTGAATCTGGTTGTAATGTTGTGCTTGGATATGTTGTCTTTGGTGACAGCTGATTTCTCTTGTTGGATTATAATGGGTGCTAATACTGTACATTAATCCTATAAATCTTAAAATGAAATTAACTAAGTTCTGTTAACAAGGGAGTTAATTAGGGGCAAAATGAAACATAATTACACTAGGTTTGGAACCTTTGGAGGTTGATTGCATAGAAGCGGGACTATTCAACTACATGCCTGCTTATTGGATAAAAGGGTAGTGCGACAGACTGACAGTCTAATCTTTCAGCTAAATCAAAAGATCTTGCATAAAATGTGATCTCTTATGGAGGCACATTTTCAGTCAATAGCTGTGTAAGAACAGCCAGCTGGTTCTATATTAGAGAAAACCTGAAGCAGTTTATGATATTGTGTATCTTTGTGCAAAAAAATTGTTATATAGACTGTTTCAAAACACTGAGTGCTTCTCATGCTGTGTGCTACCATTCTTAATTCTTGGTTTTGCAGAAATAGGTGGTACAAATTTTGGCATTATTTGCATTTGGTTGATCATTTTGTTTCATATGTTGTCTATGACGGTAAAGAAGAATATGGGCTGAGTGGGCTAGTAGTTATAATGTAATAAATTTGGCTTGTGAAATAATGACTTTAAAGGGGATATGCCTTGGGCCATATAAATTCAATTGACTGCGTGAAGCTCATCTCTGGCTATATAGCAAGACTATTTGGAGGGTTTTGGCTACTGCAATTATGGAACTGCCTTTGAGATGCCTAGTTTTTGTTGACTTTCATCTTATAACGTGCATATCTTACTTCAATCCATCTCTAAGTACATCCCTATTAGAGAGTAAGTCCTTTAATTTTCTTTTCTTGGCAGGTACTATCGAATGTTTGAGGCAACCCAAGATGGACTGGGTAAAAATGCTCCAGTGCACAGCATACATGGTTCATTGCTTGCTGTTGGAGAGCTTTTGAGGTTAATAGAGTCTCCAACATTTGCATTAATACGCAGAAGTTCTGTTAATTTTTCTAGATAGTTACTGTAATGCAATTATTATTAGGAAAGTTCATAATTTGTGCATAAATTCTTATTTTTGAGCAGGAATACTGGTGAGTTCATGATGTCAAGATACAGAGAAGTTGCTGAAATTGTTCTCAGATACCTAGAGCACCGGGATCGGCTTGTTCGCTTGAGCATAACTTCATTACTACCTCGAATTGCACATTTTCTGCGTGATCGTTTTGTTACTAACTACTTAACAGTATGTTAACTTTTTCCATATACTTGATTGTGCTTTTCAAATCTGGGTGGAAAACCATTGAGAATTGAGGCTTTATGGTACTTTAAACAATTACTCACTTGAGTGCCTAAGGAGATTAAATCTCTTGCAGATATGTATGAATCATATTCTTGCTGTCTTGAAAATACCTCAAGATCGCGATAGTGGGTTCATTGCTCTTGGAGAGATGGCTGGAGCACTGGATGGGGAACTCATCCATTATTTGCCGACAATAACTACTCACTTACGTGAGGCGGTATGTTGTAGTTGTTATTTCTGTCAGTCTTTGGTCAAAATTTATCTTGTTGCCTGTTGCATGCCCTATTTGAGTTGTGTTGGATGATTTTCAGCTCCATAGGTATGACTGTGACATGATTTAACAGTTAACACATGTTACGAATGTAGATTGCTCCGCGAAGGACCAAACCTTCACTTGAGGCCTTGGCTTGTGTTGGGAGTATTGCCAAAGCAATGGGGTCTGCTATGGAACCTCATGTACGTAGTCTTCTGGATATTATGTTTTCTGCTGGTCTTTCAACTGTACTTGTGGAATCCCTTGAGCAAATAAGTACCAGGTATGTGGTTGGTTTGAAACAAATTCTTCCACCTTCTTAGCAGTTAGTTTGAGAGGTTATTACATTTTTTGTGCAATTTGTTATGATTTCAGCATTCCGTCTTTGCTGCCAACCATTCAAGATCGGTTGCTTGACAGCATATCTATGGTTCTTTCTAAATCCCACTATCCTCCGGGGAGGCCTACAGCAAGCATGAGTAGAGGAACAATGGTGAATGTAACTCTGCAAGTTTCAGAGCTTAGTGGTCCTGCCCTTGTACAACTTGCGTTGCAGACTCTTGCTCGTTTCAACTTTAAGGTTCTGTGTGCTTATTTTCTGTAATGTATCCTACTCATATTTTCTGCTTTAATAATGATATCTTTCTTCAGCTACTTTTTGTATTTAAGAAATCAGTGGAAAGTGGCCTGAGGGTTTAAACCTATTTTATGCTATAATTTAGGGCCATGACCTACTTGAGTTTGCCCGAGAATCAGTTGTTATATACTTGGATGATGAGGATGGAGCCACTCGAAAAGATGCTGCCCTATGTTGCTGCAAATTAGTTGCAAATTCCTTTTCTGGTATAGCATCTACCCATTTTGGTTCTAGCAGGTCAAATAGATCAGGGGGGAAGCGACACCGCCTTGTTGAAGAGGTTTGCTGTTTACAAATATATTTATTTTCTGTTTTTATTGGTAGTTTGATTTCTGGATTTTGTTTCTTATTTTCAGCAGGTTTATTTTTGTTGTGGTGATATAAAAAAATCTTCTACCATCGAGATTGTCAAGATTGAGATCTTATCTAAGATTGATAAAGTGGTAAAAAATATCAAGTTGTAGAATGAGATTGAGGATTGGAAGATCATAATTTTAAAAAAAATATTAAAACTAAAATATACATTTACTTATACAGAAGTCACAAATAAGCATAATACAAACTTTTTTAGAAAATACTCAAACAATATTACTGAAATCCTCCATCTTCAAGAAAAAGTCATTTGGTGCTAACTGCTAAGGTATTTTACTGTCAGCCTTCACCAAATGAAAGTTGAAGGTTGAACAAATTAGGGGTGGGAAGGTTATGAATGTGTAGTTTCACTAAGGGATTTGGTAATTTTAATTATTTTCTATCCTTCCCATATGACTCAAAAGAGGTTAGAAGCCTAGCAATGAAAAACAAAATGACACGTGCAAAATTTAACAGGATTTAAAAAATTGTAAGATTGTAAGATCTTAAGATTTAAATTTTAAGATCCTAGAAGATTTAGAATTTACGTGGGATTGGATTGCTGGAGTTATTTGGGAATGTAAGATTGTAAAATTCCTGACAACCTTGATGACTAGTATGGAACTGGCTTATTGCAACTCCTTGAAAGTTTTTTTTCCCTTAGTTTTTTTTTCATATATGATAACCTCAGTTTTGATATATGTCATTATTGTTCTTATTAATGGTAACTTCTTAGTTCTAATATATTTTGACTCTTTCTTTTTAGTTTCTTTTTAAATCAAAATTTTGATATGTTGGTTGTTAGTATGTTAACCAGTGTTGTCAGAACTTCAACTGGCTGGTTCAACCAGATAAAGAGGGGATCAGTCCATGTTCTGGTTCTGTCTTATTACATAATCATTATCTCAAACTCAGCCAGAAACTGCTGAATTGGCTGGATTTTCTCTAATTGGTTAACCTGGCACTGGTTGGCTGGGTAAACCTCTAAAACGACAGGTGATGTGGAAGCTTCACTAACTGCCATGTGTTTGACTTCCTTGGGCAGAATTAGATGTTGTAAAATGGCCACCAAGGGGGATTGAACTTATTCAGTAAATAACAGCATACAGCACACAGCAAGAGAGCCTTGGCCTCTTTTCTCCTCCCAAAACCTCTAAAATGCCATATGTTAAAGGCCCCTAAACTCTCTGGACAAATCCAACATTCACCCAAAATGCCTAAGAGTCTACAGCAGAAATATCTGACATCTCTTTTTTTTTTTTAACCAAGTTAAAAATTGAAGGGTAGATTTCGTCGAAATAAAAACCTTGATGGGTAGAGTGTTCTGTCATAGGTTGGGAAGGGTTTAAGTTTATGAAGAAGCTGAGGTTTGTGGAGTAGAAGCAACAAGTTTGGAATAGGGAGGTTTTCGGAGACATAGGATTAGAAAGAGGGAAGTTCTTCAGGAAGTAGTGATTCTAGATAAAATTGAGGGGCTGAGAGTGGTTTATTGGAAGATCATTGTGCTTGTAGGCTAGTCCTAAGGAATGAGCCTGATGAGATTTTTACTAAGGAGGAAATTAGTTTGTGTCAAAAGAGCAAAGGTTAAGTGGGCTAGGGAAGAGGATATGAATAATTTTTTCACAAGTTATTGAATGGTAGAAGTTTGATGGAGGAGTTGGAGGTAGATAGGGGGAGAATTGTGAGGGATATTGCTTTGATTACCAAAGAGATGACTAGGTTGTATGAAGAGCTTTATATTGAGGAAGTCATTGAGGCCTTTTGTTGAGGGGTTAGACTGGTCTCCTATTGCTGGTGCTAAGGATTTGTGATTAGAAATTCCCTTTGAGGAGGATGAAGTTAAAATTGGGATAGAAGAAGGCACTTGGTCCATAAGGTCTCAATATGGCTTTTTCCAAGCTTGTTGGTCTTTTGTGAAGGATGATTTGATGAAAGTTTTTAATGAGTTCTTTTACAAAGATGGGATTCCTAGTAGTATGCATTCTACTTTCATCACTTTTGTCCCTAAAAAGGATTGGTCTATTAAGGTACATGATTTTGGACCTATTAGCTTAGTTTCTAGTGTTTATGAAATCATCTCTAAGTTTTTTTATTTAAAGTTGGGGGAGATTATTAGGGATACCATCTTTGAGAATCGATGTACTTTTGTAGTAGGAAAGAAAATCTTAGATGTTGGGTTGGTTGCAAATGAATTAATGAAAGATGTTAAATGAAGGAAGCAAAAGGGATTAGTTTTTAAGTTGGATTTTCAGAAAGTCTATGATAGGGTCAATTGGGGATTTTTAGATAAAGTTCTTTGTGATAAGGGTTTTAGGGATAAGTGGAGTAGTTGGGTTCAAGGTTGCCTCACTTTTGTTGCTTTTGTTGTCATAGTCAATGGTGAGACTAAGTAGTGGTTTAGGATATACTGAGGTGTTAGGCAAGGAGATCCTCTCCCTCCTTTTTTGTTTACCCTTGTTGATGTTTTGAGTTGTATGTTGTCTAAGGGTTTTGAGCAATGCTGTCAAGATTGAGATCTTCCATAGGATCAAAAGAGGCATAAGATAGATTGAATCAAAATATTGGATTGATGATTGTAAGATCCTATAAATTTTTTATTAAACTTTTTTTAGGTATAAAATTATCCAAAGGTCATCATACTTCCATAAAATTGTTCATGAGCTATTGAACAATTTACATTAAAACAACAACAAACAAAGCCTTTTCCCACTTAGTGGGGTCAACCATATGGATTAAGCAATGCCAACGTGTTCTATCTTTGCTCATTTTTATAGTTAAGTTATTAATAGTTAAATCCATCCTAATAGTTTCTCCTATTGTTTTCTTTGGTTTTTCCCTACCTTTAATTAGTCAACTCTTCGTATAGGAACTTCTAATAGTCTCTTTTGTACATGACCAAACCACCTAATGCACATTTCTACTAAATTTTTTATGATAGGTGCTATCCCAACTTTCCCTCTAATGTACATTAAAACAATTTCCATAAAAGAACTCTTATTGATGTGTGCACTACTAGTGTGATATTTGATTTTTGTTTTCTTAGAAATGATAGGTTTCTAATATGGGATCGAAAGATTGTAGGATCGGTAAGACATTAGATCGTGTAGGATCAGACATACAAGATCACATCCTATTGCTATCCTAGTAGGTTTCAATTTTATCCAAGATTGGGATTGATTGCTACGAAGATCATAAAATCTTGAGATTGTACTATTAAGATTGGGATCCTAATAGCAATGGTTTTGAGAGAGGGATGTTGTGAGGATTGAGGGTTGGGTGGAGGGGTTAGAGATCTCTCACAACTTTCTGATGATACTATTCTCTTTCTTTTTGACCGGGAAGGAAAATTTTCAGCATGTGGTTTTGTTACATCAAATCTTTGAGGTTGTCTTGGCCTCAGATCAGTCTTTCTAAATGTGGGTTGGTTGGTACTATTGTAATGATTTTTTTATGGGTGATTTAACTGGGATGGTGGGTTATGCTAACATATTTGGGTGTTCGTTTTGGTATCTTGTGATGCAGAGGATTTCTAAAAGACTTGAGAGTTGGAAATGGTCTTATTTCTTAATTTGTGGTAGGATAACCTTAATTCAGGAAACTTTAGTATACCTCTATTATCTTTTGATTCTTCGAGCTCTAATTCTTGCTCTTCATTCTTTAATATTTTGATAAGGGGCCATAACAGGATTCAGAACATGATGTGGGAGTTCTTGTGGTTTGAGGGTGGGGAGACTAAGAGAATCATTTGGTCATTTGGGAGGTGTGTTGATCAAATGAGGACGGTGGCTTGGGTTTAGGTAATTTGGTTTCTAGAAACATTTCTTTAGTGGCTAAATGCTTTGGCATTTTCCTTTGGAGCCACCCTCTTTGTGGCATAGGGTTCTTAGGAGCAAATATGTTGTTAAACAAAATGGTTGGAATTCTATCTTCAGATTGGTGCTATACATACAAGCCCTTGGAGGTTTATCACTCAGGTATACTGCTCATTCTTTTCAATCCTTTCTTTTTGTGTTGGAGATGGTACCCATTTTTATTATGGGAGGATCATTGGCTTGTAGAATCTTCTTTTGTTGAGCTTTTCTCATGTCCTTATTTTTTATCTTCTCTGCATGGTGCTCCAATTCCTGAGTTTTTACTACTCAGTGATAATTTTTCTTGGAATTTTCATTTCTCTAGAAATCTTAATGATAGACTCATTGCTGATGTTGCAGGAAATACTTGTTCTCTTTTGTATTTCTTCTTTTCCTGATAGAAGGATTTGGACCTTTGATTCTTAGAGCTCTAATTCTCGCTCTTCATTCTTTAAAATTTTTAGTTCAAGTCCAAGTACTGTTACTATTCCTTGTTTAAATTTTTCGGAATGCCAAAGTCCCTTCTAAGGTAAAGGCCTTTGTTTGGACAGCAGTATTTAATAGATTAATATGGTATAATTTGCTTCAGATTTGAAGACCTAATAAGACTCTTAACACCTAATATTTGTCTGATGTGTTTCTCATAAGTTTAGAGACAAAATAGTCATCTCTTTTTGCATCTTGAGGTGGCTAGGCATATTTGGAAATTTGAATAAACTGTTTAGCTTTTTTGAGGAGAGATTGGGTTGTACTGCCAATCTCTGACTTTTCTAGCTATCAAATCTGTAGGTGTTCAAGCTGCTCCATAGGCTATTTTTGGAAGTTTTAGTGAGTGAGGACTAAGGGAAGGAATGAAAAAGGATGGGATTGAAGGGAAGGGATGAGATTAAAAAAAAAAAAAAGTACTTACCGTTCTTGGGGTTACTAAATCTAGTTGCTTTGTCATGCTTTGCTGATGGAATGGGATGCCTGATTTGTTCATTGAATTTCCTGTGTGAACTTTGAATTTCACTCCTGTTTTCTTATAGATATATGATGAGGGGGATTGGTTATTATGATCAATGATAAGATTTTGCAGAAGAGTGAAGACACATTCTTATTTAATTCATGTTGCGGACTTGCTCTTTCACAGATATGTTTGTTGCTAACTGATTTTTGACTATCTACAGCTTGTGGAGAAGCTTCTCATTTCAGCCGTTGCAGATGCTGATGTTACTGTCCGCCACTCTATCTTTACCTCTCTGCATGGAGATAGAGGTTTTGATGAGTACTTGGCACAGGCAGATAATCTGAGTGCTGTATTTGCTGCTTTAAATGATGAGGTATGGTCAATAGATTGTTAGGTGCAGAAAGCTTCCCACCTCCCCCCTTCTGTAAGGAAAAAAAGGAAGAGTGGGTTGGGCTTGTGTGCACAGTATCTGCTTTGTGTGGTTTTTTATATATTGGATGAAATACATTGTATTGGAAGGTGTTTGATGCCAATGCCTTTAGATCTTAGTTCTGTTCTCTTGGTCTTTAATTTTCTCATCAAGCTCCACAGGATCATTCTTATTTGCGTAGTTGTGTAGGATATTATACTTTATTGCAAGCCTGTGAGCTGGATATGTTGAATAATTGCTTTTATCTGTTATACTCAAGTAAAAGTAAGAATTTAGGAGTGTGACACAGCTTTAAAGTCCTTTCATGGGGTTTTGGGAGTACAATTACTTTGACAGTTGGTTGACATTTATGCATATTTTTCTTAATTTCTGTAGAGTAAATCACATTCACATTTCTTCAGGTTCTTAATTAACCTACGCTCTCATCCCATTTAGTTTCAATTCATACTGGAACCTCCTTTTAAGTTATAAAATCTACATTCATGCCCTATGAGTTTTAAAGTATTACACCAACGTCCCTTGCTTTAACTCTTCATAAGAAATAGCTTGGCCTTTCGATGATTTGTGCTGCATTGAATTTGGCTGTTCAGAGTTTCTTGGAGGGAAAGTGCATTAGTGTTAGGAGGATACAAACTTTATTAGCAATATTGTTGGTAGAGATGTGTTTATACAATTTTTTATTAAAAGAAAGAAAAATAAGCTCTTCTGTGCACCTGCTTGGTATTTTAGTTTCTTGTAATTTGTTTCTTGAAGCTCAAATTTGTTACATCTTGTTAATAATAGAGTCTAGTTCTGCAGGACTTTGACGTTCGAGAGTATGCAATTTCTGTGGCTGGAAGGTTATCAGAGAAGAATCCTGCATATGTTCTTCCGGCACTTCGTCGCCATCTTATACAGTTGTTAACATACTTAGAGCAGAGGTGATTTTAGAAGACATAACTTAATGGTGTATAAATATGTATTGAAAAATTTATGGTTATGGTTGCTTTGGTAGTAAAAAGAACTTTTTATTCAATTTCCATTAATTCTCTTGCTATGTCAGCAGTGCAGATAGCAAATGCAAAGAAGAAAGTGCAAAGTTACTTGGTTGTTTAATAAGGAATTGTGAAAGGCTAATACTTCCATACATTGCTCCAATTCATAAGGTTTAACAAGTTTGTGGTGTTCAGGATACAATTTTTGTTTGAATTTTAGTTTATAATGTTGCACTTTTTTAGTAAATTTCTTATTATGTCAGGCACTTGTAGCCAGACTTATTGATGTCAATTCCAATACTGGAATTATCAGTGGAGTTCTTGTAACTGTGGGGGATCTTGCCAGGGTGGTTAGAACTTATCATTTTCTATTTTTTTGGGTACATTTGTTTTTTTTTTAATAACTTAATAACCCACCTAATTTGGGTTGTGGTTCTGATTAGGGTGGTTTTGCAATGAGGCAATACATTCCTGAACTTATGCCTTTAATTGTGGATGCTTTATTGGATGGAGCAGCTGTCTCAAAACGTGAAGTAGCTGTGGTTACACTAGGTCAAGTCGTACAGAGCACTGGGTATGTGCACGCATTTTGTTTGTATATAAAAGAATTACCTGTTTCTATGTTCATCTTGATGAATCTTTTTGGGATATTTAAGTTGATTAATAAACTGTTAAAAGTGGTGCAGCCTTAGAGAAAGAAGAAAAGTACAGAGATGATAAGAAATACATCTATAGAAAACATACAATGTGGGAAAAAAAAGAAGAAAAACTGAAGAATTTCATAAGCTTAACCTCATGTAAATTGTGAACCTCTATTTGATAGCACTACCAATAGAGAACTGAATTAAGAGAACTAAAGTAGCAGCAGAAAATTAGTGCAAGGATCTTAACACTGATAATATCCACTAGATGAGTCTGGAGGAGGACCAAACCCAAATACAATCTGAAATTTACTGATTTAACATGCTGAACACAAAACATCCTAAGGTTATATATAGCTAAGATACCCATCTCAATGTGCTGAATAAAAATAGGAGAGTAATGGGTAACGTGCCTATAAAATAGGAATTATTAATAATACTGAAAATTAGAAAATAAATGACAGTGCAGTAGTGGGGTTTGGGTAGTGGATGTACTGCCCTGTCCCATGATGCTAGAACATGTAGAGAGGTGATATGCCCAGTAACTCCAGTAAAGAAGGGCCTGTGTTAATGCTAGATGAATATTCTGATTGGATTCCCTTCTAGAATAAGTGATTAGTGGCTTGCTGCTATCATTATTACCCAAAACAAGCTGAAACCATAGTGAAGCCAAAGAAACTATTTTATCCTGTGGTGGCAGAAGAAATCTCTGGTTAAAAAGTTGTCGATTTCTTTCCAGACATAAGCATGACAAGCCTGTGAAAGGAGCTTCCACTTGATCTACGCTCCTTATTGCTGCCATTCCCTTAAACTGAACAAACCGATTCCTTATACAATGCCTGAGGTTGCTAATCTTCCATGCAACTTCATGGTGCAAAAGTTGATTGTTTGTCTCTGAACTCTGAAAGCATATGACACAAGCATCCAGGCAAATGGGCTTTTGGAAGCCTAAAAATCATAAGAAAATCATTTGTATTAATTATATTGATTACTGCATTCCAAACAAAGCTGCTCACCTTAGAGGGAACTTTAGCTCTCTAGAAAGACAGCAAAATTATTATACATATATATGTTTATGTTAGATAAAATAAGAAATTATATTGGGAGAGAAGAAAAGATATAATCCGTGGATTGGGTACGCTCTTAGGAAGAAGCTGCAATACCAAAACAATATAACAAAATAAAATGAAATAGAAGTTTAACATGCAGCACAGCTGCCCAAGCTGTTTGCATATCTGAAAGAGACATTGCATTAGGAAAGCCTTGACCCGGGCGAGTTCTGCATAGAAGGCCCGAATACAATCCTTTCCTATAGTGAAACTAAAGACCAGGGCACACCCTCAAAAATTGATAACATCTGCATTTCATATCTATGTCTATACCATGGTTTTAAATTGCGGACTGCATCACGTGATGCGGCCGCAATATTGTGGTTGCGGAACTGTCCGCAACCGCATCGCCCCCCAGTTGGGGTGAATGGAATTCACAATGTTGCAGTGCAATGCCATTTTGTTGTGTTTTTCAGCATGAAATTTTTTTTTTTGAAAAAAATAGGTGGGAGAGTTTAGAAGAATAGTGGATATTTGGAGACTTGATCATGAAACATCCTTGTCTTCCTTGAATGTTTAGAGTGAAGATTGATGTAGGATAAAGGGGACATAAACAGTTTGCAGCAAAACCGACCATTTTTTCAAGCAGGAAGAAGATCAAGGGGAGGAAGATGGGAGTGAAGTGCTGGGCTGTCCCTATATGTGAAGGCTACTAATAAATGAAAGAGAAAAAAATAAGGGAATGGAGAGGTTGGAGTGCTTTGTAACTGTGAGATTGGAATTGCTTGGGATATGTGATTATTATTGTGATAAGAGGGGGAAATTAAAATTGAATAAAAAAATTGGGACAAATTTTAGGGAGGAAAAATAGGAAATTAGTTATTAGATTAGAGAGGGAAATTAGAAATTGGTAAAATTGACAAAAAGGGAGGGATCCCAAGCAATTCCAATCTTTTTATGAGAGGAAATGTTGAAAATCATTATTTTAAAGGAAATTAAAAAAAATCTAAATGGGGAAAATTTGAAAAAAGTTTAAGGAAGGAAAAATGTGGAAAAAAAATTTAGAGAAGTTAAAATTCTTTTGTTAAATATACAAAGTAAATATTTATTAAATTAATATGAATATTAAATATAATATTTAATGTTACATGTATTTAAGAGTTACAATAATATATCCAATTTTTAAAACATTTTGAGCGACTTTAAAAAAATTCATGGCCGGTAGCAACCACAATCTGCATGGCTGCTGTACCTGCAACTGCAGTAACTGCAACGCAACCATAACTTAAAAAACCTTGATCTATACTATTCTATATGGTTTCGAGACCTTCTGGTTATTGGTCTCCATACTCCATAGTCATATATTAACACATAAAATATGAATTTTAAAAGCATGCGAGAAGAGTGGAGAGAGTAGGAAGTTAAAATAGAAGCCAGAAGAGTGGGAAGTTAAATAACTTCCCATTATTTATTTAATTTCATTATTTTAAAATAAAAAAATATTTTCTTATTTCATATTTTAACCACTGAAGAAAAAATTGGCCCACTAGTATATTGATGGAGTTTAAATTTGTTTCACTATTTTGACAGGTATGTTATAACTCCGTATAATGAGTATCCCCCGTTACTTGGCTTGCTCTTAAAATTACTGAATGGTGAATTAGTTTGGTCCACCAGACGTGAAGTGTTGAAGGTAATTGTAAGAACTTAGTAGATAATTTGTTATGTTACGATCTCAAATATGTAAAGTAAAATTATTCTTCGGTTCTGCCAGGTTCTTGGGATTATGGGTGCTCTAGATCCTCATGAGCATAAACGAAATCAACTTAGGTTGCCAGGGCCTCATGGAGAAGTTACACGTCCTGCCAGTGATTCTGGTCAACATATGCAGCCTATGGATGAATTTCCCACAGACTTGTGGCCTTCTTTTGCTTCATCAGAAGACTACTATTCCACAGTAGCTTATTAAATTCCCTCATGAGTGTTTTATTTTTAATCTTGTTCATTTGTCATGGTTTTAAAATATCAGTTTATGATTTCAGGTTGCAATTAATTCTCTCATGCGTATACTGAGGGATCCATCACTTGCTAGTTACCACTTAAAGGTGGTTGGGTCTCTCATGTTCATATTCAAGGTATGTAAAGAGATGTTGTCCTTGTTCTTCTTGTAGACTTGGTGTAGAACCAAAAGAGAAAAATACAAATCTCTAAAAATAACTTAATGATCTGATTTATTAATATTAATAAGAGAGAAAGGTAATGGCTATAACTAAGTAGACATCTATTTATGGCAAGATATGGGCTAACGTAACCCTAGGCTGAAAAATCCTTTATTCAAATCCTTATTTATGCTAATTACCTGATTACAAACAGTAAGCCCAAACCATAGTTACTTTGTTGCATAATAAAATGAATAATAAGAATATCCTATGATACTGGCTTGAATGGGAGGGCGGTTTGGGAGTGAGTTGGCCTAGGGCGGTTTGAGCATCTTAACCATTGATTGAATGTTCAAAAGCTGATGTGGTGGGGTAAACCATCCTAATGCATTCCACGCCCCAATTTTCAAACCATTTCAAATTAGGGTGTTTGGGATGGTTTGGTTCCATAATTGTTATTTCCTTTTTTAAACCTCTCTACTTGCTTTTTCTTTTCTTTTTTCTTTTTTGAAAAGTTTACATCACAAAGATAATATTGGTAATTTCACTGGCTAAACCCACCCCATCCCATTAATGACATTATAACATCCAAATTCTTTCATTAGACTTCCAATTAATGGAGTAGGTTGTCACCCCCACTACACTCGCTTCGAACTCCACATTAAGCCCAGAGATTTCTCCCATACCACTTAATAGGTATAGTTTTTAAGTAAGTTTCAGTGGAGCAATGGTGATGAACGAGAAACAGGCAATGAGACTTTCCTGGAATAACAGAACTGGAAATAAAGGTATACTGATGGGGCCTAAATGTCATAAACCTGAACAAGATGATCTGATTTTAAGGGATCTGTTAGCCTCTTATATCGACTATGAAATGCATCACCTTAGCCAAAATATTGGAGTAATGTGCTTGTCTAACCAAAAGAACATATCAGATTTAATACCCAATATTAGGTAGATTCTGCAATTCAACTGAGCATTGCATGTGCAAAATTCTCTTCTTAATTTTGCTCGTGGAACATGGGGAACACTTTTGCTTTCAATAGATATGTTCAATGTTGTATTGGAGCTTTTGGAGGCATATTGCATAATTTGATAAGAAGAAAATAATTTGTTCCCATGCCATTGAACTTGTGCTTGTTGATGTTTATTTAAGGAACTTTGTCTGTTAATGCCGTCATTTGAAGCAAATTTTCTGACTGTGTTAAGAATAACTAAGTGTATTCTGTGTTAGATTATATGTTTGAATAGTTACTATTATTGTTCCCTATTTGTTGATTTTTTGATGCCAATTTGGTTGTATTTTCTTATTTGTGAGGTTAGTCAATGGGACTTGGCTGCGTTCCATACCTGCCAAAGGTTAGTCCTCTTGGATTTCACTCCCTTTCTACCTTCTTTTATGGTTTAAGTTTATTGTTATTTGGTCTTGTATTTTTGGCTTCTTTGGGGGTGCTGCATATAGATGTTTTAAGGCAATATCTATTGCTGATATGCAAGAGGTTGGACAATATTTTTGAGCCACTTTGGCTCAATGTCTTTCCAGGATTCCTCTTCCTCCACCTAGATGGGTAGATGTACTTTATTTCCTCTGTTTGATACATTCTCCTTTTATTCAATAAAATTTTCCTGCATTATTTCTTAGTTATTTGTTGCATTTGAATTCATTTTCGGACATGAAAAGTAGTGGTGGTTTGGGCATTGAATCATGTTTTACTTGATTGTAACATGATTTTTACCTTTCCTTTTGTGTAGGTTTTGCCTGATCTCTTTCATACTGTCCGTACATGTGAAGATAGTCTAAAAGACTTCATAACATGGAAGCTTGGAACTCTGGTGTCTATTGTGCGCCAGGTACATTTTGGTTTAGTCAAAATACATCCAGTTTTTTGTGATCTGTCAGTGAGTTCCCTGCTGATGTGATTGAATGTGATGTGATTTTGCAGCATATCCGTAAATATTTGCAAGAGTTACTTTCTTTAATATCTGAATTGTGGTCATCCTTCACACTTCCAGCACCAGTTCGTCCTGCCCTTGGTTATCCAGTAAGTGTGGCTACTCTTGCAAATTAGGTAGATTGCTAAATATTTTAGTATATACATATTTTTTACGATTTATTTATTTTTCTTAAATGTCTCAGGTTCTCCACCTGGTTGAACAGCTTTGCTTGGCTCTCAATGATGAATTCAGAACATATCTCCCAGTTATTCTTCCAGGTTGCATTCAGGTCCTTAGTGATGCTGAACGTTGCAATGACTACACTTATGTTCTCGACATTCTCCACACCCTTGAAGTGTTTGGTGGTTAGTGCTGTTCTCTGTTATATAGTGTATTTTCAATTTACTTAGATCATTGTTGGTTAAAGGGTAGGAAGGGTATGATTTTGGCAGTGTGCTGTTTGCTTGTTCATGTGGCTTTGTGGGGTTGGAACAGAATGCCAAAAATTTTTAGTCTGTGATTTCTTCTTTTTAGTGATAAAATAAAACTATTCATTGGTCATCACCTAATAGCTCAAGCTTTCCGGATGAAATGGTCATGCCCTAATGGTTATAAATTTGTCTCTTGTGGCCCCATTCTTCATAATTAAATTAATATTTCACGAAAGGTATGGTAGGATTATGTATTCTCCACAATTCAAGCCCAAAAGGCTTTCACATGAGGGGAAGTGTAAGAGATAATAATGAAACTTTTTATTGGCCTTTGCCTAACAACTTAAGATTTTGGAATAAAATGGTTAAGGACAGTTCTCTTGCTTCTTTTTGGTTTCAGCTCATGGTCTTTTTCACAGGGTTTCTTTAATGGATTTACAAATGGATTGAACTCTTTTGAGTTTTTTTTTTTTTCATATTTAATTTGCAAGTGTTTGTCTTTGTATTTCTTGTACGAAAAGGCTTTGTTGTTGTTGTTATTGTGTCTTTGTACTTCTCCTTTGTTAATTATTGTTTTTTAAACAAATATTAGGAATTTGTTTTTAATGTAAAAAAGGATATTCTTGGAAAAAATTATTTTAGCTTGATGCTATGGTTTCATGGGCGTAAGACCTGTTAGTTTTATTTTTGTGTACTAGCATGAATTAGTTACTTATATTTTTGATATGGGAAAAATGGCAAACTATGTATTCTATGTTGTGTAGGGACTTTGGATGAACATATGCATCTTCTTCTTCCTGCTCTTATTCGCTTGTTTAAAGTGGATGCTTCAGTAGATATCAGACGTGCTGCAATAAAAACTCTGACAAGATTGATCCCCCGTGTACAGGTTGGTTACTTTGCTATTCACTCCAAGCTGATAAATTACATTTATTTGTAATAGATAAAATGATATTTGTACTTTTATTGCTTGATCCTGATTGTTCAATTCTGTTATCAACCTTTTTCTCTTCAATCATCAGGTCACTGGTCATATATCATCTCTTGTGCATCACTTGAAGCTAGTTTTAGATGGGTGAGTCCTTGAATTATATTATTTAATTTTATATCAATATGCAATGAAAGACGTAATTTCCTGATTCTTTTGAATGGATAATTAATGGTAATGAAATTAATGATTGTCTCTTCACTTCAAAGTGCATCTTTTGAATGGATAATATTATCTATTGCATTGTCACTTGGTCTTGTGACTCTAGTAATTACACTTCTTATTTACAGGAAAAATGATGAGCTCCGAAAGGATGCTATTGATGCACTCTGTTGTCTGGCTCATGCCCTTGGCGAAGATTTCATGCTTTTTATTCCATCTATACACAAACTTCTACTCAAATATCGCCAGCGGGTCTTGACTTTTTCCTTTTTGGTTTTTCAATTCTTTTTACATTTTAATGTATAATTAACATCTATTTTGTATTTGGAAGTGTTAAGAAAGTTATATATTTCTCCAGCACAAGGAATTTGAGGAAATTGAAGGGCGACTACAAAGACGTGAACCATTAATCCTTGGCAGTGCAACTATTCAAAAATTGAGCCGACGACTTCCGGTTGAGGTCATTAGTGACCCTTTAGATGATGTGGAGAATGACCCTTATGAAGATGGATCTGATTCTCACAAACTAAGAGTTCATCAGGTATCTTTCTCGTGTGTTGTGTAGTTTAGTTTCAATCCTCTTGTTCTATCCTTGGAACACTTGGAAATATAGTTGCTGAGCATTTGCCTGGTGGCTTTTACTATATGTATTCTCTATGCTATTACTATCTCTTTTGTACTTTTTCTGTCTCTATTATTTGGTTTTTGCAAGATTCATAAGAAACTTTCAGCTAAGCATTTATGATTTGTGAATATGCCCTTATATTGTTTGGATTTGAAAAAGAGAAGAGGGAGTGGTTCAAGTGAATGAGGATAGGTCAGAGGACTGTAGTTAGTCATTACCTAAAATCTCAACAAGACATTTTTGTCCCAAAAAAATTGGCTTGCCAGTTATTTGAAATAGAGCTACAACTTGTGCTTTATTGTTTCTTTTAGATGAAATACAACATGTGCTTTTGAGGCCTCATATTATAGCTTCGTGAAAGCCCATAAACATCATCATTGTTATTTCTGGCACTGATCTTCAATTGTAAAAACCAAGTGACAGCATCCATTACAGATTTCAAAAGAGCCTAGCCCTCTTTAATCTTCCCAATCCTAATGCCTCTGAAATGGAATATAAGAAGCTTCTCTGCACTCTCTTGACAGGTTTGACATTGACC
This sequence comes from Senna siamea, assembly GCA_031216115.1. Classification (NCBI taxonomy): domain Eukaryota; kingdom Viridiplantae; phylum Streptophyta; class Magnoliopsida; order Fabales; family Fabaceae; genus Senna; species Senna siamea. Next base: position 3,113,474 of record CM062355.1, on the reverse strand, counting down.
AAAAATTTCTAGAGTCAACACAACACCATGAATATCTGGTAGCTGGGTAGTGTAAGAATAATTGGGTGTTAGTCTCGTAATCAGAAAAAGATATTACAGACTTTTGGGGAGAGTTTTGTGCAGACTGCTGCCTACAATACTGTATCAATTTAATCCTAGTAATGAATGCGTTCCAAATTAAATACTTCAACATAAAAGGAGGCCTTAGACTTTTGAAGGGGTTTATCAAGAAGAAAGTTGACCATTTGGATAAGCTAGGAATTGGAAATAAGATTTACTGGAATGCGTTCCATTATAGTAAAACATTCTGAAGTTTTGATTCTTTTTTCCTTATATATTCTTATATTGGAGGCTTAAATACCTTTCATACAGGTTAATGATGGTCGATTAAGGACAGCTGGGGAGGCTTCTCAGCGAAGTACTAAAGAAGATTGGGCAGAATGGATGAGGCATTTTAGCATTCAACTTTTAAAGGAATCTCCTTCTCCAGCCCTGCGAACCTGTGCTAGGCTTGCACAATTGCAGGTTTCATTGGCTGTTAGTGATAGACATTTAACATTATTATTTTTCTTTAATTTTCACTTCTGATATGCTTTTTGCAGCCTTTTGTTGGCCGAGAGTTGTTCGCAGCTGGATTTGTCAGTTGCTGGGCACAACTGAATGAGAGCAGCCAGAAACAGTTGGTTCGGAGTCTAGAAATGGCCTTTTCATCACCAAATATTCCTCCAGAAATCTTGGCAACTCTTCTTAACTTGGTATAGTTTCTCATCTTTATCTTGATGAATTCAACATGAACTATGAGATCTCGATAAGGTTTGCTTCCAGGAATTTGTGACTTTAACTCATTGGCTTTGGCACTGTAAGGAATATTAAGTTTATTTAGATGGTGACCTAATTCTATGTGCAAAATTATGATGCTTCTGATTTTATGCTCAATGAATCCTTCTAATTATATATGAAATTCTATGATGTTGACACTTCGATATTATTTTATTTCTACTTCTTATTTATTTATTACATTTTCCTTTCTTTTGGGTTTTATGTTTATCAATATTGCTGTACCTCAATTACATAAACAAAATACTTTAATTTGGTAACGGCTAAGTAAACTTTGATGCTTTTTTAGGGCATTATTATCAAAAGATACTGTTTAAAAGAGAACTGCTATTTGATAGAGCTCATTATTCGTTAGTGTTGTTTAAGGAAGTTATTAGCTCGTATTGGAGATCATGAAAGTTGGTGGCTGGATATAATTAGTTTTTAATTCATTTATCAATCTGAACATGAAAGTTCCTATTTGATAGAATCATTTTCTTAACTTCTTTGTGGGTTTCTTCTAATGGTTTGTTTAGAGGGGTCTCCCTTGTGGATCTCCAAAGGGATTGGAAGGCTTTATTAATTTAGCTTCTTGTTTTTTCTTTCTTTTGTTCTTTTATTTCTTTTTGTAGAGGACAGCTTGTTGTTCTTCTTGTAATCACTTTTATCTCTTCTCTCTTTAATAAAATTTTTATTCTATGAAAAAACAAATAATTTTCTGGGATTTTTATTTTTAATAACGAGGGTTTACTGTCATTTACTATTTAGTATAATTAACTTCCAGCATTCATGGGAAAGTGATGAAACTATGCCCTTCTATGCTTTTGCAATTGACCCTCTTTATTTATTAATTACTGAATTTGCAGGCTGAGTTCATGGAGCATGATGAGAAACCTCTTCCAATAGACATTCGCCTTCTTGGTGCTCTTGCTGAGAAGGTCCCTATACTTCTCTTCCTTGTTTTCTTTTGCAACACCTGCTGCTTAGCACAAACTTTAATCTTCTTGTATGGGATTTTCATCCTAAAATCTCTTATCTGTTTCATGTGCTTTCACTTTTCTATGCCATTTTCAGTGTCGGGCATTTGCAAAAGCCTTACACTATAAAGAAATGGAATTTGAAGGAGCACGTTCTAAGAAGATGGATGCCAACCCAGTTGCTGTAGTTGAAGCTCTTATTCATATAAACAACCAATTACACCAACATGAGGTTTGTTTGTAAGAAATGGCTTCTAATCAAGCTATGTGGCTGCTGCTCTCTAGGTTAACTTTATTATCTCTTCTTTGTATGGGGGTTACATACTCACCAAAACATCTACTTTTGTAGGCTGCAGTTGGAATATTGACCCATGCCCAACAGCATCTTGATTTTCAACTGAAGGAGTCATGGTAGTGTTTAACATTTCAATGTTTGTATTCATAGATGTTTGTTTCTTTTGCATATGAAATTTTAGTTTATATTACTTCAAAACTAGTGAAAAGATTATGGACTTATGGGTGGTTGAAATCCTGTAGGTATGAGAAACTGCAGCGATGGGATGATGCCCTCAAGGCTTACACTGCTAAGGCCTCTCAAGTAACAAGTCCACATCTTGTCTTGGATGCGACCTTAGGTCTGCAATGATATTTTTGGCTCTATTCCTTGCTTTTTTGAGTTACTTGAATGTGTTTTTAAGGTTCAAACAATTCTATATTGTATTTTAGCGGTTAATCTAAGGTGGGGATGCTGGAATTTGGAAATCAAGGTAATGCTGTGTTTTGAAGGTTCAAACAATTCTATATTGTATTTTAGCGGTTGATCTAAGGTGGGGATGCTGGAATTTGGAAATCAAGCTAATGGTTACGGTAGGGATGCAGGGTACAATTGTAAAGTATATATCTATACATGCCCAATATTAATGTAGAAATTCAAATCGACTACTTTTGGAATCATAATTAAAATAATATTAGAAACAAAAAATCATGTTTAAGTTATAATTATTGAAGAAATTCAAATGTTCACCAAACATATTGAAAATAATTATATAAGTTGCCAAAGACATAAAAAAGAACTTTTAGAATATTGGAATCTACTTCTTATTTATCAGTAGTCAGCACCCACTAGCGATGTAAAGATGAAATTCAATGAAGGCCTTTAAGATGGAATATTGAGAAGGAAAGTATAGCATCTGAGTCTGTGTTTATGTTTTTAATAAAAATCCATTGTTAGAAGGAAAGAATGAAAACAAAGATGGAAAGTTCTGCTTTTGAACAGTATACAATGTCCTTTTTTTTTTTTCATGATGGATGTTAAGATATCATAATGGGGTGAAAAACTAATGGGTTGAAACCTAAACTAAAACTCCTCTTTACCTCGTCTTGAGATGCCTTGCTGGGAGGAGCTGAATAACCTATTTAAAGAATACTGGACCCCAGCTGAACCAGTTGCTCATCTTAAAAAACTATTGGGTTGAAACCTAAACTAAATAGTCCTCTTTTGTTAAAGAAAGGAAAAGCAACCTCTGTTACTCTGAAAAATGTACAGGTGGACCAAATAGAAGGTATATGGACTCTATGTCTCGAGGAAGGGGATAAAAATGGCCCTATGTTTCTTTTCTGTAGTAAAATATCACATCCTATTTTCTGTTCTGCTACTTTTTCTTTGTCAAGTAACAACACTATGTACCAGCTTATTTTTCTTTTTATGTAAAGGGATTTTGGCTACTCCCCGGCCAGTTTGGCTTTGCACCTTTTTTAAGAATATATGTACATATAAATTTGAATATGTGTGAGCCTGGAGCTTCTTTTGCAGGTCGTATGAAATGCCTTGCTGCATTGGCTCGCTGGGAGGAGCTGAATAACCTATGTAAAGAATATTGGACCCCAGCTGAGCCAGCTGCTCGCCTTGAAATGGCACCAATGGTTGGTTCTGTACTTACCATGTTTATGATATTCTGATTATATAATTTCCCTATCCATGCTTATTCTACTTATCTTATTGTTTAAGGCTGCAAGTGCTGCTTGGAATATGGGAGAATGGGACCAAATGGCAGAATATGTGTCTCGATTAGATGATGGTGATGAAACAAAACTTCGGGGGTTGGGGAATACTGCTTCCAGTGGTGATGGGAGTAGTAGTGGCACTTTCTTCCGGGCTGTTCTATTAATTCGTAGAGGAAAGGTATTTGTTTGCTTGAGACATCTAGCATTCTTGATTTACCTTAGCTGAAATTTTACTCATGCTGATCTTAATATATTGGCAGTATGATGAAGCACGTGAGTATGTTGAAAGAGCAAGAAAATGTGTGGCAACAGAACTTGCTGCTCTGGTGAGTGTGATTTACTAAACCATTTCTTTCTGGTTTTATTCTTAATATACAATGATTCATGTGACTTCCAATGATTGTATACTCACTGAGACTGAGTAAGCTGCATTGTGGTTTTAAAAGGGGGTTGGAAGTTTTGCTGTTGCCGCACTGCACCTGTATAGTTCTGCATCTGCACCCATATTTATCTAATAAGTTGTACTAGTGCTAAATATTCAATGGGGATATTCAAATAAAAAAAAATTGTTTTCATCATGAATTTCGATATACTCAGGTTTTACTTATGCTGGACATGCCCTCCACAAATATGACATCATTTTGAAGCTTTTGTGCTTCATTAATATGCTCTGTCTGCTGTATTTTGGCTTTTATGGTGGTATCTGGAACTGATTAAACTTATTGTTTAGATTATTTTGTCTTGTATACTTATAAACTGCTAATTTTGATGAAAGATAGGTTTGTACGACACTACCTGACAATTTCTAGTCAGTGTGAATGAGATATTTTTGTGGTATTACTTGTAGAGTTTATAAGATGTAATTGTTACTAATTTTTTTTTATTGCATATAATGATGAATCTTCTCATATCTTTTATTCATTTTCAGGTTTTGGAGAGCTATGAACGCGCTTACAGCAACATGGTTCGTGTTCAGCAGCTATCAGAACTAGAAGAGGTTTGCTATGATATAATCATAAGTTTCATCGTTTAGTACTATGGTTTATTTTATAGTTTTGAATTGTAATATGGGAAAATCTTCACTTATGCCAGGTTATTGATTACTGTACCCTTCCTATTGGAGATCCTGTGGCTGAAGGGCGTCGGGCTCTTATTCGCAATATGTGGACTCAGCGTATACAAGGAGCAAAAAGTAATGTTGAGGTAGATATGTTTTCACTACAAAAAATTTTATATGCATAAAAAATATACATGAAGTGTTATGTCTATGTGCACAAATTTCAATTGAAGGCCAGCATGAAACCACTGCTTGTGGAATGTATTCAGAGATCGGAGTCTTCTTTGTCTTGTCATTACGTGCATTTGTTTGTGTTTCTTTGAAAGTCTTGTGTAGTGGGATGAAATACTTAGAAACAACATAATTGACACTAATGTATAGCTTGACTTTAGGCTATAGTGACCATGTGATGGGGATGGGGATAGTATGAGATGTCCCTAGGATAGTATGAGCTACCCAAATCCCACATCGAGTAGAATGAGATGTCTGATGAGGTACTTAAGTGACTTAGTTCTTTTCCTTCAATAGTTAGCTTTTGAGGGAGAGTTCTCCAAGTCACTTGGGTTCCATCACCATAATAGAGGCCAACATATTTGTGTCATCATAAAGGTGAGGTTCGTTTAGTCTTTGACTACATCTATCAATGTCATATGGTAATACAGACTATGTTTATGCTGAATTCAACTTGTTCATATAAAGCCAATTTTCTTTCTATGTGAGGCCATCATTTCATAATCAATGGAATGAGTTGCCTATAGTATTCTGTTGGATTTTGCGTTAAGGCTGAAAGTATAAGGTCTCAGGTGTCCAATACTCAATGTTTTGCATATTTCATGTGTGGTTTACTATAGGCTGGCTGCTTGGCTTGCTGTGGCATGTGTTCACAAAATTGACGTATGGACAGAGCACAAGAAAAATGAAACTCAGGACCTCCCTCTAGAAAACATGATAGTAGAGCTTACACCACCTTACAAGGGGTTAATTATATTTTACTGGCTGTTAGAGATATGTGCTGAAACTATTCCTGTATGGGCCTTCTCTTAATAGTTTAAGCTTTCGGGTTGAAGTGGTTCTTGTGACTCTCGATTCTCCTAAATAAATTAAAATTCCACATGAGGTGTAATAGGTTTGTGCTTGGTCCATGTTTCAAGTCCAAAGGTGCAAAAGGCTTCCTTAGGGGACTGTGCTTTTGGGTCTTCAAAAGAATTGTAGAGCTCTTCTAAGCTAGAGTTTGAGTTGTTTTCTTTTTTTGCTTTTGTTTGAAGATAATTTCATGTCCTCTGTTTTGTACATTTTTTTTTTGTAATTTTCTCTCCTCTTTAATAAATATATAAAGAAGGTCCGTCAACCTTTTTTGGGCACATAGGTGTTTCGGACAATGGTATATGCATCCTCATGCATCACTGCATTGTTGGAGATTCTCTGGGAAGGGGCAGCATGTGGGGTGGTGTAGGGTGAATGCAGAAAAAGGGGTGGGACAAGATAGCATATTTATGTCAGAAAAAAAAAGGTGAGGGGGATGGGGGGACTAGAGCTGCCTTGTAGAAGGGGTTAGAGGTCTGGCTGTGAAAACTATAATTTTTGAAGTCCTGCTCTTCTCTTGATCCAAGCTTTGATACCATCAAATAACTCTAATCCTTGAGGAGTCATGAGTAGCTTGCTGCTACTTCATGGACTTGCCCCAATATTATGGTAAGTCAGAAACTAGAAAAAATCATGAAATCTTGTTTACCCTATATGAAGAAAAATTTCTTCTATCAGCATAAGAATTATTTGCCTTTTTTGACATCAGAAGTTTATTTACTAATTGTGATTTAATGAGCTCATGCAACCCAAACTTCATCTGTATGACTAACATTCTGCAAATATTGGTTTCCATGACTCATTCTTTTCTTCCTCTAACTTTCATTCTTGAATGTATAGGTTTGGCAGGCACTTCTGATTGTTAGAGCGCTTGTGCTACCTCCTTCGGAAGACATTGAAACATGGCTCAAGTTTGCTTCTCTTTGCAGAAAAAGTGGACGCCTTAGCCAGGCAAGATCTACTTTAGTTAAACTTCTACAGGTTTGTGGTGTTAATCTTCTCAAAGAAGTTTGCTATCTTGTGTTGATTATCATTCTTGATTACTTAACTAATTCTTTTTTCATTCTATTAGTATGATCCTGAAATATCCCCTGAAAATGTACGATACCATGGGCCTCCTCAAGTAATGCTGGCGTACTTAAAATACCAGTATTCACTTGGAGAGGATTTGAAGCGCAGAGAAGCATTTGTCAGGCTACAGGTATAATACATCTTCCTTTGTATAATAGTTACTTATTCTCCTTGAGCTTTAATATTTACCACTAATCTTCTGGCTGCTTTGCTTTGGTCAAAATTGTTTTATATAGAATTTGGCTCTGGAGCTTTCAAGTGTGCCCAGCATTCAACCAGTTACACCTTCAGGCTTTGCAAATGGTGCCAATCCAAGTGTCCCTCTCCTTGCTCGTGTGTATCTGATACTTGGATCTTGGCAGTGGTCACTTTCGCCTGGGCTGGATGATGAGTCTATACAAGGTTCATGGATGTTATACTTTTCACCTTGAAGATGAAAAGGATATTAATTTTTTCTCTGATTTAGTTTCAACATTTGTAGATATACTCTCTGCATTCACAAAGGCTACTCAATATGCAAATAAATGGGCTAAAGCTTGGCATAACTGGGCATTGTTCAATACAGCAGTGATGTCTCATTACACTTTAAGAGGTTTTCCCGATGTTGCAGCTCAATTTGTTGTTGCAGCTGTCACTGGCTACTTTCATTCAATAGCATGTGGAGCAAATGCTAAAGGTGTTGATGATAGTTTACAGGTATGTGACATTTTCTGTTGTAACATGAAAGCATCCAAATATGTAACTGTAATTTGGACTACTGTTGCTGTTGCATGATAAATAAAAATTTTGGCGTGGTTAGTTGGTATCTTCATTTTCTAGTGGCAATGTCACTTGCTGTAGTTACTATCCTTGCATTGTGCTTAAATTTTTAGATAACAAACTCTAGAATCCGATTAACTTGAGTTCAATCAGACAATGTGATGGTCCACTATTCCAGAATGTTTAGTTTCAATTCTATGTGAACCTGACTTTGTGTGTGTACATATATCTCAGTATGACAAATGAGCATTGTGCTCCCTTGGATGACTACTTATTTCACATATTATGGATTCAGGTTTTATAATAGAACTTGTTGCATATGTTAATTACCTGACAGTATTCTATTATCTAATTGATCAAAACCTGCTTCCAATTATACACAAAATTTTCTTGGTCCCCTGTAGTTACAGATATTTTGGGCATAATGGGGAGGCAATAATTTTTGGAGCTATGCTTTTTGTTTTATTTATTTATTGTTTATATGGTAGGCTGCAAAGCTAGATTTTTAAGCATGGATTACTTCCACTTCTGGTTATGGGACAATTGTCCTGGTGGTTATTTATCAGCTGGGATTGAGTGAAGATTGATGGGTTTGTTTGTATTGATATTTTTGCTTTTGGTTACTGTTTTGGTTTTCTTTTAGGTGCTTCTTAGAGCAAGTTTCATATTTTTACTCAATAATCCTCTACATAACTATCTCTTATTCAAACAAAAGAACTCTGCCTGATACATTACATAGTTTAGCATTTGGTAAGCACCATTAAGATTAGGTGGAAAGCATGTTAGTAATTTTACTTTTTCTTCATTCTAATTCCTAGAATTAGATGTGATTTGGATCAATATTGCACTCACCTAAATGTGCAATTCTTGCAAACCTTACTTAAGGTATCTACTTTACAACTGAACTGTCTGCTGATTCTTGCTCTGGCTAATCTCATTTAGATTGTTAGTCCTTTTCCAATAATCTGAATTCTGCTTTTGATTGTTTTTAATATACTAGAACTCTGATTTTCACTTTTTTGTATCTGCATCAGGATATACTGCGGCTCTTGACATTATGGTTCAACCATGGTGCTACAGTAGAAGTTCAAATGGCCCTGAAGAAAGGGTTTTCCCTTGTTAACATCAACACTTGGCTTGTAGTTCTGCCTCAAATAATTGCCAGGATTCACTCTAATAACCATGCTGTGAGAGAATTGATACAATCACTTTTGGTACGGATTGGGCAAAGTCATCCACAGGTTTGCAACTGATATTGTTGAATTTAGACTTCGTTTCTGTTTATAAAATTTAGTTCAGAAGTAGCACTAGATGTTGAAATTTTGAACTTGTTTGGAATGAGATTTTGAGATGAATTTTACTTTTTTGTTGGCTGTCTTTCTATTGTATATTTCTTTTTCAAAATAGATGCTTATTTATAATGGTTATATTTCTTCACAGGGAATAGCATGTGAATGACTAATTTAATGCTTCTAGTGGTCGCTTTGGATTATAATTTTGTTATTAACCTGTGTTATCTTCAATTTTTTCTGTAGGCTCTCATGTATCCACTCCTTGTGGCCTGTAAATCAATAAGCAATTTACGAAGAGCTGCAGCTCAAGAAGTTGTTGACAAAGTTCGGCAGCGTAGTGGTGTTCTTGTGGATCAGGTTTGATAATTGTCTATCTAGAGTTCTGTTTTTGTCATAGTTACTCTTCTATTTATCTGTAAGCTGCTTTTGTCTGCAGGCCCAACTTGTATCGAAAGAACTTATCAGGGTTGCAATACTTTGGCATGAAATGTGGCATGAAGCCCTGGAAGAAGCAAGTCGTTTGTATTTTGGTGAACATAACATTGAAGGGATGTTGAAGGTGTTGGAGCCATTGCATGAGATGCTTGAAGAAGGAGCTATGAAAAACAACGTAACTATAAAAGAGAGAATATTTATTGAGGTTGTGTCAGAATCTCTACTTAGTTGTAAATGATTAATATAGTTTTCATGTATAGATTGTTGTCTTAGAAAAATTATCTGTAACTATTATTTTTTTTTTGTCTTATTTATCTAGTTATTTTTTTATGCATGAAAAAGTTTTCAATTCTGAGTTTGTTCAAAGATGAATTCCTATCTTGTCAAATTCAAAGTATTGATTTTGATTTTGTCAAGACGTGTTATTTCAGGCCTATCGACAGGAACTGTTAGAGGCTTATGACTGCTGTATGAAATATAAGAAAACTGGGAAAGATGCTGAGCTTACTCAGGTTTGAAATTTGAGGTGTACATATTTTAGCTAGTTACTTATTATGAAAACATCTAACTATATAAATGAGCACAGATAGAACATGTTGGTGTCGCTTGATCCATATAACCGGCCCCACTTTGTGGGAAAATGCTCTGTTTGTTGTTGTTTTACTTATTATGCAGGCTCTGGGTTCATTTGTACACTTCCATATAATGTTATAAACGTTAAGGGTATACATAAACTATTCTAAACTTTCTCCTAACTGATCAAGCTTTTGGGATGATTTACTAGGATACACTTTGATAGAGCCTGAAAATTCAGTAATGGCACCAGGAAACAATGGCCTTACAGTAGGAAAAAATAGGAAAAAATGAGCAAGGAAAAAAATATAGGTTACTAGCTTTCGAGAGGCTAGTGCTCTCCCAAAATAACTTCCAAGATCTTTCCTGCCTTTCCACTCCCACCAGCCTCGCTTTAAACCTCCACTGTACTGATCCCCACCTCTCCCAAGGCTGACAATTCTGTTATACTTTCCCCTCCTTTCCTTGCCATCTCATCCTCATTCCCTTTTCCCATATTCCTTCTAGAATATACCTTAAGGGGCATTTCTCTTTTGTCCTCCTCACTCCCACGCTCCTTATTCCTTCTTCTGTACTGCTTTATGTATTTACCATGTGTATCACACTTCTAGATCTGAAGAATTAAGTCTCTAAATCTTGTTTTCCAAATTGGAAGACAGCTTCAGCCCTGATCTCTCGTCTGTTTTAGATATTATGCAATGGGTGCATTTTTGTGTGTGGAAAGAAAGAAAGAAAGAAATAATGTTTTTTAAGTGAAATAATGAAAGAGCATGTATGTGTGCTGGCATATTTCTGTGAAAGAGGTAGGTTCTGCTGCCTGTTTCTGTTTTTTCCTGACTGGGATTAAATTTTTAATTGTATCTTGATCAGGCATGGGATATCTATTATCATGTATTCCGAAAGATAGATAAGCAGCTCCAAAGTCTTACAACCTTAGACTTGGAGGTAAGAGCTACAGTTATTTGTCCGTTTATTTACTTTTTTGTCATTTTGTTCGGTCTAATGCTTTTTGCATATCCGATAGTCCGTATCTCCAGAATTGCTGGACTGTCGCAATTTGGAGCTTGCTGTTCCTGGACAATATATTGCTGGTAAATTAGTTTTATGGTTTTCCAATAATATGCTTACACTAAACTGGATTTAGTTTACTAAGTCATCGGTACCCATGTTTCAGATGAACCAGTGGTAACAATTGCATCATTTGCACGCCAGCTTGTCGTTATAACATCTAAGCAACGACCCAGGAAGTTGACCATTCATGGGAGTGATGGAGAAGATTATGCTTTCTTATTGAAAGGACATGAGGATTTACGCCAGGATGAACGTGTCATGCAGGTACACTCTAATTGTTTTCTTGCATGTATCTGATAGGTTTTTGTTTGTGGTCTTTGATCTTGACAAGTTGATAAGTACCCTATGATTATTTTTGCTAGCTTTTTGGTTTGGTGAACACTCTGCTTGAGAATTCTAGGAAAACATCAGAGAAAGATTTGTCTATTCAACGATATGCTGTAATTCCTTTATCTCCAAACAGCGGGTTAATTGGATGGGTCCCCAATTGTGATACCTTGCATTATCTAATTCGGGAGTACCGGGATGCCAGGAAGGTTAGATATGATACTTTATCTGCTTTCTTCTATGCATTGCTCCCAGAATCTGTTGCAATCTGTTGCTTTTCTTATACAATGTTACTTGGTTTAAATAATATGAATTTTTTAACCCTACTGTACAGATCACCTTGAATCAAGAACACAAATATATGCTCAGTTTTGCACCCGATTATGATCATTTGCCTCTTGTAGCTAAAGTGGAGGTGTTTGAGTATGCTTTGCAAAATACTGAAGGAAATGACTTGTCAAGGGTATCTTTTTTTTTTTTGAAACTCTAATTGGCATATGTTCTTATATAGCATGCACTTATTCGAAGGTTCATGATGTCCCCATTCCTAGGTGCTCTGGTTGAAAAGTCGAACATCTGAGGTATGGCTTGAGAGGAGGACAAATTATACTAGGAGCTTGGCTGTCATGAGCATGGTGCGTGCTTAATCTACATGATGACTGATGAGTTGAAGTTGTGACTTTGTATTTATCTGCAGCATTATATAAATACTGTATAATCTCCATTAGGTTCTGATATATTATTTTTGAAAGCATTCAAGAGAGATCCCACCTGGGGGTTTCTCTAGATTGTCATGATTTGGCTGGAAGAGTAGATATTTTAATTTGTGCACTATGGAAATCTTGATCATCACTAACTGAACAGCCCCTCCCCCCAGTTTTACTAGTTTTTCTTTTAATAAAATATTTGTATTTCTCCTTTCTTTGCATGTTAAAATGATCTTACTGTATATGTATGAGTTTCCTATTATTGAAGTTAATGACGTCTAGTAACCAGCTTGTTTATCCCTCCTAAAGCAATGAACATATAGAGTGGGAGTTCCCGTTTCTGATATTTACTGTCTGTTTTTTAACATTTTGAATGAGTGTCAGTTAAGATATGCTGAAAAAAGGTTGGAAAAGATTATGTTTAATTCTACTGTTTATATTTTCATGAGATATACTGATGGTTGGGTTCTGCCAGGTTGGTTACCTTCTTGGCTTAGGTGATCGTCATCCAAGCAATCTTATGTTACATCGGTTCAGGTAACTACAAAAATTGAAAGCACAGTTTGCTAGATTGATTAAATTAGTTAGTTAAAACTGAAGCATCTAATGTTTCTTATATTCTGCAGTGGGAAGATTTTACACATAGATTTTGGAGACTGCTTTGAAGCATCAATGAACCGTGAGAAGTTCCCAGAGAAGGTATGCTGAAGAATTTGATTTTCCTTTTGGTTGGGGGGTGGGGGGGTCTTGGATTCCTAAATATATTATTTGTTTCTTATCTTACAAGTTCCGATTCAGGTTCCTTTTCGTTTGACAAGAATGCTTGTAAAAGCTATGGAAGTTAGTGGTATTGAGGGAAACTTCCGCTCAACTTGTGAAAATGTGATGCAAGTTTTACGAACAAATAAAGATAGTGTTATGGCTATGATGGAGGTATCTTGCTTTCATTATTCTCTCCACCCTGCATACTGCAATTACAAATGCTTAGTATCTATCACTTTGTCAAATTCTATGGAAAAATGACTAATGAAAGTGATTCTTTGTAATTTGGAGATAGTCTAGTTTAATATTTAAATTCAATTGTAATGTGCAAAAGGTTTAAGACATCCCCTGAATGGCTAAGCTATGGTAAATATAATTAGTTTGGTAAAATTTATTTTAGTTCATTTTTTAATGTTGGTAATAATACTGAATTGATTGGAATAATTGATTTTGAAAGAGCTATAGGTCATTTTCTTTTTGTTTTTTTCACTTGGTAACTAATTAATGGAACCACGGAGGGATGACATGAATCTGGTACTCTAGTTTTGCCATCATAGGAAGCTAGAGGCCTATGAAGCGTTGACATGGACACACATGACTTGACGTGGACTTGTTGACACGTTTACATGTCAAACTTAATATAAAAAATGACAACACAACAAATATATATATTTTTAAAACTTTCTATCAGTGATATAGTTGTAGGAAAAGAAAAAAAACCAGTGTAATTCTATATCTTAAGCAACTTGCATTATTGTTTTCCAGATCAAATATACTAAATCAAAAGTTGTTACTTTATATTATTTAAATTACTCTTCTATATTATAATGGCTTGGGTCTTCTGGATTTTGCTCTCTCAAACCATATATTATCTTATATAAAATATAATATAATTTTAAAAAACATTTGATGTTGAGAGAGTGGAAAGTTAAATAACTTTCCATTACTTAATTTTATTATTTTGAAATATGATAATTATTTTTTATTATATACTTCAAAAATTAAAGAAAAAATTGGTATGCCCTTTAGTGTATGCCAAGCCACTAGTGTACAATAAAGAGAATTAAGAAAAGAACTTTATCTCATAAAAAAGAGTTTTCTATTATTTCATTCACTTATTTTTTGGTATTTTCCTTTCTTTTTTTTGGTCATCTTATGCTTGGCTTGAGTATGAGCTGTATTTGGCTTGTGTTTAAGTTATATTTGACAAGTGTCTGAGCCAAAAAAAAATGAAACATTTTACTGTGTTGTATGTGTATTGGATGCGTGTTGACAATATTGTGCCTGTATTGGTGACACATGAAATGCTTTATACCTAGAGGCAGTGTAAGGATTTAGTGCTATTGAGCAGAAGCAACTTCTATACAATTATAAATGAGAATAATCCAGTTTATCATCTTTTAACTAGTGGATCTTTTTCGATAAAAATATACTTATTTATGATAGAGGATTGTACTTGTTTTGTTATTTTTCCCCGCTGGGGGGGGGGGGGGGGAAGGGGGGGTGATTAATTATGACATATAAGCCAAGATTTTGTCATTCTACAACTCTACCATATGTGTCTGTGTGTGAAGCATGCAAAAACATGTTGTATAATGTGTTGTAAAAGTTTTTCTTTTTAATTTTGCTGCATTGTTTTTCTTCTGTACCTAGAAAGATAATTAAGAAAACCACTGTATATTAAGGCAGTGAAATCTTTACGCCAAGATGAACTACAAAAGAAATAATATGCAGAAAGGGTAAGAAAAGACTTCACTTCGGTTGTGCTGGAGCTTTACTATTTAGTTATGTGGAGTTGTCAAAGTATATGTACATATTCATGAACCACTTTGGTATGAAGGACTTCGTTGCTAGACAAATATTTCCCAAGACTAGTGGAAAGACATTTTCTTGTACTAGGCAAGCCCAGTTTTTTTATGGATGCCCTGGAATTATATGAAATAATTTCTTCTTGTACAGTCTCAAATTAAATGGATAAATAGGTTGATTATGTTTTCTTCCTCCACTCAGGCCTTTGTACATGATCCTCTCATCAATTGGCGTCTTTTCAACTTTAATGAAGTTCCGCAAATGTCAATGCTTACCAGCAATCATGTACCTGCTGTTGTGAATGCTGAAGAATCTACCACAAATAGGGAGCTTCTTCATCCCCAGCGAGGTGCCCGTGAAAGGGAACTTCTTCAGGTATTTTTAAACTATTATTTTGTTGCTTTTCAATATTGTAATGATGCTAATTAGTTTTACTTGCACGTACAGGCTGTTAACCAACTTGGTGATGCTAATGAGGTCCTGAATGAGCGTGCCATAGTTGTTATGGCTCGCATGAGTAATAAGCTTACAGGTCGGGATTTTTCAACTTGCTCTTCAGTATCATCCAGCTCTATTCAACATGCAGTAGACCATAGCAGCTTAATTTCTGGAGACACTCGTGAAGTTGATCATGGCTTATCAGTGAAATTGCAAGTCCAAAAGTTAATTACCCAAGCAACCTCACATGAAAATTTGTGCCAAAATTATGTCGGGTATGGTCTCAAACTCATAAGTTGTTTTCTTAACATGTCAAATTCTCATATTGAGTTGAACAAAAAGGGTGTGCAAATGGGATTGTCCATTAGGAAATGCTTGTAACAAAATATGAAGGCGTATGCACATTATTTCCAATACAAATGTTAATTTCTAGTGTTTGATTTTTGAAGTTCTACGTGGAAAAAAACCATTAATTTTGTCAAACCCACAAAGTTGAAACGGTCTTGGTGATCCTTAAGAAAGACATGCTACTAAAATGTTATGAACTGCTTTTTCTTGTAGTTTTTGTGTTGTATGGGCAAATTATCGGAAAATTAAGATGTGGATTTTGCTTCACTGAGTTTATGACTGTCTGGTTGTTAGAAGGATTATACTTAAGTTCTTGAGGTATTTGCTTCTCCCATAAACAATAACAACAACAAAAATAAAGCCTTTTCTCACTAAGTGTAGTTGGTTATATGGATCAAGTGATGTCAACATGTTCTATCTTTGTTCATTTCTACGGTTAGGTTATTAATGCTTATGTTCATCTAAATAATTTTCTCTATTATTTTTTTGTCTTCCCCTATTGTTATTAATACTCTGCCTATGTTGCTTTCATAGCCAATCCCAAGTCTAGATAAAAGAGGAAGGTTGCATTAAGTAGTCGACAGTTAACATAAAATTTTGTCAAATATTTATGAATATGAATTGCTTCTCCAATAAACACGTGGAGAAAACTTTTTGAAACGCCCATTATTGTGGTGCTGAGCCGTAGAAAATTTTTGCTTGTTAGATGATCATATATTTATTAAAATGACTGATAGTAACCACTTAAAATTTAATTTGTCCTTTATAGAAACTTAGGATTTTGTCTAAAGCTGACTGGATTTTTATTAAAACTCCCGTTTCAGGTGGTGCCCCTTCTGGTGATCTGAAGGAGCTGAGTATATATTGTATATAATGTTGTACATAGTGAAGAGTCGCCATGTTTGCCTAGCAAAGCCCCCTTTTTTTTGTCTCCACATGTATAATTGTAGTGTATGATATGTTGTACAGTCATTTATGTGTTCTGCCATCCCCAGCGAAGAAATTGAGTAGGATAAAAGTATATGCATGTCCTTGTAGTTTATATTTTATTTCGATATGGTCTTTGTAAATTCCTTCTGCCCATTTCTTTTTTAATTTTCCTGTAATGCTTGATTGAAATACGTGGGATGCATAAGGTTTTAGTTGGAGATTCTAGTATGACAACTAATAAATTATTATTGTCGAAAATCAATTACAAATAAGTGATTTTATGTCTGAGATTTATATTTTTGCATTTTTTTTTTAAAATTCCTGGACACTGGTAAAAAACCTGTTTTAGACACATCCAACAAAAAAATAAGACGAAATGAAAAAAAAAAAAAAGAGAAGGCATAAACATAGCTAAGTCAAGTCTATATTATCCAGCTCGAGCTAAGATTTGTCCTGTTGGGAACAGAGGCTTTTTTTTTTTTTCTCACGGTGAGCCAATGTCATTGAGGCATAACTAAAGTTGACATATTTTATGTAGTCTAAAGATAAGGACGCAATTTTAAAACAAAAATAAAAACAAACCAACAAAACAAATTTCCCATGTGTGGACAGCAAATTCTGGATGAGTGAAATGAAGAAAATTAGTCCAAAATAAAAATGCATAAACATGTTGAAGATTGAATGGACGAGATTAGATATTTCCAAATGACAAAAATTATAAGTGTCTACGTGATATGAAAACTGGCTTGTAGGCGGAACTTTCATGATGTGTATAAATAAAATATAGTAAATGCTGCATGTACATTAGAAAACTGTCTGCATGGTTATGCCATAGATAGTTTTTAAACTTTATTCTTATATCAGTAGACACATGTTTCATGATAATAATTTTGATAAGGAATCTAGCGAAGTACAAAACTTGTGGTTCCGTTGCGGGAAGCTTTGTTCAACAAAGGGTTGGAAGATTTCACAAGAACTAGACTACTGATGCTTACAAATATAGTCCAGGTTTGGTATTTTGCTACTTCGTATTTCAACTTTGTTTTCAAAAGAATAATATGATCAAGTTAAACAATAAATAAATGCTATAACATCTTATATAATTTTTTTTGAAATGGTCTCCATGAAACAATAAAAAAAACTAGGTGATTTTTGTTTTTGGTAATTAAAAGGTAATGTTTTGACTGTCTAACTCTACACAAAATTTACCATAAATTTGGACAAGAACTTAACTAAAGCGTTCGGTGGTATCATGACCCCTTAAGGAGAATTTTAAACTAGAACGTTCGTAATTTACAGATGCCACCAGGACTACATACTCAAAAAAATCTATTCAATTCCCTCAGTTTAACCAGTAAGCTTCTTAAACTCGCTCTGCACTAGGCTAAGTAGGAACTCTGTAAATACGTGCTCATAATCTGGCATTTTTCCATACCCTGCAGTGAGGAAAAGAACATAATGCTCAACCAGCATACCAGAATACAACCAAGAAATCAGTAACTTGCTAAGATGTACAAAAGGTTTCTTAAGAATATAACCAAAAAACATATAAGCATTCGATATATTGTTATTTTACATATCATGGTTGGTTACTAAGGTATGTAGGATGTTTATGTTTGGTATAACAATTTAGAGTTACAATAGAAAGGACACGTGGTATTTTATAACAGTTAATAAAGCTAAAACTAATATGATGTTAGATCCCATGACTTTTCCAAAACAGTGTCATTCTTGGATGACAGCTATCATCTTGAATACTTGTATACAAAAATCCAGGCATCTTGGTCGCTACCTAACATCCAAGATACCATAATCAAGATAGTGTACCAAAAGCCATCACGGATGAATGCAAAATATCATGTGTCAAATATCAGAACGAACAAGCATGAACATGAAGCTGCTCCTTACGATAAATCCTCATATTTTAAGTACATCAAACCGCAGATAAACTAAGTTGACCCAAAAAACAAAAAAAGCCACATACAAATTTGGTTCAGCCAGACAGCCACTCACATGGCCAGAGTGAAAAAAGTGGAGATTTCAATACAGCTTCGAAGATTTCTTGGAAAACACACCCACACTGCCAGACCATAATCTGTGTGCTACAGGAACTTTGCCATACTTTAAGCTCCATATCACAATAATATAGACTATTTTGGAATCAGTGCATTTCTTTTCGTACAGAAATTTCCGTATAAAATGTGTATGGCATGGCTTGAGATCATATAAACCTATAACCCATAACCTGCACGACAATTTATAGCCCCCCAAAAAATACATGCAATAGTTTTCACAAAAATAAGACCTAGCTAAGGCAAGAGAGTGTATACTTGCCGGGAAAGTAGTTGATATCAATGACATAAAACACGTCCTTGGTACCATGTTCTCGGATCATATCTATGTTGAATAAGTGGAGTCCCTGGAAGCGGCAAATGCAGTTTAGTTTACGTATATAAACGAGATGAAAAGGGACTGCTACAACAAAATATAACAAAAATTACCAATCTGTTACGAAGCTCCCTTGCTAGTCGCTCCAACAAAGGTCTTGGTGGAAGTTCTGCAACAATGTCATGGTAAATTGAAAGAGCTGCTAGTTCCAACCATTACTCCAAAGCAATTATTTTACATGCATCAACTTGCATAATAACCTAACTACATAAGGGCCACATAAACTGGAAAAATACAGGGTTGGGGGACCAATCGTTGCCAAATGGGATTCACTCACTAATAGGGGTATTAATATAAGCTCATGTGGAAGTATCACCCATTAGTTACCTCAAAATAAAGCTTTAAAACACACCTCAGATTAGGGACATGAGTTCATAATTAAACACGCATTTAACATCAGTTTAAGAAAAATCAATACAACTAGATTTGAAAACATGTCTCGTGAAAAAGAATTAAAGGTGGTTTTTTCCACTTCTGTTGCGCTTTTTTTTTTTTTTTTAATATTGTGTGCTGTTTTAGTTTTTTCTTTTTTTGGGGGAGGGGAGGGAGTGGGGCAGTTTTCTGTGATTCTCACCAGCAATACTGGGATCTAGAGCAGCATCATCTGCAGAAGCTGCTGCACATGAAACCCTTGGAAAACGAAATACACCAGCAACCTTTGATAGCTCAAGTTCACTGATATTAGGTAGAGAGAAACGCCTCACAACCTGTATGGTCTCCCCAATAATATAAATCTTAAAGAGAAGACCACCTGCAATTTTTTCCCCAACAAAGGGTTCACTTTAGAATGTGAATCACCACATAAAAATAATAAGGCTTATGCATCAATTCACAAACCATGATTGACAAACTCTTGTAGAACCAATGGAGGTTCAAGCTCAGAGAGAGAGAATTCATCATAAACTAGGAATAGTTCATGTGACTTTGCACTGCCATCCACAACTAGTGGTTTTGCAACTGAAAATGGCAAATGAACATTAGAATATTTTAAAGGCTACAGCGGGGATAACAACATTTCTAATTAACCCCCTAATCAGGATATTCAGAACAACAATGAAAAGCCAAATGTTAGCTAGCTAAATATTATCTTTGGCTATTAAGACATAATTCAGGAAGAGAATTATCTAATAAATCCAAAACAGATACTTTAAGGCCATTCAAGTAATCAAATTTGAATGTCCAAAATTATAGCAATGTAGAGGGACGCAGGTTGAATGCACACACCAATCTCATGCAGTTAAAGTAATAACCAGATCTATCACTAGAACCACAGTCATGATCTAGAAAGGAACATAAAACAATAATGCATACCTAACGGTAATTTAATCCCAGCTTTAGCAACTTCATAAGGGATAGAAGATGGATCGTCAGTAATACTAATAACCAATTGTCGTGGAACACCAACCTTGCCTAACAAAATTAGTTAAGAAATAATGTAAATACTGGTGAACATTTCAAAGACCTAGTTTACCATATATGAAATACAGTTTCAATTTGAAAAATAAAAGGCAAATAACTTTTCTCACATTAACAATATACTAAAACAAATAGTTGAATAAGTAACCCAATAATTTTGAAGAATCTAAGGCTTTTGATTAATGATTCATGCAAACCCAAAATTTCCCGATGATCAGTTCTAATTTCTATCATTCATTGCAGTAAAATGCAGTCAACAAGTTACCATTGCAGTCAGACAGGTTTAGATTTTCCACATCTTGCAGCATGGATTCACGATTGTGTAAATGTTGAATGGCATCTGGAGGATCAAGGATTGTTACTTCTGGATGTTTATGCCTGTAATCCTTCAAAATAAAAGACAAGAGAAAAAAGGGGTAAAGTAGCCTCTTTAGAATACAAACTTCAAAGACTAAATAAAAAAGCTTGTCACAATCACCAATTATAAAACTCAGAAAGTTAGTGAACAAATATAACACTAAAATCAATAATCTATTTAACTAGATGTTCATGCTAATCAGGTACCAGCCGAGTTAGTTTTCGGTGTTTGGTGTAAAGGAAAAAAAACAACTCATAAGAAATAGAGGAGAGCTTATATTTGTGAATAAGTGAAGACACTTCTTGCACACTTATGTATTATTGAACCATCTGTCAGTAGCTTTCATCCATCATCACTTCTATGCCGATACCATTACATGTATCTAAAAAATTCTGGATATTAGATCATTACCAGAGAAGATTGCTTTTGGCATGTAGAATTATTGGCTGCTAAAATATATCACACCTAGCCTTGAACTTTAAGAAATTTGGTATTGACTACTAGCCCATGCTTTATCTACAAATAAGGCAGAAATACTTCTACATGAGAAGAACTTTTCAAGGAAAAACTTTCTGTCCAGATCAAAGAAAATGGCAAAATTGTGTCAGACTTTGTATATTCAAAGGAGAAATCTTATTTTCTCAATATTGAGAGAACTAGCAAAGGTTGCTTGCTGCCAAGATACCACAGCATCCAGCAGATGAAGGATATAATTTAAGGAAGCAGTCATATCATACCAAAAATGTGCTCAACAAGAAGGATAGAATGAGTAAAGGATGACCAGCCAAATAGATATTATCACTTGACAGTGATGTCTTACAAATTGTCAACCTTCCAACTCATTTTTCCAAAGACGACCTTACATTTCCCCACCTCAGTATGGTAAAGACAATCTGATTACTGTCCATGAATGAATGCAAAATGCAGAGACAAAAAGGCCAGGAAATTGAAGTAAAACTTTCACAGTTATGAAGAAAAAGCACATCAAATCTTACCAATCTATTTCTTTCCCAAATGACATTCAAAAAATGAGGCGTGCAATCTATGGAACTGACAGTATTCATTTTCTTCAATAATTTAACTGGACATTTGTTTTATCTTTTCCCCCCTAATTGTATTAGTTTACCTCCCTATTTGTAGATATTGAATCCAAAAGAAATCCCTTTCCTCTCTCCCTGTTATTCAGATTGAATTCTATACTTTGAGGCCCTAAAAGGGACCTCATTATCAGGTATGTACGATCTAACCGTTAGCTGAGAAAATAACCTTGCCAAATCAATGCCAGGTGATGTAAGACTCACTCTATGATATCTTCTGTCAATTGAGAAGGAATCCTCATAAAAGAAGATACCCCAAGGGCCAAGAGTAAACTTATTCTTTAATTTATTATCATTTGAGATGCAGATAATACATTTAATTGTAGTATCATTTTAAAAGAAATATGGGGTTATTGGTTATTGTCCTCTCTGACAAATTGAAAACAATCATGTTTAAGTTAAAACATATTTGTGGAATCAGCTATTTTCATAATCAAATAAAAATTAACAAATTCCATTTGTAGGCAAGAGAAGGTAAAATTACTTTGCAAAAGTGTTTTTCCATTGTTTAACATTTCCAATGATATAAAAGCTTCACAATCTAATGGTTATGATAGGTCACATAAAACATAAAGTTCATGAAAAATTAAATGGCAAAATGAATACAACCACAGTATAGTCACTAGTAAATTTATTGTTAAATTGCATTACTAAAAGAAACAGCAATTTTCAACCAAGAACTAGTGAAATAAAAGACAAAAAAGAAATAAGAATTTGTTTTTTCGGTAACCAAGTTCAAGAATGCCTAACCAAATTATTTAGATTAATCATAAAATTTAAATCCTCACTTGTTTGAATTCTTGAGGGACTGATTTCAACTATCTCATCATGATTCATGAGAAGAGCAAGAACTCTGCAAATCATGTCAGACAATAATAAGCTTTTATAGATTCATAAGATTTGGTTGTTCAGCCAATGTTCATCATTTTATGCTTAATTCCTACCATTAATAGATGGTACTGATTTTATACAATGCCATGAATG
This sequence comes from Senna siamea, assembly GCA_031216115.1. Lineage (NCBI taxonomy): Eukaryota > Viridiplantae > Streptophyta > Magnoliopsida > Fabales > Fabaceae > Senna > Senna siamea. The sequence goes on along the minus strand of CM062355.1, from coordinate 3,090,712 downwards.
TTGTATCAAATTCAAAAGATCATAACAGCGCAAGATTGTTAGCACAACACAGAAGTGGATAGAAGTATTTGGAGTTCACGTACCTCAACAATCTCACACCATTCCTTTCCGGACAACTGGAAAAAATATAAAGCCTGTCAGACTATGATGGGAGAATACAGAAACAGAAAGAGCCTGTCAGAGACAAAAGGCATCGAAACCATTAAAATAAGCCCCAAGAAAATTTCCTGTACAAAGACTCTCACAAGTCAATAATAATAAATTTCTTGTTGAAATCTTCTAACCTTATGCAAAATAATGTCAAATGGACCTTGTTCTGATAGCGGCTTGTTTAAGTCAATGGCAACAAAGAATATACCCTTATTCCTGCATCAAATGTAACAATATTTTAAGGATCTCTACAATGGCATTCTAAGATAACTCATCGATCAATCTTTATTAATTTATACTAACCGGCAGGCAAATATGTTCCACAAGTAAGCATAAAGTTAAAACTAAAACAAAATAAAACAAATAATATAAGCAGGCATAGCTTGTAATTGTCAGGGAGGCTATAAAATTTGTGGATAAGAATGTAAATTAACTTCCCTGTTCCTGATGGGCAAGGATGGGGAATTAATTAGTGTAACCGAAACGAAAACAAAGTACTAGGAATTGACTTCGGATTCTCATTTTGGACTCACCCAAAGAGCATATATGGTGGAATATTCTCATTTAAATTAGAAGGAAAAGACCAAGATATCAGATACCAAGAAGCCAATCAATGCGGTCGATTAAGATTCAAGAGAAACAATTGCCTGGGTTCAACGCGAAAGTTATAGCCAGGGTACGAAACTACTCCATAACTATCGAAATAGAGACTACCATGTGCCCCCACCACTGCTAAAGCCGATTTAACCAAAACCCAACAAAAACGATCAAAATGAAACAAAACATTATCCTTCGGCAGCCCTTTTTCAGGATATTGGAAACAAATATTCGTAGTTATATAAGCATGCATGCACCAAGGCGTAAATAATATTTTCCCATTATGATGAATTTGAAGGATTAATAATAATGTTAAAGAGACCAAGTGGGTGAATACCGAGCAAGTCCAATAAACTTGGGTTGTAAAAAGCTCTTCTTCTTCTTGGACGTCAAGGCGTACCCAACCACCAGCTTCGGTGGCTGTACAAATCCACCGCTGCCGCCGATTGAATACACCACAGTATTCACTTCCTTCTCTTTTCTTTCTTCTTCCTCTTCTTTCACTTCTCCGTAGGCCATCTCTGCGTTCAACCTCATGGCCGCACCTTCGAAAAACCCTAATTTAAGCATCAACCCTTTGTTTCCTCTGTCTTCGTTTCAGTTTTCTTCTATTCACCTACCCACGATAAATTCACCAGCGAATTCAACCAGAATCACACAAGAAAGGAAAGCCTTGGGACCGATATTGTTCTCGAATTTGAAGCAAAGGTCATCCTTGTACCTCCCTTGGCACTGTGTATCACCCAGAAGGAATCACCAGAAGGCGAAAATGATGAAAATATAAAGAATGAGAGGAGTTTTGGACTCTCTGTGCAGAGAGACTCTTGCTTTACAGGTTCATCTAGTTGGGTGTACATGTAAGTGTCAAAGAGGATGAAGTGAATGAAAAAAAAATGAGTATATGAGAATTTTGTGGAAGGAATATTCAGTTAGCTCAGAAATAAATAGCGGATTGAGTATTTTGAGTGTGCCTGTGAAGAATGAAGATACTGAATTATATATATAACATTAACACTGACGAGTTTGCCGGAAGGTGGAAGCAGAGCAGCTTAGAAATTCCTCTGCCTTTTACCTCTTTACCATTTTACCCTTTTTGCAGTTTAATTAAGTTAAAGAATTTTTTAAAGATTATTTAATAATTTATAAAAAATTAATAAAAGTAATCATTTATAATATTCAAAAAATTTATTAAACAATTTTAATTAACATCTTACTGATTTGCAAAACTCTAAGTTAAATTAATTCATTCTCTGGCTGGCCTGCTTTTGGAAGTCAAAAGCTGCTTAATTAAGTTATATAAAACAAATTTTGCTTATCCCCATAATGACAGACCGCTTTTTAGGGCTTATCGTAAGAATATATTCACCTTTATCCTCGTTTTTGGACATTAGGACCATGGTCATGTATTATCGTTCTTATTACAGTTTTGTAATTTTATTCTAAATTTATATTTGGTTAAAATGCCAAAAAAAAGTTTGAATTTGTACAAAATTTATAAAATTTGATTTAAAATTTTTTAAATTTTTTATTTTGTGTATATAATAAAAATTTTCATTAAATTTAAGTTTAATTATTTTTTATAATTGAGCCTTTATAATTTAATAAAATATTAAATTAATCCTTGTCATAAAATTTTTATTAAAATTATATTAAACTTTATCAATATTTTCAACAGATAATATTTTAAAACTTTAAATAAGTATAATCTATGTAAATAAAAAAATAAAAATAAATAATACTGTAAAATAAGTTACACATATAAAATAAAATATAATTTATATCAGTTAATATAAATAAATTAACTTAAATTAAATAAATTTATAATTTTAAAATAATATATTAACATATCATTAAATTTAAATAAAAATTTAAATTTAAAAATTAATTTAAAAAATTTTGAATTATAAAAACTTAATTAATACAAATTTTTAAATTATAAAAATTTAATTAAAATTTAAACAAACTATAAGAATTTATGAATAATTTAACCTTAAATTTATATTTGGTAACTGGGCATAAAATTTTTTTATTGTTGGATTTCACATCGCATTTACCCCTACGTAGTATGCAGGGGTATCTGCACAAGAGTCGGAGAATATGCTTGGAGTAAGTTCAAGTAATTGCGTGATTTTGGGGTTCAAATACTATATTACACATTGATGAGGTCACTTTCAGTAGGATTAACCCATTAAGTATTATTTATTTATTTATTATTATTATTAAGAAGTTTTATTTAAAATTTAAAGTCCAAATTAATTAAATTTATATGTTTAATAAAAATATTGAATTAAATTATGTAATAATATATAATTGATAATAATATCTACTGAATATTATAAAAATATTAAAAATAAACGTGTTCAAATTTTTTGTTAAGTATTTTTTTATTAGATGCTGTTAGATATTTTAGTAATAATTTTTTTTGTTAGTAAAATTTTTTGTAATAAATGTTATTGTCATTATAATTTTTATTAAATTAATTATTTAAATAAAAATAATAATAATAATAATATTAAAATATATTTTAACAACCAATAAAATCGTTGCTAAAAATTTAACAGGAGACCCAGCAGAAAGTCCAAAAGCAAAGTAAACGTGGAAGTAGCTAATAACTTGGTACGAAAGTCATGTGAAAGCCTATCCTAACTTTATGGACCTAATATCAACATAAAGTTGGTCGATTATTTACAAGTTTTATTTATTTATTTATACTTCTCCTATGAAATTTTTATCCAAGAAATTGACCTTATTAGATTGATATTTCCAAGCAATATAGAGGTACTTTATGATGCAATTAAATTCTTTGTATGCTTTCAACTTCAGCTAGTTTGAGCTCCAAGTAGGATTAATGAAAAATATATATATATATATCTATAGATTTGTTAGGTCTGAAACTAGGTATTAAATAGTGAAAATAAATTAAATTTTATTTTTATAAATTTTTTATTAAATTTTTTAAATAAAAATTGATATATTTATAGAATTTACAACTCATCACATTATGATTAGATAATTTTTAATGAGTTTTTCCTCATGTATTTTCAATGAAAATTTAATAGCAAAAACATAAAAAATTTTACCTAAATCTAGTCTTTATATAAATACATATGCATCCAAATTTAAATCTAGGTTGTAGGAGACTTACTCATAAATCAAATTTTTATATTTTTTGTTTGGGATTACTTCAAAAATTTTCTTACTTTCAAATAAATTCTTCTCGAATATATTTTTTGTAGAAGTAATTTGTGTTTAAAAAATTTAGCTAAAAAGCATTTTAGTCATAAATTTTGTTTGAAAAATTTGTATAAAAATTATTTTTAATTGTCAAATTGTCAAAAAGATTTACATTTTAGTATTCTATTAATATTATTTAAATAGATAAATATTTATAAATATTTATTATTGTTAATTTTATTAATTAAATAAATATAAAATGTGAATTATTTTATTATTTAAATAAATTAGGTTGTTAATTAAATAAATTAAATTATTAAATTATTAAATTATTAATTTTAATTAATAAAATATTGTAAATGGTAAATATGAAATTTCTAAAATATAAAAGAATATAGTGGTAAATATGAATTTTTTGTAAGGAATTTTTATCTTAAAATATTTAAGTTTTAATTTCTGCTTTTAATTAGAAGCAGGAGCTCTAATTTTTAGTTTCTAATCTAAAACTAAAAAATTACTTTTCTTACTACCCAAAAATACTTTCAACACTTTTTTCCAAATACCTCGAAATTTTAAAATTAATGAGTACTTTCGAAAAAAAAAAAACATCTATAACTCACATGATAGAGGAGTTTAAACAAAAGAAAAAGCAACTTAATTTGGACATTTAAAACCTAAAATTAAGAACAATAATAAACTTTAAAATAACATGAAAACTACGTTTGAGTTCTTCTACTAAGCTATATGATCTAACAAGAGAAATTCCAAAAGCTCCATATATAAACAGTGCTTGATCACGAAAAGAAACTGCATTAGTCAATTTATATAAGAAACCAAATTGTAACTAACAAAATAAAATACAAAATTAAACTTCATAAAAAATTAAAGAAAAAAATTATTTAGCATAAAAGTTTTATGATTGAAGAATTTAAGTTTAGTTCTTGCTAATAATAAATTAGTATTTTTTTCACACTTCGAAACTTTAAATTAAAAAATGTGTTAAAAATTACAATAAAATTATTCTTAAGTATTTATTCAATTCAAAAAATTAATATTTTTTTACACATATTTTTTATTAGAATCAATTTTATTCAAAGTATTATAAAATACTAAATATAAATACATCTTCTAACAAAAATTTAAATAAAAAAGATTAACTCAGCTCTAAAACCAACTCAAATTAATCATTTAAGTTGAATTATGTTCATTATATACAGTGAAAAGAATAGTTATTTCACATTTATTATCTTGGTAGACTGGTAATAATTATACAAGTTCGCCAATAAATTTTTTAGCTAAATGATAGTGAAGTGCTCTTAAAAACTAAAGAATTCAATTTCAAATTACAATTAGAATGAAAACAATCATGCAATGGTAAAACTGGCACATCAGAAACACTGTTTCTTTGACAGCTGAAGGAAAAGGACAATGTGATCCATGTTCCTCACATGCTCCAAAGAATTTGGACTTATTAGTATCAACACTTTCCTACTTTAGATTCCACCACTTACTTTGTCGACCTTTTTTTGCTCTAATGGACCCTGCCTTTGTCTTTATATAGCTCAAGGGCTTAAACGCAGATGTAATAATGTTAGGGAAGAGTTAGAAACTATTGAGCTTAATTCCATTAGGATGGCTCATAATTAAGACAATTTTTTGTAAATTTTAATAGAGTTTCATTCTTCCAAAATAGAATATGCCTTGTTAAGAAACTACGTCATATATATTTTTGTCGTTTTGCATACAGATACAATAACTCACTGCTGAGAATCTTTGTTAGGATTTGAATCTTCTCTTTAAATTATTAATATATAAATAATCAAAGCACGAGAGGCTTTACGGACTGTATATTTTATTACTAGAAAACATAAGATAATGAAAGTTTTACATAAGTGGTATTCTCAAGATCTGTTGTGAGTGAAATTTGGTATGGTGTGAAAGGAAAAGGTCTTAAGGTAGATTAATGAAAATATAATCTCAAATGGTAGATAATACAACAATTTGAGGTATCAACCGTTTAATTATGTCTTGAGATTCATGCATAGTAATTAATAAACACAGTCCGTCTAGTGATCGTCTGACTTGTTGATATCCCTTAATTTTTGTCATCAATCACGTATGATGATCACCTTGGCACTTATGTACCAAAATTGATTAATGTCACGTCACTTATTTTATGCTTATATAAAGATGAATTCAACTCTTCACTAGATATGCAATTATTCGATGCATTTTAAATTTTACTTAACTCGATCTAATTGTTAGAGGTGCGCTAGAAGAATCATCTTTTCCTCTATTCTTTGTGTGTGTGTGTGTGTGTATATATATATATATTTGGCCTCCCATGCTGATTCAAGGCCCAACCCAACGCCTAAGAATATTAGTAATTTATATTATAATTTCTTTTTAAAATATTTTAATATTTTCTCTCATAAAATATATATTATATAATATAATATATAAAATAAAATAAAATATGTGATATAAAGATGAGAGAAAAAAATAATAATAATAAAAGATTAAAGAGAATTAGTTAAATAATTTTTTATTATTTAAATTATTATTTTAAAAATTAAAAATTATTATTTTATAATACATTTTAAAAATTAAATAAAAATTTTATATATTTTTATGCATGCTAAGCATCTAACAAATTATATTTATTTATTTGGAGAAGAAACGAAATATGAACGCTATGTAAATGCTTGTGCTTTCTTTCTATTGTCCCAAATGATAATAAGGACAATGGATTCCACCCGATATGCCACACTCTTTTATGGGATGATCATGAGCAGAATATATAGAATATATAGGATACTATAGTTCTCATGCCTATATTTGAATTTGAGCACGTATTTTTATTTTCAAGACACATAAAATTTTTAATAATTTTGACTCAGACTTATTTATTCAAAAAATTTTAAATAATTATTTTTAAAATTATAACTTATTTACATATAAATTTATAAAAAAAATAATATACAAGTTATTATAAATTATATTATGTAAATTTTAAATATATAATCAATATAAAATCTTAACAAATTTATGCTTACAAAATTATTAAATATAATAATTTATATATTTATATTAAATTTAAACTATCTGATTAATAAAATTGAAATAAATAATATAATTTATATGTAAATTTTTTTAATAGAATAAATTAAATATATATTTATAATATAAAAATAATATTTAAATAATTTATATTAAACAAGTAGGTGTCCAGATAAAATATTACATTTTTCAAATCAATATTCAAACTTAAATTCAATAAATAAATTTTATAAATATTCATAAGATATAAATATTTTGATAATTTTTTTAGTTATTAACGAGAGAAACTCTCCATCATTGTCAATTTGCAAGGCTTTTAACTTATGGTTTAGTTGGAGTTCAACTATGCTTTCGAAATGAAGAAAAACAGTAAAGGCATCAGACTTTTTCTTTAGAAAGTAAATCCAAGTGAACTTAGAAAAAGCATCAACAAATGCAATGTCATAAGAGAACCCTCCTGACGAGACAAAAGGTGAGGGTCCCCACAAATTGGTCTAAACAAGTTCAAAAGGTTCTTCATAAACAGATGGTAAGTATGACAATCTATGCGATTTTCCATAAAGAGAAGCAGAACAAGGCTGTCTAAAATTTTTATTTATGATCTCCATTTTTTATTACAATTTTTAAGAACAGAAGTAGCAACACTTAGGTTAGGACCTAATCTATGATGCCATATAGCTAAATCATCATTATTTTTGGAACCAGAAGGTACATCGACAAAATCATCGTTATTACGGTCAAAGCATCCACTAAGGCTTTGATCCGAAGCAGAAATTCAGTTAAGTGTTCAACTTCCTTTGTTCATGTCATGTAACTCAGCTCTATATTGATGAATTTTTGCACGAGCGAGAGATCCGAAACCAGATCTAACATGAGTGATCTCATCCAACTAGGCGCGTTTGCATTGAATCACTCATCCAACAGAGTAACCATGACAGCAGGAGTTGATCTTGTTTCATCCAAGCTACATACTCTGGACTAAGTTTGCCTGCAATCTCATCTTATTTTGAGGCAAATCTTGAAGGTATGCGATGATCTCTGATTATGAAGTCAGATAGCTCAAGGCCTTTGCTGGAGGCAAGAATATGTTGCTTCCACACTAGATAATTTTTATCATCCACCTCGATGAAAAATAAGATGATTGAAAACGATATTACTTTTCTTCGCTATATTGTTCAATGAGGTAGACTTAGGAAAAGAAGTATTTGGAAGAGACGTTGCTGCATTGTTAGACTCAATTATTCCACCTTGAAGCTCTGATACAATGAAAATATTCAGAGAAATGAAAGCAGAAGAAGAACATGTATATTATTTTGGTAGAGAAGAACATATGTATTATTGAATGAATAAATTCAGTACATCAGCAAAGTATATATACAATACAAACTCAACTAATTCTGATTAACTAATCACTACTTAGTTACAATTAACTAAATACATTAACTTGTGTAATATCTTTGGTTAAGATCTTCAAGTTTTTTTCTTTTATGTTTTTAATTTTATACTAAAAGATATTATAATTTAATTTTAGTAGTATATGTTGTATAACTTAATAGAAATTGTGATACTCTTGCTTTTATTTGGATGTGTCGCTCCATTTTATGGTTTAAATGTATAAAAAAATTTTGAATTTTAAAATTATTGTACAAAATTTTATTAAACTTTAAAATCTGACAACAAATTTTTTAAATTTTTAACATACGTTAATTTTTTTAAATGTCACGCCATTAGAGTTAACTTCATGGATGATAATTTGCTGACACAAAGTCAGGATATTTTGATCTTTTTATTCTAACTCAAAAACCCACCCATTCCCCATTAACCTGACTTACCCGAGCCACCAAACCAGATTTCATCTTCACCAATCTCGCTCGATTTCCGTTTCACCTCCAACCTCACTCCATGTAATGCCCTAAAGAGAAGAGCTCATCGTGAAGCTTCACGACTCCGAGAAGACACGGTGCCACGCCGGGCGGTCAAGAAGCCCCAACCGTCCGTCTGGACTGAAAAGCCACGTCGAGAGTTGCTGTGTCGTGAATCTTCATATTCGAAGAGTCTGTCTTCGAATTTTTACATTGTTCTTTTTCATTTTTTTTGCTAACTGCATAATATTTTTCAGATGTGGGTACCTCTTCTTGAAATGGCTATGGGTACCTCTTCTTCAATTATACTTTTCAACTGTGGATGTTTGTTTTCTTTGCTGAAGCTGTTCTTTCACTAAGCTAATCTGCACAGAGTGAAAATTGAATGGAATGAAAATTGTTTTTTGTGTGCATAACTTTAGATTCTACACAAATCATGTAGTAGAATGGCATCATTCATGAGCCATCTCCGTCTGATTGTAAAGTAAAATAGAGTAGATATACATAGGACCTGTATATTTTAAGTTTTAAGTTTATTGGATCTTGTAAATTTATTTGGACAGATTAGTAGCTTTTTTACTGTCCAAGGATGCTTCTTTATTGTTTTGCACTGGAATGATTACTGTTTCAACAGGCATGGTATGTGATGAAGACTGATTTCTATCCAAGGATGCTTCTTAAAGTTTTAAGTTTATCTTTACTGTTTTCTGTGTTTTACCAATTCCCTTGCAGGTAATATGCAATTCTACTCTCACAGGTGGTCATATGCAATTCTGTGAAACCAGTAAAGTAGCTACTATAAAACCGTGGGCAACAGGACTAAGTGGACAGCTTGAGAAAGACAGTTGCATGAGAAAAAGCAATAGTTATATGATAAAAAGCAATGCTTACTAGCTTCGTTCACTTTGAGTTAGTTTTTCCTTTGAAATGAGTTGCATGGAAAAGTGTGGTCTGACCAAATTTTAAATTAGTTTTTGGAACCATTTATTGTTTATTGATATTTTTTCGTTTTCGCAGGTTGTATATGTTTGATGCGGTTTATATGTGCTCAGGTACTGCTTATGATAGTGCAAAATGCTTCCCCTGACCTCGACTATGAACATATAAGTTGAATGAGAAATGAAAATGCTGCAAAGATCCACAAAGGAAATTGTCCAGTAGTTTGTGTTTGTCAAAATTTTGCATTCAGAATCAAATATTTTGTATTTGTCAAAATTAAGTATTCAGAATCAAGTAGTTTGTATTTGAGAAAATTTTTCATTGAAAACTTCTACACCTAGACCAAAGTTGGCAGCATTATTATTATCTCCTTCGTTATACTATGCATTGAAAACTTTTGAACTCAAATAAATTCCAATCAACTTAATTGAATATATAAGAATGACCGACAGATTGTAAATATTGCATTCTTCGTCTTGCCCACACAGAAACACAAAATTAATTTGAGGTTGTATGACACAACAGTATTATCCCAGATAACTTATACAAAATCATGTTTCATAGATTATGCATGATCATATTAATTTATTAAATAGATTATCCGCATATATATAATTATATATAACATACAGAAGATAATACTAGAAGCCACTTTTGGCAACGCATTAAAAGCAATATAATAATTAATAGCATATATCTGTGGCTAGTATACTAATGGATCTAGGGTAATTAAGAGAATATTATGTGTGTGTGTGTGTATTATGGTGTTGAGTTTAGATATAGTCTAGGTGTGCTTCCATAGTCATCCTTCTCTTCAAGCATTCTTCATCTCCATCACTGCAATTCTCCATTCCGATCAGTTTCTACAATATTTCAGTAAAAAAATTAAGGTATGAGTAGTTTACTTTATTGGCTAAGAAGATAAATAACTTAAAGAAGCAAAAAATGAATCCAGAGCTTTCCCCTGTAACTACATTTGCCTTGCAGAAACAAATTTTGCAATACAAGTTTGAAGTAAATATATGTGATGTATACATTAAGTCCACACCAGGGAGATAGATGACAAAAATTTATACTAAAATGAAACTTGCACCCTTGCTTACCTTGTTGGGTAGTCATTAAACAAGCAGATAAAGTACCAGAGGAGCACATAAGGAATAGAAGGAAGAAAAGTAGAGAAGCAGAGTGAAAAGTTTGCTTCATGTTTTCTACTTCAAATCACAAAATTTTCTCTACTAGCAGCAGGATACTTTTCTGCAATTTTTATGCCTCAGTCAATTTTTTTTCCCATCAGTTAACTTATGCAAAGTCCAATACAACAAGAAAAAGAGAACAACACATAATTGTTATACACATCAGCACAGCACAACACAGCACAGTACAATCTACATAATTTTTGTAAAAGACAAACTATCACAGTAAATGACAGTACAATCTGTCAAAATATTTCTACAAGCTCCAAAACTCCTAAAACTTATAGTCCGAAAAATCGAAAAAAAAAAAGTTTTCGAAAAATAGTAAATGACAGTGCATGTAAGCCTTGAGGATTGTTTCCTAATTTGGTGCTTGGCTGGAAGTAGCTGTCGGATCTTGGTTCGAACGTGAGAGACCAGCGGTTTGAAGGAGATAAGAGCACCGGTTTGAAGGAGATAACTAGCAACAACTCGACCGAGAAGATCTTGTTTAGGGTTTAAACCCGGTTTAGCATCAATGGTCCGAGGAAGAAGATCTGATGTGGTCCGAGTATTGGGTATGGTTCGATGTAGAAGATCTCAGATTGATAATGGTTCAAAAATTTGGATATATTGGGTGGGTTTAGACCTATCCAGTATTGGGCATTGAGGTAAATGGGTTTTATTGGGTGAGAGTGTAATTCGGTTTTCTGGCTGGGTTTCGGGTCACTATAATTTGGGTGAGTTTGTTTAAAAGGTGAAAAGACAATATTACCCCTAATCTATGTCTTCAAAAAACTTTATATATGATCAATTATATTAATATGATATTTAATCGTTAGTATTTAAATAAAAAATTATTAAATATTTTTATTTATAAAATTTTAAAAATTTAAAAGTATGTTTTTTAATTTTTTTTTTGGGTTAGTTTTCTCTTTGAAGTGCTTTGATTAGTTTCACTATTCTCCCTAAAACGTGAACTTCTTTAAAATATATTACCTGTTCATGTGTGGCATTATCTTCTAGTACCTGTACTATATGCCTTTTGCTTATAAGAACTTTGTGAGGTTATAGCTTGGACAAGAGAAATTTCCCTCTCTTTTGTCATGGTGATTATCTTCTAGAATGTTTGTTTATATTAAAGTAATTTTTTAAATAAAGTTTTAGTAAAAATGCTAAAAAGGCAAGAATATTTTTTGATAGAATCATTTAATAAGTATTATTGTTAGTATTTGAGAAACAAATTATATTTGACAAATTTTTTCAAAAACATTTTTAACTTCAAACAATATAAAAAATTGTATTTAAAATAGTAAATAAAAAATAGAGATACTTATGATAATAGATGATTTTGAGTAGAAATATAATTATTTTTTATTTTTTATTTTGCTTCTAAATAAAAATTCTAACTTTTATTTTTCTTATTACTAAAAAATAACTCTTTTTTTTTTCCTTTGAAAGTACTTGATCAGACAATCTTTTTGCTGAAAGACTAAAATGTTATTTTAGTTCTCATAAATGAGATTTTTTTTAAATTTAGTTTCTTATATATTTTCATTCTCAATTTAATACTTTACATATTAAATTATTATCATTTCAATTCCTCCTTTACTAAATCATCAAAATTGTTAACGAAATGCTGCTAAGAATTAAGATAAAACATTTATTTTCGTTCCTCATGTACTTTTTTTCTATTTTGTAATTCATATAAATCTTTTTTAATTTAATCTCTTATAAATTTTTACTTTCAATTTAATCTCTTACATATTAAATTATTATTAATTTAATCTTTCTATCAATATATGTCTAAATCATTAACAAAATTAATAACATACTTATTAAATATTGAGTTCACAACGTGAAATTAGACGATTGATAACAATAGTGTTATAAAAGACAACAAAAGATTGAATTATAATGTAAAGTCCAACAACTTAAACTCATTACGAAACAATTTTAATAGACGGAGATGAATATACCATAATAAAACCCCATTTCGATCCTATTATAAAAATAGTTAATCGCAAAAATTGATGAATATAAGTACAACCAACTATTATTAAAAAAATATTTTTTTGGCCCAAAAAACGATCATTAAAATTTTCGATCATGAGATTTTATTTTGTTACCTTCATTTTTGTTTCCTGAAATCGTACGGCAGAGTTAAGTTGCTATAATTCAAAACAAAACTCAATGCCCTGCAATCTCTCCATATTTCCCGTTGTTATCAATCCTATACTTAAATGATGCAAACTCAGCATCTATTGATTGTCATGAATTTTGTTAATGATTTCGATGACTGAATAATAAAGGGGTTCAATTAATAATAATTTAATATATGAATAACTAAATTGAGAATAAGAACTTACTATAAAATAAATTGAAAAAAATCTCAAAAGTGACTTGTGAGAGACCAAAATAAAGTTTTAGTCATTTGCTAAAACTTCAACTCTAGAGTATTTCATATGTGTTTTTTTAGTGGAATCAAATATATTTAATATAAGTTACTGAGAGGCAAAGAACATCATGCACCAATCTGCAAAGACAAAAACCCCAATGACCCGAACTTGAGACATTTAACAGATTGTGAACACTTCCGATACTGCGGAGGATAGATGGTAGATGATACCTCCATTTTTACAAGTATCTCACATTACCTGGAAAACACAAGTATCTCACATATCCAAGTCTCTTTACTTTCATCAACTATTATAAAATACTATCTATATTATTTCTTCTATTTCTTTCAAGTATACTACTAGGCATAAGTATTTTAGACACTATGATATCTTAAGCATTGTATCCAAAATGCCTGAATAAGTTATACAACTTACTAAGATTGCGAAAACAACGTGACTAGCTTATTTGAAAAACTACGGAAGAACATTACAACTAATGGAATTAGTGAAGTGCATCAATGATGGTCACTAGAAAACTGTAGAAATTATATGGAAAAAAAATGATTTTTATAGATTAAAACACCCAAAAAAGAAAAAGAGACAAACAAATCTCAGAGTTGCCTTTACACAGGAAATGCAGAAAAATAAGATGCTAGCTAAGTGCCAAATCATTTCATAACCTTCAAATATTATCTACCGTCCTTCCTTAACCTTCTAGAATAAACCTTGAATATTGGTTCCATCAATCAACTAAATTGTTCCTAACAGAAATAAGAAAGTACATCAACTTTTAACTGTCGCTAACAGAATAGAACAATTAAACTCCTGGCATGCTACTGAACTAGTAACGAAACCAACAATGAGATAAGTATATCTCAAGACTTCACTATTGCACTTGTTCTACATCAGTCCCCTCCATTTCAGAAAGACAGACTAGGGATTAATTCGAATCATTTTGCAATAACAATACTCAGACAACACATCCATGTTGAGAGTAGTACATATGGCTAAACTAAATAAGCAGTAGAAAGTTATAACCATGTGATAAGTTGTAGAAGAAGCTCATAGTATAAAATGCCAATGTATACCAACAAAACAGTCTTCATAATTTCATCCTCATAAACAATATTTACAACCAGAAATTTGCGTTATTCATTCAAGAAAGGTCTTTTTCACCAAAAGATAGAAATAGCACGACTATTATTACTAAGGATTTGGTCTCAGCACTAAACCAGTAATCCATGATGAAGAGACTTCAAGTCAGCAGACAAGTTATTCAAGCAGATCACAAGCAGGAGAAAATCTCCGGCGCTGTCGAATTGCAGGGATTTCTACGCCAGGTTGTCTAAAAGGAGCAGGTACACCAAATCCTGGCAGTCTATCATAGTCTCCACCCGAAATTGAAGGTACAACAAATGGATAGGGGTCTCTTCTAACTTGATACCACGTGGATATATGAGGTTCATGGACATGGACTGTTATTCTAGGCAATCTTGCCATGGAAGGCTTTGAAGTCACCTTTTTCTCTACCCAGCTATGCGCAAACAACGCCTTATAAGTCCAGCCCATTCGTCCTTCCTTTTCTCCAAACTCCTCCTCAAATTTCTGTTTCCACAAGTCATTATTTGAGGACAAATATTTCATTTCTGAACATAAGCATGCCACTTTGGCGATATCAACACCACGAAGATACTCTAAAATCTTCATTTTTAGATCTGTTGGAAGGCACATAAAACAGGGTGGAGGGCCCAGTCCAGCCTTTTCACAAAGATCAATTAAGAGTGGCAATGCAAGCCCATCTTTCACCATTTTCCACAACTGGAAAACGTCACTGTCATGATGATTATCCCCAGTATTTGAACCAACATTTGAATCAGAATTTTCCAGCATCAACTCTAAACCAGGAGCAAATTTACACTTATCTAGACATACTCTATGCAACCCAGAGCCCCCAGCAGACAAAGACCCATAAACATTTACAAAATGTCCCAAACTCTGAAATTTCAAGACCACAGTTTCGGTCGCATCAGAAGCGTTAGCTAGAATTTCAGGTAGAGTATACCTTAATGATAATGTCGAAGCCTTCGACCTCCACTCGTCCAGAACATGCGAGCAACCGACGGCCATACCTGAAACCTTATCTAACAGAACGAAGCCAGATTCCAGAATGACGGCATGAACCGCGCTGATCAAGAGCTTATGATCATTACGATCATTTTCCAGCATCTCCCTGAGCACCCTCTTCACGAAAGAAGGCTCAGAATCGCTCTTCCCCATCATATAAACAGACGATTCAGCTATTTCCATGCTCTCCGAGATCACGGGCTGTTCTGATTCAGGAATATCATCGGTCATATCAATCTCTCCCACTTCCATTTGTCCTTCTGTTGAAGGTTGATTCTTGGATTCCTGTAAAATAGGATCGGAGGGTTCGGTCTCCGAAAGTCCAGACTTGTGAACTAGGGTTTGGAGGGAGAAGGCATTAGGGTTGAGAGTGTAGAAAATGAGATCACCGCTGGCGATGCCAATGGAATGCAACGATTCGTTTTGGGAGGAAGCATGAATTTCGTCCTTCCTATTGAGCGATAGATGAAGAGACGACGAAGACGAAGAGGATGAAACGGCTCGAGAAAGGGCGCCTCGGAGTTGCTGAAGAGAACATGAGTCAGGAACCTCGATTTTGAGGGTTTCTTTGGATTCCAGAGATCTGAGTCTGAGCTTCATGCTTTAAGCTTCAAAATCCAAATGATTCGGATTGATTCCAAACCAAACTCTACGAAACTTCTCACACTGAGTCGGTTTTGATTTTGAGGTTTTCAATTTTCAGTAGGACGATAACGATCGAACGAAAATTCTTTTAAATACTAATATTTGCAGTTAAACACAATTAAGATAAAAAAATGTAAATCTGATCATGAGTTAAAAGTTCATCTGATTTAATAAGTTTGACCCGATAAAAATATAAAAATTTGATTAAATTATGATTGAACTTGAGTTTTTTTAAAGTCGAACGTGAAGTTTGAAAACTTAAATTATTTTTTAAATAAATATTTAACAAAAATTATATATATTAAAATATAAAATATAAAAAAATTTCATTTAAACTTAATATTTTTTATAACCAATAAAAACATTTTATATTTCTTATTTTATTTTCCTTTATAGAAATATATTATATATAAAAATAATTATATTTAATAATGTATTATTAATTATTTATGATTTTATGTGAAAAATTTAATTATAATATATTTTTAGTTTATTAATAACTTTAATTTAAGTTTATAATTTACAAATATTATATTATACTTTAATTTAATTTATATTAAATAAAAAATATAATATATAATTAATTTTTATTTTAAAAAATTTTAAATTCAGACTAAGTTAAATTTTTTTCTTATCATTTAAACTCAGATTCATATATAGTAAATCCGTGCATTTACAATACTTCAATTAATAAACAACCAGTGTGCGGCGCGTTGCACGAAATTTTTTATTTAATAATTAATAAAAAAATTTTAGAATATCAACACTTATAAAATAAATACAAAAGAAGATACACGATATCAATAAATTATAAATTACATTAAAAAGTTATAAAAATGTTTAGTAAAGAGATAGATATATTAATTTACATCATGTTATTTTATAAACAAAAATATTAATACATAACACATGAAATTATTTTAGTCATTTTCTTACTTTAAACATTAAAATATAAGTATATTGATGTACACAATTATTTAAGTTAAAATACGATAAATTTATTTCACACATAAAATAATTAAAAACACTTCATAAGTCATTAGTACATGACTTGTAATTATTGGTAATAAATAAAATTAAATTTATATATATTTAAGTTATTGTAAAAATTATTGACTTATCAATGATGACAAAATATCATAATAAATAAAATAAAAATATAGTATATATATTAAAGCATGAGGTAGAAACATTAAGGTAAAATAAATGAAAAATTAATACATATATTTAAATGTAAAGATGCATAGATAACATATTTAATAGTAGCATAAGATAGAATAATTAAAATAAACTTTTATATTATAATTTGAAAAGAATGAGAATTTACTAAAAAAAATATAATACTTTTAATTAGTCAATAAAAATATGAGTATTTATTAGATTAGGTTAATTCACAAACTTGTCAAAATCAATCAATTGGCGTAATTGGATTGATTTGAATTAGATTGATGAATTAAAATTAACTCATTCTAATCTAAATTAATTCTCTTAACTTAAAAGCATTGATTTTTTTATTTAAATTATATACATTTACCACTTAATTTCATTTAATCATTATTTTGTACAATGTAAAAAAAATGATAAAATAAATTAAAAATATCATCATTCAAAATATAGTATATGCAAATTAGACATTATCAAGACATAATTTTTATGTTAATTTATATTACTACTTATAGATGAGAAAATGACATAATTTTAATATTAATTTATCTCAATTTGTATATAGATAAGAAATAATTATTTATTTCTTATATCTATGATTTATTTTAAAAAATTAAATACAAATATATATTTTTATTTTTTAAAAATTTAACCTATAATCTAACCCAAATTTACTCGTAATTCATTTTGATATTAGATATTTTGGTTCAAGTTTTATAATAAACTTGTTAAAAACTATCCCAATTAACTCATCATACATTAATTGGTTTAAATTAAAAAGGCATCTCAACCTAAATTAATCTAACCTGCAAACACTCCTAAGTAAAAATTAATATGTTAAATTATATTAAATAAAGTTATCAAATATATTCACAGAGAAATATTTTTACATTATTTAAACATTTGATACAAAAAAAAATTTGAAATATTTTTATTTTATTCATATATTTATGTACGGATCATATTTAAAACTTTTAAATTAATTATTATTATTAAAAATTAATATTGAGTACCGATATATTATTTTAAATTAAGATTATTAGACACATTTAAAGTAACAAATAATAATAATGAATTTTTGTGAGATGTTTTCTCATCTTCTGATCATTTAAAACAATAATAATGTAAAATATTTTTTATTGCAATTTAATATTTTATAAAAAGTGTATATCTACATTAAATGATAGAATATTAAATGTTAATTATTTGTATGCAAAATTTAATCTTAAATATCTCATATTAATTATGCATTTATTTTAAATTATTAGTTAATGATATTAAAACATCTACATGCTATAAATATATATATATATCATATTCAAAGTTAAAACAGGATTATATGTTTAAAAAATATATAATTTTTTTTATTTTTTAATTTCCAAAAAATGAATAATTAATATTAAATTTTATCTTTAATATAATAAAAAAATTTAACAATTTAATTAAAAATAAATATTTCGTATCTTTTCAGTTCAAAAAATTAAATTCAAAATTTATTTTCATCTATATATCAATTTTTGGATATTGATAATTAGTTAATATAAATAACCTTAAATTAATATCTTGAGCAAAGTAGATAATTCTTAAAAAAAAAATATTTGTAAAAATTTCATGGAAGATTAGTTTAGAGTAAAAATATCCTTAAAAGATGCAGAAACAAAAAAAAGTGTCAAATGTCAATGCGTTAAATAAAGGATCGAAAGGTATATTAATAAAAAGTACAAGTAATAATTTTAAAAAATGTCATGTGACAAGGGTCATTTTTTTAAAAAAAAAACGTTGTCAAATGTCAAGATAAATTAACGAACAGTATATTAAAAAATAATAATCCTAAAAAATGACACGACAAAAGTAATTATTTCTTTATTAATATATATATATATATATATATATATATATATATATATTGTTGCTTTTCTTCATCAGCTAGGATGGTACAATTCTTTCTTTGGTTTTCAGAGTATAAATACACATAAAAAGCTAGGATTTCTTAAAATTCTACCATTAATAGCATATATATTTGGTGCCAAAAGGACTTTTGAGGGATGTTAAGTATTGCATTATGCAAAATTTCTATGATGTATATTTTTTGATTTTTTAATTTTTTATTAAAAATAATCTGTTCAAAACATTATTTCACATTAAATATAAATAATTCTTTTAATAAAAAATTTAAATTTTGATTCATCATATTATAAATGATTAATCTTTTTCTTTCACTAGATTCATCCTCCTCCATTCTTTGACATTATATTTATGGGTTGATGAGTATATCTCAGAGATTAATTCTTGAAAAGAGTTTTCTTTGAACCTTGTAGAAGTATCTCTACTTCGGGTTACTGCTAATAAGAGCTAATTTCTTGTAGCTAGAATGCTTCTCACGATTCACCAATAATGCACCATTACATCTTAAGATTCTCAATCTTTTTTCTTCAGTAAACAAAAATTTCAGAATGCATCTAACGCTAAGAAAGCACACTTTAGTGGTAATTCTATCTTTAGACTTTAGACTATGGAGTAACATTAGTAACCTAATGAACGATATAAATACAAATACATTTAACAGAGAAAATACATATACATGATAATTACATAAGCCATTTACATATCGCCCCTGAAAAATGGGCCACTGAAGAATGAGCTGGAGAATGTGCCTCCACCATTAGGGAAAAGTGTGAGGAAGCAAATAAGGCCAAGGACAATGCCCCAAGCGTATCTGCTTTCCCCCAGAGGTGTGATTTCATCTTTTGCAGGTATTTCTTCTCCACCCCTTAGGAAGGTTGCAAATAATCCCCATGCCAAACACAGCACACTACCGCTCAGGCCGCCAAGACCGAGCAATAAGGAAGTGGCGAAAGATAACAATGCAGCAGTGCTTCTGCCAAACATGGCTTGCGCGATGCGGCCTCCTTCTAGTCTTCCACATGGCAGCAAGTTCAGAGAGGTCACCACCATCCCTGAAAAAGCATGGAATTATACATCACATCTTACATTACATCTAGAAGGGCATTGTTTAACTGACTAACTTCTCATTGACATATGTAGAACCAAAAGAGAACACTCTGAACACAACATTTGATAATCTGATTTATTGGCGTATGTTTAGATTATGGAGAATAGAAGAAAAAGTCTGTTTTGATTTAGACATTCCATTTCATTTAGATGTAAATCAAATAATTTTTTTTTTCTTTTCCTTCTCCTCAATTGCATACACTCGATGTCAACGTGAAAAAAAGTATGCCAATGGTTTTGTAAGCTATAAGCATATAGTCTGTAGAAAGAGTCCAGCATAACAAAAATACCCCAACAAACGTAAGGTAATTAGTATCAAGGATATGGCTAATTAATGTGAACTGAAAAAGTCCCAAATCAAATAACTAACTATAAACCTTAATTCCCAAATTAAAAACCCTATCTAAGAAATCAAATAATAAATAAGTGAAGAAGCATCTTCATCAGTCACTCAGCAGAAAGTTCAGGCCAATATAAAACTATAGAAGACTAAACTCTTACAAAATAACTGGTGAAGAATCCACATAATATAAGTTGGTTTGTCAATCATTTAAGCCTTTTACATAGTAAGATTAGGAATTATTACTAGTTGCCCAAAGAGAAAACTAAAGCGTTGTCAATTTTAGTTCAAACATATTCATAACATCAGTTAGCTTAAGAAATGCTTTAAAATCTAGATAATGTATCAAACTGTCAGTGAAGCAAGTAACCTTTCTCACTTCAAAATGATTAGATTCTTGGTTGTAAAAAATGTGTTGACTTGCATATTGGATCATTGGTTTTAGCAAAAGGAAGACAGAGACAAAAGAAATAAATAAGTCATGTGAATGTCACCTAGTAGTCCAGCAAAAGCAAGTGGATCAACAGGAACTCCAACACCTTCCACGGCATAAGGCAACACATTTCCAAGATCATCCGTATAAGGCCCAATAACAAATTGGATGAAGGAAAGTAGAGGGTTGTTATAGAAAAATTGAGGCCTTATATACCTGCAAATGGATAGGTAGTAGAGAGTTACCATCATGTGAGTCAATTGTCATAATGCATAGCTTATAAAGCGAAGATAAGTCTCGACATTGTTATACTTGTACGGTTATATCCCAACATAAATTGGTTTAGCCTTAAGGATTTATCACATTTCATGATCATGTAATTCTTCACCATTCAAGCCCATCAAAATAGAAATGTTTGTTAATGCATAGAAGGTAAGATTCCAGCATATTTTTCGATAATCCATTCTCTGACATGATCCTTGATCCCTAAAAAGGAAGCAAAAAGGTTGCGTTTAGATATTAAATCATGCTTCATTTTCCCTTTTTGCTCAAAGAAACAGCTTTAGGAAACAGTAAAGCTTTTGGATAAGGTACCGTGGACACTACTCACATTGCATTGTCACCTCCGTTAAAGCTTCCATCAGCTACAAAAGCAGCAGTAGCAAGTACTAATGAAGTCAAATACGTGCTAGCTGTACGGGCAACAGGAATATCAAAAAGAGCTTTCTTGTTTGGAAGGAGTGATTCATAGTTGTTCATCACTCCTAAGGACCCTGTCCAACTAGATGGCACCAAGAAAGAAGGGCTGAGTTTAACACCATAATGAGCTGCTGTTACCCTGGTGGCTATCTACATAATGAAAAAAATAAAACCAAAGTATAAATAGCATGTCAATGAAAATGAACAAATATATAATGATAAAGTTGCAAAGCAGGTGTCCACAGAGATATTTCTGAAACAATTAACTGAAATATTATGGGATATATGAATTCAAAATTTTCAAAATATATTAATTAAAAGCATTTATATGGAATTTTGTTGAATAACTGTATTCACATGCGTTTATGCATAGAAAACAAGAATCAAATAGTTTTAGGTAGTTGGTGAGTGGCCAAGTCATTAACAAAATTTCAATATAACTACAATTAAATTCAATAACAAGAATCTCCATAAATGTGAGTATCAAACCGTAATTACATTAACACAGCATGTAAAAGCACCCACATATAAATGCTTTTAATTAATATATTTTACATTATGTGGGTGCTTTTACATGCTGTGTTAATCTATAGTGAAACTTTCCAGATTTTCTGCTGGCAAGCTTTTATGCATTTTCTCACTAAAGAAAGTGCATGTGGCATCAAATCCTTTAAACTTTGAGGAGTCAGATTCCAAAATAAACAAGTTATTTCTTATCAGAACATAGTAAATCAGAATCAGAACATAGTATGGCATAAACTGTCAAGTTTGATGCAAAGTTGATAAATAACTTACCTCAGAAACTCCCAGAATAGTTATGAACCCGCCAAATAGAGGGGCAACATCAGCTAAGTAGTCATCAAATGTAGCATCAGGTTTAAGGAAGAAGCCACTCATCAAAGCAATTGTTCCAAAGGTCGTAACACATAATGCTATTGCACTGAGATAACCCCAAGGAGTGCTCAGCTTAGTTGACTCAAATTGAAGGTCCATTTCTGATTTGGGTTGCACCACACAAGCCTGAATGTAAATGATTGTTAGTAGTGGCATTGCAGCAAAACAGTATCTTTAAAGGGTTAAAAAAAAATAAAAAATAAAAAATAAAAGATATAATGCACACATATAACTGGACTAGGTATTTGACAGCAAAGTGCAATATGATCCATTTAGACCACAGAACATTGAACACTACAAGTCTTTTTGTCCAAGGATTTTTCCACTGCTTAGATAAGATTTTCATTATAATATATAAATGCGAATTTTAAATTCAGTTTATGGTCAAGTACCTGTTTTGTAATGTCATTCGTTTTCTCTTCAATTAACCATAATACCACCTCCCGGCCTGCTGCTTCAGATAGCTTCTTCTCCAACTTGGGAATTACTTCATCAATGGGTCTCCTCAAATTCCCAATGAATATGCCCCCATCTCCAAACCTCCGAACATCAGTAACGAAAAATGTATCAAACCCAAAGCAGCCCTTCAACTGCCATGTCAAATAAGACACATCTCAGACATGCTTGATCTTTAACTTGGGCTAATATGATTATACTATACCTCTATCGTTCAAAAGCAATAGGTAGATGATATCAAATTGGTAATAATATCACACCAAATAACCTACACTATTCTGTAGTTCCCAACATAACAGATTAATAATTATGTCCCTTTTCAGAGATAGGTCATTAGTTTTTCAATATCCAAAAGCTTTTTAAATTTTTAACATTGACTAACAAAGTAAAGAGTACTAGAAGCTTTGTTGGTTTCCAAAATTTCATCTAATTTTCAAGTTACTGCTTCTAGTTTAAACATTAGTAATTTGGTATCCAACTATGTGCTATCTTACAAAAAATGATGATTAAATTAAGTCCCGCCACATAGGTCTATTGGCTCAGTTACCATGATTATGCATATTTATTGCACCAATATGAAACATGGTTGGCCCGACCCAATTTTAAAATTTTAAATTAAAAATTTGCGTGGACAATGAGTGATTTAACCTTTAATAAAATAGGCATCACATGAAGAAAGCATAGATACGAATAACCATTACCTTGTTAAGATCAAGAGCCTTGAAAGTTTCCTCTGCTTTCTCCAACCTCTCCTTTTCCCTAGTCACAGTATCGCGTACCAACCTATTGAAGAGACCCACAATTGGGTTATCACTATTTTCTCTGTCAAGCTCCTTCAGCTTTCTATCAGCCCTCTTCTTCTCCAGTTTTATCGCCGCTTCAATTGAAAGATTTCCCATGAACTTCTTGAATTCCTCGTCAGTCTTCCAATCCATTTCTTGCTGTTTCTCCTTCTCCTCAGAATCTTTCTCGTTCCCCTCTTCATCTTCTTTTGCCGATAGCTCGCTAATTCCGGAATCATTTTCATTCTTTGCAACCTCAGGAGCCACAGTAGCCGTAGAAGACGAAGAAGAAGAAGAGGGATCGTTCTCTTGCTCTTCTTTGAGGGAGGATTTGAGGGGCGTGAGTGAACTCCTTCTGCAGTAAAGAGAAAATGAAAGGTGGCTCCTTTGGTCGAGTGCGTTACTAGTAAATCTCTTCTTGTTTCCAATTTTCCGAGTGAATGAAGATAAGGAAGAATGTGAAAAAGCAGAAAGGGTTGCCATTGGAGATAATGAAAAAGGAAATGAAATGTGTAGCGAGACAGGGAAGGTGGATCACGAGAGGTAAGTACTAGAATTATAGTATAAAACGAGGAAGGAGGGAAAGTCCAGAAGGTTGGAGAAATTTACAGGTGGACTGGGCGATGAGGCTAGTGACAAAAGCGTGAAGACCCCACCACACAAACCAGAATGTATGTGGTGGTGCTGTTGCTGCTTCAACAGCTTCAACACACAGCACGAAGCTTGTGTTTCAGGATTAGGATTGTGATAGTTTTCTTTATTTCTTTATTTTATTTATTTATTTTATAAGACTTACAGGATAAGTAAAATTTTATTGATTAATATTGCCAAACGTCTTCCTATAGTTAATTTTTGCCTTCACTTTACTAAAATTCCAATTAGTAGACAAAAAAAAAAAAGCTTTTTTTTTTTGGATTTTCTCTTGCATCCTCTGTATTTTTTATAGAAATTTATAGTTGCCAACAAACATTTTTACTTGTATGAGTGTTGATCCTAGTTGTCTTTACATTTGTTGAAATTGATCATGAGAAGATAACTTTTTCTTCTACTTTGATGAATAAAAATATATATCGATAATGAGAATAAATTATTTGAACATTACTGATCAGACCCTCATATATAAGATCTCTTTTCAACAAACTTGCATCCTTGATCGGTTAGTATTTTTTGAACATAATATGTTTATTCTGAAAATAAATCAATAATTTCTGTGATAATGTCATCCATGATAGCATCTCCTATCTCCATTTGTATCTCTGCATTTATATTGCTGGAATTTGTCCACTCTTCTGATGCAATGAATGGTTCTGTATGCAACCAGTGGGTATATTTTTTCACTTCTACATATTGCTTCTCCAACAAGCAAAAATGCTCATGCATGGTATTTTCAAGGTCTTCAAGCTCTGAAACTGCTTTAAATGGAAAATCTTGACCTTCATTTTCATGAAATAATTCTTTGGCTTTTTCTACAGAGTTGTACAGTAGCTGCTTCCTCTTCTGCAGGATCCTTTTCTTTCTTCTGTAAACAGGAGTTGTCTGAACCATCTGTTGTTTGTCATTTCTTACATGTCCCATGCTGACAATACCCGAGGTCATTAGCATCTTCCTTAGAAAGGTTGAGAACATAGGATCTCCCGCAGATCTCTGGGACAAATTGGCAATAGTAAATGACACACTACTTCATTACAATGAAACAATCTTAGTTTAGAACTACTTTTTAGTCCCATTTATAAATGATTTATTCTCTGAAATATCATAATATATTATTTAGTTATTTAAAGATTCCAAATATTAACTTATTAGTTTTTCAATCGTGTGGCCTTAATGGAGGTACTTTACATGGTACATTAATTGATGACTTAAGTCATTAAATAATTACTTGAAGCTGACTTGTCCATATGTGAACAAAAACTTTTTTAAGTCACTTATTTTAGATGACATATATCGTTTAAAATGACAATTTTGTCTACATAAACTAATGAATAAACTCTTAATCACTATTTAACATCTCACATCATCAATTAATGCGTTAGATCAGTATTTTTGTTAAAATCTAATGATTAAGAAACTAATGGTATGACATTTAAATTCTTTCAAAACCTAAATCGTAACTAAAGATATCTTTCTAATATTGAAATAGTCTCTTTCTTTAATTTATTATAAGAAGTATTAGTTATCAAATTCTCCACTAAAAATACAACACACGAGAATATTCTTTGAAAGATAGTTAATCATATTCACGTTATGCTTTTATTAAAGAATATGATAACAAAAACCTTAAAAAAATGCATTTAAGTTTCATCTTTACTGTATGGTATTGAAGTATTGGTTGACACTGGTTTTGCTATGATGTTTTCTTAGAATCATCTCTTACCTCTAGTCTTCTCAATTTGGGAAGTGTGATTGTCTGAAACATGTTAATAACTGTGGAATATTCCTGATGCTCACATGACAAAATCATGTCTCCAACATCACTGTAAGTGAAATTATCAGATGCTGCTAATCCCTTCATTAAGGAAAACCCACTTTTCTGCTGTGTCTTGCGCTCTCCATCCCAGTTTGAGAACTCCTGGTTGTCAATGAACTTGTGAAGTATTGATCTTAGGATCCCTTTAGCTTGTAACAACCTTTTTCTTAGGATTGACAGCCTTAGATTCTTTGCTGAATGAATGGAATGAATGTGGGTACTGTCAGAGGTGAAGTTCTTGAACATGTAACTTCTTTCTGAGATGTAATTATGCAGTGAAAATGGCTCTTGTTGATGTTGGAGATGGTCTTTTAGCAGTTTTGCAGGTTCTAAATGCTCGGAAGCATCCATGAGAGGGAGTAGTGAGATGAAGATATGTGAAAGAGAGAAAATTTGTGACATATGAAGATGAGACTGTTAATAGAATATGTAGAGATGGACTAAAGCAATGGGTTGGTGAAGTGGGGAAGAGGGACATTCATGTACAGCAGATACTATGATTGACTGAGGAAAAAGAAAGCAACCTTGTAATTGAGTAGTGGCTCCAACATGTTTTTAATAAAGTACTGATTTTATAGACTCTTCTTATAAATCATACATACAGTTTATGTGTTAAGAGTTTAGTGTGTATATATATATATATATATATTGTTAAAATTAATAGTTAAAAAAATATTAAATTATATTATATTATTCTTAATTTTATCTATTTTGTTAACATGTTGTAGGTTCATATAAGATTTGATGGATTCATGTCTGTGAAACATTTTACTTTTTAATATGTAAGCAATCTCTTGAATGCTTTAATTCTTCCCTTCCCTCCTTTTTTTTGGCCAATATTCTTTCCTTCCGGTTTATCTGCTATATTCTCTTTTAAATTTTATGTCAAGTTTTTTGTATTGGACACAAGAATATTTTCTTTCTAGTAGCACTATATGAAGGATTCTTCGTTAAATTATTTTTTTGTATCTCTATAATTTTACTCAATTTTTAATTTAGTTTGTATAATTTAAAAATTTTTAATTAAGTTTTTATAAAATTTAAAAAATTTTAATTTAGTCATTTTTCATTAAACTCTTGTAAGTGTTTTCTTTAATGCATTCGATCATTATGTCATTTAATATTTTAAATATGCATGATTTATCAACTAAAAGAGTACAAGTAGATGTGCAATTCATTCACATATATGGCATAAGATGCAACTTTTTATTAAATGATTTGGATGAGCATTGGTTTTAATTAATTCTGCATATTCAAAGTATTAAGATACTACATAATTCACAAAATTAACAAATGTAACATAATATAAGTAAAAATATAACGACAATGACTAATTAAATTAATTATAAGATTAAAATTAAAAATTAAATAAAAAATAAAAATAAAAGAATAACCTAGTCTTAATTAGGGATGATAATGGGAAGAGTATGTGTAAAATACTATAATTCTCACACTCGAACTTAAGCTTGTTTACTCAAAAAAATTAAAATAATTTTTTTTTTCAAATTATGACTTATTTAGATAAAAATTCATAAAAAAAATATATAAATTACATCAATTATATTATATAAACTTCAAATATATAATCAAAATAAAATCTTAATAAATTTATTCTTATAAAAATATTAAATATAATAATTTATATATTTATATTAAAGTTAAATTATCTTATTGATGAAATTAAAATAAATATCATAATTTATATATATTTTTTCTTCAATAGGATAAATTAAATATACATTTATAATATAAAAATAATAATATTTAAATAATTTATATAGATTAGATCTGAGTCCAAGTAGAATATCACTATCATAAAACTCAGACTGCGACTCAACAAATAAATTTTATTAATAGAATATAAATATTTTGATCATTCCTAATTTTAATTCTTATACAAAGAGTACTTTATTTAAATTTTATTTTTTGGTATTTGGTTTGTAGACCCTTCACTCATGTCCTTTATTTTCTTTTTTGTAGATAGTTAATAGAATAGATGATGTGGGTGGGTCATGTAATAGGCAAAATCTATATTACTTTTTTGCTTCTGCTAAGGCAAGAGTAATATAAACAAAGGCATCCCATCTTTAGACATCGACACATTGATTTCTAATTTTTTGTTTAATTTATTTTAAGGGAGCTATAATGCTTCAAAAGTAGGCAAAGTGAATTATTTGACAACAAAAAAGGGAAACATTCCAACCCCTTTATCACTTAATTAATTACTATCTTCTTGGCAAGCAATTATTATTGGGGGAATAAAAAATTAAAGTTGTAAGAAGCATCGCTTGGTCTGTACGTACAATGTAGATGAATTAATTATTTTCTATTTGAGGTTTTAAAACAAATTATATATGCAATCCTAAAGGCACTTATAGTATCATTTTTATTTGTTAGTTAGCAATTATAATATTAGTTACTCGATTGTGCAATCTAATTTCTGATTAATTTTATAGTTAATAAACAGGCTATTGACATGACGTCATGGCCTAAAGAAAAGTGGTATTCTTGTGTATATAGCTTAATCCCATGAGATTCATCAATTAGTATGTGCTATATATGTGATTTGATAAATACTATTAAAAATATAATAAAATTTTATTATATTATCTCTAATATACTTTTTTTTATGTTGTATTAGGGATGTTAATAAACTGAAAAATCCTAAAGCCTTGTGACTCAAAGTGTTAAGCTTTACAACTTCAAAGCCCAATTTTGAGAGCCCATCTACATTGACATTGATTACAAGATTTTTCTTTAAGGGCCAAATATATATGCAAATTCTTTCACAAATTCTAAGGTTAATGAAAAGCACATTTTTCACATATTTTACACTTTTATTCTCTTATACACTTTTTTATTCTTATATTTAAAGATAATTTTTTTACATTATATATATTTTAAAATAAATATAAGTATGTTTATTATTATATAAAAATTATATATTTTATAATATAAAATATAAAATATGAAGATATGAAAGAGATAAAATAAAAATAATAGAAAGTTATATTAATGAATTAAATAATTTTTATTATTTAATTTATTACTTTAAAATCATAATCATTATTATTTTGTATTATGTTTTAAAAATTAAATAACAAATATACACAGTTGTGCATGCAAAACAGAGAACCGTGCTGAAATTCAAAGAATGTTAAAATATTTTACTTTAATTTGTTTATTAATTCTTGCCCATTCATGAATATTGACGAGGTAATAATATATAAATTTATTAAGCTATCCGTAAGTATTTAATGATTATTATTATGATAATCACTAATTCTTTATATTTTTATTATCAAATTTTATAAGAAAAAAAAATATTTAATTGGGTGATTAATTATAAAAATTACATATATATTATTTTTATAATTTTTTAATTAGAGAAATTTGACTGATATAATAATTGCATCTAAATTTTTTTAGATAAGTGCCATGATCTCACTTTTTTTAAAAAAAATATTATATTTAATTTAAAGAATATATATTATTTTTAATTGAAAACAAGTAAATTTAATTAATAACTCAATTTTTTTATAGAGATGAGTGTTGAGGTGCATGTGACATTTAAAAAGATGAAACATAATCATTAAATAGAGGTGTTTAACGGTACAGTACTCATTATCATGCTTGCTTGTCTCTCATGTTATTCTCACGTTCATGAATCATGATTCTAGTAGCACCTAGATGTAGTTGTACGGGCCAAACAAATAATCAAAATTCTTATTAAGTTTATTAATTCTCTTAAATACGTACTTTACCAAAACCACAATAAGTTATTGTATTTCACTGAAATTATATAATCAATATATCGAATTTAAATTTACCGAAAGTCGACTCATCTCATTTTGTCTATAACAATTAGATAATTTAAATTTAAATTTAAATGATATCTCTTTGTAAAAAAATTAATATAATGTATTCTAATAAAATTATTGTATTTCAAGTGTTATAATTAAGAAAAAGGTTGTTTCATAATTAAGTAGCTTTCTGGTATCCAAAACCAAGTTAAATTTGTATTCAGTACTTCTTCACAAATTATGGTTTAAACTGTTACAATTAAAATTTTGTCAGAAATAATAATAAGGGTCATGTGAAATCTTTTTAATTAGAAACTGATATAATCGGCCATTGAATCCTCTAAAATTTGTTTCTTTTTTTATTTTTTTAAATCCTCTAAGAAAATTTTCTGATTAACTTTGAAGACTTTAATTTTTATATATATGCATGCAAAATAGAATGATTATGCTTTGGCTTAAGGGGAAATTTGGGCAAATTTTTTTATCATATAATGGTTAGTTTTTATATAATTTTAATGATGATAGTTTAAATGATAGCATATGAGAGGTTTTTTTTTTTTTTTTTTGGTTACTTATGAAATTTCACTTATGCTCATGATTTAAGAGGGCAACATATATACTCCTCCCTCTCCGGCACCTCTTTTTTTAACCCTTATTTTGGGAGAAAATGTAATCCGGCCCAAACCATTTTTGGGTGTATTCTTCCGAGATGAAAAACTTGACAGATTTTCTCTGAGATTTTACAAAGTCAAATTAATATTATAATAAAAAAAATATTATAATATTTCAAGAACATATTTTATAATTTTTTGAAAATAAAAAAAAAAGATGAATACCATTTTTCAAATCTTAAAACAATCTTGTGAAAGACATAGGTAGTATATTATATATATATATATATATATGACATTTGAACTTTAATAATTACTTATTAAAAATTATCAAACAAATTATTAGTTAAATAGTTAATATAAAATATTAATTATTTGGATTAATACATTTTAGGCTTAAGGACTCAAGTGTTCATCTTTGATTAATATTAATCAAATTAAGATCATACTTGGATTTTGAAATTTTTTTAAAAGTTTTTTTAAACTAATTTATATTAAATGATGTATTAATTATTTATATATACTATCTCTACCCTTAGACTTTGTTAATGACTTGCATACATTATATATGTACAAGTATCCACCTCTCCCAGCCTCCCAAAACCAAGCAATGTGAAACTTGGAGAACCATTCTCAGCAGTAAGTAACATATGAACTAAATTATTTATAAAATATTATTTAGAAAATAAAATTGATATTTTAATATTTTAAAAATTAAATTAAGATAAAGTATATTTTTTAAAAGGACAAGTAATAATTTAGTCTAAATAGTATATTAAGGCTATCAGTATCATTGTGTATTCCCCATAATTTGCTGCCGTATAGGGTATGCAACACACACCACCATTAACTTAATGTAAGATAATGCATCATCCTTCACCTTCATCCTCCTGGAAATAGACCCCAGAAAACAATATGACAAATATATATGTGTGTGTGTGTGTGTGTGTAATCTCATTGTCTTGTAGAGTGTGAACACCCATATGAGCTATCATTAATAAGCATGTGAAGCAAAATCAACTCATTAAAGTTTGAATGCTCCGTTGGACACGTAACATGATATGATCTCTGTTTTTGAAAAATTTTGCTCTATGAATGAATCAATGAATGCTCTTTTATCTATTCAATTAGTTTTTTAGTTTCAATTCTTCGTATTTAATGATTCTTTTGATCAAAATTTAAAGTTTGATACAACAAAATTTTAAAGTAAGGAAAAGCTGCTTTTTTTTATTTTCAATTTTATCCTTTTTTTGTGTGTTCATTTTATCTTGAAAATTTGTTTCTTTGACGTCTTAATTTTGATCTAAATATTTACAACAAAGTCTCATTAATTATTATCAAACCGTCATGCAAACATACGAAGATGAATACAATCAAATGATAATTGATGGTAGTCATTTTATAGTTTCATTTGTGATTTCCTTAGGAAAAAAATGTGATAAAATAATAGTTTTTTGTGTTTGAATAATAAAATAAGATCAATTATTAAAGTAGAATAGTAATTATGTGATTGTTAAGTCAATTTTTTTTACTTTACTAATTTAGATAATATATTAGAAATATTGGAGTGACACTAAATTTGCTTACTTATTTACATATTAAATTATTAAAATGTCTTTTATTATTTAATACCCATTTTATTCTTCTCCTCCACCTGCTCTTTCACCCTCTGCAAATTCGCCATGAATTTTATAACCCAAGCTTGGTTTATGGCTTAGCAAGTCACCTTCCTATCATACATGAGACTTCCAAGTGACTCAGATCCTCTGGTTCTGCTCTATTTTGCAAGAATTAGGCTTTTTGGTTGTATTGCAGAGTTCTCCTTCTTCTATGTCCATTGCTTTCTGTAACCAACGCCATAGTATCTTCTAGGGTTCAATCATGAGTTGCCGTACGTGGTTATGAAAAAATTGCATGAGAGAGTTGGTAGAGATAAATGAATATTAAAAAAGTTCATAGTTTAATAATTGTATATAATTAAAATTAAATTTAACATTATTTCAGAGTGACTTACTACAGAGTGACTAATAAATCCCACATGTTAAATTCTCTTTAATTTATAAATTAAGAAAAATTCACGTATCTAAAAATATTTAGACTAAATTAATAATTTAATCTTTATAAGATTTTTTTATTTTTTTTTTGTCGATACTACTTGTATTTAAAGTTTAATATACTCTAATTAATTAATTTAACTTGAGTTAATTAAAATCTCATAACGAGAGTAGAGTTATTTCAACAAAAAAAATTTTATACACAAAACTTAAATTTAAAACTTTACTTAAAAAAATACAATATCTACCAATTTAACTAATTATTTGTCAATAATCTTAAAAGATATTACTCTATAATTTATTCCGTGTACATTCTAAACATTATACGCATATAATTTAAGGTGGGTAAATGATTGTGGAACAAATGTATATAATATTTTAAACTTATAAAAATTAATAAATATAAGATTTATAATTTATAGGGACTATATATATATATATATATATTCTATAGTGCTAATCTTACTGCAGGAACTTTATGTAACCAAGAAATAAAAAAATCTTTTGAAAAAAAATTATTAATATAATCAAAATATTTACTATATTCTTGTATAATATTAAAAAGTTCAGTATTATTATTTGTAGTTTAACAAATAAGTTTATGGTCTAAAATTTAAGATCTAATAACTATAATTTAAAATTAAATTATGACTTGTATAAAAAAAATAAATTAAATTGTTTATATGTCATTGAGTACTGGATATATTAAGGTTAGTGTGTCGGAAACTAAGTCCACGTGTAGCACTGTGTGTGACAGCAATGGTGACTGCATTCATAGCTGAATAAAAGGGCTATCTTTGTTGAGAAGAAACTAGTGAAGATACAGCTAAAATACTGAAGTAGATGATAAGGACTGGACTGCTAGAGAGATACAATGAGAAGAAAAAGCTTCTTTTAATTTCTGAGCCCAGTGCCGTGATTTCCATATTTAAGGAATGCAACCCTACCAACAGCAACTAAATAATCAATGCGAAAACAAAGTATCCGCCGCCCTTGTCCCTCTTACTTTTTCAATCTCTTAATGTTGTCCTTCACTAATTAATCGCATGGATGATCAAATTCAATGATATTTATCTTCTTTTTTTTTAACATAATACTATATATCATATTATCTTATCATTCAGATCATTCAAACATTATGATTTAATGAAAAAAACTTTAAAATCAGATCAAAATTCTGTGATGCAAAAAAATAATATAATAATATTATATAAAAATAGAGATAGACACGTTATACTAAATTTTATATTTATTTTTTTTATATGATAAAATATGATTTAAATTCATCTAAAACTATTTGTGATATTGATTTGATTCATAAATTTGCTTCCAATTTTTCATTCACTCCGTCATTGGTAACTAAAAAGATAATTTGATGCAGTTATTATAGCACATTTTGATCTTTTTAAATATGTAAGAGTAAAAATGACAAAAGATGTTAGTGCCACAATACATTTTCTATCAATAGGTTAGGGCCGGGATTACATCTATAGAAAATAAAATTGATAATTTTAATTTTTAAGGAATTACATTAAGATAATAATATTTTTTAAAAAATTAAAAAATATTAAAACAAAATATATTTTTGAAAAGACTATACATTTAATTTGGTCTGTTTGGTGAGAAACTATATTAAAACATGGTTTGACGTATCAACCTTTAATGGAACCACAGCTAGCAAAAGCTCACCAATTAGGTTTGAGTACTTTAGGTACTATTATCCTGTTTTTTTTAATTGAAAAGTCCAAATTTAATATTTTTTCTGTTAAAAAATAACATTTTTTTAATTTTATAATTAAGGACTACATCCCCATCCTAGAATATGCCTTTGTAGCTAAACGACAAACTGACACAGTTCCCAGCTAATCTATATGTCACGCACATTCTAAACTTTCACGAGAATTAATTTGTTTGACCACATATCAATACTCTAAAATATGAATTTTATTGAAATACTGACACATAAAATAGAGAAGAAAAAAATAATAAGAGAGAGATAAATTAAAAAATTTATCATATATCAATTAAGATTTATATATATATATATATATATTTACTCTGTGCACTTTATCTAGAGAATAATTTGAATCTTATGCAATTATATATTGTCTTAGAATATGATTCTTGTAAGAAAAGGAATTATTTTTAGTATTAATAAGTGATTAGTTAAGGCGATAGACATTTTATTTTTTCAAGTAAAATTTTAAGTTTAAATTTAATGTATAAAAAAATTGTTATTAAAAAAATTTTATTTTTACTATAAGATCTTTACTATTTTAAGTCAAATTAGTTATAGCTTGATAAACTTTTGAAAAATAGAGACTTTGACCATACAATAAATTATTAAATATAAATTTTTAAAATTATAATTTAATTGTTACTTTTAATTTTTTTTTTAAAAATAATTTTCAATGAATTATTATTGAAAAATTGTGATTATTATGTATTATAATTTTATTTGTGCATATGAGAATCAAAAGAGTAAAGTTCCAAATCTGCCCCATCTAATATATTTTCAACGCATTTTCTATATAAATGGATTGTAGAGTTCCACTTTCGATATGTGTTGTATTATTTAGAATTTTGGCATTTATAGAAACCAGAGAATGAGAATGAACATGTCCTCTAAAGTCAAAGCTTGCATTTGCATGTTAGCTTTCTCCTTCCTCATCTTCTTCAGCCTAACACTTGCAGGGAGGCCAGGTCCTTTTTCTTCCCTTGTTATTCCAGAAAAAACTCAACATGGGGTGAGTTTGTTTCTTTCATTTTATATATATCATATGAATTTCTCTTTTTTAATTTCTTCTAACCAACTAATAACTTAATTAGTTCATGAATTATTAGGTTTAATTAACTTTGAATTTCGAAGAATCACCATGAGTGCACACGAATATGTTAGTTTCCAAAAATAATAAACTCCGTAATATGTTAAAAAGACTAATATGTGCACTCAATTATTTTTGGAGATTAAGTTGCTAGTTTGTTCTTACTTTTCTTTTTCCTATTACTGAATTTTATACTTTTTTATGTTTTTTTGAAGGTTTTGGAATTGGAGAAAGTGAATGAGGAGGAAAGTTGTGAAGGGGTTGCAGAAGAAGACTGTTTGATGAGAAGAACACTTGCAGCCCACTTAGATTACATCTACACACAAAAGAAAAAGCCTTGAGATTCAATATTAATTACTTCCTCTCTCACCAAATCCTTCACTATATATCTATGAGTTTATCCATTTGTTTTCACTTTTCAGTTTTTGCAGTTGCAGACAGGAGTTCCTATGTATTGATAGATAACATTTCTTTTGGTTTCATATGGTGTACCATGTATATTAATTTTGATAATCATGAATTTCAATAGTTTTATTTTTATTGATCCAATATTTTTGTTTTTCATAGCCTAACTCTTCATATGCTTGAATAAAGATAAATAGAGTTTAGAAAAATTCAAGAAGACTTTCACAGCACATTAAAGTTCAAATCAACAAATGATTGGTTTCAATAATAGATATTTTATTTTTTAAATAAAGTTTCACTTTCAAATTTTATATAAAAAATGTTATCGTTAAGAATCAGTTAAATTAAGTCATATTAATTAGATCTTAATTTTGACATTAAAAAAAAGCAGTAAGATGTTTTGTCATCCTAATAAAGTAATTAAACAAGTTTATCCGCGACAAAAGCATGTGGAATTTGCCCATAACTTGTCTCAGCATTCTCTCTTTCTCTCTCTGTTTTTGTGTATCTTACATCTAAAATGCCTTGTTTTATGTAACACACCTCTAAAACCATACTCTTCTACCAACACGTTACTCACACAACTAGTCATATTTGCATTTCTTTTCCTATGCTTGTCTTGTAATTCAAATCAATATAAATACCTACTTTTTTCTTTAGTTGACATTCTAGCCATAGAAAACATATATGCTTCTGAATTCTGATATAATATTGCAATTTTTTTAAAAAAATTTATTTTCTATCAGTAAAATTTATTTTTTTACATAATATTAATTCATTCTAAAATAATATATAGTTACTTAACTATTGTTAAAATCATTTAAAACTCTCGTCTTGGAGCTTAACATTAACTAAATTACATTTACTACAATATATTAAAAATAAAGACATAGCTATATATATATATATATATATATCTAAGGCTAAACTTAAGTATAGTTTCTTATATATTTTTTATGAAGTTTTTCAATAAAAAAAAAGGTTGTTAAAAAAATTAGTTATAAAAGAGATTATTTATATAAATTATACATGTATTATTTTTTATTAAAAATTTAACAATAAATATAAACAAATTACACCTATTTTTTTTACTTGCAATGTTATCATTATATATTAACATAAAATAAATAAAAACAGCATTAAGAAATTTACAAATTATTGATTGAAGTAGAAAACTATCTATAACCCCAAGTTGAAAGGCCAAAGGTTTAAATCCTAAGAATCACCATCTTAAAAATAGCCATAATGCTTCATCATCTCGAATAGCAACATCTCCCACAATTTTCTTTAAAAAAATAATATAAAGGGAGTCAGTGTATTTTTTAAAAAATAAACAATATATCAAGTATAATTAAATTAAATTAAAAAAATTAATATAACTTAGTCTCTTTAAGAAGACATGGAAAAGAGAAATGCCAAGTTCTTGTTATTACCATAAGTGTAAGAAGAACAGTGTTGTGAGGTACCCACCGTACTATATATTAAGCATTAAAGGTAATATTTTTATTTTATATATATATATTTTATTAAAGATAATTATATTTAAAAAAGTTTTGAATACTAAACATACATTTTTATTTTTTTCTACTAAATATAACCGGCTAACCCAATTGGTGTATTAAAGGTGATTTAACATGAAAAACATTATATATCAACCATTGCTACTGTATCAACCAACAACCACCAATACACATTGCGGCTGCAGGCCGACAAAAACATTGTTGTTATTATTGTTCAAACCCAGACGCCAACATTCAACAGTCTCATTTGAAGTGTTGATGTTGTTAACGGTAACTATTTCTAAAAGTGAAAACACAATCCTAATACTTTGCAACTATTTGAGTCTTGTCATTTTAATTTTACAATAACAGCAAATTTCAAATTTATGATTAATCATAATAATTAGTTAATTTTTTTCGTTGGGAAGAAGGTGTATGATTAATAAGGAGTTGGCTGCTTTCGTTCTTCCATGGCTTTGGAAACATAAAAATGCTTTGATCTTTGAGAATTAGAAGTGGGATTGGGTGCAGTGGAAATAATTTGGAACTCAAGTTGTCCATTGTTGTTTGTTTTGATACTTGTGATGACTAATAATAATTTTTTATACTTTTACTCTAAATTTTATATCTAAGTACAATATTTTTTTATTTAAAATAATAATAATGATTTATTTTTACTCTATGACAATGTCCTCTTAACTAACAACACAATTAAAAATTATCATTATTTTTTAACATTTAAATTTCTATGTACATTACACATAATCAATTGAATTGTCAAGTAATTTTTAAGAGTACAAAAAAGCTAAATTATAGGAAAAAATTATATTTAACCTTAATTATTTTTACTTTTAATAAAATATAATTTTAAAAAAATAGACCTGTAGAATTAAGAATTAAGTATGAATCTCTTGAAAATTGATAATTTTTCTACAAGATAAAAAAAAGTTAATTTTTAATTTATTGTGGATGAATTGTTTATTTATTTTAAGGTTTTACTAACCTGTGCCTGTGCCCTCCTTAATGGCACTGGATAAGGAACAATAAGTACTTTTAAAAATAATATTTTATCATGCTATTTAATACTATTTAAATTTTTTTAACTAATAGTAATAAATACATGCTTTAGCTTTAGAATAAGATAATTTTATCCTTATTAATAAAAAATTCAAATTTTTAAACTTTTAATTATAAAATTATAAAATCTTAAATCTTGTGTGGTATTTTATTTTTTTGGATAATTTTGGTAAATATTTTTGACTAATTTTGTATGATAATTTTTATACATACATACATACATATATATATATATCTTTAGTTTATATTTTATAATTTTATAATTTAAGATTTAAAAAATTAAGAAATTAAGAAATTAAAAAACATAAACCCTATAAATATATTGATGATTTTATTTGTTTTTTTTTAACAATTTTCGTATATATATATTTTTTATTTTATATGATAATTTTTGTGTATAAATATTTTTTAGCTTATGCTTTATAATTTTATAATTTAAGATTTAAAAATTTGCATTTTTATTAATAAAGGTAAACTTATCTTATTTTAAAAATAAATTGTACATTTATTAGTGTTAATGGAAAAAATTTTTAAACAACATTAAATAACATGACAAAATATTATTTTAAAGAGCAATTAATGCTCCTTAACCAATACGCAATAGTTAACAAAACTTTTTATTTTTAAGAAAAACTTATTTTAGTTTTTGAAAGATATGGTAATTTTTAATTTAATCATTTACAAATCATTTTTATCAATTTAATCTCTCAAAAATAAAAATATTTTCAATGTTATTATTTTATTTAAACTTATTAATGTCTCACTTAATAAAATATTGAATAAATTTTTCTATGCTAATCTAAAAGTTATAGGTGGTAGATAATTTATATTATATTAAAAAAATTTATATATGCAATTATTCAAAAATAATTTTAATATTCAAATCAACCATAATTTTCAAATTACTTTCAATACATAATTAGTCAAAAAAAATTCATGGATATATGCAATTACGAAATTTCAATTTATATCTAAACATTTCATTTTATGTAAATAAATGTGTGACATGTGAAACATTCATATTATGAATTAAATTACACTTCAACATTTTGTTAAGTAAGAAATTATGAATAAATTTTAGGTAGAATGATAACATTGAAAGAATTTTCATTTTTGAGTGACTAAATTGATAGGAATTATCTATAGAAAATCAAATTAAAAGTCACAATATCTGTTAAGAAGTAAAATAAGGTTTTTCTCTCTATTTTTTTTATCTCTTCTTTATTATAAAAAATTGCTGAAAAATAAATGCATAAGGTAAAATTGGGCTTTTTGACCCTAGCTATCCCCATTACTCAATTTGAGATACTTGGTCCCTTAATTGCTACATATATAATACTTCACTATAGACTTTATTATTTTTTTTTTTTAGGCCCTCATGGTGCCTCGTGGTGTAACACCACGAAGGCCCAGGCCACGCAAATTGGCCCTTGTGGTCTTTGACCATGAAAGCTAGGCATGTTAGGCTAGCCCTTGTGGTCAAAGGCCACGATGGCCAGTCTAACCCTCGTGGTACGGGCCCAAAAGGGCCAAGCCTGCTCCACCTATATCTTGAGTGAAATTCTTATGCCTCTTATGTTGAATGCTTCAATGCATTTTCCTTTTTTGAAATTCTCTCATGCCTCAAACTTTCATTTTCTTTTGTGTTAAGTTCTTGCAAGTTCTTTCAAGCTTCTCCAAGTGTTGTGTGCTTGAATTGGTTTTCATTTAACTGTCATAATATTAAAAAGCATCTTCATTCAAGGTATGTAATTCATTTTGTTATTAGTTGAATATATATAAATAATCTTTTTATTAGTTCAAGGTATGTAATTAATTTTTTTTTTACTTTTTGAATATATATATATTTTATAATTTTTTTATTTATTGATATGAATATTAATATTTTTTAAATTTAATTTTGCCCTCTATTTGTACCTTTTATGACTTTATATCTTGATGAAGTCGAAAATATTAAAATGATGACTGAGGCACATAACACATATTGTGCTCAAATTGGTGTTATAGAGTTGTTGGTTCAAACAAAGACAGTCTATGTCTTTGGATTGTTACAAGAGGTCAAAGAGTTCGATGTAACCTAGCCCACCTATTGTGAAATTTTTTTATAAATTACAGTGCAATAATTTCAAAATAAAAAAATTGTGAAATGGTATACTTGTACCCAATTGTGGGGATAAGTCATATATCTCCTCCAAGGGGTTTGAATGAGTTAGCTCAACTGGAGCTAGCTGAGGAAAGCAATCCCATGCCTATAAGTGTAGCAATGTCAAATAGCCTGTAATGTCCTTTTGTTGATAGTTTGTGATATTATAGAGCTCTCGATATATGTATGTTAGGACCAGTAATCCCTAGCTATAATTACCCGCTTGCTGCAAGTCAACAAGGAGTAGGAAGTACATCAAATATACGAAGTGGCATGACTTATCCGCCATTAAGTACCCCCCAATCAAACATAGTATATGCCTATGTAAACTGTTGTATCTCCTCAGGTGTGGCATTCTCAGGGACTTCATTAACTTATAAAAGAGCCACAAAAGGCTTAGTCTTTGACCATCTATATGTTCTGCCATCGTGATCCCTTGCCCATCGTCATGTGTGCAATGACTGCTCAGGCTGTGAGAAAAAACTAATTGTTAGTGTGGATGGTCATCAATAAACATGATAAGAGGAAATATATATAAATTAATTCATAGACTTGTATATCCTTAACACACCACCTCTAAAAACATGTATATTTTGTAAATCTAATAAGGACAGTTCCTTTGGACTCGGTTAAACCATGCTTCGTCTCTATCTATCGGCCATACTAAAATATTATTTCCTTCATCAATGACAAAATAGTAGTTCAAAGTTTAAAATTTTAAATTAAAAGGTACTAATTTGACGTCATATAAGGCCACCAAAATTTGGTAACATAACTTTGTACATACATAATAAAGAGAGTGAAAAAGTAAAAACATGATTAGAATATGACTAAAAGTTTTAGTACTATTTAAAATATACTCAATTTTTTATTTAATATTTAAATAACAGAAAAAATTATATATTTAAGTTTTCACATTATTCTCTACAAGTTTAATATTAAAAATTTAAATTACAGAAGTAATAAATGCTCAAAATTCACTATTATTAAATTTTAAGGGATATCATTAAATTTTTAAATAGAAATATCATTACAAAAAATAAAATATAGAAAGATTAAATTAAATTATAAGGGATATCTTAAATCTTTAAATGACAAACAAAAAACACTAGCAATTAAATATATTAATTTTTTAAATAACAAGAAAAAATTTTAAAAAAATTATCATCTAAAATCATTTAATTTAAACATCCTGAAAAACACAAAATATAACTATTTAGGATTTCATTTTCTTAAAAAAGTAACAAAGAATATAATTAAATTTATAAAAAAGATATAAAATTTATTAACAAGATTTTCACCTATGCACAATTATATTGTTATTAAATTTTCGGTAAATTTTTAAAAAAATCAAATGTATAAATTAAAAATTAAAATAACTAGTTTCCATGCAAAATTTTACATTAAAAAATTTATATTTATTATTATATATAAGTTTCTTCTTTTTACTTTATATCTATCTATCTATATATATATATATAATATAAGTTTCTTCTCTCAAATATTTTTG
Source organism: Senna siamea (assembly GCA_031216115.1). Lineage (NCBI taxonomy): Eukaryota > Viridiplantae > Streptophyta > Magnoliopsida > Fabales > Fabaceae > Senna > Senna siamea. The sequence continues at coordinate 3,048,416 of CM062355.1, read as the reverse complement.
TTTAATATATAATATTAAATCAAATGAAGAAAAAATATATACCTTTTTGAACCATTCTTTAACAAGTTTATATTAATCTTAGAATTTTTATACTAAACAACAAAAATTAAATAAAAAATTATTCAAATGAAGAAATATAAATTTAAATAATAATAATAAACAAATAAATATAAAAAGAAAATATATTGTAAACCTATTTTTGAGAGATTGAGATCGATAACTTGAATTTGAATGTGAATGTTCAAAATGAATTAAGTAAATTGAGAGAATTTAAATTTATATAAAAAAAACCTTTTTTATTAAAAATATTTAAATTTGTATAACCCGACTCTCGTGCTGTAGTACCACAAGGTTCTAAAAAAAATTCTACAATAAAATATCATATATACAACTATTAAAAAACTTAATATATCAAATTAAGTAATAGAGACCCTAATTCTCGTTCTTAGGTTAAAAAGCCGCGAAATCGAGGATTTTGGATCCTCTGCTTGGCCTTTTTGGCTCGGTACCTGTACACCTTTAGCGGCGGTATTTTTCGTTGTTAAAGTGTGTTTTAATATTACTGCAACGAATATTACTGATGTTATAACTTTTATTTAAATAGTAACAATAAGTTTTGTTGCAATAAATTTTAGCAGCGGAAAAAACCGCCGCTAAAAGTGCCAAGCAGGTGCTGAGCAGGAGTGCCAAGAAGAGAATCCGGACGCGAAATTGAGCCTGAGATGCAAACGTGTTCGTATAGACAGGGCCACCTACGCCTAGGTGGACCCATTTGAAAGTGCTACATTACAAATGGCAAAGTCAGTAATTATATAGAAAACCGAGGCCATTTGAGATCATAGTGGGCGAATGAGCGTGGACTGTGTGACGCAATGCCAAAACGCGAATCTCAAAAGCGACGCGTAATGCCAAAAGTTGGGTTCCAATTTCCAAGCACGCAGTGTAGCGAGCGAGCTCTCAGTCTCTGTCTGAGAGGGAGAATCCATGGAGAACCTGGTTGAATCCATAAAGTCAAAGGTGCGATGGCTGATGAAGAACTCGACGACGTCGTCGGAGAAGAAAAAGAAAGAGTTCATAAAGATGGAGAAGAGCGAGGGCGCGAAGGCGGAGATGCGTAGCAGGAAGGCTCGCAAACTCATCGACGAAACCTTGAAGGTTGCTGATCGACCTGGCAAGCGCTCCATCTCTTAATTAACCTCTTATCATTTATCTATAATTCTCATCTCATTTTTCAATTTTGCGTAAGAGTTTCATTAATTTCATAGCGCTGCTCAACGATTGGATTTGATTTATACATGCTATATGCTAAAGCAACGAGTTTATCAGTATTAGAAATTTGAAAGCAAAAAGAATCAGAGTTAATCACTTTCCTTCTCGTGCTCAACTGTGGTGAAATCGGTTCCTTCCTTAACCCAATCTTTGCTTTGCGTGCTACTTATTAGTCAGGATATTGGCAAACAAACAGTCACTCGTAAGATTGATTGAGAGATATTTTATAAAATCTTCCATCCTTTGAAGTTGTGTAAGTGACATTCTATGACCCAATCTATTCATGTTTTGTGGAGCATTTTTCTCTTCTTTCTGATTTGACATTACGAAATGGAGGTCCAAACCCTACACACACCAGAGCTTCGCGTTGTATTTTATAGTTTTTTTTTCTGAAAAATATTTTGATATAAAATAGCTCAATTTCTTTGAGACCCAAGAGATAAGTTTTTTCTTTTATTATTCTTAGACTATTAGTTAAGTGCCTTAATTGGTCTTTGACATTTTACACAGATGGATAGTTTTGGTGAATATTATGTAGGTTGATTCTGCGCTAATATTTTTTATAGTCTTGTTTATCTTTGTATTTAGAGATTCTTTCTAACTTTTAGTATATAGTAAGTAAATTTTAAATATTATTTTTATATTTTTATTATTAAATTTTTTTAATTAAAAATTAAAAATTGTATAATTTATATAATTTATTTTTTTATGATTAATTTTTTTTAAATTTTTTTAAATTTTTTATTTTGATTAAAAAATTATACATAACTCTCCTTGTTTATATAGGTCACTCCTGTGTACTAACTTTTAATTTCAAACGAACATTGCAATATTGAAATTATTAGGATCACCACTTACAAGTACAATCATCTTTAATGTCAAAATATGTAAGTTAAATCATAAAGAGTACTCATGACAAAAAATTAACACATTGAACCAATGATAAGGGCTTAGCTTAATTTTATGTAATATAAAACTTATAACTGATTATAATAATAAAATATTTTATTCAAATCTCATAAGAAGGTTGAGCCCCACCTTTTAAGAGACGGAGCTTTTCATATATTACTCCTTTTTTTTTTTTGTTAATAATTATCTGCACCGATGTTTTATCTGTTTCCTTCTCTACTCATTTTCTTTGTTGGCATTGATTTTATATTGCTCCATAAATAGAGGCCAAAATGGGTTATGGGACGGCTCTTTATTTCCAAGGCATAATCATGAATGGCTTAACCTTAGTTGATTTTCAAGGATCAAGTCACCAGTTTCTTATTTTCTTTGGGGACAACACAATTTTTTCAGGGAGGTTTTGAACACTCCAAAATTATATTATCTATATTATTAAAAGGAAAGTATTTCTACTGACTCAAGTCGGTTAAATCATATATAAACTTGTCAACTCTAAATAATATATTTTATAAAATTGTTTAATATAATATAATTTTTTTATAAAAATCATTACTATTAAAATGAGTTGGTTCTCATAGATTGTTTCGTCATGGTTTCTATGCACAAGCAAAACACCAGAAGTAATTTTAAAAATTTAATCTTGGACAAATGCGAACTTGCATTATTATTATGACTAGATGCTTAACTTAACATCGATCATGTCATTTTTTTATTTTTTAAAATATAATATAAAATAATATTTATTAAATTTTAAAATAATAAACTAAATAATGCAACTTTAATTAACTCCTTATTATTATATTTTAACTTTTAATTATTTTTTTCTTATCTTTTTATATTAAATATTATATTTTATATAATATATAATTTATGAGATTAATCACCAGAAGAATTTAGAGTTAAATTTCGACAACTGAAAGAAAATTCATTTAAAAACTATAATCTGTTACCAAATTTTCAAGAAGAAAGTTACTCAACAGTAATTTTTTATTCATATATATAACTTTTCTCTTGTAATTTTAAAGTTGATATTTGATTCTAGGGCAATAAAGCAAAATAGTCTGCTCCAAAGACAAGTTACTTTCTTACTGGCCTAAAAAAAAAAAAAAAAAGACAAGTTACTTTCTTTTTAGTTCACTTCATATATACTATTATAGGAATAAAATATTTTCTCATTTGATATAAACAAATTAAATAAATTAAAAGATGTGAAAATTACAATCATTTCTTAGGAAAAATAAAAAAAATTATATTTATATTTATTTTAACAAAAATATTCTTATATTTTATTATTAATATAATATAATATATTAATATTAAATATATATTTGATCAATATAAAACGGTTAAGTTTTAAAATTCAAAATAAATTTAATATATTATTCTTAATTCAAAATAAATAATATTAAAACACACTTTTTTTAAAATATATTTTTAGTACATTATACTTTTAATGAAAATTTAATATTATCCTAGAAGATATTTTAATTCAATACAGATAAAATTATAAAATTTTCTTATATCTCTGCCATCTAATTTTTCTAAGAGTGTAATTTATCCAAACAATTTTTATTCTCAGTGTTAAGAATAAAAAAAATTAAAAGAGAGAATATGAACTCATTAAATAAATAAATCTTTTGTAAGAAGAAAGAGATATAAAGAAAAAAATCTATTCTAAATAGATTATGGATCATTTTTTTTATCCATCTCTTACATTGAACTTCAAAGACAAATGATTCAAACTCAAATTTTTTCTTTCTATTTTTAACTGTACTTAACTACTACGGCAAAAGAGCTAAATTAGGACAAGAATTCAGACTTGATAGGAAACAATTAATGTCACAAAATAGTTTTCCAAGTTTATTTGCTTATGGACCTTTTCATGTCATTTGTCTATTAGTTTTGACGAGGTCCACACGTTCTCTCGGCCTCCACAACGTGCCGTCCATGGCTAAAGTACAAGCTTATATATTATATATTTCTCCAATAGACGAGTTCAAACCAAACAAAATCCACTCTCTATATATATATAGCACAACCATTCATTTTTCTTACAAGCAAGCATCTCATCTGCATGCAATTTCTCTTCCTCTATTCATATATAGTTTTGCAGGTTGGAAACTAGGAAATATATTCATCATGATGAGGAAGAAAGGCACAGCAAACAGAAAGCAGAGCAAGTTTGTGAAGTACATATTGACTCCCATAAGGATTCTGAAGAGGGCAAGAGAACTTTACATGAAGGGTGTGCAGGATTGTGCTGGAGGACTTGGCTATGGTACTGGTGTGGAAGGTTATTATTCTCATTTTCAGATTTCACACTTGCCTCATATTCATCATAGCCTTAGCGATGGACGCAAACCTGCATCAAGGACTAGTGATAGTGGTACTAATTATGAACAGCTTCTGATGAAATTGCTGATGGAAGAGAAAGTGAATTATAATAATATTAATGATGTTGGGAATGAAAGAAGCCTTGCCCTTTATAGGCAAAAACAACTAAATGGAGGGTTTGAATCGTATGATTATAGAATGAAGAGGAGTTATAGTGTTGGGATGAGAAAGATAATGGAGAGAATTGATGAAGATAAACCTTGCTACTTTGAGCAAGACCAAATTGACTTGAGGAGACATGTTGTTGCATACAAGAAGGAGGAGCTATCGTGGCAGCAAGTAATTATAATATTCTTCTTTCTGTGTTTCTTTTATATATATATATATATATATATATTACATTTATATACAAATTTAATTATATGATGTTACGTTGAATTGTAAAAAAAAAAAAAATTCACTTATTATAATTTTATTGAAGAATCATGATATTCAAAAATTGTAGCTAAATTTGCAAGATTGAGATATGCTAGTTAGAAATCTCATTGTGTACTTAGCCCAATTAATACCTCTTATCGTAGAAATTATTTAGAATTGATAAAAGTACACTTCTTCACCTAAAAAATCTTTAAATTATATATATGATATTATGAACATCTAAAAATTATATTTCTCTTCTTTTAAAATAAAAGATATATTATTATGATATTCTTTACAATAAAAAATAGGTTACAATTTCACTTATTTTAATTAAAACATTTTTATATTTATTATTTATATAGTATAATAATTATTTGACTATTATAAAATTGTTAATTTTTAAATTTTAGTTTCATATATATTATTGTTTAATCTATGTTTCTATTTTCCCATTTAAAGTAAAAGGCATGGAGACTAATATAGGCACTAGATATCGTAGGCATAAAGAGATAATAATATCCTAAATAATCGTATACTTTGGAGAAAAATAATATTAAGCAAACAAAAAATAACACACCTGACTAGAAGCAGGATAAAACTAACCAAAAATCTAGGCGACACCAAAAGAAAAATAAGACCAAATACAAAAAGTTACAGCCAACTTTCTTAACATTTATATATTGCATAAACTTACTTTTCTATTTACTTTTGTGAAAAATAATAATGTGATTGTTCAACGAGATCTTATAATAACCGTAAAATTATTTTAGAATTTTGAGATTTTCTTATAAAAGATAAATATTTATCATTTCAACTAATTTTTTTATTGATTGATTATATTTTTAATATGATAATAAGTATAATAAAGTAATTTTATTTTTTTAAAAACTGTATATTGTGCATAAGGTTAATTTTTTTGATAAAAGTTAAATTAAATTAACTTTTGAAAGAAGAAAATAAAAAATATAATTTAGCCACCTTAAAAAAATTACTATATATAATTTGCTAAAAACTTAGCATGTAAATAAATTAAACTGCTTCTTGGCCCAAAAAATGAAAAAACCTATCAACTGCTTTTTATAAGAAAAAAAAAATGAAATCTTACATGAAAAAAGAAATACAAAATAAAATAATTTGTCAATATTCATACTTCATATCTGAAAAAAGTAACCATTTTAACTTGTTTTTACTTATAGTTAAAGTTTCGATAACCTCAGAAGTAAAGAACATTGCCATGCTATCTTCTCTAAAAAAGTGGGAGGAAAATGTGAAGTAGCACGCAAAAGCGAATCTTCAGGCAGGCAAGTGAGTGAGGTGGGTGGCTACTGGCTCTGCTTGCTCTGGAAGCTTCAAGTCAAATGCCACTTTTGCGGTTTCGATCGATTTCTTGATCACTGTTAAACCCCACCGATTCACAAAAAGCCTAATCTCTCAATCTGGGTTTAGCACAGAAACTATTTCACCCATGAGGGGTCAACCTCGCGACCCTACAAAATCTGCAAACGAAGATGACCCAGATGTCACTCGACCCGCCTATGCCGGCGCCGGCCTCTCCATCGGCGGCGGGCTTCGCAAGAAGGGCACCGGCGTCCGAGCCTGGCTCCTGCTCGACGCCACCGGTCAGACGCAAGTGGTGGAAGCCGGCAAGCACGCCATTATGCGCCGGACGGGTCTGCCCGCCCGGGACCTTCGGATCCTGGATCCTCTCCTGTCGTACCCGTCCACGGTTCTGGGGCGTGAGAGGGCGATCGTGATAAATTTGGAGCACATAAAAGCGATAATCACTGCGCATGAAGTTCTGTTACTGAATTCGAGGGATCCCTCTGTGACCCCTTTTGTTGAGGAGCTTCAGAGACGAATTCTTCATCACCACCAAGCCACTACTAAGCCTCAGGTTTTGTCCCCGTCTTCTCTTTCTCTCTTTAGTCTCTTATGAGTTAGGATTCTCTTGTTTTATGTTTTGATTCATCTTGAATCGTTATTTGTCGTAGAAATCTAAGATTTTTTATTTATTTCATGTAATATAACGGATTGTCTTCACTCTGTATGTCTTTATGGAATTGCACAAATTTTAGCTGTATTTATGACTAGATAGGCGTAATTAACAAGAAGTTGAGATTATACTAGCATCTGCAATCCAAGGTTATCTTGATACATGTAATTTGGGATTGTCTTGTTTAATACGTATATTTCAAGTTGGTTGAACCTGAAAGAAGATGTTCGAAGAAAGTACTTCATGAAGCCAATCTTATGAATCCTTTTTTCGTCATTTTACCCATTGCAAGCTATATAGAACACTGTTAAGATTTGACTCCTTTGCTGGTATAGACTTGCAATTGCATTACTTGTCTTTTTACTTAATCAACTTTCTATTCTTTTGTCTGGTAATATTGTTAATAATTTTTTTACTATCCATTGTAAAGGAGGGAAATGGTGATGATTCAAACTGGTCAAAATTGTATGATTTGGAAGAGCCACAATCTAGAACTGGTACTCCTCAAAATTCTACCATTGGTTTTACGCCAACTGAGGATAAAGATGGGGAAAATAAAGCAGAAGGGAAGCAAGAGTTCCAGAATAGAGATGGAATGAAGATTCTTCCATTTGAGTTTGTAGCATTGGAGGCATGCCTTGAGGCTGCTTGTGGTGTCTTAGAAAATGAGGTATATATATTCATCTCTTTTGCTCTATAGTTTTCTTGTCTCCTCAGTTCTTATAATTTTTGTTTTTCTTTGTTATCTTTTTGAGCAGGCAAAGACATTGGAGCTGGAGGCTCATCCTGCCTTGGATAAGTTGACTTCAAAAATTAGCACTCTCAATTTGGAACGTGTTCGACAAATTAAGAGTCGCTTGGTTGCAATTACTGGTCGTGTTCAAAAGGTTGAATATTTTTTCAAACTGTTGATCACTGATCTTTGCAAACTCCTATTCAGAGGACATTACCAATTGGACAAACTTTATATCTGCAATTTCATTATTGCATGTCATGTGGGATACTTTTGATTGATAGTGCAACTGAAAACATACTCATCTCCAGGTAAGGGATGAATTAGAGCACTTGCTAGATGATGATGAAGATATGGCTGAGATGTATCTGACTGAGAAGTTAATTCAACAACAGCTTGAAAGTTCTTCTGCCTCATCCATGAATGATGGGGATGACATGGATGATCAAGTTCTTCGACCTGATGAGGATGACAGGCATGTAATTTTACTATCAATTTGATCACCCTCCTTGCCTATACTATTTTAACTGTCTGCCCTATAATCTTTCAATTTTCCTGTACTAGGATGCCTCCTGAAATATCGTTGGAAACTGGTGGAGGTTCTCCTCGATATGAAGATCATCAAAATGCACTTGGCAGGGACAGCCATGGAACCCGTACTAGCACTACCTACAGTGCTGTAACCAAACATCTTGATGTAGAGGAGCTTGAGATGCTCCTGGAAGCGTACTTTGTGCAAATTGATGGCACACTGAACAAACTATCCACGGTATGTAAATTTTATTTTGTTCTTCAATCTTTTAGGTGAGCTTTTTATTCTTTTCATAGCCATGTGTAACAAGTTTTTGCCTCTCTTAACAGATAAAAGGGAATAAGACATTCCATCAGAAAATGAGTATTAACAATTAAAAACCAAAAACTTTGCGTTGTCTGGTTAATTATCTGAATGAAAACTTGTTTGAAGGATGCCGGAGCCCTGGAAAATTGCTAAAAAAACATATAGGAGGAGAATTTAGGAGATTAACAGTGATTTCATTTCTAAGAATTATTGAGAGAACTTGCTACTTTGCGAGTGTTGCTCAAATTCTGGACTTGAGAGGACCTGTTCTTGGTGTCTTACTATTAACTTCAGAGCTTTCAGCTTCCTTCCTCTCCTTGTGAGAAGAAACAAATGTTAAGCGCACGGCTTATACTCATATCAACACTTTTAAGTTTTAACTCCTCTATATATTACTTTGATGAACGAAAAGAAATTTTAATATTTAACACACGCTAAGAATATTTTAGATTAATTTTCATTATTTTTCTTAAAGTTTACTCACTCATATATTAAACACTTCAATATTTGATTTTATTGCAGTCCCATAAAATATTTGATTCGCAAGAGATTGTATACTATTAAGTTAGGAGCTCCAGTAGGATAAAACTGAAACAATATTATATTTGTGAATATCACAGTGACGAGTTTTTGTTTGTGGCTTCTCTTTTGAAGCTGAGGGAGTATGTCGACGACACTGAGGACTACATCAACATTATGCTGGATGACAAGCAGAACCATCTGTTGCAAATGGGAGTGATGCTGACAACGGCAACCCTGGTAGTGAGTGCTTTTGTCGTTGTGGCTGGTATTTTTGGGATGAACATTCATATTGAGCTATTTGATGATAAAATAGCTGGGATGCGAGAGTTTCTCTGGACTGTTGGTGGCAGTACTGCTGGCACCGTATTCTTGTATGTGGTTGCCATTGCCTGGTGTAAGCACAAACGCCTGCTAGAGTAACTAGCTAGGCACCCCAACTGTGTATTATTCTTCAATTACAAATTCACAGCTTGTGTGTTCATATTTTGTGTACAATATGATCCAGTAGTTTTCATCGTATGAAAAGACTATTTATCAAGAACATTATGTTTTGTGGATTGACGCTAATTTTAGATATTTCTTATTAGGTTCTACTGTAACGTGGAACTTGGTTAAAAGAATGTTCATGTCTTATATTTTTATTGCAACACTTCAAATAAAAAAAAAAAAGTTCCTCAAATCTTGTCGTCTTTAAAATCCGTCCGTTATTTTTTCTGCTGGTCTTTTAAGTGTTTAAGCTCAGCGAAAGAGTTCATTCGGCAAAAGCTTCTTGTCGATTGAAAAATACTATATAACGAGGAAATCAATTGGGAAAGTACATTTTTTTACGGCACAACTTGCTTCAAATTGCAAGGACAAAAGGAATTACATTAAAAAATGAATATGACTTCAATTCAAATAATGAATTTTTGTTGTGAAAAATAGAGTCCAAAATATCTGTGTTATGTATCAGAAATGGTGGGGTTGATGGGCAAAATAGGAATTAAACAAAACACATAAATTTGAACCACCATAGTTATCTCTAAATTAATATTTAAATTTAACCATTGTATCTGAATACAAAGTGATTGATTAAAAACTGGTTTCTTTTTTTTCCAAGTTTTTGGCAGAAGAAAAAAAGAAACCTTATTTTAGGTCATCTCAGAATGTAATCCCTATAGACAGTGGCCACATGCTACCTCATCCTTATTATCCATTTGGAATAAGTGGTGGCTATAGCAAAACAAGAGAAAGAGAAGATCAAAAAGAGAGTCATGAAATATATGAAACGAGTTGAATAGGGCAAAGCAAAGCTCAGCGATGGCAGTGAGAGTTACAGTAAACAAGTATGGTTGTTGGAATTCACAGGCATTTGATAGAAAGCAAGCAAAAGCAAACCCTCCAAATTATTCGAAAGTGGGAAGAAGAGGCCTCCTTTCATTCACACTTCTCGCCACTTCCCTGCAAGATCCTGACTCTAGAACTCAGCTTCTTCAAAGTACACATGTCACTCTCTTCACCTCATCTTCTTTTGTCCCTCTTACTATAGTACTTACTTCTATCTCTGTCTACCTCTTTTACAAATCTTGAGGGTCTTGCTGACTTGCAAAACTTTTTACAATGAAAATTTTATCAGAATATTTGAAGAAATCAGAGGAAAACAAGGAGAAAAATGACAAAGAGGTAATTGAGAAAAAAAAAAGAAGTTAAGATGTTTAATTCTGCTGTATGATGTCTGTAAGTTACTAATTTTTATTGTTAAATTGTGTTGCAGAGGCTGGAGAGTTATTACAAGCGTAACTACAAGGATTACTTCGAACAAGTGGAAGGAACTTTGGGGGGAAAGCAAGGGCAGCTTTCAGAGACAGAGAAGGGTATCCTTGATTGGCTTAAAGCTAACAAATGAAATTAAGTAATGAACAAATCACCTTTATCATTTGCTAAAAACTGCTTTAATTTGTTTCTTTGAAATTCTACATTATTTCCTTTTTTAATTATAAAATTGTACATTAGTAGACCCCTATAGGAATGTATTTAGCTCTGTAGATAGTAATTTCCACGAAGTATAGCCATGCCAAGTATTTCAGTTTAGTAGTAAAATTGAATCGCAGTCTTCATTGTCTTCAATAATTTTGCCCTTTTTGGGTTTTCATCTTTCTTTTTCTTTTAAAAGATATTCTTACTTCTTTTTAATTCTAAAACTTAAAAAGATTATAAAAATTAACAAGTTAATCTTTGAATCATTACGCTTATTCGACATTTAACATTACTAATTCCTTTCACATCACTGCCATATCATATAATATTATATTGTGTATTTACATGAGAATGAAGATCCATGTACATCACTCAAGGAGTCGTTTGTGCTTACACCAGGCAACGGAAACCACATATAAGAAAATGCTAGCAGCAGTGGTGCCAGCAACAGTCCAAAGGAACTGAGGCATACCAGCTATTTGATCATTCAAAAGCTCAATACGTATGTTCATCCCAAATAAACCAGCCACAACGATGAAAGCATTAGCTACTAGTTTGCCAGAGTCAACATCACTCCCGTTTGCAACATTTGGTTCTGCTTGTCATCCAGCATAATGTTGATGTAGTCCTCTGTGTCATCCACATACTCTTTCAACTTCATAACACATACATACCACCAACAATAACAAGTTACTACAGAACATAAAGTGAACCCTAATGAATTGAAAAATAAAACAAAGTTTGTATACCGCGGATAGTTTGTTGAGTGTGCCATCTATTTGCACAAAGTATGCTTCCAACAGCATCTCAAGCTCCTCTACAACAAGATGCTTGGTTACTGCACTGTAGGTAGTGCTAGTGCATTGGAATTAATTATATGAATCAAGTAATGTCAACTTATTTTATTTTTTATAGTTAGATTATTAATAGTTAAATTTATGCTAATAATTTTTCTTATTTTTTTTTTATCTTTCTCTACCTCTAATTATTGAGTTTTTTTCAATCAGGTTAACTCTTAGTATAAAAGTCTCTAATAATTTTTGCTGTAAATAACCAAATCACTTGATGCACATTTCTACTAAATTTTTTTACAATAAGTGTTATCCCAATTTTTTGTTAATGCACTCATTTTTAATCTTATCCTGTCTGGTGTGACCATTCATCTAACGCGACAATCTTTGACATCTAGTACAACACAAAACAAGATTATTCAAATTGATGGTAAATTACATGCCAATGGCTGTCATGTTATTCCCATAATTCAAGGATGAGGCAGAAGAGTTTTCAATTTGTTTGAACTAATAACTTGTCTGTCAGATACATCTCAGCCATATCTCCGTCATCATCTAACAAGTGCTCTAATTCATCCCTCACCTATCATATCAATCAGAGTATGCACAATGACATGGAATAATTATTGCAGATGAAACAATGTTTGTTCGATTGGTGATTAATGTGATCTGAGTATGAATTTTCGAGGAACTTGAAAAAATACTCAAACTTTTGAACACGACCAGTAATTGCAACCAAATGGCTTTTAATTCGACGAACGCGTTCCAAATTTAGTGTACTAATTATTGAAGTCAACTTGTCCAAGGCAGGATGAGCCTCCTGCTCCAATGTCTTTGCCTGCTCAAACACATGACAAAGAAAAAACATTATAGGAAACTAGGAAAACGAGAACAGATATAGATTCTCTCAAATTTTTAGGAAAACGTCAATTTCTTTAGTGGGATTAGGAATAACATAAGTAAAGTATGGATTAGTATGCTATAATCTCTTTTTCAAACTTATATGAAGAATATTTTTCCTATCCCTTGGCTCATAACTTGTATAACAATTTCAAATCCTATCCCCTTCTACATTAAATTTTTGATTCCAGACTCATTTATCCAAAAAATTTCAAAATCCACAATTTTTTTTTTCAAGTTAAATCTTGTTTATGTAAAATCACACTAAAAGAAAAATATATCAAACAAAAAAAAAGTAATTGCCTTTTTAGTCTTTCTTTCTTTTTTTTTCCAGAGTACCGTAAATTTTATATTACCCAAATTCCTTGTCTCAAAGCTAAGCATCCAAAAACTTTGATAAGTCGTTACTTAAGAACCAAATAGGCTCAAAAGTTTATGTATCTTAAGGCCCGCAATCTTAAGACCCATTTACTAAGCAGCAACCAAAAACTTTGATAAGTCCTCATTTAAGAACCAACTGATGACAAAGAATCTATGCAAACTCCAAAACTTAATGGATTCACGCTTTCTCTCTCTCCCTCAACTGTTTAGGATGTAAAAGGCTCTATTAAAGCCAGACCCAGTTCTGTAAGTCTTACTTGCGTTCTCTAAGTGTGTAATCTTCGAATATACTATTAAGTTAGTTGCAACAACATCTTTAATAACATCCAAACCTAAACCCATTTTTATGCCACACTCAAATCCAAACATATAATTTTTTAAGTACCTATTAGGGTTTACAGTTTTAAAATCAAGCTTGAGCTCCCTCTCCCTTGTTTTAGTTTCTTACAATGTCTTCTTACGTTTCTCTCCTCTTGTTTAGGAATTTTTTCTTCTTTTAAAAAAATTTTCCTTTTTTTTCTATGAAGATTTCTCCTCTTCCACAAAAGGTATTTATTTTTTATTAGTAAGAGTTTTAGTTTTTGAAGTAAAAATTCAAAGATTTGTAACCCACTATCATATCTACGAGTCAAAGTTCATATTTTAAAGGTTACTGCCTCTCTACTTGTATGTCTACAGTCTATTAGTTTTATATATTTTAGGTTGTATTTTTTTTAGACAGTATTGGAAAGGTGTGTTGCTTTTTGTTTTGTTACACTTTGTTGCAAAATAACAAGCTTAATCTTAATGTGTTATTAATTTTGTCCTGCAATATATTTTGCTTGTATAGCTTTAGTGCCCCTTGTTGAATGTGTTAGAATAAGAAAGACCAAAGAGTTTGATTTTTGAGAGAAAGAAGAACAAGTGTGTATATTTTGTGAGAGGAAAAAAACTTTGGAGAGGCAAAATACAAATATAAGGGAAAGACTTTTAGCCTACACTTCATTCATGACTAGGGGTATTTATAATTATAAAAAAAAAAAATTTCACTCTTACAAGTTAAAGATTACTTGTTTATATAAATTAACTACTTTTACAAGTTATTCTTAAGTATTCCCAATAGATTTCTTACTTTTACAAATTATTTCAAACTAACAAGTTATATCTAATTTGTCTATTTAAATTAATTATTCTTACAAATACATCTACTAAACTATGATACTTAGTAGATATAATTTGCAAGAATAATTAATCTAGTTACATAGACATGTTAGATGTAACTTGCAAGTTTGGAATAACTTATACAAATAAGAAATCTCTTTCGGCAAGTTAAGAATAACTTGTGAGAGTAGTTAATCTACATAGATCTTTAACTTGTAAGAGTGGAGAAAAGCTTGTTGCAATTATAATTTAAATACTCCTAATCATGAATGAAGTGCAGGTTGAAAGTTTTTTACTCATATTTGTGTTCTACTTCTCTTAAGTTTCTTCCTCCCACAAACACATTTGTTCTTCTTTCTCTCAAAAATCAAATTCTTTGGTCTTCTTTAGTGACATCAAAGCTTCATTGTCTTAGAGGGACGTCCTTAAAGGCTTATGACTTCAACAAATATTTCTGTTCCTCCAGCTCCTATTTTTACTTGAGAACATTATGCCATGTGATCTTAGCAAAATTGAAAGCTTATTTTATAGCCAATGGGCTTTGGGAAGTGGTGGAATCAGGCATAGAACCACCACCTTTGCCAAACAATCCAACTATAGCTCAAATAAGGCACCACAATGAAGAAATTGCTAAAGAGGGGAAGACTTAGATCATAATTCACTCAATAGTGAGTGATGAGTTATTTACAAGGATCATGGCTTGACAAAAAGCTTGGGACAAACTCAAGGAGGAGTTCCAAGGAAGTTCAAAAACAAGACATATGCAAGCTCAAAATATAAGGACAGAGTTTGAGAGCTTGAAGATGGATGATGCTAACACTGTCAAAAAAATTTTGATAAGTTAATGAAAGTTTTCAACCAGATTCATTTACTTGGAGAGGAGTTATGTAACCAAAGGGTGGTAGAGAAAATGCTAATAAGTCTTCTTGAGAAATTTGAGTAAACAATTTTTTCTTTTGAAGATTCTAAAAATCTGTCAAAAATAACTTTGTCAGAACTTGTTAATGCTTTACAAGCTATTAAAAAAGAAAAATTAGGCAATAAAATCAAGATGAAAGTGCCTTTGTAGCTAGCAACAAAGAAAAATTTCATAATATTTTTTGAAGCACTTTCAAAGTCGCTCTAAGATAATGAAGCTCTAATACCACTATTAGAACAAAGAATTTGATTTTTTAAAACAAGAAGAACAAGTTTCTGAATTTTGTGAGAAGAAAAAATTTAGGAGAGGTAGTACACAAATATGAGAGAAAAACTTTCAAATTATACTTCATTCATGACTAGGGGTATTTATAATTACAAAAAAGTTTTCTTTACTCTTACAAGTTAAAGGTTACTTGTCTATATTGGTTAACTACTCTTACAAGTTATTCTTAACTTATCACAATGAATTCCTTACTTTTTTAAGCTATTTCAAACTTACAAACTACATATAATTTATCTAACTAGATTAACTATTCTAACAAGTTATATCTACTAAGTTATATGATAATTATCACTCCTAGTTGTAAGAAGCTATATTAACTTCAATAGAATGAATGAAGAAAAAATTGAACAAAAGAAGAAGAATATATAATTACCTCATTGTCCAAGACACTACAAGCAGCCTCAAGGCATGCCTACAAACTCAAAGGGAAGAATCTTCATTGTATTTGTATTGTGGAACTCTTAATATTCAAAAGATATATAAAAATTAACAAATTAACTTTTAGAAACTTTTAGGAACTAAACCATATATATTATGAGAATTTAAGAACTAAATCATTAGCCAAAATATGTTTTTAAGGACTAAAAAATTATTTTTCTTCAAAAAAAAATAGTAAGTTACTCAAAAAATAATGAACTATTTGATTCCTTTTATATATATATATATATATATATATATATATATATATATATTTAACACTTGGAAGCAATGAGAAATGATAATTAGGAAGTAATTATAGTGCTTGATGGACTTAGAACTGTGCAACATGCGTGGAAGAAAATGTGAGGAGGAAGAAATGGTGCTGCAAAGTGCATGGAATTCTCACTTTAAGACCTCTGCTTTGTAGAGAGAAACAGGGGAGTAAGCAAGGAGTATCTTTAGAAAGATTGGAGCACATAAAGGTGATATCAAAAGATAAATATATAAATCAAAGTGCCAATGCATCAAACATGAGTGCTCTAAGAAAAAATTGTGATCATGTTATCTAGACTTTAGGGTTATGATTAAAAAAAAAACTTTTTCTAGCTTAGTCTTGCCATGCTCACTGAATCGTTCTTAACAATGTTAATTAATTATATTCCAATATTTTGAAATTCTGAAAATTTTAAGGCAGAGTTTTGAAGAGAATGGCGAAGTGATCATTACATTAACGCAGTGAAATAGAGTCATAAGAAATAGAGTGGATGAGAAAACCTACTTCGTACTCCATTGATTAGAAATTTAACATGGATAGTATCCTACTCTCCAAATTAATTGGATATTAAGAGAGTTTTTAAAAAAAAAAATTAGGTGCACTTTTTAAATTTTTCATTAAATTCTCTAATAAAAAGTTTTTGTGTGTATAATTTATATAATTTATTTCTCTTATAATTATTTTTTATTAATATTTTATTTTACATACTTTATTTTAATTAAAAAACTTAATAACAAAGACATAAGAATTACATATAATTCTATTCCCTTACATATAAGATTTTTCTCAATTTAGTCTCTTATATATTTTCATTTTCAATTAATCTCTTAAATATTAAATTGTTATCAATACAAACTTTTACCTAACCATCTAAAAGCTTATATTTGGTTCTTTAAGACTCTTCTTAATTTAATCCCTCACAAATTTTTATTTTTAATTTAATCCTTCAAATATTAAATCGTTATTAATCTAATTCCCTCATCCCTAAACATTTAAATTATCAACGAAACTAATGATATGGCCACTAAATGCATTTGCACCATAAAGCAGAGGATTGATAATAATGCGGTGTCATGGAAAGCGAGCAAATGGATTGGATTTTGGACGTCTGATCTCTAACAACTTAGGGCTCTCTGGTTCCTCAGAATAATTTTAGGAGAAGGAAATGGAAATAGCATAATAAAGTCCCATTTTATGATATTGTTATTTATAAATATACTAATTGTATTTATTAGTAACACTCTTAATAATTATATTATTAATACATTAATTATATTAAATTCTAATTCTAAAAGTTTCCTTAGTAAGAATTATTGGATCATCACTTAAATTATATTTTAATTACAAGTCAACTATATCAACTGTAGTTAAAAAATTAGACAATTTTAATTGGTTATAACATTACTCATTGTTATTCTAAAATCGTACATGAGATGTTCACCTCATATAATTCCTCAAAAGCCATAAATAAATCCTATCTTTTAGTGAGTGTACTTTCTCTTTGTGATATTCCACCATTTTCTTATTTTTGGTCCAAAGATGAAATTCTTAATAATAGTTGATTGTGTTCACCAATTTTCATAACAATATCTTGATCCACAATAGAACAAAAATGGGGTTGTATTATGATATCTTCATCTTCGTCTCCAAAAATAATTATGCAGAGAATCCTAATTTGTTGGAGTTCAAACCAAAACACATTTCTTTACTGTCTCTCCATGACATCCAATAGTTATTAATCCTTTGCTTTGACAGTGTAAGTTCAACATTAACAATTTAATATATTAGGAATTAAATTGAAAATAAAAATTTATGAGAGATTAAATTAAAAAATGTCTCATATACTAGGGACTAAATTGGGTTTTTAATAATTTTAATGGAATTTCATTAATGACTTAAACAGTCAAGTAGCGAAAGGACTAAATTAATAATAATTTAATATATCAAGAATTAAATTAAAAATAAAAATTTATGAAGGATAAATTGAAAAAAAAATCATCTATAAGAGACTAAAATGATATTTTATTCAAAGGAAATTATTAATTGTATCTTTGTAAAATTAACCCTTTGAGTTAAATAAGTAAATGATAAATAATATAGATTAATATAATTTATTCAAAAAAATTAGGATATATATGTTTAGATTGAAAAAAAAAAAGTTAGGAAAAAGGAAAGGATCGGAAGTGAATTTTACTTTCGCCATGTTATTTAATTTAGATGAAAAAGAAATAAAATATGTATTACATATAAATATTAATAAAATTTATCAAAATTAAAATTTTATTTCTTTTTGTGTTTTATTCTTATATTTGGATTTATATCCTTAATATATATATGTTAGTGCGAGTGTAAAGGTTCTGTTAGAGTTTCCATTAGAAGGTAGTTGGAGCAGGCCATAAACTGTACGTCAACTGTAAAATAATACGGAGCACTTCATTTCCCTTTTTACCAGACAAGCTCTATTTATTTCATTTTTTTCTTTTATTTTTCACGCATATTCTCAAGACAATTCTAACGAAGATTAACTCATTTAATCATTTTTTATTCTTGACAAGTATATGATTTAGATTTAAGTTTAAGTGATCTCTTGTTAATAAATTTTTTGTATGTTTATAGTAATCAATGAAATGTCCTGATCCTAAAATTTTATCCTCTTATTACCTTTTTTATTTTTACGTCAAAAGAAGTTAATGGGTGATGGATAAATCTTCATTGAACGAAGATGAGGTTTTTTTACAAGTTATATCCAATTAATGCAGGATGAGATAAATTCGGATTCTAAAAGAACTCATTTTCTTTTCTTGGATTTACAGCTTGCAGTTGCATGATTTTTGTTTAGTGTTGTGGTCCAAGACTACTTTTGTAGGTTCACCATGTGCCTTCCTAGCTCACGTTTTTCTGAGGATCCAAAGTCAAATCCCAAGATCCTCGTGTGGATATTGTAAAATTTCCTTGTTCATATGACAAAGGTACCATTATGTGACTTTGCATGCATTTTCATAAGCACCAAATTAAATCTCCGATTATGTGAGTGATCTGAATAATTTATCTTGGCACCTACAGTTGATCATGACGTAACTTGAGGATTTCTGTAATCTTACGAGAAATTTCTCTTGTAAGCGTCCACGTGAAGATATTTGATGTCGTCGTCTCCAGAAAGTTAAGGTTCTGTCAAATCTCAGGACCAGTCATAGTAATTAGGCATATATATATATATATACAGTGCTGTTATCCATTGAAAAAGTCCTACATTTTACATGTGAAGTCCAAGGTTGATCTGCTGAAACGTTGTTACGAGTCTCTAATCTTTGTGGTTTCTGTCGGGAGTTTGCAAGCATATATGAGCCACTCGTTACAAAAAATTTTATCCTACTTTATATGTATATATCATAAATAGAGATGAAAGATAAAAATTAAATCTTTAAACCCTAACATCAGTTTAAGAATTTAATCTCTACACTACATTGTATGTTAAAATATGCATATACAATATACATAAGAATCGCTCACTCATCTGCTGAATGCTCACACACACAGACATATATGCATATATATACACACAGCCTATCATAACCCAAAAAGCAGCTTGTATGAAAGTATCATCTTTGGGAGGACAATGTTCAATACACATATATACTTCTATATGTTAAAATAATAATTATTAGATTTTAAAAAAAATAAATTAAATAACAAAAAATATATAACTATTTATTATTTTCTTTCAATTTCCTGTTATTTTTATTTTCTTTCTTTCATCTTTTCACATCACATATTTTATTTTATATTTTATATTATATAATATATATTTTATAAGATCAATAACTAAAAAATCTTAAAAAATTATAATATAAATAATTTTTATTATATAAATAAAAATTATTTTATGTTTGTCTCTTTAATTATATGATATTGTCATATTATCCTCTCATATTAGAGAATTCAATTTGAGCTTTATAAGTGCCAATGTCCACTAATTCTTATGTACAATTGTACTTGCCTATGATACTTATTCTGTGTGATTTTTCTTTTTTCTTTTTTTTTTTGTAAAATTTTTGCGGATGAGTGTGTGTGTGTGAATGTTTTAAAGGTGGTTCATGGTTGATTTACTCGTTAGTTTTTTTTTAATTAATGAATTATATTGTGAACTAGGTCTAGGTCCTTTAGTTTTAACTTTTCACTCAAATTGAAAGTCTTTTCATATTAAAATTTGTAACTCTTGTATTATTTATTTTGTGCATTCTTTTGATAAATTTATTCTTAAAATATTATTTGTTTTACTAAGCATATTTTGTTCTTGAGCGAAAAATGCCATTCTAGCCCAACCTTTACCTACAATTGTCCCATCATAGATTCTTGGCTGAAAAAATCTATTCCCATACAAATTTCATTGGAAAATTCTTTTCCTCTCCACCCTCAATTTAGGTAATTTCTGTCGTCATTTAAAAAGACATTATTCTTAATAATATCATAATTGAAATCAATGACATGAAATCAAATTCAAGAAAAAAGCAAACAATATGTTTCAAAATTCATAGGTGGTACCAGTCATGAGGCACAGATGTCATGAGTTAACACTGCTAAAGACATGGCTTTTAGGTTTGGACCACATTCATAATTCATTCATTCTTTCATTCACCCATCCATTGGTGTGGGTGGGAGATTAGGTTTGATGCAGAAGGTGATGTCCTAAGAAATGCAAACATGGGAACTACATTGGCAATGGTCATAGAGATTAACAATAAAAGATGAGACGTGAGACAGCAATTGGAAGAGCGACAAATGTTTCTCTTCTCCAATAACCTTTTATGTCCTTGTGCATCTTGATTCATGCAATGCTCTCTAGCTAAACGAATGAGAGAAATTAATAAGTTTATATGGAATCTAGTAAAAAAAATTGTATTCCCAAATATTTTATGGGTCTTACTTTAAAATTTTAGAGATCTCAATCCTACGTACTCTAAAACATTTATTTAACTATTTATCACTTTTCTATTGTATATATACATTTTTAACACTAGTACCTTTACCAAACTTCAATTGTGAAGATCTTATTGTTCAATTTCTCTTTTAATCTTTATAATTTCAATTCATTTTAATTTAATTTATATATTTTATATATACTTTAAGAATTTCAGTTTAATTTTTATCGTTAAGTTGAGTTTTATTAATTAACGAGCCATTAAATTATACTAACTCAATTAGTTATGTGTCATCTTAACACTTAAACTATCCATATATAACTCAAGTCATCAACTCATACTTGTCATACTTAAACTTCAAAGAATTAATATTAACAAGGATTATGGTATGAATTATTCATATTCAAAATATTAAAATAAATTATTATTATTATTATTAGCCATATTAACAAATTGAATGATACACTAACAAAGATTTAATAACAAGGAACAAATTATATAAAAAAACATAAATATATAGATTATAAATTTTTAAATTACGAGAGTCAAGGGAAAATTGAGTGAAGGTATATATGAAGAGGAATATAATAATTTAACGTTTACCTGGTTTTATTAGAAAATCCAATTAATTAATTTGAATCACCTAGTATGTCACACATGCTTTTAGGAAAGGTTCCAGATAGACTCAATTTATTAAAATAAATTATAGATTTAGTCAATTATGTATAAATATATAAATATGTCAGACATATTTTTAAATAAAATTTATTTTTAAAATATTTATATCTATTCTTAATTAATTTAATTTATAATTAGTAAAACTATTTTTTGTCCCTAGAGTTTAAGGTCATTTTAATTTTCAAGCTAAATTGTTTTTTTTTTGTCCTAATTTTTTCCAAAATGTTTAAAAATTTTCTCAATGTTGGTATAATTATTAAAAACATCTAAATTAATAATGAAAGCATGTAACCTATTAAAGACGTAACGAAGTAATCACTAAATGACGCAAACTTGAAAATGGTTTCGTTAAATAGATCCTTATTCTCGTAATAACAAGGATGGTACAATTTTGTCTATGATTTCTTTTATAAAAGAAAAAGGTGACAAAATGCACCCTATTTTGTCTTTAGGTCATGAAATTAAATTAAATATTAAGATAATCTGATCATGTCATCAACAAATCACAATTTTTTATTACTAATTTGATAACTTTAGTGAGCAGGACGATATTGAGAATTTTTCATAAATTCAATTGAAACTCACTTACTTATAAGATACTCATAATTTTCTTTATAATTAATGTATTTTATTTATCTCTCTCAAAATAAATTTATTTAAGAATCTCTATTCAATTAAATATGAGGGAGAGAATAGAAATTTGACAACCTAAATTCTGGATGACCCATATTTAATTTCTAAAGCATTTTCAACCTTGGTGGCATTTTTTATATATGTGAACAGAACTGAGTGGGAATAAGCAAAGGAATAAAGAAATCAAATAAGGAGGACACATAATTGTGAATGACATCAAGTCCTATGACAGCTTCCAAGCAGACAGACTTGGAAGGAGCAAACCTACATTAACAAAAAATCAAACATAACATTTTTTTAATGAGAATCCTTCCAAACCAGATAAAGTTGACATATTAAACAAAATGGGGCATGTTCTTTTGGGTCAGGAAGATCTCAGGCAGTATCTCCCTGGGTTTTAAAATAAAATAATAATAATTTGCTTAAATTTTAAAAACTTTTAAATTTTTATTATCAAATTCTTTAATAATACAATATGTAAAAGACAATTGCTTATAAACACTCAATTATGTAATACCAAACTATTAAAGCAATTAATGTATTATGGTTTTTCTAGATGAAAAAAATTTAAGTATAATTTTTATATTTTTGTTATTGGATTCTTCAATCAGATACTAATATGTGTATAATTTATATAACTTATCTCTCCTATAATTAATTTTTGAAAAAAAAATTTACATACTTTATTTTGATTAGAGAACTTAATAACAAATATATAAAATCTGATCTTTTCTAGATTACTCTATTCTTGGGAAATGTCCATTTTGTCTTTGGTACACTATCATCTTCTAAAAATAAATAAGTAAATAACAATTGTGCCTAAATTTTGTTTACCAAAAACAGAGTTTAAAAAGAAAGATATGAAATGTTCCAATGAATAATATAGGCATTTCCTTCTCATCTGTGTGCAATAATCAGATTTACCCATCACTCATAACTTTCTTTATCATCTTGTCCCTTTTTGAATGCAGATTTTGCATTAATTTTGAGTTAACAGGAGAAAGACTAGAAATTTCTGAACAAACCAAGCCTTGTCTGCACTCTTCCAGACACTCATGAATGTATTGTCCTTATTAATGATTATTAATGCCTTTTCCAAGATTTATATCCAAGGGCTAACAAAATAAAGATCCAAATGCATATGATATGAGGGAATCCTACCTAAGCAAATATGATAACATGGCCTTTTTCTGAATTATCTATCCATGGAGTATTATAGTTTGTCATTCTTAAGCCCCAAAAGAAAATTAATTTTTTTTAAAAAAAATTATCTCCTTTGGTTTTATATGATTATCATAGTTTTATTATGATTTTTCTGCCATTGGTATGAGTTAGGAATACTATATCATTTCCATCTTCCTCATCCATGCCCCATTTTTCTCAGAGATAATATATACTTTGAATATGGAAACAGTATCTCAGAGCTCTTAAATAAAAAAGAAGGTTGTATCTTTCAATCTTTAAAAAATTTTCTGTATTACTTCAGTACTTGAAAGTTTAATTTTGTTTCAATATCTTCCTTCTGTGGTACTAAAATGATATTATAATTTTTCGATGAGTAAATATTCTAAGAGGTTGAAGCAAATCAAACTTTTGAGTAATTAATTGATACAAAAGTCTATGATAATGTATTATTGGAGGAAAAAGAAATTGATTTTCCTCAGAAAAAAAAAAAAAAACAAGATGTGGTCATTTCTTTTTTGGAGGGAGGTAAGGAGAAGGATTTAAATATTTGATAATTCTTTTAGCAAGAATAGTAAGTGATGAAATGCTGATATTAAGTGAGCATGCTCATACAGAGTCTGCCTAACTTAAGCTCACTTGTATCCACTACTCATTGACAAAGAAAATTAAATTTTGCAAGAAAAAGAAAAACATTTTATTTCTTACTTTTTCTTCCTTTCAGGTTGTTTCCCACTGCATTGACAGCTAAAGAGAAAAGGAAAGAAAGGAACAGAACCCCTTTTGAGATCAAATTCCTTCTACACTTCACACTGATTCTCGCTTCAAAGATCTTCAATGACTTCAACTGCGACAACTTCGACAGAAAAGGCAGCCATTAATAGAACTGATGATCTGATCTTTATCTCTTCCCTCTTCGTTTCCCTCCAAACCAACTGCAAAAACAGATAATGTAATTGAATGACCGAAAAGTAAATCAGATTTTGCAAAGAAAGAAACGAATGAATAATTATTTACTTCTTGTTCTGCAGCTCGGTTTCTGATAGAGATGGCTGTAAGAAAGTCGCATGGTCTTGGAATGAGGATCTCTCCTGCAGGAAAGCAAAGGATTTTAGATATACCTTCTCATAAAGAGAAAAATCCTCAAATGAAATGGAAAGAACCAACCCCGGTACCTCAAAATAAGTTGCAGAGAAACCTTGTGAATAATCTAGCACACTCTCTGTTGAAGCTTGAGTAGTATTGTTCTGAAAAATTGTCAAGAAATGCAGTATGAGAAAAAAAATATCCCACAATCCTTTTGTCTTTGTTAATTAATCCAAGATTGAAGCGTGTAATACAAACTCTAAATCTTCACATTCAAATGTTCTAACGTACCATGGAGAAATCAAAGACAGGAGAGCTAGCAGTATCATCAAGAAAAGGAGGAAGGTATTGAGTTTCTTTAACTTTCTGCCTCTTCTTAGTACTCTTGGCCATTTTTCCTGCCTCAGATTCAGAACAGAAGAACCCATTATGTTCATTGAAGTAAGCTTCATCATCTGGGAAATGAGGAGGCCCAGAAGAAGCATCAGAAACCATAGACAAGTCCTCCTCTTCTCCAGCATCCTCCTCTCTGGCTCTTTTGTCTTTGTCTTCTTCATAGAATCCATCATTTCCACCAATAAATTGAGTATCTCTATGTGAAGCATTTTGGTTAAGGAAAGAGTGTTCAAGATATAGAGTCCAACCAGACTCACACCCACTGCTGCATTCTGAAGCCAATGCATTCATCTTTGATTCTCAGGAGAAAAACTGAAATGGGTATTTTACTAAGAGCCTCCTTTATGCAGGAAGAGAGGTAAAAGGATGAAAAGATCGAAATTTTTTTAATCAAACTCTCACACACCCTATGAGCTGTGTGAATAAATGAGCATGGTGTCTCTAGCTAGCAAGCTTTGGTCTTGAACAAGTTGGACAAAAATTGCAAAGAGTTGATAGGTGGTGGAGAAAACGAAGGGAAAAAATGGGCTCAAATCCTAGACTAGTTTTGTCCTCACTCTCCTCCCCATTAGGCTTTTTCTAAGTGAATGAATTAAAACTGCCAGTTGGGTGGGTTACAGTGGGAAATTTGTATTCTACTCTCAGCATTAAAAAGTTGAGTCCTACTTTCAATTAAACCATGATTTTAAAATAAATTAAATGATTTTTATTAAAAAATTAAATTATATAGCAATATATAAATGAAAATAGTATTAAATATTGGACACTACAAAATTACCAAAAATTAACTCAGTTAAAGTGGATGAATGTATAGAGAGAGAGAGAGAGAGATAGCCACAACCCTTCACATGCTAGACAGCGAGGCTCTTTGTACCCTCTTAACAAAACTGGATACACGTCCATTTCCCCTTCCACACTGTATGGACACCTATACCTTGAGCAGTAATGCCCCTCTCTTTCTCTCTCTCTCTCTCTACACCCACAATTGTCCCATTTTTGGGGAAGACTAGTAAGATTTGAGTAGAGGGTGTGTGTAGAGCAAAAGTGGTCCTGCAGAGTGGGTTTTGTTTAGTACATATAATCTGATTTAGTGTACAAATAGGGAAAGGGAAATATGCTCTTCTAGACATAACATCAAACACTGTGTGTACACACACCGTGTTTCCTTTGCTGTGCCCATCATGTGTAGTGATTAAAGAATGACTCAAGGGAAAAACAAAACCCTCTCTTCTATGATTTGTCCTCTCCACTCCCATTATGTAGATTACAGAGCAAAATGTACTATTTGTTTTTTATGTTACTCTCAGTCTCTACTCTCACATCCCCCCAACCCCACCACCACCTCCCTTTTTTTTTTTACTCTCTCTCTCTCTCAGAGAGAGAGAGAAAGTGAGATTCTATATCTATGCATGGAAAATGATGCTCCAGTAACACAATTGAATCACAAGTATAAAAAATATTTATACTACCTTTGTAATCGTTTGGAGAAGAGACTCAAGTCGAGTTAAATTCGAGAAAACTGTTAAGGGAAATAACAAAGAAAAGAAAAAAGTAATCGTGTATGCAGAACTATATCAATGGAGACTGTAAAAATTGCTTTTGGGGGAGAGTGCATTTGACTGGGGTTTTATGAATCCACATGCAATCACATTCATTCACAAAACTCTCGTCTCTGCTTTTCAAGAATTTACTCTAACTAGGATTCAGATTCACAGAGAGAGGCATGTGGGCACGTGTGGATAATATTCATGTGCGGGCTTCCACATATTCAAACACATGTTTGCACGTGCACACGCACGCACTCCTATCTAAACCCCTCTTGCTAACTTCAATTTTAAAACTCTCATTTGTCTTTCTGATGTTATTCCTTTCTTTAATACCAAAAAATTGTTTTCTTTTTCCTCATTTTTATGTTTAATTAATTAGGGAAACTAGATACTATTTTTAAGAACTTTTTTTTTAATTTTAAGAATTTTTTTATTTTTAAAAACAGAAAAAATATAAAAAAATAAAATATGTGTTTTAATAACAAAAAAAATAAAATAATTAAATGATATTCTAAACTTTAATTTTTTAAAATAAAAAAAATAAAATAAGTCTTTTTCTAATGACATATATATAAATATATAAAAATAATATTAACATAAATTTTTAGAACTCATAAAATAATTTTAAACAAAAAAAATTAAAACAACATTCAATGAGCTCCTCACATGCCATTTTGCAATTTTTAATGTTTGATGCTGCCTTTTAAAGTTTTTGTCTTTTTAACACTTCATATTGTGATGAATCATAATTTAAATCAAGTAATCGTATTTCATATTTAATATAATTTTTTTGCATTAAAAAAAATAATAAAGAGAGTAACGTCAAATATTAATGACATATTAAATCTAGTATGTAGAAAATTTACCTATTTATAATTACTCAATTATAAACAAATTATATTTATTTAATTTTCATGTAAATACGAGTATGAGAGACATTGGTACATATGGCTGAAGACCGCACGAGGGTTGTTGAGAATTTTGATAATAGAAGCTAAGGTAGTGATTAGTGAATTAGCTAGGAAGCTTCACTTGGAATATTGAATTAAAAGATCTCAAAATTAAAAATAATATCTCTTGTAGTTTACTATCTTTTTGGAAAAGCTCTAATGGATATGGATTAGATCCTCCTAATAACTAGATGGTATCCAATCTAGCAATTTTCTACCTCAATATCATGATAATTAAATATCTTGAACTTCTATATATAACCAAGTCAATGTCCATCATACTATAAATGTAATTTAAGAGATAAGTGCTTACTATTACTTAATTATTTTTAAGGTTGAATTGTACTTATCTATTTTGATTAAAATATCTTTAAAGATAATATTAAAAAAATTTTATTAAAAATATATATATAACTTATTGAAGAATACATTTTTAAATTTTTTATTTCAATATTATTTATAAATTTATTATATTTTAAATTTTAAAATAACTCTTTTGTTGACTAAATTTATATTCAATACTTGTTATATTATATAAATAATAAATACAATTGTATTTTAATTAAAATAAGAAAGTGTAATTTACCTTAAACCTATTTAAGAATCAAATTTAAATTTCTTATACAAAAAATATCAAAATTTAAATCCAATTTTTTTTCAAAATTTGGTCAAATTAAAATCAAATGATAACTCAATCTCTTAATTTTAGACTTAATATTATAAAGCTTATTAAGGGAGGTAAACTTTCCTCTAGAGAAATTTTAAAATCAGCAATTCTTTTTAAATTATGATTCATATTTATGTAAACTCACAAAAAGAAATCTTATAGATTATATCCATTATATTATATAAACTCTAAATATATAATTGATATCAAATCTTAACAAGTTTATCTGTATAAAAATATCAAATATAATAACTTAATTACATATAAATATTACAACTAAATAGTTTTATTGAGAGAATGGATGTAAATAAAATAATGAATACTAGAGGCTTTTTAATTCATAAACAAGCATTTTCTTTAATTTTTAAAATACAATATAAAATAATTATTATTATATTTTAAAAAAATAAATTAAATAATAAAAAATTATTTAATTATCTATTTTTTTATTATAAATTTTTATTATCTTTATTTTTTTTCTCCTGACCTTTACATAATATCATATATTTTATTTTATATTTTATATTATTGAATATATAGTTTTAAAAACTAATAAGAGAGAATCCTACAATTATTATAGTATATAAATATATTTTTTTTAATATAATACATCATATATTTATAATAAAAAATAAATATTTAAATAATGTACATAAAATGAATAAGTGGATATCACCTTTCACGTACCCGAATTTGAGCTCATAAAAATCTCAAAAAACAAAAAAAAAAATTCATACGTCATTTTTGAAGTAAGTATTTTGATGATTATAATGAAGAATTAAGAGTTTCATTTTGTGGGCCTTTAGATGAGTTCTAAAGGCTGTGGGCCCATCATAAGAGATTACAGGTGGCATATTACTCATTACTGAAGAGCAGTGAGAACAAATGTGGAACGTACAGAGCTAGTGTGAAGAGTTAACATCAAGGCTAGCTATGCCCAACCGGAACTTTCGCGCCTAGGGCATCATAATGGGAGCTTTGTCCCAATTGGCGGAATGTGTCTTTTAACTTAGGGCACCCTATACCCAATTCCAGCTCACATGGGCCCTTCTTTGATAACTACTTCTATTCCAACATTGGGCCCATTACTATTTTGACTTACACCTCTTACACTATCTCAACTTTAATGAGTTGGTCACCACTCACCAGTATTACATCAAGTCCAAATGCTGAAACATAATTATTTATGTTGTGTGTGTTCGGATGCTGTAATTTTGAATTTTATGAAATTTAAAATGTAAAATTATAATATTTATAAACATGCATTCCAAATTTGAAGATGATTATAATAATTTATATCTTATATGTAAACTTATTTTTAGTATTTAAAAGATGAAATATCTTATATCAATATAGAAGTTATTCATAGAGAGTGACAATAATTTCACTCCCGTAGAGAAGGGAATACAAGTTTGAATATCAAAAAATATATTTATTTTGAGAGATTTATCTTAATATTTTTAATTTAACAAAAATTAATCTCAAATTGAATGTCATTTGAAGGTACCTTGAGTTTTCATAAAAAAAGATGAACTACTTAATGTACTTGTAATAGTTTCAAAATGATATATATAATAGTCAAAATTATGATTTTGTTTGGAGGGAATAATAATTGTATGGTATAAATTAGAAAAGAGGATGGTGTGTGTGTATATTATGGGTGTTGAAAGTGAAAGGGGATGTAGTGAATAGAAGGTGCATGCATGCAAGCATTAATATGATCACGATGGCACAGTATGAGGCCTGAGCATTGAAGATTGAAGAGGCGAACATGAAGCTGAGAAGTCGGAGACGACGAAATAGAGAGAGAAAAAAAGGTTAGAGATAGATATATAGGTGATTGCCTTTCCTCAATTCACTGGTCCCCCTCCTTCCATCATCATCATCATCACTCTCATCTTAATTTCACTGCAAGCATGGATCTGGGGTTCATCTTTTTTGTCCTTGCTGCTTATATCGACGGGACCTCATTGAAAAACTCGCCAAAATTACAGAGTCGGCATCATATATAGCTACCCTACGTATCAATTAATAAAATCACTTCTTTCATCTACTGCAACATACACCATGTGTCTGCTTTATAACTATATATCTAAAGCTAAGATTTCTAAGATTAATCATCTGATTGCCAAATTTTTTTAGGGCAACTCTCATATTTCTAAGCATGTTCATATGATCTCATGCATGGAGTACAGAATATATATATATATATATATATATATATTGGGATTCAAAATTTGGAGCTACAAAATAAATTAATTGGATCGACTTGCATGTTGCTGAGCTGATGACATCAACAATCTTTGAGATTTAAAATACCAAAAACTACATTTGTTCATACTACAAATTTTCTGTCACTTTTTTTACTATATTTTATCTTTTTTAAGTTTCATCACTTAATTTGTATGTAAATTTTTAAAATAGGTTAAAATGAATATTTTGTCCCTATAATTTTACTAAATTTTTAATTTGTTCCCTATAATTTAATTTCTTCTAAGTTGAACCCTATAGTTACCAAAAGTTTATTAAAGTGTCCTTACCGTTATAACTCTGTTAAGAAGGTGCCAATATGACATACATTTTGCCACCATGCTATTAATATGAATCTCATGTGAAAGAATAATATGATAGTATAATGCAAAGAGTTAGAAAGACAAAGTGAAAATATATTATTTATCCATACAATCTTTATTATATAAATGTGACTCACCAATCAATTAATTTTGTGTTAATTATCTCTTTACATAACATTGTTATGTTATTTTATCATGCAAGAAAATCTAAATTTACAGTATTACACACTATTAATGTCATTTTAATTAATCTACATAAAAAAGAAAAAAAAAATTCCAACTCACCAAATTTTGGTTCCAACCAAACCATGTGTTGGAAAGACCAAAATAGGTCACAAATTATTACTAGTAGCAGCAGAAATCAGAAACCGTCAAGCTTGTACAGAGGGGTATGAGAGAACTAAGGAATTGAAGAAGCTGCTCTGGCATATATGGGAGAAATATCAGCTGACTCATTTCAACAGCTTTTTTCATACAATTTTAGTCTTCTTTATCAGTGATGCATCATCATATTTTGTCTGATATTATGTGTACAAAAGCCCACTCAATAATTTCTCCTCATCATCATCACTATATATAAGTATAACCACAATAGTCATTTATTTCAAAACAAAACAACTAGAATGAACATGGAGAATGATAGCGAATGCTTCCACGAAACCACCTTCTTAGACGAAAATGAAAATCTCAGAACCCTGAAGGTCCCTGTGGTTCAAGAGCTTGCTCGGCAAGGACTCAAACATCTACCTGATAGGTTCAAGAGGGCACACTTAACCGCAACCCAGACCCACGATGTGGCCCATGAGATTCCCATCATAAGCTTTGCCAAACTGAAGGATGGATCGGAGCCGATGGTTGGAGCAGAGGAGCGAGGCAGGCTAGCCGGTGCTGCAAGGGGTTTGGGTGCGTTTATGATTGTGGAACATGGGGTTTCATGGGAAGTAGTGGAAGGGGCTAGGGATGTGGTGAGAGGGTTCTTTGAATTGAGCTTTGAAGAGAAGAAGAAGTGTGTGGGAACATATGGTGGGTTTGATAACATGGGTTATGGCAGAAACTATATAAAATCTGAAGATCAGGCAGTGGATTGGATTGATAGATTGACTGTGAGAGCAGTTCCTCCTGTTGGGGATGATGAAGGACTCCATGTTTGGCCACTCAAACCCAACAATTTCAGGTACTTTTTCGGCCTAGTGAGTCAATAATTATGTGTGGGCCTATCATTTAGCCTTTTTTCTATTCATTTAATAGAATAAATTTGATAGAATTATACTTACCAATCTTTTGATTTTAAATCATAAATTGTAATTTTCTTTTAAAAAAGTATATTTTTTATTAAAATTTTATACAATGTTATATAAATTTTATTTTTAATTAATTAATTAATTAATTTTACGCAATATTTTAAACAATAAAATTTTGATTATCTTTACTCTTATATTAAAAATCTCATATTAAAATTTAGTATATATTTTATTGTATTTGTTATCATATTAAAATAACGATACAATTTTGCTCTGTACATAAATTTATTTTTATTAACTAAATATAAATTAGAGGAGGGTAAGTGTGATTTAACCAAACTTTATAGGAAATTAGTGTAATTTAGTCTTTTTTAATAGAATCTAAAAAAATCGTTGTGAGTGTGAAGTAGCTTATATTTAGTTAATTTTTTTTAAATATACTTTAAAGACATGTAAAAAAAAATTAGAATATTATTTAAATAGATAAAACTTGTTTAGTTCTGACTAACCTAATCTAACAACAAAACTCTTGAATACATTTATTCTCTGAGTTCATTACATTATGACGTCTCATATTTTTTATTTTGACGCTATAAATTTGATTGCTTTGTGTAATAAAAGAGAAAATGATAGAAATGTGGGCATTTTAACAAAATTGCTCTTAGCTAGTAGTGAAACTAACCCGACTTTCTGTCATCTAGTAGATGAAGTTTTCCTTTAATTTGAGCAAACTTTTATTTATACAAAACTAAACATGGGTAAAATCCAAACTTTACCCAGAGAGACTTGAACTATTAGCTGACATTTTGACAATCTCAATTAAGATATACTTAAAATTGATCTCAGTCCCAACACCTTCAAATTTATTAGAATTTAACTTGAGTTCTATGAACTAGAGACCACTATAAGTAAGGATTTAGATCTTCTAAAGTGTAGAGAAAGAGATAAAATAGAGAGAGAAAATATATATATATATATAAGAAAATCTTTAGTTTATTTTTTTCTTACTTTTGCTTTATTTCTCTTTGTACTTCGCCGGTCTCTTCATTTCTATACTTTAGAGCATACAAAACTTATGAGTAACATATAAGTACATGTGACACTGCAAACTCTACTGCTCAATGTATATATACGTGTGTGTCTAGGACAACCTCTCAAAATTTAAACTCTTAACAATTTTTAAAAATATTTTCGTTTATAGTATAATTTGGTGGTCGGAATTAGAAGCAATAAATGAACTCTCTAGCAAATTTGCATGCCTGCACTGTCATGATAGAACAAGTTAAGTTCATTTAATTTATGTAATTGTCTTCACCTAATAAAAAAAATTTTATTTGTTATTGTTTTATACTCGAGGTACTCAAATCTATTAATTTGATATCCATGTCCAAACTCAATAAATAAATTTTGTAGGAATGCCCATAAAATGTAGGTATATCAAAGATTCTTACCCTAAAGTGTGACCAAGCATCACTATTTAATTTCAGGGAAGCAATAGAAAGATATGTTGAAGAAGCAAGAAGAGTGATGGACTACTTGCTTGTGGCCTTAGCAGAGGCATTATCACTTGAGAGTCATGATGTTTTACTCAAGTACTTCCACCCCCAACACAGTGAGGTCAAAGTGAGAATCAACTACTACCCACCATGCCCTAGACCAGACCTAGCCCTAGGTCTCAACCCACACTCTGACCCAAGTGCCCTCTCAATCCTAACCCAATTTGGCTCCAATCAAGGCCTCCAAGTCCTAAACAAGGACCAAGCATGGGTCACTGCCTCATGGCCACAAGACCATTTGCTAGTGATCATAGGAGACTTGCTTGAGATAATGAGCAATGGGCTAGTCCAAAGCACATGGCACAGGGCAGTGACCCAAAAGGATGTGGAACGTGGGTCCATTGCTTTGTTCTATTGCCCACCACCAAAAACCCTAATTGAACCTGTAGCTACTGCAGAGGATGAAGAAGAAGCGTACAAGAAGGTGGTTGTGGAAGATTATGTGAGACATTACTATAAAGTTAGTCCAACCTTGGACAAGATAGCTATCAACTTTGCTAAAGTAAATTAATGCTTCAAATCAGGGAATGCATGAATGAATGAGTGTGGTGTGATTCCTATCATTTATGATAATGCATCTGAGTGATATGTATGTCGAGAAGCTGTTTTAATTTGGTGGTTGGAGGTAGAGGCATTAAATGAACTCTATTCTGCCATAACGGACACTTATATTTTCCAACTAATAAACATTTAGGCTTTTATTGTTTCTCATATCATTGTGGTAGGAATTTATTAAAATCAGTGTAATAGGATCCTACTATTGGTACACTACTCTCCTTCAATTTATTGAGTGTGAAGAACCTAAGGAGGATGGAGAATTTTAAGTAGGTTCTTTGAATAAAAAAATAATTAAGTTAATTATTAAAATTTGTATATGATGTATTTTAACTTATGTCTTTAAGATTTTTTGGTAAGTAATCTTTAAAATTATATACTATATAATATATAATATAAAATAAAATATGTTATGTGAAGAGACAAAAAAATAAAAAAATAAAAATAATGAGTTATCATAAAAAAAAAAAGTGGTGAGTTAATAATTTTTTATTTTAAAATATAATTATCATTTTTTATATTATATTTCAAAAATTAAAAAAAGTTTGACATATACATGCAAAACATCTAGTATTTACAATGGACTTAGTCGTACTTATTTTGGTATTTTTATTTAGTTTTGGCAGTATTTGAAGGGCAAGCAAATAACGGAAAACTTTCAGGTAGACTTTATTTACGAAAGACAAGTATAAAAAAAATCAATTATTATGATTTATTTTTTAAAAAAATTATCTTTCTCTTAATTTGGTCAATAAAATTTTTTTAATTTAATCCCCCAAAAATTTTCTGGTAATTAAAATGGTCGCCCCTTAGACAAATTTTTCTTAATTAATAATGAAAGTCAACATATTCATTAAATCATAGCTTACACTTATTTAGATAATTTTTTTTTTCTAAAATAACATTATTTAGAGAAATTTTGCAACGACAAGTAATTTTCAAAACATCTCAAATTTAGGGGGAAAAAAAAAGAAAAGAAAAGTGCTATCTAAACAAGTGATAAGTTAATGATTATACAGACTCTTACTTACTAATTAGAAGAAATTTGCTTAATACAGTAACATTTGTATTAAAAAATTCTTGGAGAGACTAAATTAAATTATTATCTTTAAAAATTAAAAGATCAAATTAAAAAAGATTCAATTTTTAGAGACTAATGACTTAGTACTTGTTTGAAAGTTTTTTTATTTTTTAAAATTATTTTACGAAATTAGTTATGATAATTCATGTTTGCATTATTTTTGTGTATTTATAAATATTCTATTAATAAAAATACTTATTTTCTGTGTATTTTTTATTTTAAAAATTAGAGTTCACAATAATTTTTAATTTTTTTATGTTTTTTGTTCCTACAACACATTAACTTTTTTTTTGTTTTTTTGTCAAAAATACTTATTCAAACATATCTTTTTTATTTTTGAAAATTGTATTAAAACATGTCCTTAGTCCAAATATTTGTGTAAGATGATTGTTTTTGTTTTTTGATACATTATAAAGTAAAATCAAAACTTGAGAGACTTGTTAGGTCTTAATAAGTACTCACACTTTTGAGCACTCCCTGACGATGAAGTGGATGAGATGCTGAATTCAAAGGAAAGCGGGCACATAAATGAGCCCAGCTGGCTCAACAATACTAATAGATGTTTGGTTTAACAATGGATCAAAAGTGTACTGTTTTCCATATTGTGTGCTTTTGTGTCTCTGACCTTCACCTAGGGACAGTTTACGAACCTTAGAATTTATGTCCAAAACTAGAAAGATGTCTTTTAAAGCTTGCTATAAAATATTCAGCACAGGATTATAGACACATAGGACTCTAATCTGTTGCTCTTAACTGAGATTTAGTATCATTAATCAACTACTAATCATGCTCACAAATGTTTAACTTTTGCTTGCATCGTCATTTCAACCCCTTTTTCGTTATGTTTATGGACTATAAATTCATAGTAAGATTGTTTTAAAAGTATGATAAAAGGATTAAGAAAAGGCATTGCTTTCTAAAACTGGATATAGTACAGAAATTGGAAGCAAAACCAAAAAGAGTTGAGTGAAAACACATTAACGAGAGAGGAAGGCAATTGGGGAAGCATGAAACTTTTTTACATGTACTGATAAAAAATTTAATAATAAAAATATAAAAATTATACTTAAAATTTTTATTAATGTATAATTAAGCAATAACAATTTATTAAAGTATGATAAATTCTACACAATATCATGGTAAGAATTTAATGCTTGTTGTCTCATGCTTTGGCTGTTTCCCATGGTCAAGGCCATGACAACGCAAAAGCCTGTGTGGGGTTTTGACTGCAGTACTGCATACTGTTTTGTTGGCCTAGTGTCTAGAGGGCCCATGTCTTTGTACTACCTGATTTTTTAATTAAAAAAATTATATTTTGACTAAAAAATAAAAATTAGATTAAATTTATATGTAATTTTTTTTACAATCAAAATAAAATAAAATAAAATATATGAATTATTTTTAAAAAATAAGTATAAAAAAATGAGTTATATAAATTATATATATTTATAATTAAAAAATTCTAATAATAAAAATATTAAAATTATACCTCAATTTTTCTTTAAAATAATAAAATAAATTTATGTAAATGCTTGCCGTTGGGGTTGCGATTTGGGGGGCTCCCCTCTCCCATCCCATTTTGTCTTTTTATTTTTTGTCTTTTTTTGTTTATTTTTTTTCCTCGAAAAATTTTCATCCTTCCTTGTGAAAATTTTTTTTCCTCTTCGAATTTTTTCTTTGGTTTTTGATGCAGTAAAGATTATAACAAGGTTTCAAATCTATAACAATAATCTACATTTTAAGCAAGTTGAAGATGTTAAATTCTCAACAAGAAAAAAAATTAGGAAGTGTGTTGACTCAAACTTTTTTTGTATAAGTTGTAATATTAATTTAACAGTTAAAATATATATGATGTTCTTGTATTTTAATTTATAAGAGCATACTATTTTTTTAATTTTAAATTTGACTCAACTTTTTTATTGGTTTAAAATGTTATATAAAATTTATTTTCTTTTAATTTTTTATCTAAAAAATGATAGTAATAAATATATTAATTTATAGAACAATAGGTTAAAAAAATAATTAAAAGATAATAAAAATATTTTTATTTTTTATTATTAAAATATTAATTTTTTGTCAATAATTTTATTTTTTTACCTATTATCTTTTAATTGTTAATTTTAACATGATATCTAATAAATTAATATGTTTATTGTAGTTATTTTTAAATAAAAATTAAATAAAAATAAATTTTATTTAATATTTTGATAGTACAAGAGAGTTTTAACATATTTAAAAATACATAAAAATTATGTATATAAATACTAAAATAGTCTTGTTCATTTTAACTTGATATAATTTATTATTAATCTTTTGTAATGTTGTTAGATTTTGTTGGGAGTTTTATTGTTTTTTATTGTGATCTTTTATATTTGTCTCTAAAAATGTAGGCCTATGTTTTTTTTATACATATAATGTATCCACATTACTAAAAATGTTGTATTGCCTTAGTATATTTCATCATGAATGAAATTAACTTTTCTAACTAAAAAAAAAAAAAATGCCTACTTTTAATTATTTTAGTAAAATCAATTAAAAATATTTTTGGATCAAATAAAATGAAAAAACAAAAATAAAAATTTTATTTTAATTTTTATATTTAAATAAAATTTAAATAATTTTTTTCAAATAAATAATATCTTATATATTATTATTAATTAAAATACTTATAATATGTGTCATTAAAAATAAAAGAGAAAGTTAAACTAACTTTTTTTGTTTAGCAAAATTATATTTGGTATTTTTTATTTTAAAATTTACATTCGGCATCCTTCAAAATTATTAGAATATTATAAAAAAATTTTGTTTAATTTATTTTTATATTAAAACTTAATGACATTTATTTTAATATTAAAAATAAAATGATAATCTTATTTTGCATAAAAAATAAATTAGAAAAGTGTGTAAATTTTAAATTTAAAAAATAACAAATCTAATTAATGTGAATTGAGGATCGAAGGTATTTTATTCCA
This sequence comes from Senna siamea, assembly GCA_031216115.1. Classification (NCBI taxonomy): domain Eukaryota; kingdom Viridiplantae; phylum Streptophyta; class Magnoliopsida; order Fabales; family Fabaceae; genus Senna; species Senna siamea. The sequence goes on along the minus strand of CM062355.1, from coordinate 3,010,296 downwards.
TTTCTATGGGCTCATTATATCTTTCTTTTTCATTTCTTTTTCCCGTACATGCTCCTTCATTGATTTGACTTTCCTCCCATCCTCCGTCAAATCATTTCTTTGCCTCACGTTTCTCCACCATACACCTGGACGGTTCCGATTCTTTCCCTCCAAAACCCCCATTCCTTTTTCGCACATGCACCCATTACGTGGCATGCTCTCGTCATCCGTACGTCACGCTCCGAAACCCAACCCCCCCTACAATTTTACACTTTTATCCTTTACTTCCCGACTCTCTAAGCCCAAAACGTTAAAACGTTATTTAATTCCCGACTCTCTAAGCTTTTTATTTGCTAAGTTTTAATTTACGTTAGCCACTCACAGTACTTACTGTCGGACACGTGGCTCTGCCCCTCCGGTCCATTCAGAATCATCACTCCCCAAAGTATTTGAAAACCGCTTACACCTTTCCATTTACCACATTCAACTTCACGGGTATTTTAGGTAGTCCAGATGAAGTGAAATGCAATGCTTTAAAGGAGTAATAATTGAAGCATCATTAAAAATGTTCATTCTATAAATAAAAATGTAACAAATAACTAGAAATACTTACTTCTATTCCCGCCAAGTCTCCGCTAACCATCACCGTTGATCTTATATATGGAAAGAGGTAAAGACAAAAATGAAAAATATAAGTAACATTTCCTTTTTTTCTTTTTTCTCTCGCTGACATGATATCAATAAAGATGAGACATATGTTATGAGGCGATGATGGTTCTATTGTTGCACATCACGAGCAGAGGATCGCAGCCGCTTGCTTGGCGGCTCGGCTGGGCGGCTTGATCCTGGGTTCTCCGAGCGAGTGTCACAGCTCACACAAGTAGCAGCATCGAGCACACCGATTGGGCTCGAAGGCGGCGCAGGCTCGGCTCTAAGGGATTTATTGGTAGATGAAGGACACGTGTCCACCACATATTCTTCCATTAGTTGGTGACAGCTTCTCACCATTTCCTGAAGAAAGTTTTATTTATTTATTAAAGAAACCAAATTTTGTTACCGCCATAAACTCTGTACACACCTTTCCATGCTTCTCACTTTCTTCCATTTTTGTCTCCCAAGAAAATAAATTAAACTCAATTTATATTAAATTTAAACTTCTATATTTATTTTTCAAAAATTAATTTTTAGTTAAAATCATTCTTTTATTTAACAAGTCGGTTGATGAAATTACTGAAACAAGTAAACGGAATGAGCTAAATAAATGTTAAATACTTTTGTATATATTTTGAAATAGTAATAATATACAAATTTTGATTGCCACATTATTCATTGTCATTCAACCTCACCTGTCTAGTTAATCAACTTATAATGATACTAAAATTATTTTCAAAAGACCACAAAATTAATTCAATTTTAATTCTCTCCTTTTAATACTATAACAATAAAATGGAATTTTATATTCGCAACCACAGAATATGCACAGTGTACTTTGTTTACTCTATCATTAAAGCACGGCGGCGATTGGCTCTGGCCAGCTGAACAGAGCACGGCGGCTGCTGCTATCGTCGACGGCGCAAAACCCAAGAAATCAATCCCTGAATGGTTAGCTCAACTTCAGATTAATGCCTCAAAATATAGACATACAAATAATTAATTAATTAATTGATTAATTATATAATTAATAGAGTGCGTATAAGAAAAACGGCTATATGGTACCACGAATGGTGCTGATAATGAGGTCGGAGGCGGCAGATAATAATCGTGTCATGGAATCGGGTTTTCGGGTGGAGGAGGAAGGGAGCTTGGAGATGAAGTGGTCGAGGTAATCGAAAGGAGTAATGGAGCGCAATCTCCAACGCAGGTTGGCCATGACACAGAGCTCCATTCTCTGTATCATCCCGGCATCGAAGACGAATCTGGGTTCGAACAATTGGAGGTCTAGCAACAGAGGCACTTCGGGCTCCTCCATTTTCGCCGCTAGAGACAAGCAAGCCACTGAAAGAAGTTGAAATGGCCACCTACTCGGTTGCTGTGAAGAAAAATAAAATGTTCAGACATTTTTCCTGGCAAATCTGATATTTTCCCGGAAAAGGAAGCTCCATTTCCCGGGAAAGATGGGACGAGAGAGTACTTATTACCGGAAGAGAAGTGCAAGACAGAAAACGATCGAAGTAGTTGACGGAGAGGAACGCCGTTACTGGACGAAACTGCCAGTATGCGTGAACCTGCGTTGCCCAGAGATCGAGAGAGAGAGAAAATGCATCAAACTAATGTTCGACAGCTAAGTGATGAAGTTAGCGCGTAGGCGCGTACCTTTAAGATCCAGTTGATGGAGTCTTGGCGAGCGGTAACGTCGATTAAGTGGTAACGGCAGCGCCGTACGTAATCTGGGTCCGGCATGTGTTGGGTCTCCACGTCAATGAGTCCGCCGATGGTCGCGTCGTCGGACGGCGGAGAATACCTTGGCAGGGGTGAGGACGACGACGAAGATGAATGAAGGTCATCGGAGATCACCTCACCGACATCCTCACCGCATAACAAGTTACAAGTGGCGGAATGGTGGTCCGGCGAGGGAGACATTGACGACGGCGGTGAAGGAGGAGAAAAGTCCGGTCACGGCATTGACGACGGCGAAGAGTGTAGTAGTGGGGGGAATGGTCATGGCTGAGTATTATGGATTTGAGTTTGACATATTTTAAAAGCTGCGTGGAAGATTTTCTCTCTCTGAAATTTTCTTTTTTGTCTGTTTGTTTGGAAAGACCTTTTCTTTATACGTGTGAGTTACAAGGTGAAAGAGAAAGTGAGAGAGAATGCGAGAGGAGAGAGAGAGATTTGTGGGGTTTTGCAGAAAGCAAAGACAAGAAGAGGAAGAAGTAGAAGAAGAGAAAATGGTGGGTTATAATTTTTGCTTGAGAAAGGAAAAACATGATTATGACTTTTATTTATACCAGCGAAGTGATGCTTATCTATCTTGCTAAGTCAGCGATTTTCTGATTTTCTCTGTCTGTGTTTTAGACCAGTTTTCCGATTATAACTTCTCCCACCCAAAATTTTGATCCGCATTTTCTGTCGGATGAAATTTAATTTAATCATTAATTTAATTTGGACAGTTTCAGATATAAAATGTATATATTAATTATAAAATTATACACTTAATTGATATGTTTATTTTCATTTGAACAACACAAATTAATAAATTTCAAATTCTAACTTCATTAATTCCTATTTGGGTTGCAAGAAATTTTTTTGTAAATTATATATATATTTGATTATAAATTATGCTTGAACTTGAAAGAATAATTATATCAAATGAGTTAGGCTTATTTAAAATATAATTAAATGGATATCTTTTTTAATAAAAATTTAAATTTTTATTTATTTATAAAATAGTAACTTATTATTGGAGATCTTTGATTCACCATCAAGTAAGCAACATTATTCTTTAGTGACGATTTTAAATAAACAAAAAGTTGGATCAGTCCTCAGCTTTCTATAAGCTCTCTTGTAATCTCTATCATCTTTTTCAATATACATATTTGCATAAATTCTAACTTGAAATGTATTTAAAAAAAACAGTAAAAACATGCAAATTTATTTGGATAATATACCTAGCCATAACCCAAACATAATTCAGTCATCATGTATTCATTGAAGATTGTATACTTTCTTGTTTTTTCGTTGTGACCTGTCATGCTCGCCCAACCAAGCTGGGACGTACATGTATAAATTAAGACGAATCAAACAAATTACTTAGATTTCGGAATGCATATTATTTGAATACTTTTCTTTGTTTCTGTCTCTTCTCTCTATGTATGATCGTCTTCATAATATTACGATCTAGTGATTGATGCTCAATAATGCACTTAATAAGTAATTGTTAGGACACTTATCATACAATTGTCCCTACATTAGTGGAATTAGAAATAAATCCACTCATCGTTTGAACGTGACATTTGGCAACCATAAATATTTTACATTAGGTGGAATAAGAAAATGTAATATTTTTATCAAATATTAATTAAAATGATCAAGTACACTTCTTGATCGTTGTATAAGATCTACATTTTGAAACATTTTAATTCTATAGATGTTTGATTATATTTTTAATATCTATAAAAAATAGAATCAAGATAGCTTAACCATTCATTCATATATTTTAATAATATATAAATAAAAGTTTTTTAATTATATATAATTCAACATTTTTATGATTTTTTTTAATTTTTATATATTTTATTTTAATCAAAGAACTTAAAATATAAGTAAATATATATAAATTTCATCCATATAGGGGCAAGTTATTTATGTAAAAGCATTAATTTGAACTTAAAATAGTGTATTTGTAAAATGGTTTATTGGTGTCACTTTTTGATTTTTTGTCGACATTTTTCTTTCTCATAAATCGAAGCATGAGAACGTGATTCCCACCCGACAAGGGCGCTTTGTGTTGGCCGTGCACCAAAAAAGCTCGTTAGATTTAGAAGACCAAATATTTCACATTAATTATACCACTTTCAATTCATTCACATAATCACCAAAAAAAAAAATCAAAAACAAAAGACAAACAAATTTAGAACGCCAAAAGAATGAAAGAAAAATGTCGTTTTTTTTATTTTCATTTTCTTCTAATAAAAAAAATTAGGTATAGCTTTTATATATATATTTATTATTTTTTACAATTACATATATCTTTTTACTTAAAATAATTTTGTTTACAATATGATTAAGTATTGAACATGAATACTTGATTTAAACTTAATTTGAACATTTGTTATCAAATTTTTAAATAAAAAATAGCATGTATATAATTTTTATAATTAATATCTCTTATAAATATTTTTTAAATATTTTTTATATTTTTTATTTTGATTAAAAGATATAATAATAAAAGTATAAAAAAATTATATACAAGTTTACTGACTTCTAACATCATCGTCATCCTTATTTGTGTTTAACTCAGTTGAATAAGCTGGAGCTTGAAGCCCAATAGGAAATCCTTGTAGCCCACGAGGGATAGATATTGAACTACCGTGCACATTATAAAAGTTGGAACTTGAGAGGATTTATTGTCCAAAATAATAAAAATAATAACAATATATTACATTAACATTATTTAATTAAATTATATTCCATAATCTTTTAAAAATTAGATTTAACTCATCTTTAGTTTATTTTTTGTGAATAAATTTTTTTTTGTAGTATAAAATTATGATTTTATTTTTAAAATAATAATAAATATAATTAAATTGATGTTGCGCTTGATTAGTATGAGATTATTAATATTATAGTAAAGACAATTAAGTTAATTTATTGTTTTAAGAACAAATATTGTGTAAAAATTTAATTTTATTGATGAAATATAATTTAAAAGGAAAATTTCTTGGGAGTTCAGTGAGGAGTTTTCAAAGAAGAAGAATATTATTAAGGGCAATTTAATCAAATCTTAAGGAATATTAATAAATTTATTCAGATAATAATAATAGTTGAAGGGAAAAAATAACTTGGTGGGCAAATACAATTGGTAATTTGGTGCCAAATCAGTTTGTCATCTTGTGATTTAAATTATGTTATTTACTCTTATATATGTTTTTTTATTTTTAAATTTTACAAATGACATATATAATGGTATATTTTTGAGAGTTGGAAATTATAGAAAATAAACAAGGTAGGGATTAAATTTAAGTACACCAAAAAAATGATAATTATGTCAATAGAGGTACCGCATGGGCAGTCTTGTCTTTGGCTACTCTCTCGCAAATTGACAATTATATGCCTTCTTAATTAATCATATTATAATTCTCTTTATAAGAAAAATTATTTTTTTGTCTCTAATATTTGGGGTTAATTTTAATTTTTTTCCTTAAAGTTTGTTTGTCATTTCAGTTCTTCAAATATTATTTTTTTTAACATATATAATTCTCGTGTTACAAATCTGTCAATATATAATTAATAAGATAGGTGATGTTGTTAATCGTTTATATAGCTTTGCATAAGTATTCTTAGAAAATAAAAAGCACAAACTTTGAAGAAGTATTTATTTAAGATGCATGACCATATTGAAGCAAAATAGTGAAAAAATAGAATGAAATACTTATAATTTTAGAATGAAAAATTTGAAATAATAAACAATTCACTCACCACAAAAAAAAAAAAAGAAGAAGAGAAATCTAGACACCATCATTTATCATTTGTCTTAAATGCGTTTAAACGAATAAATCTATATATATATATTATTGGGATGTCTCTCCTAAATTAAGAAGATTTTAGAAAATTTTAGAACCTTTTAAAGAAGTGTAGAATTTTTTAAAAAAGTATAGAATTCTCTAGAAGTTTGTAGAATCATCTGAAATATTCTAGATATGTGTGGAACCTTGCAAAAGAGTATGAAAGAATGTGGAAGGGAATGGAGGAGTATAGAGATTTCATGAAAATCTCTAGAATAAAGAGATATGTGTGAAGAATTCTAGAGAGTTAATCTCCACCCTTGGATGTAATTAATCTCCACCATTCATTGTGAAGGTGGAGTAGTATAAATAGGGGTGAAAGCCTTCATTCTTATGCAATCTAATCCAAGGAGAAAAACAAGTCATTACCTAAAGTGAGAGTTAGAGAGCCTCCTTGAGAGAAAAGTGAGATAGCTTGAGAAGTCCCAAACCTTTAGCTTGAGTGAGCCACCAAAGTGTGAGACAATTTTATAAAACATCCATTCTTGTAATTATACTATTCCTTTGTATAGTAGAAGATTCTTCATATTAGAGGATTATAAACTCTTGTGCTCCCATTATTATCTTAAGTTCTAAGTGCTCATCTTAACTTCACGAAATGAGAAAAGTTAAGTTTTTCCCAACATATATATATATATATATATATATATATATATAGATATGTTGTCTTGCCTTCCAAATTGCGTGCATATCTAATCTAAGGTCACTTGATTAAATAAATTACGTGTTTAATTTTATAGATACAAATTGCCTATTTTTCGAGTGAATTGTTCACATTTGTTAAAACTTTTAAACTTCTTACACCAACATCCATAAATAATCATTTTTTTAAATTAATAGATTTTTATTTGAATTACTTTTCCTTTCTTAGCCTGTCATTTCATTTAAAATTTAGATGGATAAGTTATGGTTAGATTTTAGACTTAATTTTTAGTTTCATACTTATTATTATTTTTTCAAATGATTGGCCAATTATAATTTTTAAATTTGTAATTGAGTTCTAATATTATTTTTTAATTTGATCGATAACTATATCTTATTAAAATTTTGTTAGTTTATATATAGTTAAATTCTATCAAAGTGGCCAATTATACATATATTTCATCAAATTTTAGAGTACAATATAATTAATAAATATTTAATTAAAATATTTTTTAAGAGACGTATTTATTTAAATTGTAAGGACAAAAAAAAATTTAAAAAAACAATAAAAAACTTCAACAGAATAACTTAAATAATACTCACAAACTAAGAAAAGAAAATACTAATTTGGTTTCACTTGATTAATACTATTTATACAATTACTTTTAATAATTCTTAGGATAGATATATTAGTTTATTAATTTGAAAAATAATTATTTGCAAGCAATCATAAAAAAATAAAAAAAATTATTTATGTATGTAAGCAAAAGAACCCTATCAATATAATTATAAACAAAAACGAAAACCTTTTCTCACCCGGACAAGATAGAAAAGAGCCATCATCTCCATCTTCATCATCTTCTCCTAATCCCATTTCATTCATCTTCAATAAATACACACACATATATATATTCATCTCTCGTTTGATGAATAAATAAATAAGACTAAAAAAGTTTGTAGAACCATAACTACTTTAATCTTTTTCTTTTTCCACAATGAGTAATGACAACCAGCAACAACCGCCCGTCGGAGTTCCACCTCAGCAAGGTCCCAAATCGATTACAATCTTATCTCTTCCTATTTGTGCATCTAATCATCTAATAGGCTTATGATATTTGGCGCTAATGAGAATATATATGATATCAACATATATTAATTATGAGAATTTTGAATTTGTGAATTGTGATTAATGTTATAACTTGTGATTTTGAAATTGTGAATAAAATACACAGGGTATCCACCAACACCGGAGGGATCTACTTCCATTCCGAAGGATGGTTATTCGCCGTCAGGATATCCACCACCAGGATATCCACCGCCAGGATATCCACCACCGGGATATCCACCTCCAGGATATCTACCGCAGGGTTATCCACCGCCAGGATATCCGCCTCAGGGATATCCATCGCAAGGGTATCCACCGGTGTATTCGCCACAGGCGTATCCTACTCAGGGATATCCACCCCCACAATATGCGCCTCAACACCAGCATCCTCCGTCGCCTGGTAAGGGTTCTTCTGGATCTGGTTGCTTAACAGGATGGTAAGTCCTTCTTCTTCTTCTTCTTGTTTGTGTCTATGTTCTTTTTGAAATTTGAATTAGGAAATCTGATTTCAGTGACTTAGATTTGGTTTAGTTCTCAAATTGACTCAGTCACAATCGTTATAATTTCTCGTCGAACACAAGGTTGGCGTGTAAACCTCTAATTAGACGTTGTTCACATTTTCTTGTTAGTTGCATTTATGCATGTAACTTCTCATTTTCCTACTTTTTTTCTTCTAGAGGATGTTTTCGTTATTTTCAGTTGCATATATTTTGTAATTTTGAGAAAGGAGAAGCCATTAATTTCATAAGGTGAATAAAATAACTTTTAAAAGTTTAAAATATAACAAAATATTTTTATTCAACATCACAAGCTAGATGCATGTGTTTGTAAGGAATATTTTATTATATTTAAAAATTTAGAAAAGTATTTTATTATATTTTTAAAAGGGTTTTACTTTAAAAAGCTCGTGCAATCTCTTATATATATGAGAGCTTAAACTTTTCTAGATAAATTTAACTTCTAGAAAAGAGTTGATCTCACTGCTGTATTACACTATTACCCATTTTAAATTACGCACTAATTTTGTTATTAAAGTTTAATATAAAACGATAAACGTAGCTTCCCTTTGAGAAAACTATCATAATTTTTCTTGAGAGATCAAATTATGCATGCATATAATTTATCATTTATAAAAAAAATTAAATCATAGGATATAGTTTTTAAAAAAAATTAGGTGTGACTTTTATATATTTGTTTTCAAATTTTTTAATAAAAAATAATATATGTATAGTTTATATAATTTATTACTTTTCAGTTCTTGAGTTTTCATTTATATTTTAATTTGCAAATTTGGTGCAGTTTGGCTGCTCTTTGCTGCTGCTGTATGATGGATGCATGCTTCTAAGAAGACAAAATTGATCAGATTCAATCAAGTGTGCTCAACTTGGAACAAATAATATTTCTTCTAGGTTTATTTTAGTTCAATTTTCTAATTATAATCAGCCATGAACTATGGCAAGTAAGAGCATCTGCCTCGGAGGCTTGGTGTGTTTTTAGGTCCAAAAATTAGTTTTTTGTTAGATGACTTTATATATAAAATTCTTTGGAGATTAATTTATTATGGTGTTGGATTTTGTCAGTTCTCTCATTTCTGGTGTATAAAGAATTGGGCAACTTTTTCTGGAAATATATAGTTAATTATATTATGAAAGGTAGGTAATTAGTTGCATATGAAATTTTCTTAAAAGTAGATTAAATTAAATGTAAATGGTTCAAGTATATAATTTTTTATTGAAAATAACTTTTTGATATATTTATACATTTTTTTTGTAGTGAGTAATTTAATTTATCTTAAAAATGTTCAATTTTATATAATGGTTTAATTGTATATATATCTTGACAAAGATTCATGTTTCTTTGGAGTTTGGACTTTTATAGGATGGTTCTAGTATGTGTCTTGTTGGAGTAAATTATTTGAATGTAAGGTCAACGTGGGATCAATATAATTAGGATTAGATAGGTAATTATGATCGAGGATATATATAATTTGCAGTCTCTGTAATTGTATATCTATATATTATTAAGACTATATTAAGAAATCAAATAAATGGTCTAAACTCTAAAACTATCTGTCGTGGGCATTGGCCAATAGCTAAAATATATCCATCATCATATAAGACTTGATTTGGTATTCAATTTTAGCTGTTATTTGATGGTAGTGAAATCCCCAAAATTAGTTTAGAATTAGCAAAGATGAGGTCTATGACTGCACAAGAGAATGCTGCAGTTACTGCTTAGCTTGTGCAGTTCTGGAAGTAGAAGCTGAATGTCACGGAGTTGTTCCCTTAACAAGCTCACGTGCGGCCTATGAAGCTGCCTTGAACACATTGAAAGTCAGAAATCCCACAGAGATGGTAAAGATCCATTATGATTATTACTGTTAAATTCTCCTGTGAAAGATGACTTGGTATACAGTTTTCTTTTGTATCATGAATATATATATATATATATATATACATACCCAAGTCTCTCTTAAAATTAAAAGATACAAGAATCAACAGAACAGAAAGTAAGATCTATAAAATGATAATCATATATATCCTTCTTCAAGCCGCTTTTGGCCTGTATGTAAATCTTCTTCTCCCTTCAAAAGTGATCGAAACCCAGAACAATCATATGGTTCTGTTTCCCAGAACAATCATATGGAATTCTCTGGTACTCTTATCAATTAAATGTAGCTTTTAATTCTAGTTGAAATTGGATTGTGCAGATAACCCAAGCTTGAAGGAAGTTCAAAGGATAGGACGTGACAGCTAGATGCTTAATTTATCAGTAAAACATGGCCTGTGTTGTACATATATGTATATGTTTGAGGCCTCTCTGGGAGATTTATCCAAGATTATGCCTACATTATCAGATTCTTCTGATTTTTAAATTTTAAAATATTCATATTGTTCAAAGATTTATTTCCTTTTTTGAAAAATTTATTGAGAGATGTCAATCTCATTTGATACAACTTCGAGCCTTGCGCACAATCTCAACTGTTAGATAAAAATGCCTCTGGATCGTCTGTTGTCGGGTGCCTCTGCTGTCTCTTGCTATCGAGTTTATCATGGCCGTCTGCTTGATCCAAGCGTCCTCATCGTGCCACGTCGTGCTCCCTTTTTTTTTTTTTCTTCATCTTAGGGGTCGACACGCCGACTTCTTTGGCACACGGACTTGAAGCCACACGCCTCTGGCTACTTCTCCATCGCCATTGCTCAAGCTAATTTCAGACTCGAAGATCAGAGCCAAGTCTTCACATCATTGTTTGCTACTTACATCGGCGTCTACGATGGCCACAGCAGACCTGAAGCTTCTAGATTCGTCAATAAACATCTCGTTCATCATTTGCGGGGTAATTCTCTTTTTCTGATTTGTATTTTTGCTTGATGACAATCGGTGATTTTGATTGGTATGGAATTTGGCAGCCTGTGAGTTGGTTGCTTTTCCTGAAGCTTGTGTAAATGTTCTGTTCTGGTTGATGGATCGTAAATTAAGTGGTAAGTTTTACTGTGGACTTCATCTTTCACATTTATTTCATTACTTCATTAACTGCGTGTTGTTATGACTGAGATATCAGTTATTTAATTTAAGACATGCTTAACTTGATCCTTTGAATGTAAAATTTATTTGTAGTTGCCCTAATTTAGACATTTGGTGATGTATGATTGTTATTTGGCATTGAATTCTGCACGCATGCTTCTAGTACACATAGTCAAATATTGGGTTGGGGATTCCTGCCTTTATAGAATCTAAGAAGCATGAGGGAATTTGGCAATAATGTGTGTATTATAGATTTTGTCAACTTAAAAATGTCATTAGTATGTTAATATCTTGAGCATGTTTTCTGACTTGCATAATTACATGACTCATGCATTAAGTATTGTGCTTAAGAGCACCATTTCACTTTACATTGATTCATTTCATGCCATGTTCCTCAATAATGACAGATAATTCATTTGACTGGATTGTCATAACATCCCCTGAAGCAGGTTCAGTCTTACTAGATGCATGGAGGTAAGGGTTAGGAGCTACTTACTAAAGACAAAGTCACTATTTTTTAGATTGAAGACTTCTTGAAGCTTGTTCAATTTTTCACTTTTTTTTATCATTGATCCTCTCTAGGGACTTTATTCTTTACAATATATTCTACTACAAGTTTTGATACCTTTTTTTTCATGGTGTGCATTTCTTGGTTTTAATTTCAATACCATATGATACCATGTGAAATAATTGAAATCACCTTTTTTCTTTTCATTATGTAAGTAGTAACACAATTGTCTGTGATCTTCAATATCAATTGGTTATCATTCTTGAGTTATCAAAGATGCAAATCATGTTTTTTTTCTCCATTGACTTGGTTAATACATTTTATAATTTGTTAGATGCAGTGATAACTGATGAGTGAATACAAAAACTTGTTGTTCCTTTTGTGGTCTTTAGAGCTGCTGAGGCCCCTCATGTCAAAATAGGCGTTGTTAGAGCTGGTACTGCAAGTATTTTCAAGGAAGTTTTGCAATTATCAAGGTAATCACTTGATGTTGCCTTTGCACCATCTAAGGATATCCGATCGTGTACTCAACTACAGACTCAGTTTAAATTCCAGTTGCATTGTGTTAGTCCCAGTCTTGTTCTTTACCACGCTGCTAACTGACTCTCAGATGTATTTGAAGCATTCCCGAAAAAACACACCAAGATATATATGTAGAATATCACCTTGTTGAACAGTTGATGATTGTGAGCTCGTAGACTGGGGAGAGTAAGACTTTGCTTTATGTTGGTTATTCTGTGCATTAATGGTGTAAGTGCATGTGTATTCCTTAGGCAAAACTAGAATCTGACTATCTGAGTCTACACTATATTTTGCATTTTATTTAGTGGATGATCATATTGTTCCTTTTTTTTTTGGTGTTATTTTGAAAAAGTAGAATCTAAATGGTCAAGTGATTTTGAATACTTATTGATTGTCAATAAAATAAAATAGAAATTTTTTCATTGAAATGGTCAAGTGATTTTGAATACAAAATTGATTCTCAATAAAATTTGTACATCATGACAATTATGTCATCCAATAACAATGATTGAAAATACAAATTTTTTACAATGTCATCTTAATTCTCATTTCCTAATTACCATCCCAATTACAAAATCCTATCCCATTTACAATGAATACTTTGAATGCAGAAAATTCTCAAGCTCTTCATCCGTTAGTCCTTCTAGACAATTCTCATTTATCCCTTAGTCCTTTTGGACATAGTTGACTTCTTCTCTTACAGTGCCTTTAAATCTTCTATCCTCTATAAGCCGTGCGACAGAACCTTTAAGATACAAACATAAAAATGTAACTCTGTAATGAATGAATTATTAACAAAACAATGAGTCACCATTGCCATTTCCAAAGATTAAATAAATTAAAACAATGAGTCCTCATTGTAAATGCAATGATGAAATTAATTCTCTTGAAGCCCAGAGCAAGCAACAGCACAGGAAGATGAAATTAATTGGCTTGTGAATTACATGCATTTGATACCATGTGGAACAACAGAGACATTTCATAAACACCATGAAATTTCTGGCTAATGAGGAGAAATTTCATCCAAACCTTCAGTTTTTGGCTTGCATCCATATTTTACAGCACAAAATGTAAAATGTAGACAAAACACTATTGTGGGATCCATATTGAAGAAGCATACTCGTATGAAATACTCAAAAAGTGGGAAAAAGAAAAAGAAATGATTGGGACAGGGAATGCACAAAACAGAACCAAAGTCATACGCAGTAATGGAGAAGAAATTTCTTTACCGTAGCTGGACGGTGATGACACGATGGATGACAATTTTATCCTTTAGCGTTTGGTCATGCGATGCGAAGAGGAGAAGAGGAAGAGGAACAATTCCAGCTTCCAGTCGTCAAAGAGCCACCGCATGACGGAGCCACTGAGCGACGGTCTAGTGCACAATCAGGTGGACGATACCTTTAATCTCTCAAACGTTGCTAAATGTAACAAAATGCAAGCTATGAAAATTAAAAAGGGTGCTTTTTGTCAAAACGGTGTGTTTCAGAATGTCCAAAATTTTTTTTTTAAAAAAAGACACGTGACAGGCGACGAGCGGTTAGATGAGACAGAAAGCCCAAATTGACCAGATAGCACAGGACAACAGTAAAAGTGGACAGCAGTGGATCCTTTCGCGATAAAAATACCAACGTCTTCATGAATTAATTTGTACAAATTAGACAAATAAAATTATAAAATAATATTTTTAATATTAAAAGATGTAATTTAAAAAATACCTCATAATTTAAATATATCTTATATCTTCACTTCTATTTAATGAGATATCATCATTCTTGTTATTGGCCAAGAAAAAAAAAAAGACCGCATACTTGCTGGGGGGTTGTGGATGTACAAAGTACAAACTACATGATGCATGAATAAAAGGCAATATATTTATGTTTACGAAGACAGGTTGAAGTTTCCTCCTGCTCGTTTCACATTTGTATTTATTTACTATTTTGGTCACAACATTTTCGATATAGATCTCAATAATTTTTTTTTTTAATCATTCTTGTTTATTTAGAGCACCAAATTGAAATGTTGAACTCGTAACTTTAACAAATAAAATGATGAAAATGATTTAAAAAATTATTAAAGAATTAAATTGAGATGATCATGCTTTGAAAAATCAAATTAAAAAAGTAGTCTTATTTCAAGAACAAAAGTAATAATTTACTTTAATTTTATGAATGGAAGAAAATATAATATATTTCTAAATTAAATTCGAACTTTTGTAATATTAAAGAGATCACAACTACATTTAATCCAATAATATATATATATATTTATTTATTTATATATATATAAATCAAGATAAATTGTTCAGCAGGTAATACCAAATTCATTCAGTTCCGATCGATGCCTTGCCCACTGACAAGCAATCTCCTATAGCTGCTTCTAGGTTCAGCAAACTTTCCCAGAAAGCCTACGTTGTTGTTGGGATTGGGGAGATGCGATAGCAGGTTGACGAATTATGTTCTCTGTTCAGCCATGACTTAGTTGTTGTTCGAATTGTTTTATGGGTTTTCTTCTCTCTTTGATTTGTCAAAGCAATTCTGTGCAGAAAGGACCCACGATTTCCTGCTAACCTTCTGGTGGTTTTCTTCGTTCCATTTTTTTAAAAATATATATTATTGTATCGGAAAACTTTCAGTTGAGTATGTATCATGGGGTTGACGGGATTTCTGAGCTCTATTTATTTATTTATTTATTTATTTTCCTCGTGTAGTTTGATTTTCCTCATAGTTTCGGGAGAAAATGAATCCATGAATTATGTTTGAGATGGCAGTTTTAGGGCGTGAAGGTAGCTGTTACTAGTTCGCTGTATTTCTGTTCTGTGAAGAACTGTGTATTTATTTTTGACTTTGACGCCTAGAAGAATACTTTTTCTTATTTTCCTTGTAAAATTTTCAGCAGAATTTGGTCGGGGCGAATAGTTTTAGCTACTTGGTTGTCTTAAGAGTCATATAATGATTAATGTAATTGCTTGAGACTTGGTGGGTAGTTCTCACTGCGATCTAATATTTATGGTTTGAAATATGAGGTTATGATATGGGAAACATTTTAGAAATGTATCAATTCTTGCTTGGGGATATGCTTCTAGAATTGTACTCCTTATAGTCTAAGCTTGCTGCTGCAATACTTGGTCCTTTCCCTTTAGTTAGGTGAATCTTTTCTGGTTATACTTGTTATGTTATATGATTCTGTAACTCTTAGCTTTGCAATTTGACTAGAATTTATTCACTTACACGATGTATTTGGTTGAAAAGTAACGTGTTTTCTTTTCCAGAATGGCTGAGAATGTGAGTCATGAGTCATTGTTGGCTCAGATCCGACAGTTGGAACAGGGTATGCACATTTTTATGAACTTGATGAATTAATTTTATGCTATTGCTTTGACAGTTGTAGTAGTTTTTGGGATGACACTATGGCCAATTTTGATTTCATAGACCATTGATTGTTTGAAAAATATCTATTGTATTCATTTATGATTTCGTTGAAAAATCCAAGTTGAGATACTAGTCAGCTATTTTTGAGGTATTTTTCTTCTGCCAGAGGTTGAGCAAGTGTTATTATATCTAAAGTTTATCTTTGTGAATAATGTAATGAGTCCTTATCTTATTGTTTATTGGTAAACTATTTAATACGTCAACATTTGTCACTGGTTAAGACCATGGCTAATTTTGACAAGGACAGTTAACATCTGAATTAACTTTGTTTGTACTTAATGTTTTTTAGTTCATGAATATTACGTAGAAGCCACAAGTTCATGTTTATATGCAGAGTTGCAGTAGAAAGCTTTATGGTGGCACAGATTTTGATTTGTTAAATAGATTCTAGCCTTAAAGGGTATACTTAAAAAGATACATGGCTAAAAGAGTATAAGTAGTGATTTTATTAGTTAAAATATAGCACCATAACAATTTTGGTTGGTTCTCCTTTAACCGGTTGTGGTCTAATAATGTTATTAAGCAGAATGTGGTACTTTCTCCTTTTAGAATTTCTTGTGATTTTTTCCTATCATCGAGAATTAGTCAGCTGTAAATAATAAGTCAGAAACTCATTCTGGGGATATATTGTTGTAACATTGCTTATTGATACATGCTTTAGTTTAGTTGTTAATTGTTATATTCTTATACCTTCTATTTGGCATCAAAGTCATGTATTATATACATACTGAACTTATTGATTGTACAATTTTGTAGAGCGAGATGAATTACACAAAGATATTGAACAATTGTGTATGCAACAAGCTGGACCTGGCTACCTTGCTGTGGCTACTCGAATGCATTTTCAAAGGTATATACTTCTATTTTGTCCATTAGGAGAACTATCTAAATCTTGTTTCACATAATGTTCGCTGATTGATGATTGGGTTGATTCAAGTACTGAGCTGCCTACAGGGTGGGTGGGATTAGCTAGTGAATTGGTATTATTGAGGCCAATAATAAATATCAACTATATCAAACTTCATGCCTAATTAGGACAGCTGGATTGGAGCAAGAGATTGAGAGCATGAAAAAGAAGTTAGCTGCTTGCACAAGAGAAAATTTAAATCTACAAGAGGAGCTTTCAGAGGCTTATAGAATCAAAGTGAGTTATTGAATTTCGCATTCTGTTAAATGATTTATTTTATTTTGTTTACTGGGTTACTTTGCTGTATTCAGAGTCAACTGGCAGATCTACACAATGCTGAGGTCTCAAAGGTCGCTCTCTCTTTTTCTCTCTCAGACTCTATATTTTTTATGCACTCTGACACAGTTTTATGTTTTAAACAAACTTTGCATTTGTTTGCTATTTTGGATTGAATGATACTATAACAAAAAATGACATTGTCTTAATATAGCATGAGAAGCTTGTCTTAAACGTAAGTGTATTATGAACTATATTTCAATTTTTAAACTTTGGCCACAATTGCAATGGAACTACAATTGCAATTCAAAACCATGATTTTTCCACTTGACTTGTGGCAGGAACATGATGAAAGGAGTTCTCCTCCTTCCACCTTAACGAAATTTATATATTGCTTGTGCTTGCAAGTTATGATAGTTGTGCAGACAAGAAATTAACCTGCAAAGTTTGTCAAGGCTAAAAGTGGCTTTTCTATGATATGAGGTTTATAAAATTCAGATCTCACTAGGGAAGTGATGTGCCATATTTATAATAGAACAAATCACGTTAAGCCTGTGTGATTTGATGACATACTTATAATTTCTTTGTCCAGAATATGGAAGCTGAGAAGCAGGTTAAATTTTTCCATGGTTGTGTAGCTGCTGCTTTTGCTGAAAGGGATCATGCTATAATGGAGGTTATGATAGTTACGTTTTAGTTTTCCATTCATACAGATACATTTTAGTATTTTATACATAATATTTTGAGTCTAAATGGCTGCTAAGCAGGCTGAAAAGGCCAAGGAAAAGGAGGAGGCTATGTCACAGCAAATAAATGGCATTCAGAAGAGGTATTTACTATCGTTCTGTCATTTGGTTCTTATTGTCAACTTTGATAACTGATCATTAAAGAAAAAAAAAGATGAATGTAAACTTAGGACTCCTCTGGTGCCAGAAAAGATCTTGTTTCTATTTTGTTTAGTCAGATTATTATGCACTGGTTGCTTAATTATGTGAAGTTTATATCAAAGAAGCAATGAGAAGTGAGAATATCCAAAAGAAAATCCTCATCATGATTCAGGGTAAATTGGAACTTGGAAGAGATGTTTTTATGACTTTTCCTTAGCAATTGAGCAGAGAAGAAATGATGCCTTGATTATTTAGACTGTGCGTTTGTGTATGTGGCTATATACATTTGCTTGTGTGTCTCTTTTTGTTTGTGTGTATATATATATATGTATACACGTATATGTGTGAATCCGTATGTATACGTATATACATGTGTATATATTTATATGCACATGTATATATATATATACACACTAGAGACTTTGTATGCACAAAAGTGCATGCTATTTTTTATTTAATTTTTGAAATATATTATATTAGACTTTAAAATAATAAATTAAATAATGGAAAGTTATTTAACTCTCCTTATTTTGTTTCAACTTTTCACTATTTTTACTTTCTTTCTCTCCTCTTTCTTCACATCACATTTTTTAATTTATATTATATATTATGAGGGTGAGCCTTGGAACAACCTAAGGTTGCTGCCATGTGACCTGGAGGTTATGAGATCAAATCCTTGTAAGGATAAGGCTGCGTACATCTGACCCTTCTCAGACCTCGCTTGGTGGGAACTTTGTGCACTGGGCCACCCTTTTTTATATTATATAATATATATTTTTTGAAACCAATGACCATAATACCTTACGAACATTAATATATATATATATATATATGTAATGTGTGTGTATAAGCACATTTGAGTGTATACTCACATCACATGTGTGTGTATTTGCATGTGTATTTGTGTAGTTGTAAGCTTGAACTAGCTAGTCTGAAAAGAAAAATAGAAATGGTTTCTTTACCTTTTTGGAAGAAAATTTTTCATGTCAACAAATTTTTCCAAAGAAAATTTTTCATCCAAAACAAATGGATCCTTTCTGTATTCTTCATTGTCTTCTGTTACTTCATCAGTCTAGGTTTGTATTAGAAGAATGGGAAGCTAATGATTATTACATCAGAATAGGATGATTCTAATATCCAAACTAATAGGAAGAACAAAGGAAAGGGAGGTATTTGATGCAACTACATTAAACAGCATAAGAGGAGGAATAGGGAGAAAACAGGGGATAATACTACTGCACCTATTTTAAAGGTATACTCTAGAAGAAATAAGGAAGAGAGGAATGATGAGCTGGCAGGAGAGAGTGGAGGGTTACTAACTAATTCTGCAGGAGGCTCGGCTGAGGTAGGGACCACAGAAGGACAGAAGGGAAAGTTTAAGGAAGGAGGTCGTGTTGGTTAATGGCAAGGAAAATTTTGGATGGTTTTGGGAGAGGACTGGCCTCTCGAATGCCAAAATACCTTTTGCTATTTTCTGTTTTCCAGTATCTGTTCTACTTTGTTATTTCACTGTGTGCTGTGTGTCTGCTAAGGTGTTGGCTATTTTATCTATTCTGTGTAGTTGTTAATCCCTTCACTGTGAGAATCTTTAATAGAGGAGCCTAGTATTATTCATCTATGATTCTTTGTTCTGTTTAGATAGCTACTGGTTCTATCAGTATTGTATTATCTGGTAAGTATTGTTGACTATTATATGGTCCATATTGGTAGAAAAAAGATTTTAGAGGTAAAGAGTGTAACATTATATTGGTGAACAAGATTGAATTTGAATTATGTATGTTGTATGATTGTTACATTACTGGTTCACATCTTCTTTTTCCTTTTTTGGTTATATATAGGACAATATTTGCTTAGGAAAACATTAACTATTTGAGTTTACTTGAAATCTACTTGTTACACAGGGTAGAGGAGGTCACTGCAGACTGTCTTAAACTAAAGAAACTTAACGAAGCACTGCAAATTGATCTAGCAAAGCAAGTGGAGCAGAATGAAACTTTCAAGATGGTTATTATCTGTCATTGCTTCTCTCTCTCTCTCTCTCTCTCTCACACATACACACACACACAAAACTCTTTTTTCATTCACTTCGATTCCTATCCTATGTGTTCTTAGGGTACTCAAGGTTGATTACCCAAAAGCTGTGTTGCTTTGGTGATTTCATTAGTAATCTATCTATTTTTTTCATTGTGCAAATTTGTTGATAGTCTCCAAAATAGTGAGACGATAAAATAATTTTCTGTAACATCTAAGAATACATGAATTGAAATATTTTTGGTTGAACTGATTAAAGTTTACTAGGAGAAAGATTCTACAGCTTAACATTTACAGAGACGTAGCAAAGACAAAAGATTAGAACATAAGTACATAAATGGTACTGGACACTAATATTTTAGCTTATGAAAAATTGAAAATAATTGGTACCATTATGTGAATTGAGTAGATATGCTACCTTAGAATCCGTGTTAATATGTTTGATATAAATTGTAGACAATTGACTTTGCAGTTGTGTTCTGATATATGTTCTTACTTTATGTGTCCTTGTATGCTTGGATATGTAACTTATTAACATATGAACTTTAAGGATTTGGGTTGCATACTGACTGTCTTTTCTGCATAAAACCAGTTCATCTTTGTCTAAATCTAAATGCTTAAAGGTCTTGGAATTAGTTTTCATTTATTTTACCATTTGCTTATGCTATTTGTTGAATCAAATAGCAGTCTCCTCAGGGCTTATATTTCTTATAAATGTACAGGTCATTAACAAATTCTTTGAGATGAAGCAACATTCTCCGAAGGAATTTGAGGATACAAGTTTGGATGACAAATGTGCATGTCTCTTGAGTGAACCAGATCAAGTGTGGAGTTATAATGATCCTTCTACCTCTAAATACATTGTAAGATTTTTACATTTTTTGAAAACAGAGAGGTCTGAAATAATTTTCACTCTGTATTATTTCTATTCCATTGTACAAGGATTTATACACAGTGAAATAAATTCTATCCTGGTCAAATCCCTAAATTTTAGGGATAGCCAAAACTATAGGAATCAGAAACAAAACAAGAAAGAAATTATTTACACTTACTGCTCTAATTTGATCCTAATAAAAACAAAGATAAAACCTATTAAACACAGAAGTCAACCCCAATCAATCCCATAAATTATGGGATCAGTCCCATAAATTATGGAATTAATTCCACCTTCAATACTCCCCCTCAAGCTGGAGAATAAATATTCAGCATGCCCAGCTTGTCCACAAAGGTTTCAAATATTGGTTTTAGCAATCCCTTTGTTAGAATATCTGCCACTTGTTGAGTAGTTGGGATATAACTCATGCAAATATCTCCAGACTCAATTTTTTCTTTAATAAAGTGTTTACCTACTTCAACATGTTTGGTTCTATCGTGATGAACAGGGTTATGAGCAATATTGATTGCTGCCTTGTTATCACAGAAAAGTTTCATTGGAGTTGAACTTGGAGCTTTCAGTTCTTCCATCAAGCGTTTCAGCCATATTAATTCACATGTTCCTTGAGCTAAAGCTCTGAATTCAGCCTCTGCACTACTCCTGGAAACCACAGGTTGCTCCTTGCTTCTCCAAGTAACTAAATTTCCCGAAACTTTAGTACAATAGCCAGTGGTTGATCTTCTATCTTCAATTGAGCCTGCCCAATCTGATTTAGTGAATACCTCAATTCCTCTATTTTCACATTTTTTAAAGAAAAGACCTCTTCCAAGTGTAGCTTTCAAGTAACATAGGATACGGTTGACTGCCCTCGTGTTTTTCGGATGGTGAATGCATGTACCGGCTTACCAAACTTACAGCGAAAGCAATATCCGGTCTGGTGTGAGATAAGTAAATGAGCTTTCCCACTAGCCTTTGATACCTCCCTCTATCCACTAGAATGTCTCCACCTTGTTCTTGGAATTTCCAATTAGGTTCAATTGGAGTATCTACTGGTTTGTACCCAAGCATGCCGGTTTCCTTTAATAAATCTAGGTATACTTTCTTTGGGAGATGAGAATTCCCTGCTGGTTTCTAGCCACCTCCATCCCCAAGTATTTTAAGAGCTCCAAGATGTTTAACCTCAAATTTTGCTTTAAGGATTGTTTTCAATTTGTTTATTTCTTCAATATCTTCCCCTGTCAAGATGATGTCATGTCATCCACATAAACAATTAAGATTGTTCTCTTGTCATCTTTGTAGATTTTGACAAAGAGAGTGTGATTAGCCTGCCCTTGGTTATACCCATGCTTTTTTAGAATTTTCGTGAACCTGTCAAACCATGCCTTTGGTGATTTGTTTAGGCCATAAAGAGATTTCTTTAACTTGCACACCTTTCTCTTTAAGCCTTCATTCTCAAAACCTGGTGGTATGGTCATATATACTTCCTCATTTAACTCTCCATTGAGGAAGGCATTAATTCTTCACATCCAATTGATCCAATTGACGGTGTTTCATTTGGCAACTCGAGCAAACGTCTCCGTGTAGTCTATGCCAAATATTTGGGTGTATCCCTTGGATACTAAGCGAGCTTTGTACCCTTCTATGGTCCCATCAGAGTGGTACTTGACAGTGAATACACACTTACAATCTACTGCTTTCTTTCCCTTCGGTAAATCTGTGATTTCCCAAGTTTCATTCTGATAAACCCCAAAACCACAATTACTGTAAGGAAAAGGGCAGGCATGGGAAACAGGAAACTAAACCTACTCTGAGGGTTTATTCTAGAAGAGGTAAAGGCAATGATGTGGCAGAGGGAGAGCCAATCTGTAACGAACTCCCTAACTATTTATGCTGAAGTGTGTGGGGTGGGGCCCATAACCGTCGAACGCAAGGGTTATTAGTGGCAGATGGAGAGTAGGGTGGAAGGGATCTTTGAAAGGAAGGAATTTGGGAGAGAGCTAGGCTCTCGAAAGCTAGCAACCATTTCTGTTTTTTTTTTTTTTTTTCTGCTTGTTTCTGTTTTCTCTGTTATCTATCTGCTTCTGTCTCCGTTAATTTCTCTGCTGTTTTGCTGTACTGAGTGGAGTGTTGCTGTTTGAGTGTATTTGTTTATGCTATATCCTACTCTTAAGGTGTTAGTGCCTCTAAGGGAAGAGAATTTCTATCAATAATACTAGTACAATATTCAGTGAAAGGTGTCTTGTTCCTGGGTTCTATCACATTCCTCTTTAGAGCTCCCATTTCTTCCATCACAGCATTTCTCCACTTGGGCTGCTTTGTTGCT
Organism: Senna siamea; assembly: GCA_031216115.1. Taxonomy (NCBI): domain Eukaryota; kingdom Viridiplantae; phylum Streptophyta; class Magnoliopsida; order Fabales; family Fabaceae; genus Senna; species Senna siamea. Next base: position 2,987,062 of record CM062355.1, on the reverse strand, counting down.
TCTTGTATATCTTTGGGAATTTCAGTATTGTCTATCTTCTCAGTAAAACTTCTGAAGGCAGTAGATAAGTGTGAATAAGATAGATAATTAGAGATGGGATATTGAGTGCAAGTTCTTACTCCTTTTCTCAATGCAATTGGGAGATCAAAATTCTGATCGGTAATCTGAATTTTCTCTTCCTCAAGTTGAACAGATGGATTTTCCTTCAGTTTAGAGGATTGGGTTGATGGAATTGTGACAGCTTGTTTCTTGTTACTTCTCTTGTAAACCTGCCAGGTTTTTTCCTTTGGTTGTTCATGTGATTCTCCCCCTGACTCACTATCTTTTGGTGGGTCTTCAGAGGGAGGAAAAGTGGCTGTTTCAGAAGGAATAGGTGTCTCAGGTATAGATTACAACATAGGCAGGGCTGGTCGATCCCAGGATTCTTTCTCTTCATCTTTACACTCCCCCTGAAGAGAAGTTTGGGGCAAAAAAGGGCTGGTTTTCAAGGAAGAACACATCCAAAGAGACAAAGAGTTTTTTTACGGAGGGACAATAGCATTTGTACCCTTTTTGATTTGGGGAGTAACCCACAAATATGCATTTAATAGCTCTAGGGTCAAGTTTTCCACGGGTTGGGCTATGATTGTGAACAAAAACAGTGCATCCAAATATTCTAGGAATTAGTGATGTAAAGATGGGGACATGAGGAAAGGCTTGGGTAAGTTTATTCAAAGGAGTGCGAAAATCAAGAACACAGGTTGGGAGACGATTTATTAAATAAGAGACTGTCAAAATTGCTTCCCCCCTAAAAACGGTTGGAACATGACTAGTAAACATAAGTGCATAGGCAACTTCAAGAAGGTGCCTAGTCTTTCGTTTAGCTATTCCATTTTGTTGGGGAGTTTTGACACATGAACTTTGGCGGAAAATTCCATGTTCTTTTAAGTACTCTCCAAGGAAGGAGTTGTAGTATTCCTTCCCATTGTCAGTTCGAAGAATCTGAATGCTAGAATGAAATAAGTTTTGGATCAATTTGTGAAATTGTATGAATATAGGGCCAGCATCAGATTTGTCTTTTAGGAGATATACCCAACATACACAAGTATGATCATCTATGAAGGTGATAAACCACTTTGTCCCAGTGAGATTAGGAATGTTAGATGGTCCCTAAATGTCACTATATATTATTGAAAAAGGTTTAGATTCTATATAGGAAACACTTGGACATGGGGTACGAGTTTGTTTAGCAAGAACACATTCCTCACAATGAAATGAGCTGGGATCTTTATTGATAAATAGATTAGGGAACAAAGTTTTTAAATAGACAAAGCTAGGATGACCCAACCGTTTGTGCCAAAGCATTACACTTTTAGAATCATGAATAGATGAGTAAAGGGCAGAATCACATTGAACAGTAGTTGGATTGTCCAAATAATACAAGCCATCATGCATTTCAGCACTGCCAATCCTCTTCCCCGAAGACAAATCCTGAATAACACAATGAGAAGGGAAAAATTTAGCCACACAATTCATGTCAGATGTTAACTTGCTAATTGAAATTAGATTACAAGCAAATTGGGTATCTTCATATTGGGAAGACATATTGTTCCCCTTCCAGCAACCGTGCAAAGGTTTCCATCAGCAACTCAAATTTTTTCAGCAACAGGACATGGACTATATGATGAGAACCATGATGATGAACTAATCATAAGGCCAGAAGCTCTAGTGTCTATGATCCTGGAACTATTTGAGTCAAATATAGTGTGAAAAGCTGAATAGAACTTACCTTTTTGGGCAACTGAGCAACTCAGGTTTGTAGTCTTAGGTTGTGCTGTGGCTCTAGGTTGGTTGAGTAAATTCTGCAGTTGTTCATATTGTTCAATTGTTAGCATGATTCCATTAGCCTTTCCATCCTCAGGTGTAGCAGCAAAGGCTTTGTTAGAATCCCTTTGACCTCTAGGTTTCCAATCTTTTGGCTTCCCATGAAGTTTCCAGCAAGTATCCTTAGTATGATAAGGTTTCTTGCAATTGTGACACCATTGTTTATCCTTCTGTTTTGATCCTTTAGGATCAAAATTACTGGTTTCAGCCTGTGAAACAGCAAGAGCAGAGTTTTGAGATGGTGAATTTGGATTGGAGTCAATAGAGTCTCCAATCATTACCTGTTTACAGCTCTCCTCTCTTCGAACCATAGCAAATGTTTCACATATAACTGGACATGGTTTACTGCCCAGTATGCGGCCTCTAACTTCATCAAGATCCTTGTTGAGGCCATAAAGAAAGTCAAAAACTCCCTTTTTCCATTCATTTTTTCTACATCAAGTCATCCTCTGGATCAGCCCACTTTATCTCATAAAATTGATCCATCTCCTGCCAAAGTTCAGTGAGTTTGTTTAAGTAGTCGGTGACTGACAAAGTTCCTTGCTTAGTGTTTTTTATGGCTGAATGGATCTCAAAGCACTGAGCAGTATTCTCCAAATCAGAATACAACTCTTTCACAGTATCCCAAATTTCCTTGGCACTCTTGTAGAAAAGATAGGTACGAGAGAGACGAGGTTCCATGGAATTTATTAACCATGCCATAGCCATAGCATTTTCAGACATCCATGTAGGAAATGCTGCATCTGTCTCAGCAGGTTTCTTCTTGGCCCCTGTGAGATACCCAATCTTGCCTTTTCCTTCAAAGACAAGTAGGACAGATTGATACCATTCTCTGAAGTTGTTGCCGTTTAATTTGTGTTGGGTGACTTTAAGAGAATTATGATCCCCAACTGACAGCATGAAATGGTTAACAGAGGAGGTATTGGTTTTAGATTTATTCTCTGACACTAGATATGCCATGGCTGTGATACCATGAAAACAGAGAGGTTTGAAATAATTTTCACTCTGTATGATTTCCATTCCATTGTATAGGTGAAATAAATTCTATCCTGGTCAAATCCTTAAATTTTAGGGATAGCCAAAACTATAGGAATCAGAAACAAAACAGGAAAGAAATTATTTACACTTACTGCTATGATTTGATCCTAATAAAAACAAAGATAAAACCTATTAAATACAGAAGTCAACTCCAATCAATCCCATAAATCATGGGATCAGTCCCATAAATTATGGAATTAATTCCACCTTCAATATTTTATTCCCACATCATAAGACTATAGGCTACAAAGATAGAACACATTGATATAGCCAACCCCACTTAGTGGGAAAAGGCTTTGTTTGTTTGTTGTTGTTATATCATAAGACTATAGGCTCTTTATGCTGGTGATTTAGTATAAAGTCTGTCCCTACTTTAAGTTTTCAAGCCTTTAATACTCAAAGCATAGAAATAATGTTCACCCGAAGGAGAGCCAATAGAGCATCCAACATGAAGATTGAGATGGCACTCACCACAAAAGAGACTAATAGAGCATCTGCCCACGAGTCTTTTAGCGTAACCAAGAAGGAAGTGGAGGAGTACTCTTGGTGAGCCTGGTTCTCCAGAGCTCCCAGTGGGTTCCTTTGGTGAGCAACTTCTGAGAGCACCCTGTAAACCTGTGGAAAATATGTACATTATTAGGAGTTACTAGAATTAATTAGGAGTTATTAGAATTAATTATTAAGAATTATTTCTGTCAGAATTAATTCTCTCCATTAATTAGAGATGTTATTAGATATTATTTCTTTTCTTAGAATATAGCTAGAATGCCTAAGTTTCCTATTTGAATAGGACATCTCACAAATCGTGGGATTAGAATCAACAATTTATGACTTTTGATTCCTAGGGCTACTGTATATATTTCCCTACTGTTGTAATCTGAAAATACATCAGAACTCCAATTCTAGTTTATTCTCCACAAAACCTTTGGTGAGCTAGCCTCCCAAAGCAAATTTCTAAGAGTGCCCAATGAATCTTTTTACTTGGCAAAGGCTCCATATATCACTGGTACAATACCTTAGCTCAATCAAGGTTGTGAGTGCTATGTGGGAGTTTAGGCTTCCCACCTATTATGTACGTGCTTGAGATGTCAAATTTGTCAGAAAGCTCAGAATAAAGTTTAAAATTAATAGTGATTATCTCTCTCTCTTCTGTACACATTGTGAATAACCTTTTCTCAGACAGAGTGCATTAGAAGAAGAGCTAGAAAGAGTGAGGAACTCTGTGGATTGTCTTCAAAATAAACTAAGGGTGGTAAGGATCTATACTATTATGTCATATTTTCCTCTTTAGACTTACTTTTTAGTACCTTTACTTATTTATTTATTATGATATTTTCTCCTTTTCGGGTGTTTTAGGGCTTGGAAATTGAAAATCATTTGAAGAAGAGAATCAATGTACTGGAAAAGAAACAAGTGAGTACTTATAAAATTTAAAAATTAGTTCCATTCTAATCTATTTGCCTATTCTAAATCCTGGTTATTCATTTGCAGATCTCTATTGACAAAATGATACGTAATAGCATAGCGGACTTAAAATGTTATCATTCTGAGTATAGGGATCACATAATATGTTTACTTAATGATGGAGAGTCCAGCATCAAATCAATAATCAATATGATTGATGAAAGAGTCAGGAGGTTTGATCAGAGTGGTAAACCAAATTTGACCTCTCAAAGAAAGGCAGAACTAGAAGATCATGAATGTCGCGATGTGCATATCAGTCCTCAAGCTATACCTGTCTTGGAATCTAAGGTTTGAAACTGCATGCCAATTCTGATCCCCTTTATCAATTACTGTTGAAATAATTTTTGTAGCATGTTTATTGCATGAGGATGCTGAATGCGGATGTGGCACTTCATTTATGTTTTACCAAGAAGTCTTAGTTTTCATTCAATGAAGAATGCAATGGGTATCCCTAAAGAAGTTATAAATTACAATGTTTTAACAATTACTTGCTGAAAGTATAATTTAATTATGGAGATGTTTACATGAAGGACTAAATCTTCCAGAATTTTAAAGAGTTAATGCAGATGATATAGCAATAGCAATGCTCTCCGTTATAAGTATTGTTCTCGTATCTTTCATCTGTGATCTTATATGTCTAAAGTTGGTTTACATTTGAATCTGACTTAATTTACTGCATTGTTGGCCCTTATAAAGTGCAATCCTTAGAATTCATATAATTATTTCATCGTCTTTTACAGAGGAATGACCCTAGCATGCCGCATGTAGAAGATGGTGGAAAGGGTGATGCCTCTGAAGCTCTAGCACAGGCAATGCAAGAGAAGGTCTTCAGACCATCTACATAACTTCTTTACTAATTGTAGTATTTTTGCTTTGGATTTTTGATAATTTTGCATTTTATATATAAACATGCTATATTTTTCAGGTTGCTGCATTATTGCTTTTATCACAGCAGGAGGAAAGACATTTACTAGAGAGAAATGTGCATTCAGCTCTTCAAAAGAAAGTAGAAGAACTTCAGAGGAACTTGCTGCAGGTAAATTTCTATGGCATCCTTGCTTCAGACACTTTAGCATTGAGATGCCCACAGCAGGGTGCTGGTTGAATTTAGAAATTAAGTTATGGTGCTGTTGGGTGAATTTTTTTGCAGTAAGTAGCATTGCTGTTTCTTCAAGAATGTAAATAGCATTGCTGTCTCTAAATTGTGGTTTAGTGCAATCATGTTTTAAAAGCATCACCTACAGGGATCCTTAGAGCTATCCATTGACTGCAAATACATGTGTTCATTACTTGAGTTGCTATTGTTTTTTTCTTTTTCTTTTTTTGCTTCAGGTTACTAATGAAAAGGTGAAAGCTCTCGTAGAGTTGGCACAATTAAAGCAGGAGAATCAGTCACTTCTGGAGTATGAATACTTTTCCAATGCAGATTATTTTCTGATGGTTTTTACTTTTTTCTTTCCATGTATGCATCATTGTATTACATTTGTTATTTTGTTTTCAATTTTTTAGTATCTATATCCTTTTTTCACCAATAGAGAAACATGATCTGGAGACTTGAACCATACACCAAACGTCATATGAAAAATTTAACCATACTTAATTAAAATTACTATGCTCAATTTTTTGGACTTAATAGCCTGGCATCTGTAGTAGACACGCACATGCATATAAAAAATGTTTCTATGTTTAATGGGTATTGATTTTCTTAACAAGATCTCCAAACATCCCTCAGAGTACTCTACTGGTATTTCTTTCATACTCTTAGGTTGATCGAATCCCATTTGGAGGTCTGTTTTATTGCATTGAAATTAGACAAAAGTTACCTTGACACCCCAATTTTTTGTGTATGCCTCAAAGGAGGCAATATTAAAGGCATGCAATATGTAAGAGCGAACTAATGTCTCTTCCTGTAAAAGTTCCTGATGATTCATTTGTTTCCAGTAATTAGATTCTCAGTCATTTATGAGCAGCAGAAATATTTTTAAATTAACCCTTGTTATTTGTCTCCTGCTAGATTAAATGTTTCTTGTCCTTAGTGACACATTGCTTTAACTACTTAAAGTTACAATATGTGCAGAAAACTTGGTAATGAGTCTAAACAAGGAAAAGCTGTGGTTGATAGCCGAGAGAGTAAGTTAGTTATCAATGAACGAGATGGAAGATTAAGAAACTTACTGAAGAAAACATACTTGAAACGGTGGATTCCACTAGATGTCGGTGGAAATGAAGTTGACAGTGGTCCAAATAACGAAGGGAAATATTTCCATCGGAGATCCAACAGTATGGACGTTGCAAGGCATGTGTTAATTTATAGTCTCTGGTGCTTTCCCTTTATTGCATCAATAGTGGATTATGGATGGGCAGTTTACAGTTTATACATATATCAAATTAATTTGACCTCTTTGAAGAACCCACTTTGGCAAGTAATACTTCTTCTCATCTTTTTATTACATAGATTGCTTATTTTTATTGTATTTTGTATATTTTTCTTAGAATGAAGATCGAAGTTGCTACTCTTAGGGAAGGCCTGGAAAGCATGGAGCATCTTACTTCTTCGTTTCATAGGCTTCGTCTCTCTCTATTAAAGGTATCACATCATACCATTCAGTTCATCTGTTGAACCCTGAAGCCTGATACCTTGCTAATATCAGTTGCTACGATGTGCTTTATAGGCCAAAGAGTTACTGACTTCAGAAGGTAAAGATTCTGGCGTTTCAGAAGTCCTTGAAAACGTTATCAATGAGGCAAAACTTGTAAAGACTGCTCTTGGATGCTCCCTACCCGTCAGTTGGTCTGCTGAGGTGGATACTAGTATCGTTGGAGATAGTGTGGGCAGTGATGCAGGGGATGTAAGCCAGGAGCAGAGTGATGTGAAAGCGGATACTGTTTCTGCTGCCGGGTTTGAGATGATGGAGCTTTTGATATTTGCAGCTCAGATGTTGAAAGAGATGCATATGAAGATGGTTCTTGATGTAGAAGCTCTATGAACCCTACTTTGTGTGATCGTTGTTTCCAGTGTTCCTTTTCAAATGTATAGATCGATGCCCTGTAAGGCACCCCCCCGATGAGGGCTGGGTGGATGATGTAGAATTTGAAGGTAGGAGAGTGGGAGAGCTTTGTAGAAATTGTTTTGTGAGCGAGTAAATGAATTATTGCCTGCTTGGAAGTCTGTAATCCTTACATTTGTTAATTCCTGTTCGAGAAGTTGAGAGAGCACAATTATATTTAGTATTCATTGTACATTTAATGTACAGATTGGCTGAATTTACTTGAATGTGTCAATTATCATTTAAATTACACTCCCCTCTTCTATTAAGATATGTCAACATTACACTCTTATCTTTTTTACTTTTAAAACTTACATTTTTTTTTTAAATTTAAAAAATTTATAATTTTATTTATTTTGATTAAAATATTTTACATTAATATTCTAAAAATATTATAATTTATTATAAAATATATTTTAAAAATTATAATATTTTATTATTATTTATTTTAAGTTAAAAATAGTATATTTATTTTATTTGAAGTTAAATTTTTTTATATATTAATTAAATACATATTTAATTATATAAGTAATAAAAATAATAGTAATTTAACTAAAATGAGTAAAATTAAAAGTTTTTTTTTATCTCTATCAAAAAGAAAGAATAATTTTAAGATTTTAAAGTCTAACTTATTCTTTTAGTTTAGAAGTAATTAAGGAAGGCCAGTGTCTTATAGTTCATGTTAGAACCTGTGGTTCTAAAGGAAGTTAATCTCAAACTAGTTTACTTCTGAGTCAATTTCTAAGTTTGTCCTTGTGTTTTAATTTCTGTTTGTATTCTTCGTTTATGTACATTTGTGTTTCATGAATGGAAGAAATTTTATTTTTTTCGTAAGTCAACTTCCCGGATATGAAATATTATGAACTAATTCAATTATGAGAAATTGATAAACATTTCCTCTGCAATTTGACGTGCAGCTTCCATCCACATTTCCTAGTTCAAGTTTAGATTATTATGTACATAAATGTAGTGTAAACAATAGTTTTTTTTTGGTTGGTGGAATTTTCCTTCTTTTATGTTGGGGGTGATGATAATTTGTCTAATTGTGAAGTTTTTTTTAATAGAAGAAAATTTAAAATTGATGAGAAGAGAATATTACAAAAATGGAAGGCAGTCCTCCCAAAATTAAGAAAAAACTATACAATCTTAAGCTTAGAAAAGTTTTCCAATCCTTCTGTAAATCCACAAGGTACACCGTAAAGCATATGTGTATATATATTAATATATATATCATTAGCTGAAACCCATCTGCACTTACCCAACTCATTAAAAATGCCAACAAGCCTTTTCCAGATGTTCCAAGCCAACTAAAAATGCAAAAACATATTATATGTTTTTGAGCTTCTAAAACAAACCACACAAATAGATGTACTCAGTCTTCGAGTATGAAGCATATTATTTATGTTAATTTTTTAAAGTATCACACTCCAAACAAAAGCTTCAACCTTAGAAGGAGCCTTGATCATCTAAAAAGATTTTGTAAGAAAAAACAAAAAAAGACATTTTGCAAATTGAGTTTGAACAAAAATTTTGAAGAATGAAGGGGAAAAAAAATATAGAAACTCCAAGGACCTAAACTCCCATGTTCTTCTGTATGGTAAGGAAGAACACAAAACGAACCAAGGATTTCCATCAATGGTATCATCAACAATCTCTCATTAAGATTTATAGAGAAATAAAACTTTGAAGAAGATGGCTTGCATAAGTAGTAGCAATCTCAGACTTAGCATTCCAACCATTTTATTAAACACCAAACTTGCTCTTAAGTCTTAATCACCATTTTCCATAAAGAGTTAGTCTCTACAAACCCACTTGGCCACAAGAGAAATGCTTTTCAGATGCATCTCTCAAATCAATCTTTATAGTTTTTCAGCTGGAAATCACACAATATTAAAACCCCTATATATATATATATATGCACCAATGTGGACTACATAACCCATGAATAAAGGATAACTGCCCCCAAAACAAGGTCATATATATAGATATATCTATGTTGTGTAGGACCATAGAAATAAGTCACCCCTTGATGATATCCCGCAAAACTAAAAGAGAAAAGTAACCCTTCAAAACATCAATTTTGGAGGCTACCCTTCTATCCCAAACACTTTTCATGAAAGAACCTATCTATCTTCTCAATACCAGGAGCCACCCTATAAATAACCTCCTTAAGCTTCCTACATTTTAAGGATCTCCAAACCCATTAAGGTTCCGGCTAATGATTCTCATAATGACTTGACAGACTTGCCATTTCCTCCTTTGCCACCACCACAGTTCACTGAGGTAGCCAACTTCTGCCACTCCTTTTGAGCTTTCTTCTTCTTCCTCTTCTCATAGGTCCTATATGACACCTGTATTTTCATTTCTCTACCTGATTTATCTACTAATTGGAAATTCAGCTTATCAAGTAAATTTGGTGGATCTTTTTTGTTCTTCTCACTCCCTACTTGGCTCACACTTTCCCTTGGAACTTCACACTCCTTCTTACTAGATGATGATGGAGACACAGGCAAAGGAAGATCATTGCCATCACTGAGATCACCACTAAGCTGTTCACTAAGCGTATTAGATGACACAACATTGTTAGTTTTAGAAACACAACCATCAGAAGAAGATGAAGTATTTTGTTGACGTGTTAAAGAAGCCTCCAAAACCATCAAAGGTTCTGTTTCACATAATGCATTGCTCAACACATTGTCACCATTTTGCTTCTCATCCTTGTCCTCACAACGTTGTTGTGTCACTTCTTTCACAGCACTTCCACTATCACCATCGCCATCGCCATCGCCATTGCTGTCACTGTTGCCTTCGCCATAATCATAACCATCACCATCAGCATTGCTTTCCTTTGTACTTTCGACCTCTTCATTCTCTGAAGCCTCGTCTGCAATCTGCGTTCAATGAGGAAACCTTCTCAGAATAAAAGAAATCATTATCAAATAACATCATCTTTTAGTTGTAAAAAAAGTTAGACATCTGTTTTCTATGGCTGGTGAAGCCTTGTAGCTTCACTTACAATTCCATTAATGTTAGTGCCACGTTTTGGTACATAGAAGAGGAAAGCAAAACTAGTAAATAATTATTAGGAGAAAAAAAAAAAAGATTGACTCAAAACAAGCACGAAATCATTTATACATAGAGAAAGGAACATTGTTGGTAGAACACAACTAGCATAATTATGTAAGTTAGACATTATTATCATAAAGGTTTTAAGCACCAACTTTCAAAGCAGAGACTTCATCAGTGATACTAGACGTCTTGTCTCTGTCACCATCAAGCTGGCTGTAGTTTCCTTTCTCTTTGAAAAGCTGAATGTGATGGTGCTTGCAATACAGCTTTCCCTCATGTGTAATGAAGGTTGCTGAGCTTATGGTACAACCTCCATGGGTACACTTGAAGCATCCTTTGTGGTAGGGAGTCCCATTAACTGTAACCTGAAATCAAATTGTGAGGATAATATGATACTGTGACGTGAAGAGAGAGATGAATATAAAGTTAATGGAATTCACTGGAGTGGTGAGTCTCATAGAATGTATGAGTTTGTGTCTATTTCTTTCGTTATTTGATACTGTTATTTTTTTTCATATAAAAAGGATGCAGATCCAATAGAAGAAGAAAGTTGAGCTCCAAAGTATGGGCACCATTATTTTTTTTTTTGTTTCACTTTCACATATATATATATGTGTGTGTGTGGGGGGGGGTGTTTGAAAATTTAGGGTATCTCTAAGTTACATTTCTAATTCATGTCGAGTTGAAAGCATTAAGATAAAATTCTTTCAACAAATGCGCTTCTCAATATTCAAAATCATGTCTTTTTTCTTATAAAAATAAGACTGCTATCATTTTAATCAACAACTTGTTGGTCTTTTTCTCTCTTATATTAATAATTTAATTATGATGTTTATCTCCTTCACATGAAAATTTATTAGCCTTAAAAGTGTTGACAAAGTTAAAATCTTTGGTCCTTCAATTGTTAGAAAAAATTAGTAATCATATGAGTTCATACCTAAAATAACAACCCAATTACACATTGGTCCTTTTGTCAAGCAATTCAGTGACGTCAAAAGAACTAACATGCAGTAAATTTGCTATTTCTAACACTTAAGTTGTATACTAACTATTGAAGAATTTTTATGTGAGATTAAAAATTTGATCAAATTGTTGTTCTACTCATAATCTTATCGTAAGTTTGAAAACCTATGGCTGTTTGAAACTGAAAATGCACAGAATTAATGAATCAATCAAACTTAGAATAAAAGAGTTTGAAGGAAGAAGGTGTTTACCCTTTCAAGAGGATAAACTGTCTTTTTGCAACCAGCACATTTGTCTTTGGTGCCCAAGAACACATTTGAGAGAACCTTAGCATTCTGTTAAAATAATCCATTGCACAGAAAATTAATTCTCCATTTTTAAAAAAATATTGATAATAATTTGAAAAAAGTGATCTGGAAGAATTGTTAACTAAATATGTTATGTAAAGAAAAGTTTCCAAAAATTAACCTCATTCTCAGTTTGTCTTTCTGGTTTCTGAATCTTCGGTGTTCCTGCAAGAATGCAAATTAATATTTTCAGTCGGACTCAAATTTTCAAGATATTTTTTTTTCTTTTTCTTTTTAAATTCAAAAGTAATTAATTTATTTTTACCTTCAAAGCTCTTTTCCAGGCTACCAGTTCTCTTGTAGAGTTGATCATAGTGGGGTCTGCAGTAGAGCACCCCCTCAAAAGAACAGTAGTTGCTTAGCTGCAAACAAAAACACAATCAAATTTAATACTTCTGTCAAATCCAAAAATAATTGCTAGGCCATAATTGTAAACTAAACTATACATTTAATTTGATGGCTCTTTAATTAATGCATAAAAAAAGTCACTCAAATAATCCTATGAAAAGAATTAACTACATAACAATATTATTAATTAAAAAATAGATTTGACATAATCAACCTGTGGTGCTTGATCAATTAATAGTAATTAAATAAAAAAATTACATGTAACTTTTAATTATAACTTTTAATTTAATGATAAACACTCCGTCTCTATAAAAGAATATACTTTAAGGGTATTCCGGCAATGGTGGCATCGGAAGCAAGCCTTGTGGTAGACACGACCGTCAGCGGTTAGCTTATCGACGGGGTAGGCGGTTTTGTGGCAGATTGTGCACTTTTGTGTGGGTCCTGCAAAACTGGCCATGGCTTCTTGTCCAGACTCAAAATAATGAAGCCCTTGTTGAACAAGGATATATGACAAAATAATAAAAAGGAAAGGAGAAATAGAACAGAAAGAGAAAGAGAGATGGAAAAGCACTTAGTCTTTTGTCTTCCCTTTCTGTCAATGGTGTTAGGATGATGAGAGAAAGAGTTTATAGAAAAGAAAAATCAAAGGAGGAGAGGAAAAGCAGTGACAAACTATTGAATTAATGGTGGGTAGGCAGTGAATTGCGGATATATATAATATAGAAAATGATTATATATGTCTAATTTAAAGCAATTCCAACTTGTATAGACATTTTTAATTAGTAACTTGTTATCTTTATCCCATTATCCTGCAATGAATTTGCATGTATCCCAAACAAGAAAATATTTTCTTTTTGAAGAAAAACTAATCAAAGTCTGCCTATAAAAGGGTTTTGAAGAGTCCTATTCTAAAGAAACATGTTGTAAAAATAACTAAGTAAACTTCTGAGAACTCAATCTTATATCTTTCAGATCAACAATTTTATGTCATAATGTTGAGAAAAATTTATTAAATATAATTAACAAACAACATGCCCCCATGCAGGGATCCAACCTTCAGCTTACAAGACTGACGCTCTACCACTCATTTCAACATAATTTTGATTTCTTTTAGTTAAAAAAAATGTTGCTCTCTAGTGACACCATTCAATTTTGTTCTCTCTATTATATATACGCTTAAGAACGGGCATAATTTAATTATTTTTTTAAATGATATTTATTTTACTTTTAATAATTTAATAATTTTCTATCATTTAAATTTAACATTAACTTTAAATTTCAAGTAGCATTTTTATTATTTAATTAACATTATTTAATTGTTACCAATATTATATGCTTTTTTGTTAATTAGAACAACTATAGATTAAAAATTTTACGTATAACATAAATAATATCACAATTGCAATTGAACAATAATTTCGTTAAATACTACAATTTTAAAATAATAAAATTATTTTTATGTTTAATTTAACGTTAAAAATTTTATTATTCATTTTTTCACACAAAAAAAGAAATTATATAATGAATACAGTTCAATATATAGCGAAGCCATTGAACAACGTTCGAATCATAGCAAAATCGCAAGTCTTATTTTTTATCAAAGTGACGTGTATACACAAGTACGCAACGTGTCAACCATCTAAACATATTAAAATAGTCATGTCATCGATCAAAGTATAGGTCTTGTAGCCATGTAAGCAGTCAAAGAATACATGAAAATATATGTCATCAGTCAAAGTAAATGTGGTTCTATCATGTCATTGGTCAAAGTCCACATGACTTTACCATGTCATTGATCAAACCAAACATGGCTCTGTCATGTCATTGGCCAATCACACGTAGTGTTGCCATGTCATCGCCATCACACACTTAGTTAAGCCTTGTCATGGGTTAAATATTATGTGTCATATGCTATGTTATCGATCAAAGCACACGTGTTTATGCCATGTCATTGGTCAAAGAACAGATGGAACTGCCATGTCACCGTCATCGCACACATGGTTGTGCCTTGTCGTCAATCAAAGACTATGTGTCTCTACCATGTCATCGATCAAAGCAGTCGTGGCTCTACTATGTCGTCGATCAAAGCACATGTGGCTATCTCTTGTCATCAGTCAAAGCATACGTATCTCTGCCATGTAAATGGCAATGCACACATGGTGCTACCATTTCATTAATCAAAGAACACGTGGTGCTGCCAAGTCATGATCAAAGCATACATATCTTTGCCATGTCATCGGTCAAAGCACATGTGGCTCTGCTATGTCATCGATCAAAGCAAACGTGTCTCCACCATGTCTTAGGACACAGATCACATGGCCATGCCATGTCATTGGTCAAAGCAAAGGTGTCTCTGCCATATCATCGATTAAAGTACACGTGTCTCTGCTATATCATCAATCAAACCAAACATGGTGTTGCCATGTCATCAGTCAAAGCATTCGTAGTTATGCCATGTCATCAATGAAAGATTACATGTCTATGCCATGTCATCGATTGAATCACATGTGGTTGTGCCATATCATTAGTCAAAACACGTGTGGCGCCACCAAGCTTCGATACTTCCACGATGGATCTCCTCTTCTACCGGTAAGTGTCCTGCCTGCTCACTGTTGCTTTCTCTGAATTTCTAACATCCTTCGATTTATTCCTTGCCTATTGTTATTAGCAATTTGCTATAATTCTATATGGGTATCAAAACAAAATCCAGCTCAAATCTTTGTTTTGAAACTCAACATTGCAAATGTTGAAACTCAACATTGTAAATGAGTAAAATGAGATGATACACTTGAAAATGGATCAGCTGTTGGAGTAGGTCCTGACTGACACATTTTTTATATGAGATTTGAATCTTAACTCTTAAAACAAGTTCTCTCAAAATGCGAGTCACGTAAGTAATAGTGATTACAAAATGTTTCATCAAAATTTATTATTTAAATAGAATGGATATCATTTTGGATTTTACACTAGTATAGCTATAAAATTATGCATGTTACAATAACACAAATACTGTGATAGTATTGCCTTTAAATTTTAGACCTATTTCAGGCGTTGGGGTTTAATATCCCATATGAAAGGGTTTGTGAATGTAATGAGAGGTCTAGATTTATTTTCTAAAAGTAATATTGTATCTTAACTTTCAATTTTGGACGACCTTTATTAAAAAATATTATAGCTATTACTAAATAGCCATTTGACATGCTGAGAGATTCTGATATATGAATTTTTTTTCAATACCTCAGATCAATAACACATTTCAACCTCATGCAATTGATCATAATCTAGTGTAAGGGAAAGTTCAAAACTTATAGTAATTTTGTAAACCGCATATCTATACCTTAAATAGAGTGCCATGTAAGGGTTGTTGTTATTTTTAAGTCTCTTTGCTAACTTCCTACCAAGCTCTGCAATTGATTGCAACTTGCAAGAAGGAGGGCTAACCTATAAGATTCAAAGTAATTTCTAATTTTCTTTTCAAAAGTAAACTAGTTCACTTTTATATATGTAATGTGTAAATTACCTTGAAAATTTTTGTTGATTCAAGCATTTTCAAGTAAAAATTTTATTAATTTAAAAACAATGATCAATAGAAAATGATTGTTTTGCAAAGCCTTGAAGTCTAGAAACTGAGAATTGTCAACTATTTCGATGCATTAAAGGTACAGGAAAAGCTAGTCCTGCATAAAAAATCTCATAAGATAAGTGATACTTTGTTATCCCTGCAACACCTACCGACATATACCGTTAAAAAATGACATAACGATCACAATTTATTAATTTCACATTCTAACCTATAACAAATAGAGGCTCAACTTTATTACACACACAATGGAGAGACATTAAATTTCATGATACACACCAAATTATTTTATATTTTATTATATCACAGACTTGATTCTCAAAATTATGTTGAGAAACTTAAGTTAACTATTCACCAGCAGGGAATTTGGTCTAATGGTATAATTCTCGCTTTGGGTGCGAGAGGTCCCAAGTTCAATGCTTGAAATGTCCTTAATTTTCTCTGTTCTTTTTTATCTGACTGTTTTCAATCTTAACTTCACTTTTATCTAATTTTTCACATTCCTTCATCCTTCTCTTCTCAATTCTCCAACTCTCACCATCCGTACGTCTTGGTCTACAAAATTACGTTGACGCCTCCAATTGGGCATTTGGTCTAGTATAATTTTGTAGCTGTTCACCACAAACTAAACAAGTAAATCCTATAATCAAAATGATTATTAAATATCAAAAACATTCAGACAGAATTCCAACATGAATTAGATCCTTTTAATGTGCAATATAAATAATTGTAGAAGAGTGTATATGTATACGTGTAATAATCAATAACTTTTAATGGCTAGAGAATTTTTTTTTAAAGAATTCAATAAAAGACAAAAATAAAAGTTCTACAACTATTAATTTGCTAAATTAGCCACTTGTCACTTTGCTTCTTCTTTATCAGGAAATATTGAAGCACCCTCCTTCCAGATCAGACTGCTATAACTAAAATTCCTTGCAAAACTAGAAACTAATTGCTCCTGAATTATCTCTTCAGCAGGAAGGACAAAATCTGTCTCCCTTCTCAAAGATGTCACCTCTTTATCTGTAATTCCACAGGGAACTATGTGCCCAAAATAGGTTAGATCAGGATCAATGTTGAATGCCAAGCCATGGGAAGTGATTCCATTTGAAATTTGAACACCGATTGCACCTATCTTTCTTTCTTCAACCCATACCCCTGTCTCATTAGTTTGCCCAGGATAAGCTTTTACACCATATAGGGCTGCTAATTCAATCATAGTTAACTCAAGTTTCTCTACATAACTACGAGCACCAAGTCCAATATCACGTAATGATATGATGGGATATAAAATAGCTTGGTGTGGACCATGAAATGTAATATCTCCTCCTCTTTGTGTGTAATAAAGTTGCGCCCCTATTTGTTCTAGGTTATAATGTGGAATTAATAAATTGTGATCAGTACGCCGTTTGCCAACAGTATATGTAGGTGGATGTTGCAGGGATAGTAGAGTATCACTTATTTTATGAGATTTTCTATCAAAGACCAACTTTTCCTGTAGTTTTAATGCATCCAAATAGTTGACAATTCCCAGTTTCCAGACCTCAAGGCTTCGCAAAACTCTCATTCCCTGTTGATCATTGTTTTCAAATCAATAAAAATTTTACTTAAAAATGCTTGAATCAACAAAATTTTTTCAAAATAATCCACACATCACATATGTAAAAATAAACTAATTTTTTTAACTAGCATAAAAATAAATTACTTTACTTTTGAAAAGAAAATCATAAACTACTTTGAACCTTGTGAGTTAGTCCTTCTTCTTACAAGTTGCAATCAATTGCAGAGTTTGATAGGAAGTTAATAAAAAAAACTTAAAAACAACAACACCCCTTACATGATACTCTATTTAAGGTCAAAATATGCAGTTTACAAAATTTTTATAAGTTTTAAACTTTCTACTATACTAGATTATGATTAATTGCATAAGATTAAAATGTATTATTGATTTGAAGTATTACAAAAAATTTATATATCAGAATCTCTCAACATGTCAAATGGCCATTTAGTAACAATTACGATATTTTTTAATAAAGATCATCCAAAATTGAAAGCTGAAATACAATATCACTTTTAGAAAATAAATCTAAACCTCTCATTATATTCACAAGTTCTTTCATATGAGATATTGGACTTCAGTGCTTGAAATAAGTCCAAAATAATATTACAATATTTGTGATACACTATTTATGCTTAAAATAAATCCAAAATTTAAAGGTAATGCTATCATAATATTTGTGCTACTGTAACATGAATAATTTTATGATTATATTATTATAAAATTTAAAATGATATCTACTTTATTTAAATAATAAACTTTGATAAAATATTTTGTAACCATTATTACTTACATGACCTCGAAAACTTATTTTAAGAATTAAAATTTAAATCTCATATTAGACTTATTCTAATAATTAATCTATTTTCAAGTGTATCATTTTATTTTACTCATTTATAATGTTGAATTTCAAAATAAAAATTCAAGCTGAATTTTGTTTTAGTAATCATATAAAAGTGTAGCAAATCACTAATAGCAATAGGCACAGAATAAATCAAAATATGTCAAAAATTCATAGTACCAATAGTCAGTAAGCAGGACACTTACCAATAGACAAGATCCGTTGTGGAAGTGTCAAAATTTGGTAGCACTGACACAATTACGGTTGGTGAGAGTTGAAGAATTGAGAAGAGATGGGTGAAGGAATGTAAAAAATTAAATAAAAATAAAGTTAAGATCGGAAATAATCGGATAGAAAAGGAAAGGAAAAATTAGGAGCATTTTGAGAAAAAAATACTGTAACGGCGGCGGACGGCTGAGATTGGTCCAAAACGTAAATCGGAACACGAGGATGACGGATCTGAAGTCAGTACGGCGAACAACGGAGGTTTAACAGCGTTTTCCGGCGAAACGCGAAAGGATGCGGCGCAGACGTTTCGCTCCGACCTGGGCGCGTGGCGGCGGTTCTTCGACGGGTGGCGGCTGGTCGAGGATGAGGACGTCCTGGGCTAGCCTTTGGTGGAGGCGGTGCGCCGGAGGAGACGGTTTTCCGGCCGTTTTTGCTTTCGACGCCGCTCACCGAAAATGAGGAAAAAACGCCGGGTTTTGGACGCGGACGGCCGGAGAAGATCGCGGTTGAGCTGGCGGTGGAATGGCGGTCTAGCGCCGGTGGTTCTGGCTGCTTCAGACGGCGCCGGTGACGAGCCGCGGAGGTGCACCGAAATGAAGGAAATGAACGGGGAAAAAGAGAGAAAGACGCACTGCAAGGAGAGAAACACGGGGAGAGAGAGAGCTGAGCCAGGCGTTAGGGAAGAGAATTTGGGTTTTTAGGATATTCTTAGTGTAATTTTGTGGTGTTTAAGGGTAATTTTATAATTTTATTAACTTATTTAAGATAAATTTGAATGTATTTTTAATTCATTTTAAAATATAAGATTGCATAAAAAAGGTTTGGATATTTTAAAAATATCTTAAGTCTCTCAAAAATATTTATTAAGTTTTTAAAAATAAATAAAAATTTTTTTATCAAATGTAATTTTATTTTTAAAAATTTTTAAATTTGAGCCATAAATTTAAAATAATTTACTTGTTTCATATCCAACAAAATTTCTAAGTTTTCATCAAACTTTTTCAATTAGTTTAGCTATTAAAATATTTAAAATTTAAAATTTTAAGATATTACATTCTCTCCCTTTTAAGAAATTTAGTTATCGAATTTAAATTTTATTGACCTTGATTCTCAAATAAATGTGAGTATTTTGCAAGCATCTCCTTTTCGCCTCCCATGTGGTTTCCTCCTGAATATGATTTTGCTATAACACCTTCACCATTACAATTTCTTTAGATCGAAGTTTCTTTATTTTTTTGTCCAAGATCGTTATTGATTCTTCTTCATATGTTAATCCATTATCCAAGCAAACCTCTTGTGGCTTGATTACATGTGAAGGATTGAGCAAGTATTTTCTCAGCATGAATACATGAAAAATTAAATGAACTTTTGCTAAGTCTGATAGCAATGCTAATCGATATGTCATGGCACCAATTCTCTCTAAAACTTCAAAAGGTCCAATATATCGTAGATTTAGCTTCTCTTTCTTACAAAATCTCATTACACCTTTCATAGGAGATACTCGTAGGAATATATGGTCACTTACCATAAATTTCAATTCTCGTCTTCTGTGATTTGAGTAAGCTTTCTATCTACTTTGGCTGTAAGTAAACATTCTCTTATTAACTTGACCTTCTCAAGTACATTTTGCACCAAATTCGGTCCTAACAATTTCACGTCACCGGTTTCAAACCAGCCAATTAGGGATCTACACTGCCTGCCATATAAGGCTTCAAACGGGGCCATCTGAATACTGGTTTGATAGCTATTATTATAATCAAACTCTGCAAGAGGCAAGTATTTATCCCAACTTTTGCCATAATCTAACACAAAAATCCTTAACATATTCTCTTGAATTTGTATAGTTCTCTCTGACTGATTGTCTGTCTGAGGATGAAAGGCCATACTGAGATATAGGCATGTGCCTAAGACATCTTGAAAAACCTTCTAGAAGCATGAAGTAAATTGTGTACCTCTGTCAAAGATAATAAATAATGGTACCCCATGTAATCTTACAACTTCATCTAGATATAATTAAGCATATCTTGCCACTCCATATGTGGTCTTCATTGGAAGAAAATGAGCTGACTCAGTCAATCTGTCAACTATCACTCATGTAGAGTCATAACCTCGTAATATATGAGGTAGACCAACTACAAAATTCATTGCAATCCTCTCCCATTTCCATTTTGGAATTTCCATTCGTTGTAACAATCTAACTGGTTTTTGATGCTCAACTTTTACCTATTGACATGTTAAACAACAAGAAACGTAATCTGCCACATCTCTCTTCATGCCTTCCCACCAATAAGCTCTTTCCAATCATGATACATCTTTGCTATACTTGGATGGATAGTGTAGGTGGATTTGTGGGCTTAATCAAAAATTTACTCCTTTATCTCATTTATCATAGGAACACATAATCGATATTCATACTTTAACGCTCCATCCAATGATATGGAAAAATTATTGAGCTTTTCCCCTTTTACATCTTCTATTAGCTTGCATATATGAGAATCTTGCTTGTGTGCTTCCTTCACCTTTTCAATTAATGAAGAGCGAGCATGAATATGAGCTAAGAACATTATTCCTTCTTTAATTTCAAATTGTACACCATCCTCTTCTAGTTTATGCAAATCCCTGACTAGTGGCCTCTCATTGTTGAAATATGATTAAGACTTCCCATTGATTTTCTACTCAAAGCATCTGCTATAACGTTGGCCTTCCCAGGATGGTATAATATTATACAATCATAATCCTTCAGCAACTCCATCCACCTTCGCTGTCTCAAATTGAGGTCTTTTTGTTAAAAGATATACTTGAGACTTTTATTATCAGTATAGATCTCACAAGTATCTCTATACAAGTAATGCCTCTAAATCTTTAAAGTAAAGACTACAACTGTCATCTCCAAATCATGAGTAAGATAGTTTTGCTCATGTTTCTTTAATTACCTCAATATATAGGTTATTACCTTACCATGCTGCATCAGTACATAACTCAATATTACTCTTAATGCATCACAATAGATAGTATAACCACCGCTCTCAATAAGAAGAGTTAATACTGGAGTTAAAGTAAGGCAATCTTTTAATTTTTGAAAACTTTTTTCACACTTATCAGTCCACTAAAATTTTTTTCTTTTTCTGGTCAACCTAGTAAAGGGAGCAACAATCTTAGAAAAGTTTTTAACAAATCGTCGATAATATCCTGCAAATCCTAGGAAACTACGTATCTCAGTTATCGAAGTAGGTCTAGGCTAATCCCGAACTGCTTCTACATTTTTAAGATCTACACTTATTCTATCCTTGGACACCACGTGTCCTAAGAAAGCCACACTGTCAAGCCAAAACTCATACTTGGAAAACTTGGCATAAAGTTGATGCTCTCTCAAGGTTTGCAAAGCTAGCCTTAAATGTTGTTTGTGGTCCTCCTCGCTCTTCGAATACACCAAAATATCATTAATGAAGACAATCACAAAATGATCTAGGAAAGGCTTAAAGATTCTATTCATCAAGTCCATAGACACTGCAAGGGCATTAGTAAGCCCAAAAGACATAACCAGAAACTCATAATACCTATAACAAGTTCGAAAGGCTGAATTTGGAATATCTTCTTTCCTAATCTTCAACTGATAGTATCCTAACCTCAAGTCAATCTTAGAGAAACATTTAGCTCCTTGGAGTTGATCAAATAAATCATCTACTCTTGGTAAGGGATATTTATTCTTTACTATCACCTTGTTCAATTGTCTATAATCAATGCATAAACGCATTGAACCATCTTTCTTTCTTACAAACAATACTTGAGTGCCCCACGGGGAAGTGCTAGGACGGATAAAACATTTATCAAGAAGGTCTTGTAATTGCTCTTTCAATTCTCGCAATTCTACAAGAGTCATCCTATATGGTGGCATTGAAATAGGTTAAGTTCCAAGAGTCAAATTTATACAAAACTCAATATCCTGATCTGGTGGTAAGCTAGGTAACTCCTTAGGAAAAACATCAAGGAAATCGCAAAAAATTAGTACTTGATCTATATTCATTTCCACCATTTGGGTATCTTTAACTATTGCCAGAAAACTATTACATCCCTTTCTCATCAACCTTCTTACGCATAAGGCAAAAATCATCTTTAATGGTGTGAGGCATTAATCTCCTTGATAGGTAAATGTCTCTCCTTCAAGTAGATTAAATCTAACAATCTTTCTTGTGGCAGTCAAGTGTAACATGACAAGAAGACAATTAATCTATGACCAATATCGCATTAATATCCACTACATCTAGGACAATTAAATCAACTAGGAAAGACTTATCCCCTATCATTACTTCACATGATTTAAAAATCTATTTGGCCTCACTTAAATCTCTTACTGGTGTAGAGACTATCAAAGGCTCATCTATAAAAGTCTGGGGATCTTCATTAGCATTAGTCCCTGAAAAGGAAAGAGGCTTAAGCTTTAAGAATTCTGGTAAAGAAACCTCAATTGCCTCATTTGTAAAGTAGGCGTGGCATTTTCCTGTCTAACCTCATGTTTTGTCCTAAGAGTTATAAATGGTTTTACTTGTTGTTGTTGTTGATGGGTCATTATATCCATCATTTCCTTCATAGCTTGATGCATATTTTGTACCTCAGTTACAATCTCAATTAATGTTGAGTCCCCACTCCTAACTTCTGGGGTCTCATCTATTTGTGCTTCGAGGACACCCACACTTCTACCACGGCCACCTC
This sequence comes from Senna siamea, assembly GCA_031216115.1. Lineage (NCBI taxonomy): Eukaryota > Viridiplantae > Streptophyta > Magnoliopsida > Fabales > Fabaceae > Senna > Senna siamea. Next base: position 2,964,003 of record CM062355.1, on the reverse strand, counting down.
TGTAGCCAGTACTCTGACCACTCCCTTGATTTCTAAGTAAGGCATTGGCAGGTAATGGAGAAGTCTCATCAGAAGATAATCTTCTATTAAGAATCCTCTTTCTCGGAATGCCCCTCATCACAGTATCTTTTTCTCGGAATGCCCCTAATTTTCCCTTTTCTTTTCTATCGAATTGTTTTTGATCTTAACTTCACTTTTATCTAATTTCTCACATTCCTTCACCCTTATCTTCTAAATTTTCCAACTCTCACCAACCATACATCTTGGTCAACGAAACTGCGCTGACGCCACCAAGCTTCGACACTTTCACAACGAATCTCCTCTTCTATCGATAAGTGTTATGTCTGGTCATTGTTGCGTTCTCTGAATTTCTAACATCCTTCGATTTATTCCTTGCTTATTGTTATTAGTGAATTGCTATACTTATATATGGGTACCAAAACAAAATCCAGCTCGAATCTTTGTTTTGAAACTCAACATTGCAAATGAGTAAAATGAGATGATACACTTGAAAGTGGATTAACTGTTGGAGTAGGTCCTAACTGACAATTCTGATATGAGATTTAAATCTTAACTCTTAAAAGAAGTTCTCTCAAAATGCGAGTCATGCAAGCAATAGTGATTACAAAATGTTTCATCAAAGTTCATTATTTAAATAGCATGGATATCATTTTTTATTTTATACTATTATAGCCATAAAACTATTCATTCTACTGTAGCACAAATACTGTATAGCATTACCTTTAAAATTTAGACCTATTTCAGGCACAAATAATGTAGCACAAATATTGTGATATTATTTTGGACCTATTTTAGGCGATGGGGTTCAATATCCCATATGAAAGGGTTTGTGAATGTAATGAGAGGTTTATATTTACTTTATAAAAGTGATATTGTATGTTAGCTTTCAATTTTAGATGACCTTTATTAACAAATATCGTAGCTGTTACCAAATGGCCATTTGACATGTTGAGAGATTCTGATATATGAATTTTTTCTGATACTTCAGATCAATAACACATTTCAACCTCATACAATTGATCATAATCTAGTGTAGGGGGAAGTTCAAAACTTATAGCAATTTTGTAAATCGCATATCTTTACTTTAAATAGAGTGCCATGTAAGGGTTGCTATTGTTTTTAAGTCTCTTTGCTAACTTCCTACCAAGCCCTGCAATTGATTGCAACTTGCAAGAAGGAGGACTAACCCACAAGGTTCAAAGTAGTTTCTGATTTTATTTTCAAAAGTGAACTAGTTCATTTTTATGCTAGCAAAAAAAAAAAAAACTAGTTCATTTTTATTTATGTGATGTGTGGATTACCTTGGAAAGTTTCGTTGATTCAAGCATTTTCAAGTAAAACTTTTATTGATTTGAAAACAATGATCAATAGGGAATGAGAGTTTTGTGAAGCCTTGAGGTCTAGAAACTGGGAATTGTTAACTATTTGGATGCATTAAAGTTGCAGGAAAAGTTAGTCTTTGATAGAAAATCTCATAGGACAAGTGATACTCTGTTGTCCCTGCAACATCCACCTAGATATGCTGTTGGCAAACGGCGTACTGATCACAATTTACTAATTCCACATTCTAACTTAGAACAAATAGGGGCTCAACTTTATTACACACAATGAGGGAGAGACATTACATTTCATAATCCACACCAAGCTATTTTATATCCTATTATATCACTACTTGATATTGGACTTGGTTCTCAAAGTTATGTAGAGAAACTTGAGTTAAATATGATTTAACTGGCAGCCCTATATGGTGTAAAAGCTTATCCTGGGCAAACTAGTGAGAGAGGGGTATGGGTTGAAGAAATGAAGATAGGTGCAACTGGTGTTCAGATTTCAAATGGAATCACTTCTTATGGCAAGACATTCAACATTGATCCTGATTTGACCTACTTTGGGCATATAGTTCCCTGTGGAATTACAGATAAAGAGGTGACATCTTTGAGAAGAGATAAAGAAGAAACAAAATGATAAGTGGCTAATTTAGCAAATTGATAGTTGTACAACTTCCATTTTTGTCTTTTATTAAATTCTTTAAAAAAAAAATCTCCAACCATTAAAGGTTATTGATTATTACACATATACATATACAGTCATATACAATTTTTTAATTGCACATTAAAAGGATCCAATTCTTGTTGGAATTCTATCTGAATATTTCTAATATTTAATAATCATCTTGATTCTAGGATTTACTTATTTAGTCTGTGGTGAACAGCTAAAAAATTACATTTTACTTATGTTTCTAAATTTTTAACTTGAATAAGTTGTAATAATGACCCACTCTCGAAGATGGACATAATGAAAGGGCTAATGCTGGATGAGTTAACACTCTTAGATTAAGGCGATGATGATAAAATGCATCTGTACTGTGACCATAAGCTGATTCTCTCCTCTACGCACTCTCTTTTTAACCTGAACCCTCATGGGAATTTCTTATGAAGTAGATTATCTAAGTTACAATGTGAATCTTCTCAAAAGAATGGCAATTGTGTTCTCGATTTCTACGTAAGAATCTCTTGTTAAATAAAAAAATGCCTTCAACCTAGAACCCCAAGAAGAACTAGCTATTCATAAAGTGAAGTTTCGTTCATTTCTAAAAGCATAAGATCCAAACATGATATTATTGTTTATTAAATGATCAAATATAACATAAAAATTACATCAGAGAGGGAGAGCAAACATGTAGACCTGTAAAAATTCTCAAGTATAGACTTATTTTGTATACCTTTATACAACCATACTTTTGCCACAAAAAAAAAAATTAAAAAAGAAGCATAATAACAAGTAGCAATCAGAATGATCAATAATATGGAAAAGAATGAAAGATGCCTCAAAAGGAAACCAAAATCTTTTTTATTCTTACTGACATAGATCATACATTTTTCTCAGCAGAAACAATATTCAATTCACTATCCCTACATGCAGGATCCACTTGTGACTATACCCTCTATTAAAATAATTATCTTAAGCTTCAAAGAACTATAGCAAAAATCATATCAGAAAGGCCACATAATTTAGTTGAACAAATGCTGCTATTTTGAGAAAATTGTCTTTACTACATTTATAAAACAAACGGTGATGTGGTTTTGGATCATATTCTACTATTTGTTTAAATTACATGATATGAACAAGGTTACTACTTATACTTAGGAAAAAGAAACTTCACATTTTTGGAAAGCAATCTTAACCAACCTAGCTTAGCTGTGTCTGTCACACTTATCAGAAATAAAGAGTTATAATCAAATTAATAAAATTCCTAACTTTAGAAAATGAAGAAATCAATCTTCAATCATGTGACTGTCACATGAAACATATAGTCTATTTTATCAAAAAATTGGAGAAATGTAAAAAAAAAAAAAGTGTAGGATTCAAAAGTAATAATCACATGACAATTTCCTTTCCATGTTCTATCCAACAAAACAACAAAGAAAATGTGCTAGGTTAAATAATCCATCCATGACAGGTCTTCCCTTCCCTTTCCCTAAATTTGAATCTTTCACACCATCAATGTCTAACTATAACTAAAGGACAAGACTTAGATACTGTTAAAAAGTTTTACTATTAGGTTTATCACTAAAATCATATCATGTGGGTATTTTTTTAAACTCAGTAGCACAATATTGACTCTTTCATAAGAGCTCTTCAATATGTCATAATTTGATTTAAAAAAATCGATAACAAGCACTTAAAAAATTGCATCCAAAATTTTTCCAAATTAAATGTGTTTAATTCATTCATCCCTATAATAAAGGACATGCAACCTATATTTATGCATTATTACCTTAGTATTTAGGTACTTGATCAAGTCCCAAACCCTTTCTCCATTTCTATAAGATTCTTTAACCTCAAAAGGTACATCACTTTTAGATACATCTGTATAATCTTCTTCTATCTGCCAAGGGAAGTGTTCTAATGGGTTAGTTCCAAACCCCATAATTCCCTTCTTTTATCCATTCCATTTTTTTAAGCCAATCAGCCATAAATACCACTTAAAGAGTGGCTCTCTTTGTCTTGATTCTCATAAATATCTTCATGTGTTCTCTAGTTTCTATAAGCTGTGAGACTGAAAGTAACATGCTGGTAGATAGGTACTCACCATGAAAGTTGCTAGCTAATTCTTCCTCATTGTTTGCAAGTATAGATAATTTGACAACATCCCATGAAGCTTCTTGGCGATCAATAGACACAAGTTTAAGGAAGGCTCCTCCAAGCAATTCAAATCCAACCCATAACAAATGACATTGAAGTCAGGTGTTTGGAGATCCCAATGGCAGGAGGAATCAAAGCTAATAATCTCATAAATTTTTGCAATTTGTCCAGCTAAGTTTTGGATAAGTAGGAAAGCTTTATTTTTTACCTTTGGACCAAAAAAAAACTTTGAATTGATGTAGTATAAGCATATTAGGTAGGAATGCCTGTCTACAACATTCTGGAAGAAAATGAAACAATAGAATTGTTTTGTTTTATCAAATCAATTGTCTCCTGGTCATAGATTTCTGTCAAAAAGAGTATGTTTTTTAGTTGATCATGACTAAAGTCATGTTTCATAGTTTCTTGATGGTAATGTACATGTCCAGGTTAAAAGGAGACAAGATATGGTATAAATGAAAATTTATAATTTGAGTATGACAAAAAAAAAGTAATTTACCTTAAAATTATCCTTAATCCAACTATATTTACTAAGGTTGGGCTTGAGCAACTTCTAATATCTAATTGAAGTTAACATAACATGAAGATTTGACTTAAAAGGAGTGTTCTTCATCATCTGCTAACTCTACCCATCTATGGTAAATTTATGAATAACTAATTAAACTACTTCACACTATTTTTTTTATCAGCCTTTCTCGTCATCTTATGTCACATTCTTGATGATATTCTTCTGTGATGAGATAAAAGGGAAACTTCGTTCAGCAATGACTTCATTATAGTTTGATGATGATGATGATTTTCTAAATTGCAAAAGATGAAAAATTTTGTACGTGGATCTTCATTTCAATTTGTGATTTCCCTTTGTTTCATTTTTTGTTTTCTATTAGGCAAAAAGTATCTTATATGTCCTAAATTTTTTATTGATTTTGATTTTGTCCTTGAATTTTTTTAATCAATTTTATTTTTAAACTTTTAAATTGCTATCAATTTTGTTTCAAATCTTAACGTCATCTATTATATTGTCAAAATCTACATATGTGACAACTTAGATGGAAATCTTGTAGCAAATTGACCACGTTAAGAATTGGAACAAAATTGACATTAATTATAAAGTTTGGAGATGAAATTGCTAATGACCTTAAATTTTGAAAACCAAAAAGTACTTTTGTTTATTTCCTTTTCCAAGTTCCAAACTCAAACTCCTAAATTCTAAATCATAATTTTCAACTTTATTCTCATTTCTTATTTCACTCTAAAGTAATTAAATTATCTCCCTCTTACCTTAAAATTAACATAAATTGGCCTCGAAAGTCGTTTATATCAACAAAACCATATACAAAAAGAAAGCAAGAAATTGGAAAAAAAAAAAGGAAAAACCAATCTAGAATAGATGTAAAAAAATACCTCCCACAAAAGTATATCCAAAAAAATTATTAAAGATGGAGTTTTGAAATTGAAACAATATTAATCAAGTTCAAATGTTAAAATTCTCTCTCTTTTGACATTTTAAAGTCTCCAAAGTCTAGTAATTGTATCTTTGACAAAAATTTCAATAAAGTTTTTTGCTCTCTAGAAATGAGTTTCTTTATCCATTGAATTATTTTCATAAAGATTTTGGGGGCATATGTTGGAATAAAATTGATTTAGAAGTGGTAGAAAAAGAAACCAAAGTTGAGAATTCAAGTTGACAAAGAAAATAAACATTGAGCAAAAAAGTTTTTCTTTAGTCCTCAAAGGTCATTGTCAATTTTGTCCCTATATTTTACAATTGCTATCAATTTCAAATGTGGTTCATCTGTCAGGTCAGCAAAAGTTTTATTTAAATTTTCATTTGTGCAAATTTTGTTAGTGTAATGAATGAAATTGTTACATCTAAGATTATATAAGTTTTAATGATGACAAATGAGTGATAAATGTTTACCAATATAATTCTCATATTTCCTATGAAGCTATGCATTATTATAATCACTAATATATAAAACCTTCACTTGAACCATGTTTTATCCCTTAACTATAAAATATACTTGCTTTTAATATGTCCAATAGATTTTGTGATATGCTATTTATATAATCTAAATTAGATATATAATTATAAGAATATCATTTATTTGATAAGATTGTTTATATTGAACTAAATGTTATTAAATCATGCAAATTGTTAACTATGAATTGAATTAACTGTTTAGTTTGCAAGTTTAGTATCTTTTATGTACAATTGTCCCAATAATAGTGATTATTGAAGTAAGAGGAATGAAAGATCAATATCATGCTTGACTTGAAAAAATGACATAAAAAAAATGTTCCAAGAATTAAAGAATTAGAAGACTTAAAGATTTGGTGGCTTGGTTGTATCAAGATAGCTAATGGACTTAAATTAGGTATATTTATTATAAGCTGAGATTTTATGTGAAACTCAATGATTTAGATTAACATTTATGGGCTCAAGATATATTTTGGTTCTCAAAATATTTGTTTTGTACACAAAAGATGGTAAGATATAAATTTTTACTAAAATTGAATTTTGACCTTTGGTCACTCTTGATTATATCTCCCAAATAAAAAGACATTTTTATATGAAACTTGTTTCATTAGAAACTAAACTCAAAGAACTTTTCAACGATGGATCATTTGCTTAAAATGAATTTAAAATGAGAAAATTATGACCATCTAAGGTGAAGGCTAGAGAGCAATCGACTACTAGACTGTAGAAGTCGATTGGTTGCTAACCCGAGAAACATAAGTTGATTTATAGGGTCTTGAAAGTCAAATAGTCACATGAGATTTTGAAAAAGCCTCTCCAATGGTTACTTTTTTCAAATAAAGTAAGCTACCAATCAACTAGTCCATTACAAAAGTCAATTGGTAGCATTAGAAAACATATTCTTCAAAGTATAATAACAGCTCTTTTGTGTACGTAACAACAAGTTTTTCCTTAAGCCTTATAAATATGACCTCACAAACATATCTTGATAAAGAAACCAAGTGATATAATGTGATCTTCAATTTTGTTTTATCATCTTTAAGAGGAAAAATAAACATTATTGAATCAAAACTTGCATAATCTTTATCTTTTGAGTTTTTAGAGTTTCATATTATATATCTACTCTTTAAAAGAGTTTATTTAAGAGACTATTTTTTTCTTCAAGTTTTGTAAAGTAATGGTGGTGTATCCCTTGTGAGAGAAATCAAAAGTAAGGAAGCTTTAATTGAGTTATTTTTCTCTAAGAAGAGATAAGTGATTTGTTTTAGAGTAAAGAATAACTCTAAGTTGAGTAAGAGGTTACAGTGACTCACAAGTGTCCAATTTAAACTTGAGAAATTAGTAGAGAAATATCAAGTTGAAGCTTAGAGATAGGATCTATACTTAGGTTAGAGTCGAATTGAGATAAATTTTGGTGATTGTTTTCCTCTTTCACTATACTCATTTCATTTCAAGTTGTTGCTTGATGTTCTATTTTTATTTTGAGATTTTACATAATGTGTTTATCATATCTTGCTTGATAAATTTTTTTCTAATCTATATTAAATTATACAATTATTAAAAAGATGGTTAGATTGTCTTCATTTACTTGAAATTAACTTTTAACATCAAGAATACTTATATATTGTTGAATGTTATATTTTAAGAATAAAAATTTTGTTCTTTATACTTCAATTATTAGCATAAAGCTTGTCTTAATATACATAATTGTTTCTATATTCAATACTTTTCAAAGAAACCTTAATAGCAAGTATTTTGAAAAAGAATTTGAATAATAACCAACATTTTTATAAATACCTATTTCATCTCTCCTAGATGATGGTTGACATAAGGGTTTAAGAGGAAACTGACCAAAAACAATTGAGGACAAAAGAAAAAATTAGTCCAAAGTTTAAAAACAAAAATTTTGTCTTCTATAGGATCCGATGCATTTACTACTTATATTTATAAATTTGGTTAAATTATATTTATAATTTTTTTGCCAATAAAATTAATTTTTTATACAATATGTATTATTTCTAATACAATAACATTATTTAACTACTTGTATTATCTTATTAAAAATCTCGTGTCAAAATTCAATATCAACTTAATTATTTATCTTTACTATTATATTAAAAATAAAGTTATAATATTATACTAAACAAAAAATATTTTTATTAATAAAAATAAATTAAAAAAGAATTAAATATAATTTCTTAAAATAAAATAAAAATAGAATATAATTTAGTCAAATTTTAAGGAGATAAATAATTTATTCTTCATCAATGATTGAGGTGGAAAATTTGGGACGGTGGGGTTCCTTTTCTAAGTTTTCTTGGCTTTGGGTGAAGATTGTGTTGTAATAATGTAAAGAGAGAATGCATAATTTGATTTATGAAGAAGAGTTATTTTATGTTTATAATAGTAATGAATACGAAGCTTCCTCCTAACAGCCTAATAATGGGCTCATTATATGTCACTGTCATATATGCCTCACTTTGATCACATGCAAGGCATTTTTTTTTATTAAAGTACATAGATTTGTTGTTGTTTGAAATTAATAATTGTTTATGTATAGTGTCACACTTGATTTCAGGTATTTTATTATGTAAAATTGATTTTTTTTATACATTGATAATTCAAGGTCATTCATTAATTCAAAAATAATATATAAAAATTGAAATTAGATCATTCAATTAATAAAAAGAGATGCCATTTCTTTTTATTAATTTAAGTGTAATTCTTCTAGAGATTCATGTGTTATTAAATCTTATGCACTTATGCTGGATAACAATTTACACAATGACTAATTCATTGGAATTGGAAAAGTATTTTGATAATACTAAAAAAATTATTATTTTTATAGTTTATAAGAAAATTATTTACATGAGATATACAATAAATAATTTTATATTTTATTTCAAATATATCTGTTTAAACATTTATTAATGATTTATGTATTGAAATTTTGATACATTCAATTGTCAAATGGATTTGAGTACATATAACATGTGAACTCGAACTAAATAAAAATATAAAATAATTCAAGGGATTTTATGCTCAAAACCAAATTTTTATTTTTAAAAATTATAAATAAAAAATATTAGAAACTTTAATTTTTTAAAAATACATAAAATAAATATTTTTGTTAATATGTACATAAATATATAAAATAATATTAAGATGACATTCTCAAAATCAATTTCAAAAAATTTGTATAAAAAATGAAAATGGAATCAAACAGGTCTAATTTTTCTAAAATGGGCATATAAGAAAAATTACAAAGTTTATTTTCCTAAAAATTCTTAATCTCGTTCGAAAAAACAAAAAGTTGTAATTATTGCTTTAAAGAAAATGGCAACCAAAGTTAGGCATGATGAAAAGTGATCCACATGTTTAAATAGAGGACAAAATTTTCAATAATAAATATTAGGAGGATTTCATAGCAATATGTACGAACATGCTTCACAAAAGACAAAAGAATAAATTAAAAACAATGTGAAATGTACGCATTTATTTTAGACCTAACCAAGTTTTTCACAAATTGTCTTCTGAATTTAATATATTAACTAGATAAAATTATTAAAAATTAAAAATAAATTTTTTAATAAATTTTAAATCATTATATATTTTATTAATTAATAAAAAAATTTAATTAGTACTATAAAAATATTAATTAACAAAGGGTGAAGTCATAGGACCCACCACTACATATTGATAGCAAAGGAGTAAGTAAGGAATCAATTTAGAAAAATAAATACATAAAAAATATAATTAAATGTAATAACATAAGTATACTACATATATTATGTATAACATAAGTATAGATAATACACATTTTTTAATAAATATATTTATATGTCATTAAAATTAAGAGTATCTTCACACTTTTATTGGAGTTTTATGTTTTGAAGGGTCTTATAAATACACTTCTTTTGGTATATATAAATATGTTCCCATACAGCAAAAAAAAAAAAAAAAGTATATTCTCAAAGTGTTCTTGGAATTTAATTCTGCTCAAGTGACCTTAATCATGACAATATAACGAATTTAATTAGTTTATTCAATAAAAATATAATAAATAATTATTTTCACAGCTCAATATCATATTGGGTTGAATCTTCTTGAAATTTTTTTAATAATAAAAATATAAAAATATAAATTGAATCTAGTCGTTCAAGTAATATTTAGTGGAGGCTTCAGCTAGGATCAAACAGATAGTTTTGAGATTCCTTACTTTTGGGTTTCAATTCTTATTCTTCTTCTTTAACTTGGTGGCTCTGTTTTTGAATCACAAGCAAGCTCTTAATTTCAAGGTAAATAGTTATCGTTTCTTGGCATTGGCATATATTCTGTAATTACAGAGGAAATATAGTGTGCGTGTATATATATATATATATATATATATATATATGGCTTTGTTTAGAGTGATAATGGATGGAGTTCGGTTCTGCGTTTCAACGATTTGGGAGCTTCAAGAAATTCGATTCACAGAAATCTTGGAAGATTTGAGAAACATAGTTGTGACTATTATTACGGCTGTTCTGTCTTGTTTCATAGAGTTCAGAAGACGAACCAGATGAGAAAATTACTGTTTCTCTTTTCGGTTTCTTTTTCTATTTCTGCTTTCTAACATTGAATCTCCCAAGCTTCTTCTTCTTCTTCTTCTTCTTCTTCTTCTCTTCTACAGTTTAGAATGGGAAGAGAAGACGGTGTTGAGAATCTTGTAGGTTTTGGATCAAAGTTTGTAGTCTCAGCTTCAACATTATTGTCTGTGAATTCACTTCTTTTGATCTGTGAATTTAGTTTAATGGAAGGAAAACTAAAGTTCCACATTCTTTTATGATTCACTTCTTTTGATCTCTCAAAAACAGAAATACCATTAAGTGTAAAATTTCTAAAATTGGTGCGAGTTCATAATATATTTTTCATGAATCTGATAGGTAATCAATTTATAAATTGACGTGATGCTATTCTGTTAGAAATGAATTTAGTAAATAATATAGATTGTATTCATGTTGTAATCTTATCTATAAGAATTGGACACTGTTGATGTTATGTAAAGTCAGAATTACAGAGTAGATCAATTATTGATTGGACAGACAAAAACCAATGGTTCAAATAAGTTTCAGTTAAGTTGAGTGGTTAATTTGAACAAGTAATTTTCAATCATTTTGTAAAATGGTTTGAAATTTTCTCTATTTAGATTATTAATCATTATTTTTTAAAAAACAATAAAGTGCCCACTACTTTTAATTTTTTTATTATCAATTGTTCAGGTTCCACATCTGAAACAAAGTTTTTTTTAATTAAATTAAATCTATATACATTTATTTATATCTTTATTATTAAATTCTTTAATTAAAATAAAATATATAAAATTATTTTTTTAAAAAAAAATCATGAGATAACTTAATTGTATAAACCATAAACACTTAATTTTTTTCTTTTTTTATTTTGGTAACAGAAACAAAGGATTCTTTTATTATAACCATTTTCAATGTGAAATTTATTTTATTTATATTCAAAAATAAAATAAAAACTTTATTAAAATTAATCATAATGAATATTTAAAATTACTTATCCTTTAAGATAATGACTGTGAAGTCATTGTTCAAATACAATAATATTCATAAAAGTGTTTGTTAGACTATTTTACTAATCCTATTTGCTTATTTGTTATAATACTTTTTATGAAACACTAAATAAAAACAAAACAGTTAAAAAAACAAAAAAGCAAAAGCCAAATTTACAACAATCATAAAGAAGCTACTAAATTCCTTGATTTTCTTTCGTTTGATCTTGAAAGAAAACTCAAGACAAATAAACTTTTGGGTGATTTTCTTATGTTCCATTGTATAACATACATACAATAAATGCACTTTAATATGCATAGAAAATTGAATTTGAAGCAGCATTAATACGTTTAGCGGATACACAACATCATCTAGTTGCTTACAGATATTTACAATGGGAGGCTGCGAAAAAGCATCTCTCCCCCTATCAAACTTCATCATACATAATATTTACATTTAAGACTATATTCTATAGCCCAACTCAGGAAGAGGAAGGTTCCAAATTAATTCATCAGTTCATCAACGAGGCAGAAGATGGTTCTTATGCAAAGTAGGGTCAAAATTTTGGCAGCAAAGGGACAGAAGCTACCATATTAAGCTTGTTGTAGATACCCTTTCTCCTCCAAGTATAAGACCACTTTTGCTGCCATCTCAGTAGGAGAAGAACATGGTTCTCCATGTTTTAGCACTATCTGATGATTCCAAAGCCAGGAAGAAAACAAAAGCAAAAAACACCTTTCAATAATTCAGTTATAAAAGCAAGGAATCTTCAAGGAGAATACATTGTACTAAATTTGTTAAGTATTGTTAGAATATAAAGAAAAGGAAAACATATGAAGTCGCACATCGATTGGATTAGACATGTTTAAAGACTATATAATGCGTGAGAATACTAGACCAAACTGCCTTGAGCATTTTGGTCGGCATCCTCCACACTTAAGCTCATACTCAACACTGGTAATACGATGGACCAATACTCCACTGTGTAAACTTAGACCGGAATTGTTTAAACTCTAACAAATATATGAAGACTTGAAGAGGTCTTTATCAGTTATGAGTCATGAAGATGATTAAAATTTGCTTTAGAGGGCAAAGGGCATGTTGAACTGCAATGAAACTCTGAAATGGATTCTTTGCAAATGCATTGTGTTTACATGCATGTCCTTATAGCCTATTGTCGATATTGTATAGTTGAAAGTTGAAACAGCATCTGTACCTCAGAATTCAATGGGGTCTCATAAGGATCATCGATCCCTGTAAAGCCTGAAAATTTCTATATCAGTTTTGATGTGTGCAAGTCAAAAAGAAAGAAGAAAAGAAAATACCATGAGACTAACAGCGTAGGAAACCTTGAAATTACTAATGGTCATATCCACATCCACATTAAGTGAAGATTAGAATAGCATTGTAACTCTACCTTTAATCTTTCCAGCACGTGCAAGCTTGTAAAGGCCCTTGGGGTCTCTTGCTTCACATATTTCTAGTGGCACATCCATGAAAACCTGTTGCATTTAAAACTGTGTTATGAAAGTAATGCAACAAGTTATAGGCCATTATTATTAACATCTATAAATCATTTCAAATTAAGTCAGAAGCCAAGTAAAAACCTCAATAAAATCTCCATTTGGCAAAAGTGCACGACAAGCATCCCGATCTCTTCTATAGGGAGAAATCAAGCTTGCAATGCAAATGACTCCAGCATCTGCAAACAGCTTTGCTACCTCACCTGCATGGAAATAGATGCAAAAGAAAATTCATGTTTGCACATTAAAATCTTTTTTGTGGCCATAATTCATTGAAACACACACACACACACACACACACATTATTTAACACATACAATCAGCATTGATACATGCAATCACACATTCAACAGTCAGGCACATTCCAATTGTTACAAAGTGATTCTATTGCATCACCAACACAAGAGACTAACAACAGATATGACTCACCAACTCTCCTTATATTCTCTGCACGATCTTCAGCTTTAAAACTAAGATCCTTGTTCAAGCCATGCCTAAGATTGTCCCCATCAAGAACATATGATAACTTTCCCCTCTGATACAAGATTCTACTTAGAGCACAAGCCAGGGTGCTCTTCCCTGTCAATCATATAATAAATAAAGGTTAGTTCCCCAAAGAAAAAAATGGAGAGAACAGATAAAAGTTGAAAAAAATTAATGAGCAGAGCCTCATTAATGCATGACGCTACAGCTTTATTCTTTTATTCCATTTCCCCTTGCCCCTCTCTAGAGACTTACCTTTGTTCCCCCACAAGCCTACCCTCCCCTGGCACACACCCAAAAAAAATCCCTTTCTAGAACTTACCCTCTATTCCCCCATTTTCCCTCTTTTCCAACTTAAACAGAAGGTTTGCAAAATAAACGGCTCACTAAGGTTTCATGGAAACCTTTCTCTTGTTTGAGCATTATTAATCAGGATAGGAGGATAGTGAAAGATTTCTGGCTAACCTTCTAAAATCCTCCTAACCCCTCCCTCCTTTATATTTTCAAGTTCCATCAATTTGGGGGATTTTAGAGGAGAAAGTTTCCCCAAACAAAGAGAAGATAAATTATCATTTAATCACCCCTTTTCCTTCCTTCTCTCCCCTTCCATTTCTTTTGGATTCCTTCCCTTCCCTTCTCCTCCCAACTCCCAAAAATACCCTAAAGAACATATCTTGGTGACTGGATCTGGATCATATAGAAGAATATATTTGCATTCGCATACTAATGAAATTGATATAGCAGAGTGAGAGAAATTTAATTGCATCATCAGGATAGCCTATGGTACCCTAAACTCTCACCTTGTTTATATTGGTAATTTATTGGCAAAATTAATGAGAAAATCAGGAGTCTTATAATCCTAGACATCAATGCCAAACAACCTGGTTTGTCTTAATTTTACTAAACAGTTATTCCTCTCCTCTGCCAATTTCTTCTTGGATTACAGAAACCTTTGATGCAAGGCAATATCAGCATGTTATTCTGCAACTATCAATCTCCAAATCCAAAAGACAGTGATAGCAAGTGCAAGTCCCAAATTCATCATTTAACACAATTGATGGCTTATCAATTAGAAGGAGTAACGGAACTCCAGGCTCTAACAATTTTAACAATCATTCCTTTTAAAAATCATAACCTTATGAAAATGTCTATACAAATAATTAATCAGTAATTGTTTAATTCTTTTCAAGATTGGGCTGTGGGCAAGAAAACTTCCTTCTCACCAACAACAAACACATTGCCACTGAATATATAGGTATAACAAAACAACGTCTGCATAAGATAATACGCAATACAATAAGCATGCAAATGAAGCCAAAAGGTTACGGTTTCATTGATTGACAGCGAGACCATCAACTGGAATGATGACAAAAGTGTTTCCATAACTTGGTTAAAATCTTTACCGAACGGATCTATAAAGAACCCTAGTCAGTTTAGTCTCTCAGAACTCTGAATTCAGAATGAAACTAACATGGAATCCTTTTAATTGAAAATGAAATAAAAACAAGAAAATTTGAATAGACTACTAACCCGAACCACTGAGACCTGTGATCCATATTACACATCCTCTTTGATCAAGTAACTTCTGTCTATCAACTTTTTCAAGTGAACAGCTGTGCCAGTGAATATTTGTTGAATTTCCAACGGTAGTTAATTGGCTGAAATGTTTCCCTGATTGAGAAACATATTAGAATGTTACAAAACTCAAGTAACCCAAAACTTAGCGAACTTAGACAGTTAAATTCACTTTGGACAGAATGCAAAATGACAAGATTAGATTTCTATTCATATAAATACTTTGTAACTATATACCATAAAGTAAGTCATAAATATGCACACAGTAGTTGACTCATACATGCTTGAACCTGCCACCACTACCCATATCCCCATCCATGCCAACAACCTAAGTTAAGCCATGCCTCTAACAATCCATCATCATCAAATTTAGAAATATGCATGGCAATCTTTTTTTCTACATGCCCTCTTTTGTGAACATGTGCCAAAATCTTTAGGACATCCCTTTGTGTCATAGACATTGTCCAGCAATTCCCAAAAAAAAAAAAAAAAAACTCAGTTCCTCAATTGACTTCCTTTTGACTGCTCACTAACATGCAACTCAATGCAAACGTTTAAGTAGCAACTGCTTGCACGATCTAATCTCCTGCAAAGTTTACAAACGTTTTCACGTATTGGCAGAAATAGAAACAAAGGAAACCTTAAATCTTTCACCTCTTTGAGCCTTCCCCCTCATATCCTCTTCAACCCAACAAATTGCTAAAACCCGAATATAAAATAGCAACATCCAAATCCCCATAGAAAAAAAAAAAAAAAACTCAAAATTGAAAATTACCCGAACTCCCAGCATGCCCATTCCCCATAATTTCGTTCAAATCCGCCGGGTTCTTCTCATCACCACCGACACTCATCCCATAAACACTCGCCCTCGTCGACCCCTCTATGGCTTTCATTTGCAACAAGTCCCTGGATCTCAAAATGACCACAGAATCGGCATTCTTCAAGCCTAAAAACCCTAGCTTTAGCGACGACGACGTTTCGAAGCGGATCCCCAGTACCGGGGAACAACTTCCTTGACATGGTCTACCCACAGTCGCAATGCCTATCATATCTAGCTTGAATCAGATTGTCAAAAGAATCCAAAACAAAAAAGGGTGGGAAAATTATATAACGAAGGAAAAAAAAAGCGAAAAAATTGGGGTTACAGAGAGCAGAGAAATTTGGAATAAAAGGATTGGTGGTGATGGAATTATAAGGGTTAGTGAAGGCTGCGGGGTAGGTCGAGACGTCAATGTGACCGTTGCTTTTTGATTATTGAATAGCGAAAAACATGGCCTAATTATGCATTGAAATGCCAATGGAGTGGATGGGAAGGAGAAAGCGTGGTGGGTGCCAAACGACTGATTGAATGCGACGTAGCTGGCTGTGACTCTGAATCATGTTGTTTTTGTATGCAGCCGTAAAGTGCAAACCATAAATGTATTCATTTAAATTAAGGCCAAAATCTCATGTTTATACCATATTATAATTTTTAATAATGCGTAAATTTTTGTATTTATAAGAAAATTATTTTTAAAAATATATAATTATAACATATGTTTCTTACAATGGAATGATAATCAATTCACATTTCCCAAAAAAATAATCATTTCACATTTAAATTCATTTTATATAAATTATATAAATATTTATTACTATATTATAAATATATATAATTTATTATATTAAAATGAATGAATATAAATTCTATTATTTATATAAATTTTTTATTATTTAGTTTTAATATATATAAATTATTATATTTAATAATTTTTTTAAAAAAATTTATATTAGTTTTATATTTAAATTTTATATAATATAATTGATATAAATAAATATTTTAAAAATCATTATTTAATTTTTTTTTTTCAAATAAATTGGTCTGAATTCATTCCTCAGCGCAAATAAAGGCGCATTCTCTGCAGTCATGTTTAATTGTGAACAAGGAATTGAGGATGACGAGTTGACGATTGACGTATGCGTCAACTCCTATTTATTATTGTTTTTATTGCTTATTTTGGTTGACAATATAGGCGTCAAATTAAGTTAGACTCATTAAAAAATTTTAAATATTTAAGACTAAATTAAAAAAATTTTGTTCCAAATAAAAAATGATCCGGCCTAATCTTAAAAAGTATAGGATCAAATTAAGTTATGGTTAGATTATTTTTTAAAAAAAATTAATTTTTTAATATTTTGATAATAAATTAATTTTATACTTTGACTTTAGTACAAATGGTAATATTTTTTTATTTTTTATTTAAGTTATCCAATCACTTTAATATATATTTGATTAATATGTTATTATTTTGAATTATAAATGAAAACAAATATTATGGTAAAAAAATTTTAAAAAAAGATAGTGCAATGATAGTAAAAAAAAAAATTAATAATTTTTATTTTATAGTATTGATGTATAATTAATTTATATATTATTTATTTTAATAACCTTGCAATCTTTAAATTTAATATAATGTATTTTAAGATTATGTTTGGAAAAAAAATAATATTTGGAGGTATTTCAAATACTTTATTATAATCCCTTTTTTGAACTAAAAAGAAATTAAATTTAATAATTTAATGATAATTTAATCAAGTGCACGTATGATTATGTATATGTATACATAATATTTATATAAATAAATATATATATATATACACATATATATCTATATATATTCTTGAGCTTACACACATAGATATACACATATATATATATATATATATATATATACATATACATGCATACACATGCATTTACGTGCAAACATGCACACATATATTTATTATTTTGTGTGTGTTTATATATATTAGTGTACATATAAGTATATTTACACATAGACATATTATAATATACATACACATGTATTTATTACTTACAATAAAAAAATTTTATAAATATTATAATTATTTAAACAAGTAATTTAAAATATAATGAATTTAAATTAAAAAAATTTAAATTCTTTACATTTTAAATTTCACAATCCAAAAAAAATTTAATTATATTTTTTGTGGTGTAAGAAATTTTAGTGATCATTTTTATTATGATAATATATAATTTTTATTTTATAAATATTATTTGATAATTTAAAATATTATTTATATTTATAAAAAAATAAAAGGGCCAGCCCACCCAATCCTAATAGGGTCTAATTAGACTAAATAAATGTTGGTATTTATTAAAAATGGACTAACCTAATCCAACCCTAAAAATATAGGGTAAAACTAGGTCCAAGCTTATCTATTCTGGATTGACCCGCTTTGACCATTCTAACCAAGAGTAAAAAAAAAAAAAAAGACTAAAATATTATTTTGATCTCTTATAAATTATAATTTTTTCAATTTAATTATTTATACATTTTTTTCTTTTCAATTTAGTTATAATTTGATTTATTATCAATTTGATCTCTTTATTTGAATATAGTCTAAATAAATAATAATTTTGATGATTTGAACATTTGATGTTGACTAGACAATAATAAAGACCAATTATGATTTTATTTTTATTTTTTTTTAATAGGAAAACATTTGGTGTTAACTATTCATTGTTTAATATTTATGATTATATTTAACATTTTGACTAATTAAAAAAAAAAGAGAAAAAAATATATTATATGTAATTTTTAGTATTGTTTAGTCAATATTAAACGTTAATATCATAAAAAAAATTACATATTTAAATAATATTTATATGAAGAGACTAAATTATAAATAAGAATATAGAAGTAATTGTCTATTATATATGAGAAACTAAATTAATAAGACTATTAGATATGAGAGACTTAAATAATATATCATTTTAGTACTAAGAAAAATGAAATGCATAATTGCACGTGTGTAAATGGAGGTGATTGCCTGTTTGACAATTTTTGTAAAGATTTTGTATGTTGAATCTGAAGAAAATAGACATAAAAGAAAAGGATAAAAAGATAGAACAATATAAAAAAAAAAAAAACAAAAGTTATCTTATCTTTATTTATTTTTTCTTAATTTTACAATATAAAAAACTTTGGATTTTTAAATTAATAAATTTATCCTCCGTGAATGCAAAAACCCAGCTATGGAAACAAATTTCAAACACAAATCATACTAACCTTAATCAATCTCTTTAGAATTTATAATATGTTTAACTCATTAAACTAAAAATTACTTCTTATTTACTAAAAGACATTTAGATAAATTCTGAACTCCACAAATTCTCTCACATTATTATATGTTTGGAAATGAGGAACAGAATAGAAGAGCAAGAAAAAAAAATTAAGTAATAATTTTTGCTCTCTTTGTTTAAATATTTCAAAATATTTTAATTTAAAATAATTAAAATTAACAAAAAAAATATTTATGAGAGTTACTATCAAATCTTTTAATTTCTTTCTTTTTAAAATTTTAAAAATCAAACAAGCATAATGTTATTAAATTTTATTCCTTTCCTTTTTCCTCAACTTTCTTCCCCTGAATAGACCCAAAACTATTATAATATGGTTTATATTTGCCACATTTTGCTCAATGAAGTTGAAGATTCATGCACATCTTTTATTTAGAGACTTTTTTTTGTTTAAAAAAATTATAGGTACATATGTAAGTGTATTATCAGTTTCTAATATTTGGTGAATTTAAGAGTTCTTAATATATATTTATTTGTGACATTTTTTTTTATAATAGTCATTTGTCCTAATTCTTGTTTTATTTTTTTAAAATTATTCTCTTCTTCTTGTCCTATTAAATTTTCTATTTCCTCAACATCTGATTCATCTGTATCATTATCTTTTAATTCTTTTAAAGCTTGTATCATATTTATTGCATGTATTTTTTCTTTTTCTTTTCTTTTTTCTCATTCTTTAAATATTCTAAAGATATCATTTGTGTCAATCCCTATTTCACATGCTAATTCTAATACTTCATAATCTTTTTTAGTTCAAGGTTGCATAATTTCTTTTGTAGAGGTTTTTTGAATTATTTTTTCTTCTTTTATTCATAGTTTTTGTTGTCTTGCTATATATATATTTTCTAATTTCTTCAAAAATAATCTATAGGTTTTTATTAACTATTTCTTGTCCTTTTTGTATTTGTTCAATTATGATTGTTGCTTGTTTCATATTTGTATCTAAAGTTTGAGACCTTATTTGTTCTTTAATTATTTCTTTCTAGTTTTGTTTATATACTTTGTAACATATTTATTGGAGGATTTTGTTGTATAGGTTCTATTGATATTCCTGCTCTTAATACTTTCATTATTTATCTAGTATTTCTTTTAACACATGCTAATTCATTTGTTAAAATTTTTATTTCTTTTTTAATTTCATATACTTGTTGTTCTAATAGTTTTGACAATTCTTCTAATCTATACTTAGGATTTTCTTTATCTATTATTAATTTTGCTTCCTCTAGTAAGGTTTATATTATGTCTTTTAATGCTCCATATTCTTTATCTAAATTATAATTTTATAACATCCTAATTGTTCATTAAAAACATATTTAACCAATTTAATTGATTAAAACTATTATCTCTATCACCTCCTAGTATAAAAGGTGTATGAATACAATGTTTTTCTTCTGTTAATAAAATATAAGAACTTTTAAGCAATTTTGAGCTTTTTATACAATATATTATTGGTTCTACTTTTTCTAATATCTTTATAATTAAAGCAAATTCTAAAATAGACTTGGAGCATATTTTTAAAATATCAAAAATAAAATGAGTATTTAAAATAATATTTTGAAACACAGAGATTAAGGATTCATGTTATCATTTGCCTCTGAAGCACTAATATCATAATTGAATAGCCTATTTGTAACAATACTAAAATTAGAAATACTGTGGATGACCAACAATAATCCGAGTTATATAAGGACTTCTGCCATCTTTTATGTAGAAATTCTATGATAAAGCACAATACAAAGGTGCTCAAGCCTTTTTCCTTTAGATTATTACAGCACAGTCTTCCTTCTTTTCTTACAAGAGGTGTATTATACTTTCTTGTTTTAATATTATTACAAACAATATTTTTTATAGGATCATAATCATTAGAACAAAATAATACTATTCCTTAATCTCTATAAGAGTTTAATTACAGATTATACCTTAGTTTTTTCTTGATTTTTGATAAAATTTGATGAGGGAAAAATATAAAGAAAGGGCAAGTATTTCAAAGTGGTTGAAAGCTTCAATCTTATTACTTACAAAGGTTAATACAAATTTTAAATCTTTTTACAATACTTATGGATATTTATAACCAAAATTCTACTGGTTCTAGTTACATAGACCCATATTACTTTATATTAACTTTAGTTATTTTATAATAACTATGGTCACTTTATAATAATTGTCTTTTATTTTTTTTCAATAATTGTCTTATGAAATCTTCATTCTAATAATTTGATGTCGATTGTAGGTTGTTCGTTTTGAATGACAATTCTGTATTTATAATTAAAATTATGAAAAAGAAAAATGGACCAGAAGTAACTTGTTAAAGCTTAAAATTTATGTTTTTTAAGAAAAGGGATGAAACTATATTTATTTTGAAGAGAAGTCACCATTCAATTATTTCACTTTCTATTTCATCCATTTCCACTTTTAATTATCCTAAAAATCGTGCAGAGCCCAAATCCATTATCCATTGGGTTGGGCCAAAATCATGGTGATACCTCAACAAAAGCCCGTCTGCAATGCATCGTAGACATCAACAAAATCCACGTCGCCACAATAGCAAGTGTCACCATCCAATAATACTAATAGCAAAATTCCTTGTCTCGTCCTTCAACTTTGGCGCTCCTTCCCATCCTTCAATTCTCAGACTTTTTTATCGGCTTGAGCAGCAAGCATCTACGGGCAGAGTGCGATGGAAGGAAGCGAGGCGACCGTGGACAGTGCTCGCCCATGGCAGTCCTATCACACCGTTTACACTAACGCCAAAGCAGGTTCACTTTTTTTTTTTTTCTTTTAATTTTGTTTTTTGGGTGTTTGCTCAATAAATTTTACTGGTTTTTGTTCTACACATGTTGCAAAGCGAAAATTGAAATAGGGTTTAATTTTTGGTAACTTACAGATAACTAGGCATTTTAAAGAGGAGAAATGAAAAGAAAAATAAAGAAATCACTTAGCACACCCAATCAGTAAGGGGAATTGTGTCTCCTCCCTACTCAACAGAAACGTGACATGAAGGCTGATGTAGGCAATTTTGAGCTTTCTTAAATTTGCCCCCTTATTTTGCATCATAGGAAATTAATATTTTCTAGTGAATTATTGTACGTAACTGAATTTTTTGGCTTCATATTTGCAGAGATTAATAACAGTTATATGTTGTTAGTCACTCTTAATTCTAAGTTTTGGCTCAAATGCCAAAATGTACCCTGCATTATAAACATATGTTTTTTTTTTTAATATTTGTGTATACTTTTTTCCCTATTAATTAATATTTCTTATGTTATATGGTTCAATCAAAATTAAGTTGAGTTGATATTTGCCAGAGAGTAATATTTGTTATGTCTTTGTTGTCATTCTTGTGTTAATTGTATCTTCTCTTATTAGTAATCCTTGTGGATATTAAGGAATGGATGGAGTTGACAAGGAGAAAGTACAAAGGATAGTATATGAAATGAGCAAAGGATCAAAGTATTTTGAGAATGAAGAACGTAAGGAAGTTTATATTAGGCAGAAAATAGAGAACCTAAGAGCTCAGTGTGCAAAGCTTACAGCAGCGGACATTTCTCATTATCAGAAGGTATTATCAAAATAAGCATCTTGCCCTTGGTTATATGTTTAGTTGTTTATCATTAACTCATTTCAAGTTATTATGTATTCAAAGTAGAGGTAACTGAATTTTAATATTTTTCTTCTAGTTTAGATGCAACTGACATCTTTGGTGGTTCTACCATGTGGATTTATTGATTTCTAAATATAAGCTCAGTTTTTACTTGTTAATATCAAGCACTGCTCTAGTTCAAGTTGGACACATCCTTGAAAACTATTGTCCTAGTCTAATTTATTAGTTTGTCCAAGGGTAGGTTGCAGATAAAAGAATCCTTGAGCTGGAAGCCACACGTGACCTATCAAGGATTTGGTTACATGTAGATATGGATGCTTTCTATGCTGCAGTTGAGACTTTAAGTAACCCTACATTAAAGGGAAAACCAATGGCTGTTGGTAGCATGTCTATGATATCCACTGCCAATTATGAGGTTTGTTTTGTGTTAACTCACTCATATTGTTTTGAGGCACTCCAGATTCTGAGATTGAAGTGAACTGATGTATTGTATGAAATATTAACCTGCTTCAACTCTACTTTGTCCACTTATGATTTGATCTATTAAATAGGCTCGGAAATTTGGGGTTCGTGCTGCAATGCCAGGGTTCATTGCGCGTAAACTGTGTCCAGATCTAATTTTTGTTCCAACAGATTTTAAAAAGTATACCTATTACAGTGACTTGACCAGAAAAGGTAACACTTTTGTTGCTATGATCAATTTCAGAGTGCTGCTTTTTCATTAAATATATTTTTGATGGTTGCTTAATTCACATTTATATGTTATTTTTAGTATTCCAGAGATATGATCCTAATTTCTTGGCTGCCAGCCTGGATGAAGCATATCTTGATATAACTGAAGTTTGCAAAGAAAGAAACTTCACGAGTGCAAAAGTTGGTACCCTTGATTAATTTAGAAATAGCTGGGCTTTATAAATGTAGTAACTCTTATTTTTGTAATTTTGAAATTTGTAGATTGCTGAAGAACTCAGAGCGAGTGTTTATGAAGAGACTGGTCTCACTTGTAGTGCTGGAGTGGCACCAAACCGCTTACTTGCTAAGGTTCTGCAAGCTTTTTTTCTAAATATTTGTTTTGTGCACTTATTTTGGTCATGTCACATATCATTGACGGTATAAACATGAATTTCCTCACCATTTTTTGCTTTGGTGTCTTTTCATTATCTTAACAGTCTCCTAACAGTATGTCATCATTGGATGATGTCTTTTGTTTTGAATACTGAGGATGAGGAATAGCTTAATAAATGAAGGTTTTCTGACTATTTGTAATAACTTAATCTAGTATATATGTTATTAGCTTATAAAAGATCTATAAAGACATGCTATTATATATTTTGCTTTGATATGCATGCATTTTTACTTTGTTAGTCACTTGTTGAAGTAGATGCATCAATAATGTTTCATTCTAGATCTCCTTGTTTTGTATAAATTAGGAAGTAATTGATCGTGGTGATCATTTGATCTTGCAATGACTATGTAAGATTGGCATCTAACTTCATACATCATATTGCTTAGGTTTGCTCGGATATAAACAAGCCAAATGGACAATTTGTTTTGCCAAATGACCGCATGGCTGTTGTAACATTTATATCCTCCCTTCCCATCCGTAAGGTATGTTTACTTTTGATTTGCCAATGACTCTGTTACTGAGACCAAATCATTTGTTCCATGCCTAGCCGTGGCAGGATAGTTTTATATGCATCTTATATCTTTTGTGGAGGTATATTTCTGATTAATAATCTTGATGCTGAATACTATTAACAGATTGGGGGCATTGGTAAAGTCACTGAAAATATTTTGAGTGGTGTTTTTGGAATTAACACATGTGAGCAGATGCTGCAGAAGAGTGGCTACCTCTGTGCTCTTTTCTCTCAGTCAACAGCAGGTTAGCAGTAGGGCCAGCTCTTGATGTTTTTTTTATTAACATACAGAATTTGATGGGCTTCTTATGGCCAGGGGAGCACACCCTGATGATCTTTGTTTACTTGTCCCGTATGTTTGGTAGTTGGGAGGGGAAGGGATGGTTAAATGGTATTTTCCCCTTCCCTTGTTTGGGAAAACTTTCTCCTCCAAAATCCCTCTAATTGGGAGACCTTAAAATTATTGAGGGAGGACTTTGGAGGGTTTTTTTGAAATTCCTTCATACTCATCTCGTCCTTGTAACAAACTCCCAATTATGCTATTTTAATTCATGTATGATATAATTTTGGGATTTATTATTTTTAATTTGGGAATGTAGGGTTTAGTTGTTTGGGTCTTTAGATATCTTATCTCTAGTAGATTTAGTGTTTAGTTTTTTGGAGTTGGGATTTCTTGAATCTTCACAATTAAGTTTTGGTTGTTTGTTAGTACTGGAATTAGGGTTGTTTGAGTTGTCTATATAAAGTCATATTATCTGTTAAGACCTCAACCTATTACTGTTGAGTTTGAATAAGATTATTGAGTGTTCTTGGTTACTTTTCCTTGGGTCCAGTTCCCTTTCTACATTACGTCCTATATTTATGTGTAGTTCAACTGAGATTTTCTAAAAACTTTTTTTAGGCCATCTCTAGATAAAAATAATAATATTTTTTAAAGTACATATATTTTTTTCATCCTAAAAATGCAATAAAAAAAAAATCACTGTTTGTTTGGTTATATGCTGTGGACCTGTAACATCTATTTTTAAATGTTCCATCTTCATGTTTCTGCAACTCTTTGGCAAGTTTGTTAATTTACCCTCTATTTTGGCAACAATTATTTGCCTGTTCCCATCAATGTTTGACTTTCATTTCAATGCTGCTCTTGACCCGGTGAACCCTTTATTGATGTGTGACCATCTGCCAATTTTCTGCAGAATTTTTTCTATCTGTGGGTTTAGGTCTTGGGAAGACAGGTACACCTCAAATAAGGTTGCGGAAAAGCATTAGTAATGAAAGAACATTTTCAGCTACTGAGGATGAAGCACAGTTGTATAACAAATTAGGTATTAGTCTGGTCTATTATTGTTTGTAATATCTTCAAGCCACGTTCTTAGATCAAATAATTTAAGCTCATTATTAGTTCTGGTTTTTTAGTTGGAATTCTGAGAACCTCTTCTGCTGGGACATAAAATTCTTAGGTGCTTATGGCTGTAGCCTAGATTTATTGCAGAGCATTAAATGAAATTTATTATAATTCAAATACATTAATTCTTGGCTTTCCAAAATTTTGGTTAATGGCTATGATTTGGTAGAGTTTCTGACTTAGGTAGAATTTAATTGTATTAACTCTTCAACATGTGACCATAGAACATTTATGTTTGCAGTGGAGCTAGCTGAAATGCTGTCCACAGATATGCAAAAAGAGAGCCTACGTGGGCGAACATTGACTCTTAAACTAAAAACAGCATCTTTTGAGGTACTCCTGATGTTTAGATTCTGTTTTTGCTTACATATAAAGATTGATTAAGAACATTGTTCTAGGTTTTTTTCCTACTCCATTGGTGAAAGCTATTTAAAACAATTAAGTCGCATTTGAAGAGCAATGTTCTGTACCCGGAGGACATTGTGTACTTGTTTGCTTTTTCATAATATAAGATTTCATTGCCTCTTGTGATATATGTTACTGCAACTGTGTACTTCTTGATTCACTGATTATCCACAGGTTCGGACTAGAGCTGTAACTTTACCAAAGTACATCAGCTCAAGTGGGGATATCCTGAAACATGCTTTAAAACTGCTAAAAGCTGAACTTCCTATTTCTTTAAGATTGATAGGTGGGTGTTGCTGGTGTGTTCTATGAGCCAAGAGAAAAGGGGTTCTTACTTCTTACAGTTTATACTATGAGAAAATTCAGATTTGTTGCTTGACAAAGGTTTTTCTTCTGTCAGGCCTGCGAGTATCACATTTCAATGAAGACAAGTGTGGTGCTCCATCTGATCCTACACAGAAGACCATAACCAACTTCATTGCTTCAGGAGATGCTAATAGGAATAGCATTCCTTCCCTGCCAAATGTTAATGAAGTCAGTGATACAGAAACCAATATTTCCATTGACAGTTGGCAGGCATGTTTTCTTGATTTCAGATATGCTTTTGATGGTACTGATTCATTAAATGTGGATAACCACATTGGCACTATCAGAAAAAATAATGATGCAGACAAGGTATACCTTATTTGACTAAATAGCTTGGATCTTCAACTTTGGAAAATTGATTTGATTGATTTAATCACTTCTAGAGGACGCCTGTCTTTTTGCTCACTGCTACATTGCTTAGGTATCACCATCAGTGAATGATGCTTCAAGTTCTGACTACAGTGAAGTTACAAAAGTGTTGGGAACAGATCTTTCTTCTTTACAGGACCAGCCTGAGAATAGTAGCTGTGAAATTGTAACTTGCAAGTCAAATATTTTGAAGGGTGACCAACTTAATTCTTGTGAGGAAGAGACATTGTTGTGGTTGAATGATTACAAATGTTCACTTTGTGGAATAGAACTGCCTCCAAGTTTTGTTGCAGAAAGACAAGAACACACCGATTTTCATCTTGCTGAAAAGCTACAGAAGGAAGAATCTAGCATTCACCCAAGAACCTCTGTGCCAAGTCAAAGGTATTCTATTATTTTGTATTTATTAAATCTTAATGATTAATATTTCATAAGCTTCTACAACTGTACCAAAGCTGTTGATAGTACGATTCTAAGTGTCTCATTTCATTTTTCCTGAAAGTCTTGAGTTAATACTACTAAATATGTTCTTTAAAGCTGTTAACAGTACGATTCTGAGTGTCTTATTTCATTTTTCCTGAAAGTCTGAGTTAACACTACTAAAAATGTTCTTTCAGTCGTATTCTCAAGGGGAAAAATATCACAAGACACAGTAAATCCAAGAAGCAAAAGTTGTCCCAGAAAGAAGGCAAGTATATGCCCATTGATTATTTTTTTGTTAAAAGCAGTCAAAGCCTATAATTTATACAACATTATTCTGTATATCTGTATATATTTTTGTACAGCATAACTCCACAGCTAATGACCTTTATATCATTTGTTTTCTTATTCATTGTACTCAGTATTTATTCAATTTGTGATTTGGGTAGCAATCTGAAACTTTGATGAGAAATAAAATAGTCTCGTTCCTTACAGTTTTAAGTGAGTATTACAATTGCTGAATCTTCTGGTTCAAGCTATGGACTATATTACCAAGCTTGAAGCAGAGGTGCAGAGTCCATTTTGTAGTTTCACCCTCTTCCTCTAACCCAAATCTTGTTTTGCAATCCAATAAGGCGTTATATAATATAATTGGTTATGTATGCCTTCATCATGTATGTTACTGTCCGTCTGTTCCTGACCTAGCAAGTAGCAAGAGACTACAAGCAAACGAAATTGGTTCGTTTATTTGCGTTTATATTTTAGGGTAGGCATTACATTTTACTCTCTTTTTTCAGGTATAAATATAATCAACCAATGACTGTGAACACATTTTTTATTTTTCAAAAATATTTAACTTTTATTTTTAAATCTTAAAATGCAAAACTCAGTCTTCAAAAATTTTGCACTCACTGTTAGTTAATAATAATGTACAAATTTTAGGTTAAATTTTATTTTAAAATTACAATACCAAACACCTGGCAAATGAATTTTATTTTGTAATTTTGTATTTGTTTCAATATATCTTTTCGTTACCATTTTGTAAGGGCTCGATGGTTTTCTCGTTTTATTCTTCCAACCAAGTCTCTTCACTCGGTTTTCTCTTTTTTTTTTTTTTGGTCAAAATAAGAATACGTTAACTAAAAGCTTTAAAGAGAGCTAAATTGATTCGATAATTAAGTTTATCTATAAAATTATTTTAAAGGGAATTCTATTTAAATAAAAGTATATCTTAAATTTGACAAGCTGATCAAATCGTAGACTATATATACTTGCATTTATATACACATCTTGCAAACAAATTAATGTTTTAATTTGCCGGTAAACAAATTAATAATACTATTAAATTGAATCCAACGTGCAATTTAAATTTAATTAAAGTGAATCCAACCTGAATTTTAAATTTAATTAAACCGAATTGTATTTAAATTTTAAATCTAATTATCCATAAAAATATATTTAATATTTAAACTGATAGCTATGAGACTTTGAAACCAAATTAAAACCTATCCAACTCCTTTTGCTACACACTCTTGTATAAACTAGGATTTCCTATTCCCACTATATAATCTACCGTCAAGTAGTTGCTCACAAAAAAATTAGTTTCTCTGTAATATCGATCATAGCAAGGTTGTGAGTAGGTGTAAACAATTTAGGATTTATATAATTGAGAGAGAGATGGCACAATTTGTGATTCAGCATCAAAGTTGGATGGGTACTTCCAATGGTGTTGTGCACGATGAGCGTGCGGCGTTGTATGTTGGTGATCTTGACGGGAGTGTGAATGATTCACATCTCTTTGATTTCTTCAGGCAAGTGGGTCCTGTTGTTTCTGTTCGAGTCTGCAGGGACTGTACCACTCATCGATCCCTTGGTTATGGCTACGTTAATTACATCAATCGTTATCATGGTTAGTCTCTTTTTTTTTTTAATGAATGCTCCTCTTCTATTTTCACTTTTTTAAATATTATTAAATTGTTTGAAGAAAAGATGTAAATGAATCGAATTATATATCAAATATTTAGGTTTGATTCATCACAAATTTGAATCACGTTTGATTTATTTATTAAATAAATAAGTTTGACTAATATATTAAGTTTATTTAATTAAATGAGTTGAGTTTAAACATTTGATATTTAATTTGTTAATTTTTTGAACAACTTAATTAATAATAAAATATTATTTTATATAATATATATTATATTTTTAAATTTTAAATAGTATATGTTGTAATTATATATATTTTATATAAAAAATATTAGATAAATACAAAAATTTATACATAATTAAAAAATATTCTATAATTTTCTCATATACATATATATGTTATATGAAAGTTAATAATTTTTTATTTTAACTTGATCACAATTTTTTATTATATATATATATATTTTGTTCGTTTTGGCTTCAATTAAATTAGTCTATTTTTATTCAATTATAACTAATTAAAATTATTCTTTAATTAGATGACTTGAATAAAAATTTACAAAAATGAATTAAATTAGTTTAATTATTGAATAAAATTAAATTTTATTTAAATCAAATTGAACTAACCAATTAAATGATACATTATATATTAATTAAAATTTAAAATATATATTAATTTTTAACATAAATATTTTGTTTTATGATTTTTAAAATTATTTTGAATTAATTTTAATGCAAGTTTTGTTACTAATAATGTTTGTTTTTATGGTTAAAGCTAAAAAAAATATTAATGTTGATTTGTTTATTTTGTAATAATTTTAATTAAAAATAATAATCTATCTAATTCAAATCGATGACAATCAATTTGAATTGAATTTCTTGATATTCAAAAGATTAAATTAGTTAGATAACTTTGTCCGTTGGTTGAGCTAAAGTGATTCGTTCCTCATCCTTAATGTCTACTAAATTTTTAAATAATAATAAAAAAATAAATTGGTGCTTCTTATATAGTATTCTTTAATTGGTAATTTTAAAATTTTTTACGTTCTATTTTTTTATTATAAATTAAAAATGTTGTGAGAACCAAAATTAAAAATAGAAAGAAAAATTTAACTGAAAGTTTAAATTTTTTAAATTAATTTTATTAAATTATTATATGATTTTAAAATTTTCATCTCTCAATTTTATAAAGTAGTTTATAACTATCTTTATAAACTATTCTTAATACTCGTTGCTATATTTTATCTTCAGCGGAAAAAGCATTGAAAGAGTTGAATTTCACTCCACTGAATGGCAAACCTATCAGGATTATGTACTCCAATCGGTATCCTGGTATTTGGAAGAGTGGCACTGCTAATATATTTATCAAGGTAGGTTTCTATAAACTTATATGTACTTTATTCTTATTTTCTTTCTATAATTTGGAAAGAAATCGTCTTAAGTATGTTTTTTATAAAGTGTTGAAGTGTATTTTTTGTAAAGTGTGATGAGTTATTTTTACACATTAATCTACACGTGAGTTAATGTGTAAAAACAGTACAATTCAATATTTTATAAAAAAAAAACACATTTTAGAGTATATGTTCGATTATAATTTTGGGTACCAACTAGTCAATAGACTTTTTGTTTTCTTCTATAATTTTCCTATGTTATTACTGGTGCAGAATTTGGATAAAGCAATTGACCACAAGGCCTTACACGAAACTTTTTCTGCATTTGGAAATATTCTGTCTTGCAAGATATCAACTGATGTTTCTGGCCAGTCTAAGGGCTATGGTTATGTACAATATGACAATGAGGACTCTGCTCAAAAAGCAATTGATACGCTAAATGGAATGCTGATAAATGATAAACAGGTCTATGTAGGTCATTTTCTGCAAAAGCAGGATAGGGATAGTGTGAACAAGACAAAATTTAATAATGTGTATGTGAAAAACCTGTCAGAGTCAATGACAGATGAAGATTTGAAGAAAAGTTTTGAAGAATTTGGTCCTACTACTAGTGTTGTAGTAAAGAGAGATGCAGATGGCAAATCCAAGTGTTTTGGTTTTGTCAATTTTGAAAATGCTGATGATGCAGCAAAAGCTGTTGAGGCACTTAATGGAAAGAAATTTGAGGATAAGGAGTGGTATGTTGGAAAAGCCCAGAAAAAATATGAAAGAGAGCTTATATTGAAAGGACAGTTTGAGCAAAGAATGAAGGAAGCTGTTGACAAATATCGAGGTTTGAATTTGTATCTTAAGAACTTGGATGATAGCATTGATGATGAAAAACTTAAGGAACTCTTCTCTGAGTTTGGCACAATAACTTCATGCAAGGTATGTAAATAGAAAAGAGATTCTCATAAATGACTTTTTTATAAATTATTGAAGTACGGTATTTTTACACATGTACTCGCATGCGAGTTAATGTATAATGCAAAATATTTGTTTTACATGTATAAAAACACTGCACTTCAACTCTTTACAAAATGTATTTTAGAAGATTCATTCTCTTGTAAAATACAATAGTGAAATTGTTATCTTCTTGTTACAAAAATTTAGTTAAGTGTTTTTTTTCAATTACTGACTCATCAGGTGATGTGTTACCCAAATGGAATCAGTAAAGGATCAGGATTTGTTACATTTTCAACTCCTCAGGAAGCATCTCAAGCTGTAACATATCTTTCTATAAATACTTTTCTATTCTTTAATTATTGTGAGGAAATTTGTATGTTCATATGTAAACTCTGTTTGCTGTTGTAGATTGCGAAGATGCATGGTAAAATAGTTGTCAGAAAGCCTCTCTACGTTGCACTTGCGCAGAGAAAAGAAGAGAGAGCAGCAAGATTCCAGGTAATACTGTTGAGACCTGAAAGATTTATTTATGTGCTTTTGAGAATGATAAAAAGAAATTCACCAATCATATTTGATATTAAATTAGTTTAATGCCAAACTGTAAACAAATTATGTACGGTTTTAATTTAACAAATTTGATGCAGGCACAATTTTCACAGGCGAGGTCTGTTGCTCTGGCTCCTTCTATTGCATCTCACATGCCAATGTATCTTCCTCCAAGCCTGCAACAACAATTTTTGTATGGGCAAGCACCTCCGGCCATTATTCCTCAAGTAATTATTAGCCGCTTATCTATTTTAACATTTAATTCTAATTTGTATTGATATTATCCATGTTTTGAATAACGGTTCATAGAATCACATTTTGTCAAAGTTTATAATACAGAACTTGCTTATCTTTGCAATATCATCTAAACATTAAAGTAAATTATACTCTGCTCTCTTGAACGATGTTAAAATTACATTCTTTTTTTCTTACTTTGAAAGCCTGTATTCTCCTTCTTTAAAATAAATAAAAAATATATCATTTTAAAATCTTTCAATAAAGAGAAGTATAATTTACTTTAAACATTAAGAAATGACAATTAATCATCCCTCCAAATATACAAATACAGGCTGGATTCGGTTACCATCAGCAACATGTTCTTAGGATGAGGCCTACTGGTGGTGCTTCAGTGTCAAACTATTGGGTCCCAATGGTTCACCATGTCCAACACGCTGGTGGAGTCAGAGGACGAGGCTTCATGCAACATCTGCAACAAGAGGTCTGGTGGTGGATGACTTTTATCTACGTGATCTTGTTTATTTATAATTTGTGATGGATGAGATATACTACAAAAACTTGGTGTTATCTGCAGGTGGTACCAGCGAGACATGGGTATGGTCAGGCAATGCCTATTCAGGCAGCGGATACACAGCTTGCAGATGCTTCTCCTGAACGACAGAAGAGAGTAATTCACGTTAATTGCTATTGTTGATTTTGAATCTTTTACATTTTAATATGAGAGAGATAAATAAAAAAATTCACATTAATAGAGATTCACTCTGAATAGAATATAGGCTAAATTTTTTTTTTTATCTATCTCTTGTTATAAAAAAAGATAGAGATTAAAATATAGAGGATACTCGTGCTATTTTTTAGTTAGAACATATTCATCACTCTAATTATAATGAATGAATGGTTGAGCAGATGCTAGGTGAAGCCTTATACCCTTTGGTAGAGCAGCTGGAGACTGGTGCAACAGCTAAAATTACAGGCATGCTTTTGGAGATGGATCAAAATGAAGTATTGCATCTAATCGAGTCACCTGATGATCTCAAGCATAAAGTTCTTGAGGCTGTGGATATCTTGAAAATATTTCATCCACAGCAATAATCCCATCGACTTTTCTACCCTCACCTCACTTTCAATCACAATCTTTTTTCTTAGATATTCTATTATATTCTAAGGACACATTGTTGCAATTTTGTTTTTTAAACCATTGTTGCGATGTCAGTCTTCAATATCAATATAGGCTTTTTAGAGAAGGCGTTTAAGATATTTCGATTTGAAATCGTTGGAGATATGATCTTTTAAATTCAATTAAATTAAAGTATGAAATGGGGACAAAACTATTATTAGTGATATTTTATGCCTGAGTTTAACAAGTTTGCTTTATTATAAATGTATTCAATAATTTAAAACTATTTTTTGGGCTTAAAAAAATTGTATGACATATCTTTACTTCAAAATTATTTGTAGTGTTTGAAAAATATTTTTAAAAACAAAAAAAAACTTATTTAAGACTACATGAGAGTAATTTTAAAAATTATTTTAATTTTTATAAACGAAGAAGCAAAAAAGATCTGTTTAAATTACTCTTTCGATCGAAGATAAAAAAGTAAAATATGTTTTTTGAAAATAAAAATAGATAAAACAATTAAAAGTTATCTTAAACTCTAATTTTTTTAAAATAAGAGAAATATAAAAAAATAAGTATTTTTATTCATAACATATATATAAACATATAACCCTAATATAAATTTTTAAAATTAATTTTATAAAATAATTTTAAAAAATACATATTAAAATGACATCCAAACATGCCTTAAATTATTGTTTTTAATTCAAAATAAATAATTAATATATGTATTTTGAGAAAAAATAAGTATTTTTGAATTATTTTTTAAATAAAAATATAAAAAATAAATATTTTTTTAACAGTATGTAAATAAATATATAAAAATAATACTAATATACAATATTAAAATTAATTTTATAAAACAACTTAAAAAAATAAAACAGTTAAACACATCCATTAATCATTATCTCTTAACAAATTTATTCAATTTATTTTTTTCTCGTCCTTTCTCTCTCTCTCTCTGTCCTCTGTCATCTTCGTCAAGCATCCATGATATAAGTGAAGTAATATCAGCAAACCCCAACCTTCACTTCTTTTCAACATTATTTTTCATGTAAATAACAAAGCAATCATCAACTTAGATAGGAAATAATCAACAGACATGGCTTTATCCTCCTCACTTCTTCCACCTTCCAAATTCCACTTCCAAAACCCCCAATTCCAACCTAGAATCCCTAACTCCTGCATAAATGCAAAATTCAAAGACGATGACGCAGCTATGCCATTGCCATCCATGTCCGACATTCTAGAGGCTTCGAGAACCCAGAAACTCGACGTTCAACTCCGAACTGTGGGACCTTTCTTCAGAATCACAGCGAAGAGCTTGGAGAGCCAGAATGAGGTTGGAAGAGCAGAGGGAGTGATAAGAGTGTGGATAGGAGGGAGAATTCTTCACTTGGATTCGATGAAGCTGCGAAGAGAGACGATAGGAATGGAGAAATCCATCTTTGGAATTGGATTGTTCATTGGCGCTGTGGCGATTCGATATGGCTATGATTGTGGCTGCAAAAAAGCTGAATTGCTGGCTATCAATGATTCTGATCTTTATCATTCTAAGGTAATCTTCTTCCCAACCCTTATCTCTCTCATTTCAGGACGAAAAGATGTACAATTATGAAATTTCCAAAATTATGACATTTCCTTTTGGAAATTTAATAATTCAACGAGTAAATTATTTTTTTAATTTAAATGATGATGAATTTTTTAATTTAATCTCCAAAATGTAATTTTGATAATTTAAGAGGTAAAGTCGTTTTTCATTAGATAGTTTTAACAAGAATAAATTAATAATTTAATTATTGAATTATGTATATTCTTTTAATTTAATTAGTAAAAATAAAATATTTTAATTTAATTTTTAAAAGATAAAATTTTAATTGATTTAACTTTTTGATTAATATGATAAAAAAATTATTTTATCATAGTTTGAATAGACGTTAATTGAATATTAAGTGATAAATTAAATCTTATTTATAAAAAAATTTTAAATAGTGTGCTTTGTAAATGTATAATTTGTAAAAATAAAATATAATAGCTTTATAAATTTACGTAAAAAAAATGCAAGTTGTATGTCTTGATAATATTTTATTTGAAAATATAATGAGTTTTATTTTTTTTAATTATTAAATATATTTTAATATATCATATAATAATTAAGTTATAGTATATGTTAATAATATTTTTAATTAATTAATTAAAAATTAATTTTTTAGAGATTAAATTGATACATTTTATCTAAATTTAAAAGAAAAATATCTTAAAAAAATAAAACAAACATATATATATATATATATATATATTTTTATATAAAAGCAACCTCTTTCGTCTTTTGATGATAAATAAGAACAAAGAAGAAAAAAAAATTGTTGCTCTTCAAGATTGAGTCTACTACATTCCATTCTTTCTTGTATGTATTCATTAGTATAAATTTTCAGCCTCTTAAACTTGGTTAAATGCCTTAGAGAAAATAAAACAAGCATTTTTAAAAATAATTAACTTTCTAAGTCTATGTGAAAAAACTCTTTCATTTCATTATTGAGTCCATCTGACTCCATTGTTTATTGTTAATTTAGTAGGTGTGTTCATTAGACTAAGTTAAAGTGTACAAATTTTCAGCTTGTTAAGTTCTACAGTAGGCTGGGGTTTAAAGCTGTGCACGAAGTGAGAGGATCATCAATTAGTGATGTTGGGCATATGTTAGTGTGGGGAGGAATAGGGACTCGCATGGATGCAAGTATTGAACAACTTATGATCAAATGGTGCTCAAGGTTTACACCTTCCTCTAACTGATTCTCATCACTATCGATCACATATTTTTTCAACAATATTTCCTAAGAATCAGCATATACAAAATTATACTCAAATCTTGTAACAAGTTCACTATTCAATATTCCAAACACTTCTCTTGTAGTTGTTTTCCACGTGGAAAACTCTTTACATGGCTCCACGTGTACCATTGTATGTATCATGCATGTACTTTCAAGTGATTAGATTTATTTTTAGTTATTTATATATTTATTATTAAATTTTTAATTAAAATAAAATATTAAAAAAATTAATCACAAGAGATATAAGTTATATAATTTATACATATATTAGTTTGTGATTAAAAAATTTTAGGATAGACATAAAAAGGTGAAAATTCTATTTGAATTTTTGAAATATATAATAATTTTTAATTTGATTATCTATAAATTATTTTTGTCACTTTAATCTATCAAAGATAAAAGTACTTGTAATATTATTATTTTACTTAAACTTTATTTATAATTTGTTGCTTAACAAAATATTAAAATATAATTTAGTTGATAACATAACTATTTTATATATCACATATTAATTTATATAAAATAAAATATTTAAATAAATCAAAAGTTTTTAATTACATATATAGACTTTTGACTAATTGTGTATATTTGAGAATTAAGAGTTAATTTATATATTAAAAGTGTTTTGACTAATTATACTTTTGTAAAATGATGTGATTCGTTTATCACATATAATTTCGATGTTAACAAAAAAAATTAATTAAAATTATATTAAGTGAGACATTAAGATATAGATAAAGTTTAAATAAAAAATAATATTAAAAATATTTTTATATTTTATGAATTAAATTAATAAAAATAATTTATAAATAATTAAATTAAAAATTATTATATCTTTCAAAAACTAAAATAAATTTTTACTTGTATAAAAATTATACTTCAATCTTTTTAAAAAAATACTCGTGGCTTAGGCTCTTGTATTGGCGCTTCAGTTTATAGTTTTGTCTTGAAAATATAATAGTTTGAATTTAGCTGACAATGATTACATACTTTAATAAATTATGTAAATTTTTTGAAGAAATATCTAATTATGAACTTCTGAGTTGTAAAAAATATTTATTTATTATTTTTTAATTTAAGAAATTAATTGCAAATATGTAAAAATTATATTTAAGTTCTTTTAAAGAATTGTGTTTGATTGAATTAGTGACACTACAGATAAAGTAGTTTTTTTTTATAGAAGAGTATTCTTCTTTCAGCAACAATGAAAGGAATAAGTTAAATTTCAATAACCAATAGTCAAAAATTATATATAACACACAAAGAAAGAGTACATTGGTTTTTAAAAATTCTATCGTATTTAAATAAAATGCGTTTTGTTAAAAACAAACCCAAATTTTGAACATGTTCATAAAATACACAATAAATATTAAAAAGTAAATTAAAAATTTATTTTATTAAACAAATTTTTTTCTTTTATTTTTAATCTTTAAAAGATTAGCTCTGGTTAAAAATTCATAAAATATTGACATGTCTAGTAAGGTAAGTGGAAGATGACTTTATTAATCCTAACTTAACCAATTTTAATGTGGCATATTAAAAAAACTAACTTATTGAAAAAATGATTAAAAAATAAAAAATGAACTACATAATAAGAAAGATTAATGATACTAAAAATAATAATAATGAGGGGAAAAATAAAAAAGCAAATTTATAAATAAACTATTCACTAAAATTGCATTTCCCTTTCAAATATTAAAGGATAGAAAAATGAATCTACTAAATTGTTGATACAGTGAATATCAAATATAAACATTTTCACCAAAAAAAGTATTTGACAAAAAAAAAGTGATATTTTTTAAAAAATTAAAAAGAAAAAAAAAAACTTGGCCCCCGAGCTCATATAGCCTTTATTTATTCTCTTCTGATTCAGCACTGCATGTAACAGGGAGCCGATGTCTCGTCGAGAGGGTCGCGATTCCGGGCGACGCCATTCTCGATTTGATCGAGAGCCAAGGTATTTCTTTCTTGCCCTCTCGGTTTCAACAGAATTTCAATTGAACTAGGTCCATTTGTTGATTTCTACTGTATAATCTGAGAATTTTGGAAGAAGAGACGCCCCTTTTAAGCATATGAAAATTTTACCCAAACTATGCACGTTTTCGGATGAAATCGAAGACTTTGTAAACTTCATTTTTATCCATTGACTAATACTTTGAATTTGAGGCTAACATGAAATTTCGCGGTTGATTAGCTTGTTATTGCATGTTCTTGTGCAGTTTCAATGTAGAATAGAATTCGATTTGAAGCTACAGTCTTTCTAGTTGATACACTTAGCTTACCATTGAATTGACTGGCTGTATCAGTGATTCTTTATGGTGAATGTATAAAACCTAATTCCTCCCGTGGGCTGATTGGAACATGCGATTCCTCGTGGCACCCTCTGTCTAAGCCAGAAAATCCCATTTTCGACTTTGTAATGACTTATTCTGTAATGCATTTGGCTCTTTTGTGGTATATTAACACTTAACATTTTACTGAACTATCAAAGTTTTTTTTGCTGGGTGCATTTTTGTTTGAATACATTATAGTAAAATGATATGGTTTGTTGGTAGTAATCCTATCTGAGGATATGGTATCTCACTATCTTATTTCTAATGTTTGTTGGAGCTAGTTCTAGCTCAAAGAGATTTAAAAGGGATGGAATACAAGAAAGAGAAAGAAGCAGAGGAACTGGCAGTACTAATTTATATAATGTAGACCACATGGGCCAGGCTCAGAAACACCACCGTCCATTGCATGATGCCTTACAGACCTCTTTAACAATTGACTCTAAGCAAGAAGCTGGGGCTGTGAAAAAGGATTCTGACAAGAAACAAGATCATCATTTTGAAGCACCCAAACATGCATCTGATCCTGTTGTAGTACCAAGATCTCGCTCTTATTTTCAGGTTTTGTAGGATTGTTATGCATATGAATCGTTTTGAATATCTGTACATGGGTTGCCCTTTTAATTCTTTCCTCTGCTTGTGATCTGATGCAAGGTGAAACATAGAAGGCTAATAAAAGAAAACGGTTGCAGTTTTCCATGAGTATTAAATATTGCTCTGAATTGATTCTTGTGTAGCAGATTAAGCAGGCAGAATGATATTAAATCCTTTACTGAAATTGTAAAAAAATTGTTTCCACAGCCTTAAAGTACTTTATTATATATTTGTTTACCTGAAAGATATAGAAGAAATTGTTTTGATACTCATTCATTTTCAATATCACTTGGAAAAACTGTTTCAGCTCCTTGCCTTCAAGTACTTCCTTATATAACCATCTTAGGCTTGCCTGTGCATATTTATAACAGCATGATGAACGAGGTAGTGCCAGGCAAGTTGGTCGAAGGGCAACTGGTGGTGAGTTTCCTTAAATATATTTTGGACTATTTTTTTTTTATTTACTGTCTTTCTTTACTGTTACCAGGTCAGTCATGACATGAGTCAAATGTATACATGATTTGTAAAATTGACTCTAATTACACAAGCACATAATTCCTTGCATTGTATGCTGGAAGATTTAACTATGGAAATTTTAGTTTTTGCCACTCAATGTGTGGATTTTAGTCTCCACTGGCATGCTCATTGGAGTAGGTTACGCTTAATGTTGGACAGGCATGATGTGTCCCTCCCACTCTCCAACCTTTCTGACTTCTCTTTCCCACGTTCCAAATTGTCATGTGTATAAGGTATAAGAATTGAAATTGGTGAACTAGATGAGTATGTTAAAAATTATGTATCTGTTTTCCTTTACTGCAAAGCAAAAAAGTACAACTTGTTTTAGCCTGAGTACATGTTGCAGATTAGTTAAGCTATTCTTCTTAATTGAATGCTATCAAATGGAAAATTGCTTCATTAAAGCCTTATTATTAAAGTTTCTCAGGGGAATTCCACTAGTTTCCTTTTAGCAAAAAGGCTTTTTCCCGCTTTGGTTCCTCAAAGTGGTTATGTTGTGATAACATATGATTTTCAGTAGTAATATTTTAAAGTTATTTTGGCATAATATAATTTCTCCCCATTGACTCAATTTTTGAGATTGAGTTTCATCTGCTATAATATATTCTGTTCTTTGCACCAAGTTTTTAATATACAAGTCACCATCTTAGATGTTTATGAAAAGTAATACCAATACCATGAACTTTTTTTTATTCAAGAGCGCGGATGGTGGAAGGACTCAAGGGACCAGCATAATGAGAGGACAGATACAACTCACAGTAGAGAGCAAAGGGATGAGAAATCACGAGCTAAGTCAGGCGATTATACTTTCCAGAGAAAAGATGGTCTACTTCCA
Source organism: Senna siamea (assembly GCA_031216115.1). Lineage (NCBI taxonomy): Eukaryota > Viridiplantae > Streptophyta > Magnoliopsida > Fabales > Fabaceae > Senna > Senna siamea. The sequence goes on along the minus strand of CM062355.1, from coordinate 2,923,107 downwards.
ACTACTAAGAAAAGACCTGCATTTAGGGAGAAGAAGATTCCAATAGATCCAGCAGATACTAATTTAGCTCCAACAGAGGCCCTCAAGTCAAGCCAAGGTGACTACCCTCCAGAAAGAAATGAAAGGAGAGAGGAAAGAAGCAGCAACCCTCGTCATTTGGATAGATCTGAGAAGCAATATGCAGGAGGCAGAGCACCCAACAAGGGTGAAGCTAGGAGGGATGACTTCTCATTGAAAGGAAGGTATGGGGGCAGTGGAGGCGGTAACAATTATAGGGGAAGAGATCGATTTAGTGCAAGACAAGGTTATAATCCTAGTAAGACTCGAATAGAGAAGTGGAAGCATGATTTGTATCAGGAAGTTGATAAGGATCCTATTCCAAAAAATGAGGATGACCGGATTGCTAAGCTGGAAGCACTATTGGCTTCGTAGGATCAGACAGCAGCCAGCGTTTGCAGTATGTTTCTGTTATCATTGTTTCGAGTTTTAGTACTTTTGGCTTATTCAGGACAGATTCCATGGATGAGTTACTTTATGTTCCTAGTTCTTGATTTCTTTTTCAAAGATTTAGATCTATGTAAATTTTATGGCATGCTTGGTGAGTCTGACTCATTATGTTATCAAGTTACTACTGACTTCACCTAAGTTATTCCTCCTGTTGAGTGTTGAGCGCCATAGTTGTTGGTTTCTTTAAGATTTATAGGATTCAATTCTCTATGATTCAAACGAGGAGGAACGGAATGCAATATTGAAAGTACTGTTGGTTTCGATGTGGTTGCAGGCTAGCAGCACATGAATTATCACTGTTTTACAAACTAGACCATTTTTTTCAGCTTATTCATTTCAGGACACTTTCCACCCAAATCGTTTCTATTCCTGACATGGTTACTAGGCTCATCATACCTCTTTATCAATCCAAGTTTTACATCTTAGTCAATTCTATAGATGCACCATAATTAGTTAGCACTGCAAAGTTATCGCTGACCTCATAAGTTAGAGTAGAAATGAAATGAGTACAACTCTACACTGCCTAGTGAGTGATGGAAAGCCAGAGGTGGGAAAATTGGTATTTAACTAAAGGCTTTTCTTTTCTTTTAGGAAAAAATCAAAGCCAAAAAAGTAGACCATGGCAGCGAACAGGCACCCGTATACCCAGTTTTTGAGAGCATGATTCGCCTAAACAATTTATTAATTCAACTAAAATAAATTGAAAAATCTTGATACATATCTAAAGGTGAGTTCTCCCTTCTCTAGGTCCATGGTTGCCAGAAAGCCATCATTTCTTTACCATCTAGTTAGTTTTTTTTTTATTAAAGAATAATATTTACACAAATGTACAGAATGCAAACAAGCTCTATCAGAGATTAACAAAAACATGAGAGGTGCTTCGCTCATTTGTGACTTTAAAGATGCTTCACTCTACAAAATTTTGGAGAACCAAAGAACACCTAGATCAAGCATCGTCATTGCACCTTCGATCTATTCACTTATCTTTTTCTCCTACGACCTTGGTGCATGAGACTGACTTGCACTTCTACAGGTTTAAACTTCAAGAAAATACTAAATAAAAGAAACTAATTCAGAATTCAGACCTAAAAGAAAAGGTTTAAGCTATATTAAATAACAAGATCTTCTATGTCAGTTAGGGGACCTGCGTTCCCAAGAGACTTCTTGTCAGGTACGTTAACCACCAGTTGCCCACAAGCACCACTTATGTCCTGACCCATCTGCTTCCGAACCGTTGTTCGAATATTATAGGTGCCCCTAAGAATTTTCTGAAAACTTGATACTTTCTGCTCGCTACTAGTTCTGAACTGACTCAGCGTACCAATAGGGTTGAAAGGAATTAAGTTCACTACCTGCTTCACATGGATGAAGGTCATACGAAGAGAATGTTATAGAGCATCATGAGGAGGAATGACAGTTTTTATTTGAAAGAATAAAGAAGTATCAAATAGAGTTTAGAGATATTAGACTAGGTATGGATGAGACATGTACAACATAGACGCTACATTTTACTACAAAAACCCTGAAAAAAGTGCTACTACTCTTCAAAACAGTGGAAAAACTACACTGGAGACTACCTCTTAGGACTATCAAATGAATGATCTATCCTTAATTGATTTTTCCTGTTTTATTTATGAATATCATTCAGTAATTGAGAGAGTGAAAGTTAATTTGATCATTCAGTGTCATTGGATTGTTGAGAAAAACTTAACTTAGGTGATAGGATTCATAGACTTTTGAAAGAGATACACACGAAAGCTAAAGAAACAAGAAATTATCAAATTTTGTAAGTGGAATTCACAGAACGATCAAGATTCAGAAATTTCCAATATGGTACCAAATAAAGTTTGAGTTTTACCACTTGAAATGTCTCCATCAGTTTCCCTAGTTGGTGGGCATGTTGCTCTTCATCATTCACCCCATCGAGCATTATATACTCAATTAAGATTTTCTGCTGACTGTAATTAAGAATGAAACGGTTGGTACTCATGACTATAAACATGCACAATGCCGAAGAGTAAAAGTTCAAATATTGAAGTAACAAGAAACCATAAACTCGCCTGTTTCTTTGATATTCTTGCAATGTATCCATTAGTTTTTCCAAAGGGAAAGCGCGAGCCGCAGGCATTATCCGGCAACGGATGTCTTGAACTGGTGCATGCAATGAGATTGCCAAGTTCAAACCAGGAAGGTCATTATGAAGCTTGTTGATAGCATGAATGATACCTACCTAATAAAGATGAAAAGAGGGGAAAAAAAAACCTTTATAAGCTAGATATTTCTGGCATTCAGGAGTTTTTAGCCAACGAAATCAGATGTGATATCAGTTTATAAAGTCTTAATGAAACAGCATTCTATAGTGCCTAGGGTGTTTGAGAAAAAGCTTACAATACCACACACACCAAAAACAAATCAAGAGATTCAACAAAAGTGACTTGAATTAAATAAAATCACAATTCAATCTAAAATACATTCTTAGAATCCCTAAGTACAGGGCTAAAATTCAGTGATGGAAATCAACAGGAAAGATGTTTTCTTGGGTACAACATTTTTCGTAAGGTACAGCAACTAGACATAGCAAATAGTATCCCAGTGTAACAATAATCCTTTAAGCAATTCTTAGATTTCAGGAAAATGCAACCAACATGCTTCATAAAGATGTAAAAGCTTTAGCTGGGTAGTGATTGTATTGCACAATAAACCTAGCAAATAAAGAAGAAGTGGTTGTTTATATTGTTCAATTCAACCCAAAGTATTTTTACATGAAATATAGTACCTACCTATTGGAACAATGCAAAACATTTTTGTAAATGTCATTTCTGTCAGTAACAGATTCAGGGACAGGGGAATGGAAACAAAAGAGAGAGAGAGAGAGAGAGAGAGAGAGAGAAGAAAAACAATAGAAGTCTGTAGTGCATATATATATATATATATATATATACCGTTGAGACAGTAATCCTTTTCAATGACAGTTGAAATGGCAACCCAGTCATGACTCGAATAGATTCTACGAAGGAAGAATAGTTATTCAGAGGCTCTCCCATTCCCTGTAACAACAAATATTATTAAACTGCAAACTGGATATTAACTGCTATTATTATAGTGACACTTACGCTTGCAATTTGAATAAACAGAGCAGGAAACTAACAAGGAAACATCATGGTCCTAATTTAAATTCCAATAAAGTAGTTAATTCCTTAATACTTTCTTATAACATCTGTTATGGTTACCAAAAAATGGAATGCCAAAACACACGTTAAGAGGAATTAATAATATTTAGTGATTCAGTGATTAAATAATAAGTATTACTTGCACAACTGTAGGTGATAAACAGACAGAACCATAGGAACTAGAACTACTTTTTTCTTTCCTTTTACAGCTTCTGGTTGGATAAATATAAAACAAGGAATAAGAATAATTTCAAGTTGGACAATAATTTGCTTCCTGCACAAATATGTTTTTGTGACTTTAGAGGATAAGTTGAATGAATGTGAGCCGTAATATAAGATAAGAACCAATAATTTAGCATTAGACTGAAAAGTTGATGAGTTTAAAGGGTAAGAAAAAAAGAATCTTACATTTTTGTGATACTGGAACATCATTCTTTCAAGGGAAAGGAAGACAAAGAATAAAGCACATGACATCAAACTTAAATCTTTTGCTTCATGCACAAATACAAAAGTAACACCTCTACAAATCAACAATAGTGAGGGAAAAGGAATTACCATGAAGACAACATTACGGATTTGAGATAAACAAGAGGCATGAACCAATTGTTCCACTATCTCTCCAGATGATAAGTTATTTTTGAATCCCATACTTCCAGTTGCACAGAATTTGCAACCCATTTTGCAACCTACCTGCATAAAAAAGTAGGGACATTTGCTCTTTATTGAACCAGCCAAAAACTAAAAGGAATAAGCTTCAATCAGCAAGAAACAGGTTCATCATCGAAACTCAATTCAAGGAGAGAGAGAGAGAGAGAGGGGGGAAGAAACCTGTGATGATATACACAAAGTTGATCTTAGACCACCAGGACGAGGTTTACCACCATATTTTCCCAAACGTGTGTCATACCTCATTATCACAGTCTCCACAAAAGCTCCATTCTAACGGTAGAAATGGCAATCACAAGTTAAGTATCCTTGAGATGATCCAAGCGCATATGTTTACAGAATGATACTTATAGCACATAATATAAACCAGCAAGCTTCAATTAACTTGGTAATAGAACTAATGAGCAGAAAATATGGAAAATCATGACTTGAGAAAAACATTACAAGCTCAACAGAAGTAAGGAATAGTTAGTTTCCAGATTATAATTAGCATGCTAATATCAAGATAGAAATAGGAACACACTTAACCTAAAGACATAGGCGACATTTGGTAATGGTATGTGAATATTTAATTTTCCATAGTACTTGGAAATCTATTTATAAATTAAATGAGAATGAAGTGCGTAACAAAATCAAATATTCTTATATAATTTAGGACATAGACAAAAAATAAATATAAAATTTTTCATATACATTATGCTTAACCATCGTATAATTAAGTTTCTAAGCACTTGAAAAATTAAAGTTTTCACTTACGAAACACCATCTTAATGGAAGGCACCTACAGCAGAAGTTTCCAACCTGCCATTAATATCCTTCGCGACATGAATGAAACTTAATAAAGTATTTCCACTCTCTACCGGAGACTCCTCTACCCCCTCTTTCTCTCAACGCGTCCCTCGACAGATAACTACAATATAACACTCTATTAAGCATTGACCTTCAATCTAAAGTTTTCTAACGTAACCCCTATTACCCAAAGCAAGCAAGGTACAGAAACCGAACAAACCCAAAAGTCGAAACCAAAAAAAGAAAATCAGCTTCCCTCCGATTGCACAATAATCACCAGAATCATAATGGTATATGCAATAATTATTAAAAACATAATAATAATTGAAACCTAAAAGAGAGGGAGAGACTCGGATTGTACATGGAGCTTGATGAGGAGCTTGGTGGTAAGGTTATCCACAGAGTGGAAGACAGAGTGAATAGAAGAAGAGAGGGGCCTTTTGAACCTGGAACGAAGCAAAGAATATGCTGTCGAAGGCAACGATGGAACTTGTTTCTCCCAGTCCCATTCATCGCACTCTCCGTTTTGCTTCAGATTCTGAATCACATGCTTCCAAATAATCGGAACGAACTTCGGGTCAATCCCTGCGTTTTCGAACTCCCTTCTGATTTCGCCGGCGTCGAACACCGATCGCATTGGCATTCTTCTCCGCCTCCTTCTCCGTTGCAAGTGCGCGATTTGATAAAGCCAATGTCGGTCGGTTCTTCGGCAAAATTGCAGGATTGTCGGGTAAATCCGAATCAATTGGATTTCCAACCCTTTGAACCCGAATGTAATGGTGATTCAAATTGTTTAATAATGTGAAATTGTAAATTATAGGCTTGAATCCAAAACTACACAAATTTTTACAAAATGAGAAAGTTTACATTTTTACCCCATAAAAAAATGTCATTATCTATTTTTTTAAATACAGTAATATATCTTTTTAGTTTGTTAAAATTTATAAAAGTTAACCTGTCAGTGATTTAACAATTAGTTTTTTATGAATATACTGACACATTAGATGCTAATTAAATGTCATATCAATTTAAAAAATATGTTAATTAGTTTTTAAAAAATTAAAAGAGAGTTTTGTTAATTAGTACTTTAAAAACATTGATTAAAAAAGTTTGTAACTAGTTAATAACATTTTGGACATTAAAATTTATGATTTTTATTGTTTGTACAAATCTCAAACTATTTATCAACCAATCACAAACTCTTAATCAGGTAGCAAAACTCTAAAAAATATATTAATTGGTTTTCAAAAAATTAAAAGAATATATTAATTAATCCTTAATACACCATATTTCAAAAGAATACAATATTGAAATTTTTTTTGAATTCTCTACTTAATTTAATATTCTTACGCGTAATGTCTCTCATTCCTAACACATCAATTTATAAAAACTATTATTTACAATTTTATTCTAACAAATGGGTGTCAATGAGAATATATATGATGGGAAAAAAGCACTTCAAGTGAAATGAAATGAAAACGAAAAAAAAATGGTACACGAATTGAGTCTTTCAATATTGATTAAGAGATATATAAGACGTGTGAAAGGATTGGAAAATAAAAGACATCAAATTCATCTATTTGTAATTGCATAAAAGAGTTTAAATCAAAGAATTAGAATGAGTAGACTAATAAAAATTTATAATATGGGTATATAAAAAAAAACCTCATTAAAAGATAAAAGAGAATACTAATGTTAGAACAAAAGCAAAATGTTCTTTGAATTCTTTAACTTGTTTCTTCCCAAAACCAAATAAAAAGAAAAGTCTTATACTCTTATCCTTTTTGTGATCTACACATCTTGTCCTGTTTTACATTGTGCATTGATACTTGTTAGGTATTTAGCCTATAGTTTTGACTCTCATGAAACCTTCTGTATTCCGCAGCTGCTTGTGCCATATATATACAAAAGCTTTCACATACATAAAAAATATATATATAAAGTTTTTATAAATTTTAAAATATGATATAAAGAAATTATTATATTATAAAATAACAAATTAAATAATAAAAAATTTGTTAATTTCAGGCTTTTTTATTATAATCTTGTATTATCTTTACTTTCTTTTTTTCTTTTCCTTACATCATATATTTTATATTATATAATATATAATTTTAAAAATTAATAATTAAATTTATTATAATATAGATATATAATATATCTATGTGATGAAAAAAAATAACTGTTAAATTAAATTGAATAGTTGAGATGAAAATATTACTTTAAATATATCTATAATAATCATGTAAAATTTAAAATAATATTTTAATCTCAATAATTTAATTTAATTTAATCAAATTATATTTTCATATCTCATATAATATAATATATATGAGAAATGAGAATGTAGGTGGACTAAATTACGTATGTGTGTGTTTGTATGTTGAAACAACTTTACATCTTTGTTGTTCTGTTTTCCATTTGTTTACTTGGACTCTTCATTTTGTATAAAACTACTTTTGTTTGCTGTATTATATATATATATTCAAAATGTGAAAACCACGTTATTGTTTTGCAATTGGGTGGTGCATGCGCGTGCCATGTTTGAATTTGACATTAATCTTATATATCTTTGACAATGACTTTTAATGTTAACAATTCTATCTTTGCTTTTAATATATACAAAGCAAGACCATCTCTCTAGATAATTTTAAATTAAAAAAATGTTTATGTTCTTTTTTCTTCCTTAATTTCTAAGGTCTGTCTACATTATTGGTCTGTAACTGAAGAGACAAGAGGGGAAAAAATCAACTGTTTGTATTGAATTAGTCTAATTAATTAACAACTTAAGAGAAATTAACTCAAATTTACTCAGATTTTTCTTAAATATTAACGAGAATAAAATTTTAAATGCCCAAAAAAAGAATTTATCCAAACAATTGAAGCTTAAAATCGCTCTAAACATTCGCAGAAGCAAACCATTAAAGCTTGTGAATACGTTACAATTAATCTCAAGCAAATTAGCTTTAAAAAAAAAAAGATGAATATCCCTAATATACACTTTCGTCACCAAAAGAAAAAGAATGAACATGGCTAATTAACCATCAATCTTCAACAAGACGATGAATATCCCTAATCTTAAACAAATAAATCAACCATAAAAAAAAAATTGTATACATTATAAAATCCAATCACGAAAAAAATAAAACTTTTTTTCTTTCATAAAAAGAACTTCACTTGCGGTTACGAATGTAGTTGGAATAATTATGAGATACTTGGGGCGCCGCAGCATGAGAAGAAGCGGCATTATTTGCAGTGGGAGGAGTAGAAGCAACGGTAGTAGAGAGGAAAGAATGAGGGCTTCTAGGGCTGACGAGGAACCCGTCCACTGCATATCGGTGCTCCGAGAAGTCAGTGGTGCCCGGAGGGAAGTCGGAGCGGGTCCTCCGGTGGGATGATCCGCCTAATGAATCGGATCCAAGTAGCAAATGGTAGCTACGATTGGAGCTCCCAGAGTGAGAGAAACTACGACGATGCAAGTAGGTCTTGGTAGGAGAATTTTGCTTCTTGATCGCATGAATAAGATATGGAATTAAACCCTCCATGTCTTGTCTGATTCGATGAAGTCCTTCCCAATTGAATGCGAACTAAAAATAGATAAAACTTTCTTGAAGTAAAGTTTGGATATTTTTTTTCGGCGCTTGATTTTAGGATAGAAAATGGTTGAGAGGAGAGGAGGTATTTATAGCAAGGAAGGAGCACACAGGAAAAGAAGATGGAAATGAAGAGGAAATAGAGACATGGATATGGTTGTTCAATTGAAAATGGAGGACAACTCAGAGATTTGAAAAGGATAATATTGAAAGCGTCGTGTGTTAATTTATGATGTTTTAAGATTTGTGATTGTGGGTCGACATTTGACTGAACAATTTTCCTAAGCGCACTAAGGTGGCTATGTTTGACATTCATGGCAACAAGTCAAGAATGTCACCAATTACACGCATGTGATCAATTTGACAATACAATTTTTTTTTGTTGCTTTGTGTGTACCATTACACGCTGTCTTTTTTGTTTTTAATGATTAGTTAGCACGTCACCTATATACATAATAAATTATTATTTTTTATCAAAAATAGATGAAATTGTAGTTTATTTCATATATATGTTGCATTGCTGTTTGCTTTTAGTTTTTCCTTTTCTGGTGTGAATAAATTTTTTGCGGCTTTATCCAGTCGACCTGGAATTTGGAAGATTGAAGAGTTGCGTAACAATTTCGTCATATTCTACGACATAAGAATTTGGAAGTGGTTTTTATTAATTAAGTAGATGAAGTTCATGTATGTGAATAATTTATGGGATAAAACCGTTAGAACCTCTATCATTGGCCTCAAAGATTTTATGGGATTTGTATTAAAACCCAAGGAGACAAGTCCACGAAACCCAGAGTTGACCAAAATCTGGTATTGGTAGCCACACATCTATAACATTATCCTTTTACTTTTAAAATTTAGCTTCCCCAAATTTAACTATATATCTTATCATACATTAGTGTATAATTCTTTTAATAAAATTTTTTTATGAATAAGACTCAAATTTGAGATTTTGTTTTAAAAAAACAAAAAATTTATTAGTCCATCCAATGATCTATAAGTAAACTTGGTCTTTCTTAATTTTAAACTATTACTATTTTAAAATTTGCTGAATTATAATTAATATGATTCAAAATAAATAATGTTTCATAATGAAAATAAAACCTTTATAATAAGAATGTTTTCATACACAAAATTTAAATTTAAAATATTATTTTAAAAAATAAAATATCTACTACTTCAATTCATTATTCATCAAAATTTTTTTAAATAATAAACTTGAACTCATGAATTTAAATATACTATTTTAAATATAGAAAAATATTTTATTAATTTTATCAAATTTATTAATATAGTCATGTCTATAAAAATGATTAGAATGTCTTATGAACTTTTGGGGGTAGCTTCAATGACATGTTTGACTAATCTTTTAAATAGTGCTTTACCATATCTATCATCAGCTGGAGTAGCTCAGTTGGTTAGAGCGTGTGGCTGTTAACCACAAGGTCGAAGGTTCAAACCCTTCCTCTAGCGTTCATTTTTACATTTTTTTTTTTTAACCTTTGCATCTAATAATATAACATCAAATTATCTTTTATAGATATTAATTTTAATATCAGAAACAGAGGACTCTGCTAATCCCAAGCTCCTCACTCTGTCCCCAAATAAACCACTCCCACAAACTAACTTATTCTATAATACTTACGAAGGTAAATATTGTGCTTAAATAGCTAACACTTGCACATTTTGTATGTCTTCTTCTCCATTTGCACTTCCTGAGAGTTTAACATCAATTTGGTGTCTCACCTGAGTCTCACTTGATGCTCCAACCAAAAGGCTATGTTTTCCAATCACCACTTTTCTTTCTCCTTCACCATCCACAACACTAAGCTGTTGGCAAATATTTATCTTCACACTCACAAACTCTGTCTTCCCAACTTTTACTTCCACTCTCTCAAATCCCACCAGCTGGGTAATTGGAGCCCCGGGGACCCGCCCCGAGCCGGGTGGGGCCCAGAATACGAGCACCACGTGGGACCCGTCGCGGGGCCCGTTGTTCTTCAGACCAATCACAAGAAGGAATGTGAGGTCCGAGCAATTGATGGTGGAGATGTCAAGGAGTTGACCATCAAGAAGTTGAGAGGGGAATGGTGATGACGACGACGACGTGGTGTTTTGAATGAGAATAGTGGATGGTGCATAGGCTATGAAGGTGGAGAAGGAGGAGTAGCTTAAGCCATGGCCAAAGGGATAGAGGGATTGGCCTGTGTAGAATCTGTAGGTTCTTCCAGGAAAGTTGGAGGTAATGTTGGCTCTCATGTTCATGTCTGTCATGGCCACTTGGTCTGCATAGGATTGTGGGTACCATGTAAATGGGGATCTACCACCTGCAAATTCGAAGTTTACGTAAATAATCTTAGTTGTGAAAAGGAGAAAAAATTTGGAAAATTATTTTGGAGTTTTTAAAAATTATTTTTGATTTTTCAAATCAAAGAAGTAAAAAAATTGATTTGAATAACTGTAATATAAGATATTTTAAAAACAAGAAATATTGAGTAATTAAAAAATATTCTGAATTCTAATTTTTTAAAATAAAGAAAACATAAGTAATTTTTTTTAAAAAATAATATTAATATAAATTCTCAGAATTAATTTGATAAAAATCTTTAAAAATAAAAAAATAAAACAATATTGAAACAAACAGACCTTTTGTTTTTTGAGTTTTTTACATGAATATGTTAATGTTGGTCTATACATAATATACCTGGATTGTAGTCTCCAAATATAACTTGAGCTATGGCATCTCCTCCATCTTGACCAGGGTAGCCTACCCACAAAATCCCCCCAATATTTTTTTTACTAACACTCTTAGTGAATGAAACATCAATAGGACCAGCTGCCATTATCACCAACACCACTATTCCATTTGTAGCATCACACACTTGCTTCACAAGCTTCTCTTGAAACCCAGGCAAAGTCAAATTCACCCTATCAAGCCCTTCTGCCTCAATAGATTGATCCAACCCTACAACCACCACAACCACATCTGCACTTCCTGCAACTTTAATGGCTTCTCCTATAAGCCTGTCATCCCCACACTTGACATCTTTACAGCCAGGTGCATATGTTAGGGTTGGGACATACTTCTTTAGCCCTTGTAGAGGGCTGGTGTACCTACAGGGTATCCCAGCATAGTTGCTTATCATCACTGTAGTGGCATTGGCATTGGGTCCTATGAGGGCAAGTTTTTGGGTGGTGGATTGGGACAAGGGAAGAGAGCCCTTGGGGTTTTCTAGCAAAACTATGCCTTGTTTTGCAGCTTCTAGTGCTAATTCTTGATTGGGCTTAGTGCATACATCTGATGGGCCTAGGTTTGCATAGGGATGTGAATTTGGGTCATCAAAGAAGCCCAGTCTCATTAGGACTATGTAGTTGTAAATCAAGGCCTGGTCCACTAGGGATATGTCCACTTTTTTTAAGTTTACTGCATTTGCTGTGTATTTTCCAAGATAGGTTCCACAGTTCAGGTTTAAACCTGCATCACAATAAAACTTTTGATAAATCACAAATATATATATTGGAAAAAAAATTAATATATATATATATATATATACCTGCTTTGAGTGCAAGAGCTACTGCATCTTCAGGTGTTGTAGTATAATTAATTGATTTGTAATAAACTTCGACAGAATCACAGTCTGACACAATATATCTGGCATATAAAGAGAAGCAAGAAAGTTACAAAATTCTACAAATTAAAATAAATAAATATGTTAAAACTAAAAGTAGTTTTGAATTGAGTTATGTAATGAAAGGCAAACCCGTCTAGATTCCATTGGTCTCTTATTATTCCTTTGAGAAGAAGTGGATCGGCACAAGTGGGAATGCCATTCACTCTGTTATAAGAACACATCACACTGCTGACGTGGCCTTCTTCCACACACCTCTTAAATGGTGGCTGGTATGTGTCCTCCAAGTCTTGTTTTGTCACCTATGACAAATCCAACAATTTATCATGTCATTTAAGATGTTATATATCTTACTATAAAATATAACTACAACATGCTTATATATATATATATATTTTAATGTGGGTGGTCAATTTTAAAATTATTATTTTTTAGTTTTATAAATACAACGTCTTTGATTAATTCTTCTTCCCTTTTGAACTCCTGCATATCAACCTCTCAGAAGAGAATTAAAAGAAGGCTATATAATGCATTATGGCCATATTTTATGTATGAACTAAGTCTTCAAAAGACAATCACAATTATAACTACTGAATTTTTTAAAAAAAGAAATCCTTAGACTTTAAGTCACTTACGTACAACCCTTAAACTTTTAAAATTGTCTACTACACCCATAAATTTTCAAATTTTAACAAATAAGCCCTTTTGTCTAATTTTCACCTAATTTCAGTAAATCATTCGTTATCTCAAATTTTTCATATGTCAGTTAGAAGATCCCTAGTTCTCTGGAAAGCTACAATTCAAAAATATTTATTTTTATATATAAAAATTCTAAAGTGACAAATAAATTAGTGCTAGTAAAAAATTAAACATAAAAGCCTATTTTAAAATTTTAGAAGGCTAACTATTTGCAAGTGATCCAAAAATTAAAAGGCATTTTTGTATTTTTTTTTTATTCCTAAAAAACCATTAGTATGAGTATGAACCTTCTATAAGCTTTGCTAACGGTCATTAGCTATTCCACTTAATTAGAACAAGGTTTGCATGGGTGATTTTGGGTCTGAATGTTCTATATTTAATAAATGATATATTTTTTTATATTTAAAAAATAAAAAAAATTAATTGAGTTTTTATCAAAGTAAATTTTTTATTTTTTTTCTATCTCTTATTATGTTTCAAATATAAATGATCCAAAATTTTAGATTTAAATTATAATACATTTTATATTTAAAAATAATTATTTTTTACCTTCGCATCAAAGTGAAAGCGATCCACACCTTTCCAGTTATCAAGATCATAGGCAGTATAATGCTTACAACAGCTGGAAACCTTAAGCCTGCCATCTTTACTATCATCATCTTCATCACTCTCCACATCCTGCAACCCACGAACATACTTCACACCATACTGACTCACCACCAATGGGTCCTCTCCTGGCGTCTCCTGCCCTCGTCCCCACCTCGGGTCCCTAAACACGTTCACATTCGGGCTCCAAAACGTGAGCCCGGCCAGCCCCACATTGTACATGGCCCGGGCCTCCGTCGACACTACCCGGCCCATTTCTAGCCACAGGCTTTGGTTGAATGTCGCGCCCGACAGTATAACTGCTGGGAAGCTCGTGGCTCCGGGCACCCGTTTGTCGAAGCGGGTGCCCGGGCCCAGGTTGGAGACCCCGTGGAGGGCCTCCGACCACCACTGGTAGGCCGGAATGCCGAGGCGGGGGATGGCGGCGGCGGAGTTGATGAGCTGTTGGGCCTTCTCTTGGAGGGTGAGGCGAGAGACTAGGTCGGTGGCTCGAGTGTGGAAGGAGAGGGAAGGGTCACAAAATGGGAAGGTGGTGGTTTGAGAAGAGGAGGCTTCGTCACATGCATGCTTTTGGGATGCTATTGGGAGGGTTACACTTAGAAGGAATAATGGAATTATAAGAGAAATGAGGAATAGGACAAGTTGGGTTTTCATGGTTTTGTTGAGGATGGTCACTACACACTAGTGTGTTGCATTAAGTTATAACCACCTTGCTTCATTTATATACAATTTTGAGAGAAACCAACTTTTTCTTTCTTTCATCCTTTTTTTTTTTTTTTTACTTTTTAGGTTGAATTAGTTTTTATTTTTCATTATTCAAGGTTTCAAATGAGTTTCTTAAATTTGAAATGTATTAAAATTGGTATTACTCATGTACAATACACTAGATTAGTGTATAAATATAAAAACATATTTAATACTGTTTATATTTAAAATTTGAATATATTATATACATATATTAAAAATTAATACGTTTTACATATTTTAGATATCTTCAATTAATAATTTAAAATACATAAACAATTTGAGAAAAAATAGATATGAGTGCATAGAAATATAAATTAAATAAAGTATGTTATGAAGACAAATTAACATTATTTATTACATTAAATGTGTTTAATGATCTTATTTTAATATAATATATATTGATAATTTTTCAAGAATATATTTTTGATGTCCTTAAACTTTGTATATACAACTATATATATATATATTAGGTATTCAAAATTTAAAGCCATTGACAATTTCATCTTTAAATTTCATAATTATTGTCTATTTGGTGTTAAATCTTATAATATTGTTCATATACCAAGTCAATAAGAGTTATATATATAATGAATAGTGTTAGAGTTTGAGACAAAATGAATAATTCAAAAATTGGGGAATGCAATTGACAACAAAATATATGTTTGGAAACAAAATGAATAGTTAGTAAAAAAATTTAAAAACTTAAAAGTATTAATTTTATTTAAAGCACGGTAAAACATTAAATATGAACACATCTATTTATAAAAAAAGATTCAAACTTAGTTTATTACTATAAATTATAAGAGATATGATATATATATACATAATGAAAGGAGTTAATCTCCTATAATTTATACTAATGAACTAAGTTTTGAATATGTCCTATAAACAAACGTATTCATATTTTGTGTTGGATTGTGCTTCAAACATAATTAATATTTTTATGTTTTTAAAGTTTTTAATATATATATATAGTTTTCAAATTCTTTAAAAAAAATACAGAGATGATAAATTAATTACCTTTTTTAAATAATCAATTAAAATCTCTTGCTTTTAACAAATGAAAAAAAGAAAATAATTAACAAAATAGATAGACTAAATTGAAAAATAATAATTTATTAAAAAATAACTAATAATTAATAACATGTACTTTTCCTTTTCCATGCTAAAAGTTGATTGCTTGTGGATTGGGATAGAATCGAGGAGGATAGATCATTTTATGCTTGTGAAGGCAAGACATGCAATGATACTATGATGCTTAGAAGAAACAAAAGCTTCTTTGGATGTGATAGCGGCACCACATTTTTAGCACTACATATATTATCCGACATGTCTCTATTAATCATTGGCATTGAACTTAATCTCAGTGACGTTGCTTAAGATGATAAGCTAACGTATCAACCCCATATAGTGTCAATGCATGTTGCCAAATTATAAATCTATCTGTCTTCTCAAGTAAGCTTCAAGTACATATATAAACCACAATATTTGAGAGAAAGAGAAAGAGGCATTCATGGTTGGGTGCCTTAGAAGATAGAGCACATAAAAGTGCACGCTTATGTGTGCCCAAATCTTAACACATTCAGTCTAATCCAATTCATTTGATTTGATTCGATTAATATTAATTAATTATTTAGATAAAAAATTTAAAAGATTAATTTAATTAATTCAAAGGTTAAATATGTCAACATTTTTCTTTTATTTTCTCCTAACATATATACCAGCCGTTAATTTATAATTAATATATAAAATTTATATTTTATATATTAAATTTCTTAGAACTTTTGAATTTTTTATTGAGCTTTGTTTTTAACGTAAATCATGTTGTTTTATGTATGGTTGGATTACTTTTAATTTAAGTTTGTGGAAATAATTTTAATGTGAAATATTTTGTTGTTAGAATTGTTTTAGGGTAAAGACCATAAACAAATAATTTTGACTTAAAGAGACATCTCTTGCTCAATATAGTAGCATTTCTTAGAATCCTTACATTTGCTTGGCCATTCTAATTATCTAATACAACAACGTAACTAATGTGTTGTCTAATTAAGGGCTCTTTCGTTTGACTCGTAAATTTCTTCTAAAAAATTTGAAAGACACCATGGTGTATAATGTTTTCACTAAGTGAGATTTAAAGAGAGTCTGATACAAGTAATTTTACTTTTACAAATAGATAAATTATTTTTAACATTTGAATTATAACTTTTAAATTACATAATAATTTTATCGTTGTTCCAAACTCAGCGTCCTCTTAAAGATAACTAAACAAAAAATAATAGCAATGTTATACAAAAATTTTAATGTTAAATTGATCATTTAGGATCAATTATCGGTATATATACTCAATAGAAATGACAGAATATCTACATCTTCTGGAGATTATCACAAGAACCACTCCACTTTTCATCTTTATTTATATTTATATTATTATATTTTTTTAATTAAAATAAAATATATAAATGTTTTTAAAATCAAAACAATCAAAAATAAATAAATTATATAAATCATACATGTATTAATTTTTAATTAAAATTTTTTAAAAAATATAAAAATTATACTTAAATTTTTTTCTTAATTAATTATATATGTTTACATAATTTTTATATTTTAGATAAGGAACTTTTTTAGGAGGGCCTTTTTATATATAGAAAATTTTGGTTCTCCATAGCATGTGCTATTCTTTGCTTGTTTTTTTTTTTTTCAATCCCAATAAATTTGAGCGCTATAATCATTGCATTATTTTTATTGTTCCAAAAATAATAAGAAAAAAACAAAGAACATTTTCATATCATGTAAAAAAGATCCAATAAATCATTGTTAGAATTTTAAAACCCAAATTCAAAGCATACAAAAAATTATAAACACTACTAGCTAAATTTTAGAGAACCAACCAAGCAACAAGCTAAGATTCGCACTCAAATAACTATATCTATCGCATTTTCCATTAATAGGCTAACCATACTTAACCCTAAACCTCATAAATACGTTTGGTGTTTATTTATGAAAATTTTTTTACAAAAAATTGAATTTGAATTTTGGTACCTTTTTGGCAAAAAATTAATTAGATTATCCTCCGGTTACATTATTTGATAATATTATTAATTCTTATTAAATTAAAAGTGTTAAAATAAAATTCCCTCAACAAATAGACTTCTTGAGAATCAAATTACTTATGCTCTTTTCCTTAATTACCACGGGTGAGGTCACTTGGTAAATTTAGGTACCCTTAGCTGCACGCATTGTTGAAGAGAATATATGTCTACATGGTACATTTAACTATTTATTGACTTCTAAAATTATATATTGTATCATATAAAATACAAGAGGTTTAACATGCACAAAAGCATATATCATTTTTATTAATTTTTGAAATATAATAACAATAATAATTATTATATTTGAAATAATAAATTAATAAATAATAGCAAGTTATTTAATTTTCTATTATAAATTTTTTTTTTATTTTCTTTTTTTATATTTTATATTTTACATTATATATTTTTTGAGACCGCAAAGAGAATACCCTAAAGTCATTATAGATAATATATATAAACAATATGTGATGTAAGGAGAAAATGTGAAAGAGAACAAGTTGATAATAGGAAGTTGAAGAAGTATAACTAACTTTATATTATTTTTAAATATAATAATTATTTGATATTTTAAAAATTAGAAAAAAAAATATTGTTTTTCGTTAAACAAGGGGCTTGAGAGAAGTAAACTAAAATCATTCTAAGAATAACAACTCCTTATATATCACCAAAGAAGAATCCTTTGAGATTGAAGAAGCTTCAAAACCCCATGGACACTTGGTATTTTGGTTTACGTTCCGCACATTTGTTAACTTGTTTGTAAGTAAGTACCAATGATTTGAATCTCCCACTGCGCACCCATAACATCTAGAATGTCGCTTAAAATAGCCTGGCTTGTTTATTCTTAGCCTCTTTGATGTTAGTCACAACAACTTGAGAATCGCACTCAACGATATGATTTTTCTTAGACCCATACACCAGGTAGTGTTGAAGCCATTCATAATGCCCCAAAGCTCTGCGTTGAAAAGCAGTGCATTTGCCTAGATTTTGCATGAAGCCTCCAAGCCATAATTGCCATAGTACTTGTCACGAGCAAGGGCTTACCAGATAATCATTCATTCACTTGTGATGCGCTTGTCTGAATTGATTGGATTTAGCAGCATGATTAATGATGTCATTCCATGGCTGCAAGTAAAGGGTATTTAAAATTTCTTCAGTTGCAAGTGAGATTGCAATTAGCTAGCAAACGTGATTCCGAGGGATATTCATGTTTTGATAAGGCGTCTCCAAATTGCAGCTATTTTGAAGCAGTCCTGTCAGGCATATATGAATGTTGGTTTCAGTATAACTCTTGTTTCAACTTTTGCAGGTTGAAACATGAAACTTGCATTTTTTTTCCTTCTTTCCAAAGCTATAGGAGGCAGCATTCCCTGAATGCAGAGAATCGCTCCTTGAGGGAGAAGACGTTCAAATTCTTCACACTTCCAATGACCTTCAGTATTAACATACTGATTAATTTTATTGGACCAAACAATATCAGGGAGTGCACGTGATTAAGTACTTAGCTTCCAAGTTATTCATCTAATCAACCCATTGATATGTCCCTAAGTTAATTCTCTCGCTCATATTGGACGCAAAGCCAAGCCATATATATTCTACCAACTTCTTTCCATAATCAAGAGTCTCCAATTCTCGATTAATTTACTTGCCTTGAAGGAAATGAATCCACAACAAACAAAAAAAACACTCACATGTGTGCATGCCAAGTCACAAATTATAGTAATTTTGATGTCTTCTAATTATTCCTGTTTAAAATTATATATTAATACATATAAAAAACAGGTAAAGAGAGGGTAAATAATGGAAACATCGTAGATTATGTCAAAGAATGAGAAATTTAAAAATTTTCAATCATTTTTTATTTTAAAAATATTTTTTTCTTATTTTGTATTCAAAAAATAAAAATTTAACATAAATATTAATTTTAGTGCAATTTCAAGTTTGATTGAGGCTTCACTTTGATTGATCAACAGCAAATGAGCTTCAACATTTGCTTTAGCCCATATGATGATAGATTAGACTTTTTCTTCTTGGACTTTGACCCCTCGCTCTTACAAAAATGTGAAGAAAATAAAAATTATGATATAAAAGATAAATTAAAATATATAATAATTATTTTTTATGTTATATTTAAAAAAAATTCACATAAGTTAATACATAAAAAAAAATTTTGATATATATATATATTAATAGCTACTAAAATATATATTGATTTTGTTTTTAATAAAATATAAATTATGAAATAAAAGATACATTAAAATATATGCGATAAAGTTAAAAAAAATTTGTTAGTTTTTTAATTTGAAAATATAAAGAACTAGTATATTATTGTGGCAAAAATATAGTGATGAGTTATAAAATTATGGTTAAAATGATAAAAATATCTTTTAATTTAGAGAGATGTTTAATTTATTTTTTAAAAAAATTAAAAATGAAAAAGATCTCATCAAATTTTTAGTTTGTGAAATATATCTTATCTATCAATATTTTTATTCAAACACTCGTCTAGGTCAATAAATTTAAGAAAATTATTTTATACAAAATTAAAATTTGAAAGGAGTATTTTGCACGAAAGTAAAAGTTTTGAGAAAAAAATTGTAAGATTTTTAAAATTGAAGGAGTATTAATTTAAATAAAACTTTTTGCTAAAAAAAATTACCAAAGTGGTATGTTGCATACAAATAAAAAATTATGGAAGTTTTTTTTATCAATATATTTTTTTAATTTAATCTAAAATTAATATCAGATTACAGTTTATCAATTTGGGAGTGTCTTTTAGGGGCATAACGGGAAATCAACTCTGAACTGATTTAACTACTTAATATAAACATCCATTTTTATTCTTACCCACTGCCTTAACAAGCACTATCAGAAACACGTGTTATAGATTCTTTTGTCCTCTCTTTGCCTATAATATTTTATTTGTCTTTTCTTTTAGAAAAAAAAACGAAGGGCTTAATGAAAAAATAAAACAAAATGATTCATTAAAGTAGTAATTTAGAAAAACCTAACCTCCATTATTTAATAGGAAATGACTGAATGTCATGTACCGATAATTTAATTTTTTTAATATTAATATATATTTTTATTTAAATTTGAAGGGAAGAGAGATGTAGCAAGTAGCAACCATATCTAATATTATTTAATAAAGGTTAAATTATTTTTGTAGTATCTAAATTAAGTTCTTATAATTTAAAAATTTTTAATTGAGTCTTTATAATTTAATAAATTTGTTTATGTTGTCAAATTTTTATTAAAATTATATTATTTTTTAATGTTATCAACCATATAATATTTTAATACTCTATATATGTATAATTTATATCAATAAAAAAATAAATATTAATATAAAGATAATTTATATATATGAAAAAAATATAATTTATATTAGATAATATCTATAAATTGACTTGAATTAAATAAATATATAATGTTAAGATAATATACAATTAGCATATAATCAAAATTTAAGTTTCAGAACTAAATTAAAAATTTATCAATTACAAACTTTTAAATTATAGAGACCTAATTAAAAATTAAATAAAATTATAAAAATTATATGAATAATTTAGCCTTTAATTAATTACACTTATTTATTTAAACAAATTTAAAATTACATTTTATTTCTTTTTATTTTGAAGTATTGAACTTTCTTCTTATCAATGAAAAAAATAAATTACCATTTTATTCATTTTAATTAAACAAATTTTGAGATAATATTATTATTTTTTAACTAAAACTAATAAATTGTAGCTTTTTTTTTTTTTTATCTCTTTGCAACTTTTTAAAACAAAAGGAGACAAATATACTTTTTACATATTTAAAGAGAATAGAATGTAATTTTCCTAAAACCAATTATTTTGGACCAAATTTATATTCAATTATCATATTTTTACTATCAAATTTTTAATGAAAATAAAATTTTTTAAAATATTTGATCATAAATTGTTAAACTATCTATTTGTCATATTATAATAAACAAATATGATAATAAATTTATAAAAGTTATGTCTAAAATTTTTTCATTAATTTTTGGGAAAGTACTACTCTTATTATACTTATATAACTTATCAATCACCTAAATTTTAATTTATAATAAATTACTTTTTTAAACTATTCAAAATATTAAAAAGTGTATTTAAGAAGTTCACAAGTTTTTTTTTTCCTTCTCTAGTATTCTTTTGAACATAATATGAAGTTAAATTAAGAAAGTAAAAAAAAAATATATGATAAACATATAATTATTAAATTTAACTCTAAAAATAATAATTTTAAATATTTTAAATAATTTATTATAAATTAAAGTTTAAATTAATAATATATTGAGAGGGAAAAAGTTTTAACAAAAATAAATTTATCAGTTAAGATTAGGAAGAACAAAGCATGGAAGAGTCCATGCTCCATTGTCAAGACTTAGAGGCGCCATTTCGTGCGTGGACTAATAAAGAGTCTGATGTTTTGCGTTTCCAAGTCTCCTTATTGAGAGACTTTTTTCTAACACAAATACTTTTGGTCAATCAATATTTATAATAACAAGCAAGTTCAAGACTCGTTTTCTCTCTGTGAATCCAAGAAAATTCCCACAAAATCCTAGAAGAAGCTAAGAGTAAAGGCATGATTTGTTCTTCTGGGGTTCGTATAATCTGATAATCTAGCCCCTGTTGAATTTTTTGGAAATCCTCGTTTCTCGCTCTCTCTGTTAATCCTTGAACTGCGAAAGATGAAGCTTCGGAGATCGTCGCTTAGGATGTTTCTAGGGTTTCTGTTGTTGTCCTTCATGCCCTTATCACTGGCAAGATTCGTGGTGGAGAAGAACAGCTTGATGGTGACGTCGCCGGAGAAGATTAAAGGCACACACGATAGTGCAATTGGCAACTTTGGGATTCCTCAGTATGGTGGTAGTATGGCTGGGAACGTCGTTTACCCGAAGGAGAACAAGAAGGGTTGTACTGAGTTTGGGGATTCCTTCAAATCAAAACCTGGAGCTCTTCCAACCATCCTTTTACTCGATCGCGGAAGTAAGATTCTTGTACTTCGACTAATTATATTTTATTTGTATTACGTTTTGGGGTTTGATTATCTTTTTTTAGTTGACTGACTTGTAATTTGTAGCTGTTATGATTTTTTAAGCTCCTTTTGTTTTACTTCAGAATTTCCTTTCTATCTTCATTGAATATTTTGCTTGTTTGTTGTTACTATGCTGAAGCTGGTTGTTTTTGTCGGTTGTATTGAATTGGTTTGCTCCTTGGTTCGTGGAGAATATGCTTCTTCATGCCAGTTTGCATTAATATCATATATATTTTCTTTCTCTCTCTTTCAAGTTCGTCTATCGCTTTCCATTGTTCTTAGTTTTGTTCGTCAAGAATTGGACTCTAATTAACAAGTATTGATTCGTTAGATGCTATGTTTATTTTGCCTACTTAAAAACTAAAATATTAGTTGCCAGTTCAATTTAGGTTTTATTTGATAGTTACAAATTTGTATATGCCGTTTAGTTTGGGAATTGGTAGTAAACTTTATGTTTACAGATTAACAATATGCTTACAAATTAAGCATTTTTTAACTTCTCATCTCTTTCTCTTATGAGAATAATTTATTTTTTCTCATCTTTTCCTTAACTTTTTTCTAACACTGCTTCGATTGCAATTTGTAAATATATTAGTTTCAGGTTCCATTCCATCTCTGCTTATTTTGAAGACTTTGTCTTTTGTTCTGAATGAGGCTTATACAGTTGTTACTTAGGCTGGTGACTTGGTAATATGAAAATATCTTTCAAGTTTAGGTGGCACAGAGTTGACCTAGTGTACTGGAGTCAACTTTTACCTATAATTATGTGATCAATCAGATAAATATCCATGTCTTTGATCTCTTGATATCATAACCCGGAAACCTTCAAAAGGTTATTAATGACTTAATGGCTCTAGCTTGTTCATATTTGATCCAGGCCCATGTAAAACATGGTCATAAACAGTGTTGTTAAAGTCGCTTGCAAGATCGTGAGATTGCACAATCTCATGATCTTGCAACCCAAAAATGATTCCAATCTCATGCAGGATTAAAATCAATTGGGATTGGAATAGGATCGCGATGTTACTCAAAAGATCGTTTGATCCTGAACAATCCTAGTAGCCTCTGATTTAGGGGAACAAAAGAAGAAGAAAAGCCCCAAATTGCACCCTCTTAAGCATTCATCCTTCCTCTATTGCTTATTTGGCTGTCTGTGTCTTCTTTTTCATGGGTCTTTCTCCTTCATTTGTTTTGCTTCTTCATTCATACCTTCTCCTCCAAGCCCCAAAAACAGTTGCGTAATCAAGAGAGAAATATAAAAAGAAAGTTGAAACAGTTTCTTTTGCACAGAGAGAACTGAAACCCATAGCGATCTGCAAACACCATCATTTTTCTTCCCTGGGTTTTCATTTTGCACAGAAGTAGATGTTCAAAGAAGAAATTTGGAAGAAAAGGAGAAAGCTTGTCTTGTTTTATTTTGATTGCACATGCTCCTCAAAGCAGGGGATTTATTTTGGTGAGGAACACTTGTTTCTTTTGTAAATGAGGATAAATATATATTTAAAAAAATATTAATGATTTCTACTTGTTTTTAAGATATTTTTTTCTTTTAATCAATTAGAGATTTAATAAATTATTTTTTTGGCTTGTATTTCTAATTTTCTATACTACTATCTTATTAATTATGATAAGATTTTGATAATTTTATTTTTATTTATGAATTTTTGTAATTATGTACATTTTAAATTATTTTTTTTTATTATATATAGTAAGATCTTATGATCTTTGATTTGATCTTATGATTCAATCTATCTTGTCCCTTCAATCCTAAGTAAGATCTCAATTTTAACAATATTGGTCATAATAATCATTTGAACAGTTCTTTAACTGAAGAATTGTGGGCGCTTAGAAATTCAGTCTTCTTTGAGAAGTTATATTGACTTTATCACAGTATGATAAAGTCAATATACCTTAGTGATATTTTCTTTTTAAAGAATATATATTCACAGGCCTAGTCGACTACCTTACTGTTGTAAATGAGTTGAGCATTAGCATGATCAATCCTGTTCTTTTACAATGGGGAAAGCTCGATCTTTAATGAAACCAAACATTATAGATGTATTAAAAGATTATTAACTTTTCTACTATGTATGCATGAGTGTGTGATAATATTTTATAAAATTTTATATTAAATTGTTTTAACTATGCATAATTTAGTTATTGATAATCTATAATAAAATCATGTATGAGTATAATATATTTATAATATAAAATTAAATTTTATTTTTAATCAAGTTGTTCATTAGCTCAATAAGTTGAGTATCAAAATTTCAAGCTTAGATAATTTAACTAAACACGCTTTATATATTGATCAAGTTTGTTTATCTAATAAATTAATATAGCCCAACTTAAGCTTTTGATGATCCAAACCTGAGTAGTTCAATGAGTGGCTTGGTTCATTACACCCCTAGGCTGCTTAAATGGGTATGTTTGTTTCATTATGAATTTGAACCGCATGCAGTACATATGAGTATAACAGAGTCTTGGTATGTTCTTTTGTGTGTATACTTAGTGCTTTTGTTTGTTCTGTTCAGATTGCTTCTTTGCTTTGAAGGTCTGGAATGCCCAGAAAGCTGGGGCTTCTGCGGTTCTTGTTGCAGATGATATTGAGGAACCCTTAATAACCATGGACACTCCTGAAGAGGACAGATCATCTGCAAAATACATAGAGAATATAACAATACCATCTGCTCTCATTGAAAAAAGTTTTGGTGAAACGTTAAAGAACGCCATAAGTGGTGGGGATATGGTCAATGTAAATCTTGATTGGAGAGAGGCAGTCCCCCACCCAGATGATCGTGTAGAGTACGAGCTGTGGTCCAACAGCAATGATGAGTGTGGAGTTAAATGTGATATGCTGATGGAATTTGTGAAGGATTTCAAGGGTGCAGCACAGATATTAGAGAAAGGTGGTTACACACAGTTTACACCCCATTATATAACTTGGTACTGTCCACAGGCATTCACATCAAGCAAACAGTGCAAGTCACAGTGCATAAATCATGGAAGATATTGTGCTCCTGATCCTGAGCAAGACTTCAGCACAGGTTATGATGGGAAAGAAGTGGTTATTGAAAATTTAAGGCAGCTATGTGTTTTCAAAGTGGCAAATGAAACGAAAAAGCCGTGGGTTTGGTGGGACTACGTGACTGATTTTCAAATTAGATGTCCCATGAAGGAGAAAAAATACAATAAGGAATGTGCAGAATCTGTTATTGGATCACTTGGTATGTGGATCATCATCACTTGATAATATTTTCCTAGGGTGCTGTATATTGATAATGACTTTTTAAATTTGTTTAATTAATTTCTTCAGGACTTGACATTAAAAATATTGAAAAGTGCATGGGAGATCCAGATGCTGATTCTGACAATCCTGTGTTGAAAGAAGAGCAAGATGCTCAAGTATTATCCTTTATTATTGCTACTGATTTCATTTACTTAGCTATATCAGTTCAGTTATTTAAATCTGCTTAACAAAAACTACTTTTTGTAGATTGGGAAGGGATCACGAGGTGATGTTACAATATTGCCAACTCTTGTTGTCAATAATCGACAGTATCGAGGTATGTCACATATGCTACGTGGTAGGTAATTGTCTAGTTTCCCAATTCTCAACTAGTTTTTTTTTTCCAGGAAAATTGGAGAAAGGTGCTGTTCTAAAGGCCATTTGTTCTGGATTTGAGGAAACTACTGAACCAACTGTTTGTTTGAGCAGTGGTAAATGTCTATTTCCTTTTGGTACTAGGAAATGTGGAGATGTTTTTATTAAATTACTAGTTATGTGCCTGTTTCATCCTGAGTGGCATATTGTTCTTGGCAGATGTGGAGACAAATGAGTGCTTGGATAACAATGGTGGGTGTTGGCAGGACAAACGAGCCAATATCACTGCATGCAAGGTATTTATATCTGATGGAAAATTACTATATAACTTTCTCAATTTGGATTTCTAGGACCTAGCTGTCTATTTTTTCTATTTATATATGATTATATTTATTTTTATAGGATACATTTCGTGGGCGAGTATGTGAATGCCCCTTGGTTGATGGTGTGCAGTTCAAAGGAGATGGTTATACCATCTGTGAAGGTTAAATTGCCACAAACTTTTCTGTTTGTATATATTTTGCCAAGAGTTTATCTAATTCTGTGTATGATACTTGGAATGGAAGATCAAGAAAAGGATAAACTCAGAAGAATGAATATTAAACATTGTGGACCATGATCTGTGATTTGATTGAGAATAAATAAAATATAATGAGTGTTTCTTTCTGATAATCAGTCAATAATATTTGCAAAATCACTTTTCCTGACATGTCCATTCTTAGTTTGTAATACGAACTACAAAGTAGGAATTATTATTTGGATTGACCCTGTCTTCTTATTACTACATGAATGGAAAAAATAAAAATAATGACCTAAACTTGAATTTTTTTTTTTTCTCTCTCCTTTGGGGACGTGAGGGGAGTTTTATATCAGAATGGGGAGTGCTACGAGAGTTACAGCTCTAACCTGGTGCTTGTTGACTTTTATGGTGACTTCCGTCACTTCTAAAAGGGTTCCGTAACTTTCTACTAGTAATCCAAGGACTATAAATAATATCAGATTAAATTAGGATGCTCATTGGTTTATTGATTACATATTCTTTAGTAATGAGAATTACCTGCCATGAGATTGTGCCTCTTGGTTTTTATAATATGTAGATTTTGTCTTACTCCTTTTGAATGTTTCTTGGGTTGATGGAGTTATAGAAAAGGTGAAAAGCTGCTGGGCACAGTTCTTTGAACTTGCATCTTTATGTTGCTTTTTCAAAGACACTAGGAATGTAAAATGTCTTTGATTCTGGGAGGGTGGTTCTACTTTGATAAACATTTTGGCATTTGCTTTCTTGATTGCTGTCCTGTAAGACTCAATTTATTTCAGTTGAAATGTATTGTGTATTGTGTTTTATATGATTGTGGATTCACCATCAATAAATATCAATGTATATATTTGTGGATTTGCAATAACTTTGTACATTCTTAATCCAGTTTTGTATTTGTTGAGAAAATAAGGAGAAAAAGTCAGGGGGAGAAAGAAGGGTTCAAACAAAGCAAATTTTTCTAAGACACTAAACTGAACTGATGAACTTGACTTCTGAATGGCTAGATGGATTTTATTTCATTTATTTTTTATTATCATGAGATTTTTTGGGGGTACTAAAACTGGGATTAGGGTTCAAGGTGGATGATATTTAGGCTTTGATACTAAGTTGAGAAAATACCAGGACAAAAAGTTAGGGAGAAGAAGGGGCCAAGAAAAGAAGAATGTATTATCAGAATAATCAATGAGAGTGTGTGCGCTTAACATTGATCACTCAATTTTATTTATATTACAACCAGTTAACCACACAATTTGCTTATATTTTTTATTCAGGGTGTACTATATTCTACAAGTGAAGTAATTCTTATTAACCAGCAAGACTGTCTTAAATCTGTATACCTTAACCATTTTTGACACTTCAAGCTAGAAATAAGGTCACTGATCTTTTTAGACTGGTCTTGTGATCTGACCACTAAAAGTATCAACCCTGTAATTACCTGAACCTGTTATGCAAAAGAATTGCTGACATTTCTTTTTGTTTAAGTTGTAAAATTGTAAGAATTTGAATGATTAGATTTATGATGGTGATATAAATGGGTTGCTTCTTGAAAAATTCTAAGAGGTTTTAATAGTAAACTTTCACAGGAATATGCGACTGCCTAATCAAAAAATGTGCAAATAAAAGGAATCATTACCTGCTGCAATTACTGATACAAAACCTCTTCTTATGTTGCAAATTGTGGTCCATGACGTGTATTGTATTTTATTATGTGGGTAGCAGGGCCTGATGACCTATCTTCAAATTGTAGAGTGTTTGTGATTCTTTTATTTTTAAAATTCGTACTTATAGTAAACTAGTTTCTTCTTGGTTTACAGCCAGCGGACCCGGACGGTGCAAGATAAACAATGGAGGTTGTTGGCATGAAGCCCGGAATGGACATGCATTTTCTGCTTGTTCTGTCAGTAACTTCTAAGTTTCTTAATCAACTCTACTCAGAATCTATTATCTCCTTTAAATTTATAATGATCAAAATTTCATTGTCATGTACCCCATTATGGAAACTGAATTATGTATGACAAACTATTGTTGCTTTGCAAACAGGATAATGGGGATATTAAATGCCAATGTCCTGCAGGGTTTAGAGGAGATGGTGTAAAAACTTGTGAAGGTGAGATTTGCCTATATTTTTGCCGCTTTATTGATATATATTCTGTTAGTTTTGTAGAGAAAATCCATGCAGTAAATTTATGTCACCATGCTTTGAATAGTTCCCCAGGTCATGTTTTTAATACCTTCATTAAGTGTAAGTGGAATATGTTTATCCTTTGGGTCCTCTTTGGTGCACTGCATACGTAATGCTGGATAGTATTATATAGTATAAAACTGGATAAGATATGGGTGGATTGTACAAAACATTATACAATGATGTATTTAGTGCTCAATCATATTTTGAGAAAAATACCAATTTAAAATTCAAGTATTTAAGACTCGCCTTTGACATCATTTTTTCAATTATTTTAAAACTAAATTATTTATATTTATTGAAACAAAAATATATTATGTTGTATCAAATTAATCAAATTTACATTAAATTAATTTTTATTTTTATTTTTGTACAAAATATACCAAATAGGCAAATAAAACATCTCTTACTCAAAGGATTAAGTTGCCCTCTACCATCATACACCATTTCCTCCAAATTCCACAGAACGTAAGGTCAGGGAACAAACAAAGCCTAGGAAGAACATCCACTCCACCAGGCCTCCACTGGATTTTATGCGTCTGGATTTTGTGTGACTTCAGACCAAGCTCTGCACAATCTTCTTTGAGAATTTCTGTTTGGAGAAGTTGAAGTGATTAAGGATTTGCCATAAATCCTCAAATTTTAGTTGCAGAGGGAAAATAAATTATAAAATTGTGCAATGTTAATTAGTGGCTGGCCATTATGAAATGAAGCAGGAACTTTCATTTCATCAATGGTGGAACTAATGAGAGAGAAAGAAAGAGAGCATACATGTGCTTTGAAGAGGGTATTGTGGGTAGGTTTCCCGTATCTACAACATTGATTTGAGTCCTTCACTGATTTGAAGGGTGCTGATGTATCGATCTCACTTCTGAAATTATCCATTTTCTTTGCTCCACCACAATGAAATTACTCAACTTAAGCTGTAAACAATGGTAAAGGAGAATCTCACCTCTGCAATTATCCATCTTTGCTCCACCACAATGAAATTACTCAACTTAAGCTGTAAACAAGGGTAAAGGAGATACAAAAGTAGACAAGATGAGGATAAAGGGGTTTCAGTGAGGATGATTTTGAGATTTTTTTTTTAAGCCAAGAGTGCTCTAATTAAATAATACATTGAGTAAGAAGGGTTTATTGGAGTTGATTGTAAAAGTTCATACACTGTAGTGTGTACACCGAACACCTAATAAAGGTGAAGTATAGTGTATAAGCTTATACAGTTGGGCAATTTACAATGTGCCAAACAAGCCTTAGTGTCTTCTAGTCTTCTACTAATACAACTGCAAAACATTAATGGGATCTGTGTTTACTTAACGCTGAACACCTTGAGCAAAAATGCTGCACTTCCTATTCTCTCAATCATATTCACTGTCCTCATGGGTTGTTCAAATTTGCATTGTTTTAGTTAGAATTTTGATGTACATCATACTGAACCCATGCAGTTGACTCATTAGGGTAATGGAAATGACTTAATATTCATGCCTGGACAGTTAAAGCTATGTAGGCTCCTATTGAAAGTATTCTTAGGTAAACTAGAGCTTGATTCGTGGTGAACAGTAGATGAATAAACCTTCTCAACTTTATCTTGTCATACAACTGGTGAAGTAATTATAGATCATTCTTAACCGTTGTTGGGTTTGGACAAACATTTGAACTTGATGGCATTAACTATAGACTGATGATAAATGTGAGCTGAGAACCCAAGGAATGTTTTCCAGGTAACTATAAAGATGAGTGTCTAACGCTGAACTCTCTCTCTTTCTTCCAGATATTGATGAATGCAAAGAGAGGAAAGCTTGTCAGTGCCCTGAATGTAGCTGCAAGAATACCTGGGGCAGCTATGACTGCAGTTGTAGTGGGGATCTTCTGTACATCAGGGACCATGATACCTGCATAAGTGAGTCCATCACACGTACCATATAATCTTACACTTGCATAAGAATATGCTTTGATTTTATGGTCTCTGTTGTAATCTGCAGGTAAAACAGCCAGTGAGGGAAGATCTACCTGGGCTGCTTTCTGGGTCATTTTAATTGGCTTGGCCATGGCTGCTGGAGGAGCATATCTCATCTACAAATATAGAATAAGGGTAAGCTCTCAGTTTAGTGATTATGTTAAATAGTTATTTAATGCCACATTTCTATCATAACGGCCTGTTCTTGGAATAAACACTGCATTATTTAAATCCACTGGACTTGTGTAAGAAATCTAGTTTGGAGAACGCAGTTTATACCTATAAACCTAAAACTGGCTACAATCCTTTCCAAATCTCTTTAAGGTGGAATTTGGTACACAGTATCTTATTTGCCTATATACTTGAATACCTATTTATGAAACATTTGAGCGTACAAGGTATTATTTAGGATACAACATATGAATTTTAAAAGTTTCGTATATTTTATATTCAAAATTGGTTTATAAAGCACTTGAAAAATTAGAATTTCTCCATACCAAACACTTAGAGTTTTTTTATTTTTAAGAAAACTAACAATTTGAAAGTTTCAAAATTAGATAGTGCATAAGTTGTCTTAAAAAATAATGAACTTATAGCACGCTAGTTCTCCGAATCTCTGGTTTACTTGACAATAAGATTAATATGCAACAAACAAGACCAACGTGCAGCAAGTTTGTTATCTTCTAATTAATGCTCTTGCTAATTTTCACGAAGTAAAGTTAAATGAGCCTAAAATTTCAATGATTAAATTGTAATTGTTAGTTCTCTCTCCTTATTCTTTACAGTGTTTAATTGAGTAAAAATCTAATGGCATAACTGTTGGTGGATTTGCAGTCATACATGGATTCTGAAATCAGAGCTATAATGGCACAGTATATGCCCTTGGACAGCCAAGGAGAAGTTCATAGTCATGTCAATGATGAAAGAGCATGAACGACAACTTACATCCATCTCTTGGGATCTCATCTCATTGCGCGTACCTTACATGTATCTTTTTGCTCGTGCCTTTTTAGCCCTTCAGAATTCTGAATTCTCAGCATTGAAAATTTGTAGACTGTATCATATGCATAATAAAGGATTACGAATTAGAAAGTTGTCCTATGTGTTTTTTTCCATTGGTGATTCTAAAATTTGTGTTTACAAGACATCATGATTTTAACTTATAGTGCATTTATTATAGGCGTAGAGTGAATATACTGATGTTATACATGGATTTGTGGAGTGATAGAACAGGGGGAGTTGACTATCAAGTCAAAATTTACATGTACTGAATTATTTGTTAACCAGGCTTGGATTAAAGCTGAATTTCTTTTTTTTAATACTGAGTCTATTTGGAATTGTGGTAGATTTTTTTTTTTAATTTTAAAATGTTTTGTATGTATAAGAATATATGCCAATTTTTTTAAAAATTTTTAAAATATAATATAAAAATGATAATTATATTTTAAAATAATAAATTATTGAACTTTTTACATAATTTTTTATTATTTTTTCCTCCTTTCTTCACATGTTATATGATAAAATATATAATATAATTTTAAAAATTTAATAATCAAAAGACTCTAAAATTATTATAATATAAATAAAAGTTAATTTTCTCTTTATACTTCAAGAAGTTTCAATTTTTTATATTTCTATTGAAGCCAAAAAATGTTATTTTAAAAAATTGGATCAATTATATTAATGCTGAACAGTGTTTGAAGTGAAATTTAAGCTTTTTTATAGAGGATTTTTATGATAAAAAAGTTGCATTATTTAGTATAAATAAGTACATTTTAAAAGAATAAACAATTTCTTCCCTTAAAGAGTTGGTTGGAACAAACGAACTACTAATTGGTTATCAAATAGAAAAAAAAAAAAAAAACTATTAGTTAATTATGTTTTCTTTTTGGTACAAGAAGGGGGCTAAGAATCCTAAAGAATATTGGTCTATTATGTTGAATTAAGTATGTCTTTTCAACACGTGTAACTAGATTCATAATCTTAATGACATTTGCCACAAGAAAAGCCTCATCTGATTTAATGAATAAAGCTGAGAGACGATATCTTAGAAATCAACACAGATAAGAGCGTTCTTAATAATCCTAAGGCTAGAATTGGAGGAGTCCTTCGAGATAATAATGGTAATTGAATTCGAATATGTAAACGGAGCTTTGGGCTATTAGAATTCGCCTAGTGAAGGCTTACGAGATGGGTGTTAGGCAGGTTGAGTTAGAAATAGATTCTCTTGTGGCCTTGCACCTTAATCATCATGCAATCATCACCCCTCACTCATTCAGAACTCTTTTAACTTCAAGTTTTGCAAACATCTTTGATTTTAAAATCAGAAGTTAATCTTCCTATGTTTCATTTAGCATTGCAATCTTTTGTATATTTCTCGTAAACAGACACATGGGTTCATACATTTTCTCTTGGAATCAGATTTATATAAATTTTTTTATATATTATCAGATTTTTTTTAATCAAATAAAATATAAATTTTTTAAAAACAATCAATCACAAATCATAAGCTATAAAAATTATATGCATATCTTTTTTTATTAAAAAAATTGATAAAAAAATATAAAAGCTACCCTTAAATTTTTTTTTTTCTTGTTAAATAGTTAACCGCCAATTGTTTGAAAGTAAATAAGGGTGACTTAAAATATTTTTTGAAAAAAGTCTTCTATGAGAATAAATATTCTAACCAATTTTTTTTTTAAAAAAAAAAAATTGGCTCAATCCATAGAACTCTCACCAAGTAAGGTCTGAAGAGATATAAATATAAGTAACTTTTCTCTTGTAAACAAAAAGATTATTTTTAAAATTTAAATTTGTAACTTTCAAATCACATGATAATAATTTTATTATTATTCTAATTATAAATTTTAAAATTTCCTAATACTAAATGATAAAAGTTTAAGGAGCAATCTTCCATTTTTAAAATTAAAAAGATATTTACAGATCACCAAAATTTAAAATTATGTATTTGCATCATTATTTCAATTTTGCAGAAAATTCAAAAGCAGCTGTAGCATTACACGACATTCCAAGATTCAATTAGTGAACTCTAAACATAATTTTTCTGTAGTTTTCCTAACTGCATTACAACTTACAAGGAGTCACATAATGAACTCAATTGATGTCTTATTTTTCTTTTAAAAAAAACAATAAAGATGGTTTGACACTTTGACTAGTTAATCTGGTTCGTCCTTTGGATCTAATGCCATTGATACAAATGAACATAACAAAAACATCATAGAATGGCATCCTCAGCTAAAAAAATAATGCATCCTCTTTCTTTGGTGTTTCTTATGGTTGTTTGGTTGGTGTGATATTGAGGTCTAATCCAATGTTCAATCCATTGTAAGCAATTGGAGCGTACATCCACAGATCATCAGAACTCAGGAGCTGTTAAATTGAAATCAAAATATGAAAAAAAAAAAAGATTAAATTGAGAATTATATTTTCAAAATAATTTTTGAGATGATGCAGAGTAATTAGGGAGGATTCTTAGGTTGTTACCTTTATTTGTAGCTGTAAAAATTTCACATATTGGACAGCTTCTTCAAGCATAGTGCTGATATCCACCTGCAAATTTACCAAAGAAGCAAACTTCAGAAAGTAAGAATCTTAACTATTTGTTTACGAGTAAATTAATAATCTCTAAAATAATTTTTTTTAACTTTAATCATAAAAAAAGTGCATATATTATTATTCAAAAAGGCTTATTAGCTTGAATTCTTAAAAACTCGAGTTTTCCTAATTCATTCCTAGACTCTTTTTTTAATAAATTTTAATTTTTCAATTAGTGAAAAAAAAAAAGAAGAGAAAGTTAACCTTTCAAGAGGTCAACCTTTATACTCGTTTTCTTTAAAAAATAATAAACTTAAATATATATAAGTCATTTCATTCTTCGATAATTTGATAAATAGATTAATATGAAATAAGTTGATTATTTTCAACAAGTTAAATGGGTATAACAATCCAAGAATTAAATTATCAGTTTAGTTATTGTTTAATGACAAAGCTAATCACTTCTAACATGGTTACCTTTGTTCCATTGGGGACAAGGTTTTGTAGAATTCTCAACCTTTCATTTATTCTTTCTCTTCTTCTCTGCAGAAAGCAAAAAGTACATGTTAGATCTAATCCCATATACATGATCATAACATTATTAGCAATTTATAAACTCAGATTATAAAAAAAATCTAATTACAAAAAGACAAATTAATCATATCAGAAACATTTTTTCTGACGTATTTTATGTCTTTTCTTTTATTGATTTTGTAAAGAACTTACTCTTGCATAAACACTTTGAGGATCAGTGGCAGGACCTCTGTTAGATCTAGATTTTCCATTTGACTTGAGAGTTGTGTTGTTTTGAGGGTTCAAACATGAAGATGATCCTCCATGAATTACCTCCTGAGAAGCACTTGAATCATCCTCAGATGAGCAATAGCTGCTACAGTCCTTGTTGCTTGTACAAGAATTTGAATTCTTCTTGGACTTAACATTCCTCTTATTCTTTGGGATCTACAAAATCAAATCATAATGTAAATCACTGAATTCCATAATTAGGAATTGAAAACATTGTTAGCAGAATGATATGCTTTATGTTATTCTACCTCTATTGAGCTCCTAGATCTTTTAACCTCTTTTTCTGGTTCAGAAACTAGTACTTCACAATCCCTTTTAGCCTGCAAATCCTTATCATCAGAAACAACCTCCTTCACTGATTCTTCTTCATCAATGGCTTCATTCATCATCTGCAGCGTAAATAGTTCATTGCTATGAACACTACATGGAAAACCCATAGACATGGAGGCAAAGTTATAATTATTAGTATCAGCATCATCAGCAACATTTGAAGGAAGATACAGACTCTCACTAATACTGATGCCAGAAGGCCAAAACGCAGAAGATGATGGAATTATTCCCAAATTCAATTTGGTATTACTTCCACAGACATCCTCTTGGACTAGACAGTTTCCAAGAAACTGGGTCATGAACTCTGCTTCCTCAGCTGTGTAAAAACCACTGAGGGAGCTCCATTCTTCTGAAATTATCTCACTAGCCTCCATTGTTTTTGGTTTTTTTGGAAGCGTGTGTGAGATAGAATGGGTGTTTCCTTGAGAAGTGTTATTGATAGAAGAAGCTCAGGTTTTGGCTTAATGTGCTTGAGATGAGTGCTGTATTTATATACCGAGAAGGGGATGGGATTGGGATTGGGATTGACTTCATGCATATAAAAAAAAAGAAAAAGAAAAGATGATATCATTTTGTAATTGCCAATTATTAGAATCTGACAAAGTCCTAATTCCTTCTTGGAATTAATTTGCACTAGTCCTTCAAAGGGACCACTTGTAATATCTCAGGGGACCCAGTTCAAGCACTTGATGTGCATTAAATTATTTACCCAAAAAATTCCCTTACAGGTGTGAGAGAAGAAGCATGTTTGTACTAATGAGAACGAGATATATTCTACACTAGTACCAAACACAATATAATATTTTAAACTTAATAGAAGGAGTTGTACTCAAAATCATTCAGAATCGTCTAGGGAGAGAATAGTTGGACAAAGTCTGAGAATATTTTGACCGTAATAATTGTCTCATAGGAACTAGTTCAAGCACTTGGTGTGCATTAAAACATTTATCACAACTTACCACTCTAGAGGAGAATCTCTTCCATTCCTGTAAGCAAGCAGAGAGATTGTTTTTAAAATCTGAACCTGTGACTTCTAAATCGTGTGAAAGTAACTTCACACCGTTGTTCCAAGGTTGATCCTCCTCTCCCAAAACAACATTAACCTATGAAATTCACCTATAAGTGAGACAAAAGCACAATTGTCGAATACAGTACGGCATTTCAAATTGTACTTAAACATAACATTTTTTCTCATATTGAGATGTTTATAAGAATATTCCCTCCATGTTTCTTAGTTTGGTAGAAAAAGGAAAGAAAAATCAGATCTGGGAATTATGAGACGTGGGGTTGGAGGATGAATACAATATGAGAATTATTAGTGTTGGACTGAATGAGAAATGAGAAATGAGAGTTGAGAATTGAGATCGTGGGGATAAGTCAGACAGACATTGTGAAACAAAGTTGAAACCAGACAGTAGTATCTGCTACCTGGATTCTTGTCTCCTCCAAAGCTATTGAATTTGAGAAACTCAGATTTCAGTTGTTAGAATATCTCTGAGACTTGTGTAGACATTAGTTGGATATATGGAATGTCAGATTATTCTCCCTATTTTATCACTTTCAGGAGATTTGCTTAATGTGTTAAGCTGCTAAATATGGCAATCTAGATATTCAGTTTATCAAATAATTAAATCTACTTGTTCTCCACAAACATATATAAGATATACCTTTTGGTTAGTGAATAGTAATCTATCATAATAGGTGAGGTTCAAATAAAAAGGGTCTTTAACTTATAAAAATTGAGTCCAGAAGTTAGTTTTTTACAATATATCGAATTAATGTTCAAAATTTTTGTTAAAAAAAGTATTTAGTATTTCTAACAAAACTATTTTTAATAAAACGATAAACCCAAAAAAAATAAAATGTCTCAAACTATGATTAAGTTTGTGGTTAATTTGGTGCCTACACTACTTGACATATGGTAAAAATGGAATGCAAATGGTAACAATTAAATGCATTTTGGTGTTTTTATTTTTTATTTTCTCATCATACATTTTAAGAAGTGTTAGTGAGAGTTGACATATATAAGAAAAATATTCTACAATCTACAATTCGTTAAACCCTATATCTTATATAAATTGATCATATCTTAATAGTCAAGTAAATAAAATTAATAGTAATATAATTTAAAAAATAGTTTAATATAATTAATTTTTTTATAACTATTAATTTTAACTGTATATATATTTTTTATTTTTTATTAAATTCTTAAAATATGACGACTCCATGTATAATTTATGTAAACTCAAATTTATAATATCAGTACTCTATCCATAATACATATAACTTCCTTACAATGTGGTGTTAATAAGATAGTAATGCTAATTAGTATTAATAGAATGGAGGAATCACACTACACACAAATGTTGGTAACGCCTCATGAACGTATTTATAACATTTTAATATTAAAACATCAAAATATTCATTAAATTGTTGAACACATTTAATTATTCAATATAATTATCTAATCATATAAATAGAAAGAGCATTAACAAACAAAATATCCACTTACAATCATAAATAGCTTGTTAAATATTTATAAAAGATTTATCAAATAATTTTACCAAACAAAATTTCTAATATCTCTTAATACTTTTTTCTGAACTTTACATTTTAAAAAATCCATCTAAATAAAAAAAATTTACAAATTCAGCGAACGAAATCAACAAAGAATAAAATGTGGTTGGCTTATATTCATGTATTTTCTACGTATAGCAAAAATACAAATTTTAGTGAGGAATCAAATCAAATCTTAGCAGGACAAAATGATATTCTTAATGTACTTAATTCCTTAATTTAATAATATTATATTTCTTTGAAACCCTTTTAAAATCTGATTTTGTTCCTCTTTAGCATGCGATTATAATTTTACAATTTTTTAATTAAAACACCCCAAAAAAATTTTATTTAGTTGATGCTATAAGCCTGCACGCACGAACTTCAAAAGCCATTAATTTGTGTATCATGAAAGAGCTGGCATTGGTTTTCTTTTTCCGACCATTACGTACCTTAAAAACTTTATATATTATGTATCAATTTATATTTTAATTAATTCTTTTCTTATACATATTTTTATTAATTTTTAATTAGTAATATATCTAATAATGGAATAATTTTTCTAATCTAGTTAATTTTTGTAAGAGGTGCATAATTAATCTAATTGATACAGCTGTTTTTCTTGCATGAGACACTTTAATTCCCTAATTTATTTTCTTGACAATTATTTAATTTCCTTCAGATTCTTTATATTATATGATTTGAAAAAATCAAATAAACGAAGGGTTCACTCTGTATAAATAAAGATTCTTATTTTTTAAAAATGTTCACAATTAATTTTTTTAAAAAAATTAAGAGAATCTAATCTCATATAATATAGTATAAATATATAAACACACTGTACTTTGGACTTTTTGGTGCCTTTGGTTCCCAAATTACATATATTGAGAAGCTAAATAAACTTTTAATTTTTTTATTATTTTTAGAATATAATAAAAACTATTATAATTTTATATATATATAAACTGCATTAAAGACATGCATTGTATTATATAAACAAAAAAGAAATGAATGTCATTGTGGCTCTGGTGAGTGAGGAAAGGCTACGAAAATTTATCATGAGAAACTATTTTTTGTACGGGGTGGAAACTGGAAGATTAATTATAAGATTTATATTTATATATATATATATATGAAACAGTGTCAAAAATATTCTTCAAATTTTGGGTCACTTGTACATATCCTATGAATTTCTAGAATTAGTAATTAGACCCTCAAGTTTTCAAATTTTAGTAAATAGACTATTTTGTTTTTTTTAATTACACTAATTCATTTGCTATTTCAATTCTCCATGTCAGCTAAGAGATCCCTACAATAAAAATTATAGTTTAGAGATATCTATTCTATAAAATAATAAATAAATTAGTCTTGTTAAAAAATTAAATATAAAGGTGTATTTACTAAAATATAAAAGTTTAAAATATTTTTTTTTGGCCAGTTAAAATATTATGTATGAACTATACAATTCCAACGATTCGTACGTGTTGCAATTTTAAGTTTCATTACTTTTTTTATTAATTCTTTATGGTTTCTGCAATTTGTAGGTTCAATGCATCGCAATATTCTAATAAATTTATTAAGAAAAATCTTTTGTAAAAAAAAAAATAAATTTTCGGTAAATAAATTTCAACAAATACCTATTAGTCATAATTTTCTTTAGCCTTAAAGGTATTTTTATTTTTTTCTTTAACCGTACACTTCTATTTTATGAAATGATCTAATCATATGCTGTCAGATATTTTTATCTACAATTTGACGTTAAATTTAACAATAAATTAAAATAGATATTAAATGTAAACTTAAGTTAATTAATAGTATTTTATGTAAATAAATAATAATTTAATCAACATATTAAATTTGATAGTTCATGGTTTATAGGAAATTTTATATCAATGATATGACATAAAAAGAATAAAATTAAATATTTTACAAAATAAAAATATTAACTAATCGATGTTAAGTTTAATATAAGAAAAAATTAACTCATCATAATATAATAAATTAATATTTATATTGTTAAAAAATATTTATATTTAATATTTAAAAATATTTTAAATAAAATTGCATTCAATGAAAAAAATATTTATGAAAAATTAAAAAAATTAAGTCTTTTTTTATATAAGATATGTAATGCTATAATAAGAAATATATTTTTGTTTGAGGCATGTACATGGACATTCTTTATATCTTAATTTAATTTGTATAATCTAAATCAGTACTCGAACTCTCAAAGTAGTCAATATGCATCTCTGGCAGTGGATATTAAATTACAGCTCTGGTATAGAAATTATATTATAATTGTTCAAAGCATCTAAAATTATTAAATTTAAGGGATGATATTTATGTTATAAAAAAGCATTTCAAAGTTTTTTTTTTTAATCTTTTCAAGAAATCTTAAATAAATTTTAAAAATTGATTAATAGAAGAAGTGCATTTTTATAAATATTATTTACTGTCTTTTGTCATAAAACAATACCAAAAATCATGGTTATTTTTTAATCAATTATGTTAACATTTCTTTAAATTTAATTAAATTATATTTAATACACTTGCAATTTTGAAAATTATACTTGACTCTTATTTAATCTATTTTTTCAATAAAATAACTTTTTTTACAATATTATACTATAATTTTATTTTAAAATAACAATAAATATAGTTAAATTGATGTTAAGCTATAAGATAAGATTTTTAATATGACAGTTAAATAATTTTAGTAAATTATACCAACTTCTCATGAAGTTTGATGAAATTACACTGACATTTTTCTAGTTTTTAAAATTATACTTGGTATATTAATGAGGTTTGATTCAATATTGCACAAACATCCTTTTGAATTTATTTTCTGCCAATAAAAATTAGTATTTTACATGTTAAGTAATCATTTTAAATAGTAAAACTACTTAACTCTCTCCACTATTATATTGATAATTTCATGTTGAAACTTAATAAAAAAAATTAATTATATTTATCGTTATATTAAAAATAAAATCATTATTCTGTATAAAATGTTATTTTTATTAATAAACAATAAATTAAAGTAGATGTAAGTATATAATTTTTTAAATTAAAGAAGTGGTAAATACAATTTAATCAAATCTCAATGAAAGTTTATGTATTTACTCATAATTTTATTGTTTTTTAAGAAATATATATTGTGTAAAAATTTATTTTCATCAGAAAAATAATTTAAAAGGGAGGATTTGATAACATAATATCTAGAGGAGTCAAGTATAATTTTTCAAATATAAAAATATTAGGTATAATTTAACCAACATAAAAAAGTTCAGTATAATATCTATGCTTTTTTTAATAAGAGAAGGATGGAATTTAAATGAGAGTTCATTTTTATTTTTCACATAGAATTGAGTTGATACTCATTGTTATTTATATTTTACTATGTAATTTCATGTATGTTTTCACTAAAAGTCACATAATATAGTTTTAAGTCATATTTTAAATTAAATTCTAAAATTTAAGTAAAACATATTTATTATTACATCATAAATGAAAACAATACTAAATTTTTAATACTACAAAAGTATAAAAAATATTGTTCTCAAATTGTACCAGAAAAGAAATCACACTTCAATAAGTTTTTCCCTTGTATTATAGTATAATGAAGGCATTTATATATGTAAATAATAAGATTATTATGTGATTTAAATTTTGAATACAAAGTTCAAAAGTCCAGCTTGATTGATGCAGACATTAGCTAACTGTATTGAAAATAAAAATAGATTATTATTTTAAGTTAGAGGAGTAGAAGAACTGTGGAGACGTGCAGTCCACTGTTGAGACATAAATAAACAACTCTTTAAGTCTTAACTATTTATCCCAATCAAAATCAAACACCAAAACAAATTTCATTAGGATGGCAATAAATACAGATGTTATAATTATTTGATAGTTTTTATTTAAAAAAATATTTCACATTAGATAGGATATAGTTATATGAATAATAAAATATAACTATTTATCAAATATTACCTTTAACTAATCTAATTAAATTAATCAAAATTCTATATAAAAAAATCTCTTCTTAAAAATATTTCGTTTTTATCAATGGAGTAAGTAGTTTGGCATTTAATATTTATGCAACATTTATTTTTTTGGTTTTTTACTTTAAAATTTTTTGGTAAAAATATTTTTTATATTTTTAAATTTTATATTAATTTTTAATTTCATCCTTAAAATTTTTTTTGCAATTAATTTTATTTTTAAAGTTTTGAATTATAATCGATTTCGTCTTATGATCTAAAACATTTTCTTCAATAGTAGTTTTACATTTTCTTCTAAAAACAACGTCCTTTAAGCAGATTCAATAAAGGAACTTTGAAATATGCGTGTCGTTTACGGAGATGTAAACATTGATTTGCAGAATTTTTTATTGAAGTTGTAAACATCACACATGCTGCAGAGTTTCTTCATTAAATATGTTTAAGTGACATTGGATTTGAAAGAAAAATACGAAATCGTCGTTGAAACTATTCAATTATATTAAAGTTGACATTAAAAAAATTTCGAGATAAAACAACGTTAGGCCATTGAACAAAATTAATTACAATTTAAAATTTTAAAGACAAAATTGATCACAAAAAAATTTTTGCCAATTTTTTTAAGTCTAAATTCAAACCCTTTAATTTGATTCTACTGATGAACACATAGCCTAAGTATGTTGTTTTCGCCACTTCTTTTCCTTCTCATTTTCTTTTTTCATTATTTTGCAATGAAGAAAACTTTATGCAAACCAGGAGCCCCAAGGGACAGTTTTATTAGTCTTGATTCTACTATGAGGTTTGACTTAAATAGCTTGTAAAAGTGGATTTCATGTTTTATAATGATTGACTTCTGATTTGTCAATCAAACACTAAATTAATTGATAATTTCAACTTATTAAGACCCAAGAGTCAAAAGTGAAATTCAGTTCAAATGATTGAATATGGACAAGGGTTTGAATCTGATGAGCTCCATTTGTTACCATATCTCTCAGTTTGACTTTCAAGATGTAAACTATAAATAAGTATATCAAAACCTGAATTGTCAACTTATGTGGGAATTTTTAAGGGTCTTATTCTTTTTTTATTAATTCATGCATAAAATCTTAATTTTTAACTTTATGGAGTTTACTAAAATGCTAATTATTGCTCTATAGTACTACATAAATTCTTTCTTATTTGTTCTTGTATAACTTTGACATTGGAGTTTAGAAGCAGCAAGCCAGGCAATACTAAAATAGAGAAGATTCTACAATTATCAGTCTTAAAATAGCATTTGAATTTGAAAGAGTACATGCTTTATAATTTGCTTACTTTATATATACCCCTCTTAAGGAAGATTCTTCATCACATTGGAAGAAATTAATTTCTTCTAATAATGCATTTAAATTTATATTTGCTTCTGATTGTTCAATTCATTTATTTATGCTTTCTTATCG
Organism: Senna siamea; assembly: GCA_031216115.1. NCBI lineage: Eukaryota > Viridiplantae > Streptophyta > Magnoliopsida > Fabales > Fabaceae > Senna > Senna siamea. The sequence goes on along the minus strand of CM062355.1, from coordinate 2,879,582 downwards.
AGTCTCATCATCACCCATCCGCACGCTTTGAGTTTTTCAGCTTAATCTTTTCTTCTTCTTTTTTAATGATTTTTATTAAGAGATAGGCCAGAGGCTCAGAATATAAAGTGAAAATGTTCATGTTCTCTCCCTAAAAATTAAAATGATGTTAGGTATTATAATTAGACTACAATATATATACACACACTAAACAAATTATGAATAGATAAATGCATGTCAATCATATTTGTTTAATAAGACTCATTTATGATAAGTTTATATTTTCATTTGTAATTGATTTAGTATACTTGTCTTTAATCAATCAAGTTTATATTAAAATCTTTCTATTCTCTTGAAGAAAGAAGACAATCTTTTTCTGCATACCTTCATCAAAGACGGCCTTAGAGATAGAAACTATCATGATTTTGATTTGAATGAACATTTTCAAATTATTATGTCCTAGCTATTGATTTGGGAATTATAGGTGGAAGTGGTCCAGGATAATTGATCTTGCAAGTTTCTAGATTCAAGATACTTAGAGAGTAAGCAAATTAAGACATATGTAAACCCCATTTTCAAATTCCATTCCAAATGAACCCTGAAGAAACAGAGGGCAAAGAGAAAAGATGGCTGACAAGGAATTCTGTGTAACACATTACTGTCATCAGCATTCAAATGAAAGTTATCTACCATCCACTTCTATACTTCACCAAATACAGCAACTGGTTCCAACATCAGGGACAAACATATAATTAGCAGAAGCACCAGTAACCAGCAATATTGAAAATAGGAGCTATTCAACATCTCTTTAACTTTCTGAGAATTAAACCTTTACTCATCTTTAGGGAAATCTTCACCAGGACCCCGTTGTGCAAGTCTGTAATACAATATACCCATAGTTGCCAAACATGCCCTGCATATAATCATAAGAATTTCATTGGTTAAAGACCACCAATCTCCAACACATCCTAAACTATATAACTATAACAGTATTGAGGGATTTGGATTCTCTAAATTTTTTAAAGAAATTCATAGTACCAATTTTGGAGAGAAATAGACAAATATAAGGAGTCTAGCACTTGATTATGGACCCCATTTGTGTTATTAAATGTGAGTCTCACACATATCGCGCGTTTCTCTCTATGATAATGTGAGTCTCCCCGAGTTTTATGTATTGATGATAATGAAATTGGAGCATGACCTTTTTTTCCCTTTTTTGCTAGATGCAAATATAAATTGATATGCCTGCAAGCTGTTTTGAACTCATCAACATTGCAATACATGCAACTTTGAGCCATAAAAAAATGCCACCTCACTTACCAGCTACCTTCCCCATTTACACTAAATTATTTTACCATGAGTCATTTTTTATCAGTGATGCAGAACTAATACTTAATTTGCAGAAAATTCAGATCCTTTCATTTTTCATCTTTATCTAAGCGTCCTACTTTAGGTGTAACATAAAATGTAGAGGACAGAAGCAAGATATTTACATAATTGCAATCATGAGAAGGATTTTTCTTGGGTCCATCCTTGATGATTTTTGATGCCGTGTACGGCCTTCTGAGGCTTCGTTTCCATTTGACGCATCTTTTCTTGTGGGTGCAGTTACTGGTAGAGTGGGTAATGAACTAGACCAGAAGGGAAGCAATGCTCTAAGAAACTTATGGCGGAATGGACCTACATTTAAAAAAATGAAATTTTGAATTATAGCCGATTTGCTCATCATTAAAGTAGAGGAAACCATATCAAATCATAAGGTAAATAGTTTCTAATCACATTTAAAGAAGAGGGCTAGAAACCAAACATATAAATACGTTAACTAATTATTCACTAATTTTTGAAAAAAATAAATTTCATAATATATTACCTCTTCTTGTATACTTTTTATGATCACCATCTTCATCATCAGCATAATATGAGATTTCAGAATTTTGCCGGTCAGCAAGGAGTGAATTCTTCCTAGTGGTAGCACCAGGCTGAATTATTTGCAAAAATGAGAACATTATAAAGGAGAAAATATGGATGTTTGAAAAGCATTAAACTCACAACATTACAAAACAAGCAAAAATTTGGGCCTACTTATTAAAAGGATAGATAAATCAAACACAGATAAATTCATCTAAACATCTTGTTTTGGAAGCAATAACCAAGAGTAAAATTCTCTTACAGGAGCAGGACTTGGGGCTTTATTGAAATTTCCTGCTGAATTGGGACTGTCTATTTCCACAATGTCTGTCACTGGAAGTCTTGAAGGTCTTGTTCCAGTTGGAGATGAGTATCCTTCTACTGAATCTGAGATTTCATTATTTTCCTGACCAATCAATGGATCTGAAGCAAATGCTGGAGGAGGACTGCGAGATTCTGTAGTTGGCAATGAAACAGGGTGATTTCCAAAAAGATTCTTTTCCATACCACTCTGCACAAAAAATAGACAAAAAAACAATTCAATATTCCATTTACATAATGAAAAAGAACTTCGGATGCAGAGAGAAGGATCACTACTTTATCAGTTATCACAGAAAGGGGGGCAAAAATTCGCACAGGCACAGTTGTATCCCTAAAACAAAGGGCAATTCCCAAACAATATGCTCATAATTTACTGTTACATGAATCAGTGTCACAAAACAAATACTGAGCACTCTCCATTTACACATAAACCAGAGGCATGGGCTTTGAATCAGATTTCTAGATGGTACATGATTGCTCTCAACATCTTCCCTGTGGTGATCGATGAGGTTGCTGGACAGAAATGAGATGAGCATGGAAGAAAAACTAGTACTACCCTAGTTTTGAATAGATTATGCAGATGCAAACAACATAATTTCTTGTGATTGGCTTGATTACTATTGACAAATAATGTTGGCATTCCATATTATTTATTTCAAGATATCACCTTGCTGGGGATTTCTGGCTAGTCAGGTCCTAATATTCTACCTTTCATTCCATCAAAGTCTCCCAACTCATTTTTTATCCATAACCATTATAAAATCACAACGACAGTATGCATCCCCAGCTTATGCAGCAAGGTTCTATATCTGATAATCAAGAAAGCTACCCTAATATTATCGCCCGTTAAAGGGTAAGCAATGACTCCTCCAAACAGTATTAAATTGATACATTACCTGCATAACAGCTTCCTTCAACTTGGAATGAAGCTGAGATCCTGAATCTTTCACACTTTTGGGAGGCCATATCTGCACAGGGAACCAGAAAACTGACATAAGATGCCCAAAGGAATCTCTAACATGTGGAAACATAACTACAAATCAAATTACTATGTGAGCATAGTGAATAGAATAAGTCAATTGTTGATAGAACTACATGACTTGACACTTTATTTTATAGAACTATTTGATTTGGCAATTAATTTCATAATGATAGAAGAGTAGAAAAAGAAGGAAGGAAGGAAAATAACGGCTAAGAACATTGGACATTCCTTTCTTTTCCCTGTTTGTACATATTTTGTGTTCTAGCCAACTAGAAAACCATTAGAAAAAAGTCAAAAACTACTTTTAAGTTTAAACATAACTAGAAAAAATCAACAAGCTAACTTTTGGTTAAGAGTATATATAATCCTACACTACTTTCAACCAAAAATTAATTATACTCCAGAAGCAGAAATCATTTAAAGGTAAATCTTACTGAAGTGGAACATGACGGACACACGTATCCTGCTGGGGCAGTATGCAGAGGAAAGCTCTTGATATGCGAGAGCAAACAATTTGTGTGTATAACATCTACAAAAAATTTAAATCCATATTACATAATTCAGTATGAGTTCTATTGGATTTCTTTCAAAGATATATACATAATCAAAATGACATACGCAAGCAACCCAGTCGAGTTGTTTGAGATCCAGTCCCCTCTTCTAGAACAGCTAGACAATGGCAACATTTAGGGGGCCAATCGTAGTCCCCATCTATAACCCATTCGGAGTAAGTCCGGACCTAAAATGATGACAAAATATACAAAGCTTAAGCTCAGTACATTGATGTTGGGCTTCTTTAACCTTAGTTTCTCTTCCTCCTCAAAATTCAAATTAGTCTTGAAGATAACTAGAATAAAAATTTTAAGTCTACAACAATAATGTAAGAACAAAACTTTGATAATTTATATGTTGTAGACAAAGTTCAACCACATTGAAAGTGGAAGATAACAGGGAGGAAAAGAACCAGGCCAGGCCATGTTAGCATCAACTAAAATTTGATTTAACAATAAATATAGTAAAAATTACCACACAGATTTCGTGCTCTGGGAAACAGATACATTCTCCGCAGACAGGAACTTTGTGCACGAAGCAATACAACTTAGTAGCCTAAAACACCAAAGAAAAGCCAACACATGCTTTAGTGCTTAGTATGCAAATCCAATAAATGGATGCATGTATCGAAGACAAAACCAGCTCAGTCCAACTCCTGGTAATAGAGAGACAAGCTTGAAGATGAGCGTACGAACACCAACTACCATTCCCAACCCCAAAGGTAGAAGCCAAATTCACGACAATGATATGCCCTGACTGATCACATCTATGTTGTAACCAAATAAACAGTTCAAGCTTCCACTCCCAACACGCATTTGCATGAAAATGAAACAAAAGCAGAAGTTCATGGATCACTCGTGATCTGAAATTACAAAACCAATCCGATCTACCGACCCAGTTTATAAATCAACCACAATTGGCCAACCCGCATTCAAAGTAAAAACGCCAAGTAAAAAAATGCAGCGAGAGACAAAAAGAGGCGAACCTTGCGACACTTGCAGACCACCATTGCATTGACTGCTGCAATCTAATGTGATTAAAATTGGAGAGAAAAAAAATCTTCAGAACAATTCAGCTGGATTTGAAAGTAATTTTCCGGAGATTAAAGCAGAAGTGCACGATTAAAACTAGCATAATCACAAAGAAAAAATCACACTCAAAAATTAAAATTTGTGATTGTCCAAGTTTGATTCACTGAATTTGCTGTCCATGTGCTGAGCTCACTGCGAAGAACCCCTTCCCCTTCCTATGTTTTGTTTTGCCATTGAGATCCGTATGAGATTTTTGTCCAAAATTTTTAAGAACAGAAACACAAAATATTTGTATAAGACCACGTGCTGGGCCTTCTTTTTGGACAATGCGATCCGGGCTAAAAGATGGGCCAAGATATTCTGATTACGCCCTTTTTCTTTAATATGTGGCTTTCTATTGGATCCAAAAATGTAAGCCTTTGGGTCTGAGATATGGTTTACCAATCGGACCTAACCAGATGGTCTCACTAATTAAATCTGGAATTATCCAAATACCATGTAGACTTATTCATGGGTTACATCAGAGTAAGTTTAAACTTAAGCTTATAGGTATTTCACATATGAGTTTGGGTCCAAACTCAAGCTTATATAACTTGTGATGCATTGCAATGGGCCAAGTATTAGTCCAAGCGTATGGGCTTGGCCTACTACCACACTTTTCTAAGAGAATTTTATTTAATAAATTAATCACTTTGATTAAAAAAATAATTAAATGATTAAATTTGAGTTGCTTTATCATTAAAGGACTAAATTAAAAGAAGAGTAATTTTTAATATATTGTTTTATCACTACTACTATTACTACTTTAGTTTCTCAAACAAAAATATTGGTGCAAGACTAAATAAAAAAATTTGGAAGTAAATGTCAAAGATAAAGTTTAGTGAAATTCTCCTACTACAAATTGAGGGGGAAATAGGGCATGTTGGGTCGCTCAATCGGTGGTGGGATTGAAGCTTAACTCATAAATGAGCTCCTTGAATAGTATTTGGGCTTCTCTTAGATAGGTTCATAAAATTGAGTTATTCAATGCTTGAATTAATTTTAAAGCTTATTATCTTATTTTGTATTTTTGGGCACTTGACTCATGAGTTTGAACTTAAATAATAGCGTGGACTATTTGTTCCATGAACAGATCTATTGGTATGATGATGCTTTTGAAATTGGATGAATATTTGAAACAAGTTGGATCAGTCAAAATTGGCTTAAATTAAAAATTTTGAATTAGAGGTCAAAGGAAAATTTATAGAATTGGTTGAGTTAATTTTTTGAAGTCTAACGATTGAATAAATTAATGAGTAAGGTAATTCTCATGAATTATAGGTTATATATAAATAATTTTTATTAACTATAAAAATTGACTTATAATTCTCTTAAAATTTGCAATTTTTGTAACCAACTATCATTATTTTTTCTATAAAAAACTCTAATAAATGATAGACATATCAAATTATTTAAAAAATTTTTTTTACACAAAGCTTAAAGTACAATGAGATTTTTTACACAAAGACTAATAATATTCATAAGAATTTTTTGTACAAAACCTAAAATGTAAAAAAAAAAAAAATTGTATTTTTGTATGACTTAAATTAATTTTACTCACATATTACTGTTTTATTAAGATTTTGGATTCAAAAATTAAAAGATAAATTTTTTTTACACAAATTGTACATTTTAAAATATTTTAAGTCAATTTTTATAATTAAAAAAGTTATATACATATAATCTATAATGCAAGAAGTTATCAACGAAGGTTGAGTTTAGTGGAAGGACCTAGTAACCAAGGTTCAAATTATTATTAAAAGAAATGTTTATATTTAGTGTCTTATGCCTTAAGTAAGATTATGTTTAATAAAAAAATACTAATAAAAAACTAAACAAATAATATAAGAATTTTTTTCATTTTAGTCTAAATTAATTAAACCAAATAATTCGTGATCTAATAAACTTTGTTATTTAATAATCAATTCAATTTTTAAAATATTGACCGTGAGTATTTCATTAAACAAAAAAATATTTTATCTATTTCATGACAAAAAAAGATTTTATCTATTTCATGAGTGTGAGATGGCCAATTATAATTAAAGAGTAAACTAACAGGGTGCCGTCGCTATGTTCTAGTCTGCTAGGGTTTAATAAAGTAGTGCATGAATTATGAGAAAAACTTAAACACTATTTTCTTCTCTTTGCTTTTTAATAAATAATAATAATCTATATATAATTTATACAATTTATTATTTTTATAATTAATTTATTTAAAAAATTTTAAATATTTTATTTTTATAAAAAGGCTTAATAACAAAAATCTAATATGTAAATTATAAATTACAGGTTAATTAATTTTTGTAATTTTTAAATTTTTATTTAATTTTTAATTAAAATTTTTAATTAATTAATTTTTATTAAAATTATATTAAATTCTTTTAATGTTATCGATGTATAGAATCTTAATACTCTAAATATATATAATTTATGTCAAAAAAATAAATAAAAATATAATAATAACTTAAATATATAAAATAAAATAAAAATTATATTTGATAATATGAGTATAATAATAACTTAAATATATAATTAGTTTATCTTTCAAAATTTATAAAATATTGACAAAAATATAAATTTATAGACTAAATTAAAAATTTATTAAATTATAAAATTTAATTACAAATTTTAAACTATAAGCATCACAACAATAATTTAATTTAAATTATATTTGCCACCCATCACAGGAAACGATATTGACGTTTTAATGGCTTCCCCATAGGGTACTGCCACCGGGAGACTGGACGTCCCCGATTTGAATTTGAATATTCAGAAAGCCTTAAAATTTGATTTTGAATAACTAATAACTAATCTGCAAATATTTGAAGTTCAAAGTTCAAACTGCCTTCCCTCTCTTCTTCTCTCTCTACTCTGTGATTCTCTCTTTGTGAAAACCCTAAGATTGTTGACCAATCACAGCATGACATCTGTCGTCCCGCCGCCGGCGCCCGGCCGAGAACTCTCCAACCCTCCGTCCGATGGCATCTCCAATCTTCGGTTCTCCAACCATAGTGATCACTTGCTTGTCTCCTCATGGGATAAGGTATGGTCGTTCCTTCCATTTCTGGTTACTTCTCATCTTTGCTCTTTTCGCTAATCAACAACATTGCTCGTAACACTGAGCTCTGTTGGATATCTGATCAGAGTGTTCGGTTGTATGATGCGAGCGCCAATGTGCTCAGAGGAGAGTTCATGCATGGTGGACCTGTGCTTGACTGTTGCTTCCACGACGATTCTTCGGGTTTTAGTGCCGGCGCCGACAATACAGTGAGGCGGTAAGGGTGTTTTTCCTTATAAATTTTTAATTTTTAATTTTCTGCTATCTTGTGTGAAATGAGCTGAGGGTTTTTCGCTGCTTACGTTGGACACTTGGGCTTGTGTTTGAGTTGCTTGATTAGCATCAACGATTCAAGTAGCATATTGTTGTGACTTGTGGCCATTGGATGTGGAAAAACTCCATAAATTTTCTTCACAATGACTCTGATAAGTTGGTTCAACATTAGTATTTATTTACTTCATGAACGTTGCTAAAGTCAGCTTCCTCTTGTATCTGGTTATAATTATCACTTTGTGACTCTTGTGATAGTTTTCTTGTCACCTTTCAGTAATGCAAATCCATGTGGTCCGGACTTAACATTATTCAATTCATATGACTGGCAAGTTCTGGGTTTCAGGATTTGAAATAAATCTCCTAAACATGCAGCACCTGACTGATTCCGTTATTCTACGCACTTTGTATTTTTCATCACCATTGGTTTTAGTCAAATTCCAATTTCATCTAAATTTTATATTTGAAGCAGCTTATTTTGGAAGTTATAATTCTATTTTCCATCTTTTTGGCTTAGTTCAGTCTAACTTGTACTTAAATATAATCATTCAATGGAGGTGACACCACTGCATCTAACAGGATAAAGTCCAGTTTGTAATCTCATTGTGATCTACTGAGGATTGATGTTAACTATCTTGATGTTCCAGGCTTGTTTTCAGCTCTAATAAGGAGGATATTCTGGGAAGGCATGATGCACCTGTTCGTTGTGTTGAGTACTCATATGCAGCAGGTCTGTTATTGTAGTCATCATAATCCACTTGAAATTTATCAACAATGCTGATGTCATCTCATTCATCTTCTCTACGTTTTATGGTTATAGTATGTTCCATGTGGCTGAGATCCAAAACTAAGGAAGTTTTTCTTAAATAGATATGAAATTTAGCAATCAGAATAACACATTTCAGTTTTTCATGGATGGTCCAGTTAAATCACTCTTCTACACCCTTTGTGGCTCATTTGACTGTTAATTACATGCTTGTTCCATTTTAGGCTTCTCTCCCTAGCCAAACCATATGTGTCAGTTCTGTCAGAAATTTGTAATAATAGTATGTAGTAACTTAGCACACTGCTCACGAAATTTTAGGTTAAGGGAATATTCCCTTTATGCTCTCAAAAAGCTGGGTGAATTGATTAGGACTCTAGGAGGGCATCTTCCAAAGTTTTTTCTGGGCCATATCCCTTGGAATGAATAATGTCATGTAGAGCCAGTCAATAGTGCCTTGAGGACCATCACTATTGGTGAAATTTATAATAAGATATGCCCTTTATGTTAAGTCGGTTGCTGCTATGCCTATGTTCATATCTGGTCTTATTAACATAATATTATTCTTCCCCTTTCACTGGAATTATTCTATAGTTACTGTCTGACCATGTTAAGATATGCAGCTTCAATACAGTTATATGTCTCTTATTTGGCATTATCGTGACAGGGCAATTGATCACTGGTAGTTGGGACAAAACCCTGAAATGTTGGGACCCTAGAGGTGCTAGTGGGCAAGAACGCACTCTTGTTGGGACATATCCACAACCTGAGCGCGTGTACTCTCTTTCTCTTGTTGGGCATCGTCTTGTAGTAGCAACAGCTGGAAGACATGTTAATGTTTATGATTTGAGGAATATGTCTCAACCTGAGCAACGAAGGGAATCTTCATTGAAATATCAAACCAGATGTGTGCGCTGTTACCCAAATGGAACAGGTATTCTACTTGAGCTTTGGGGCATTTTGGGTAAATTGTTCTAAGTTTTGTATTTAGTATCTAAATGCTTATTGAGCTCTCCTGAGAAATTGGCTGACATTTTTTTTTTCTTGTGCTCTGTGCTTTAACATTTTTTTAGTACAAAAATTAAATATGCAGAGGAACTTACTATAACCATGTGCAAATGAGTGAATGTAATCATTATATACTTACATTGTTTTACATCGAATAGTAGAATCCAGCTGATAACATACTGATACAGTGTAATTTTTGTATTATATGCCCTAGATATGATTTGATGCATTCTGTACGTATATAATTACACCATGCAGGATATGCACTTAGTTCAGTTGAAGGGCGGGTTTCAATGGAATTTTTTGATCTCTCTGAGGCTAGCCAAGCAAAAAAGTATACTATTTTTCTTTCCCTAATTGTCTATCCATTGAGTTTTTACTATGAGATTGAAATCAATATTCTGCACTTGCTTGTTATCAGTATTTGTTATATATTGTTTGATCTCATTAAAGAATAGTATATATTCTTCAGACTTCTTAGCAGTTAATGACCTTCTAAGCTATCTGCAGATATGCTTTCAAGTGTCACAGAAAATCAGAAGCTGGAAGGGACATTGTCTATCCTGTAAATGCTATTGCATTCCACCCCATGTAAGTATTTTAGAGTTCTTTGTTAACCTAGTCTTTTTGACCTTCTAAGTTATAAGGTACACTTACAAAATAAAACAGATCTTGATCAAGAGTAGGTTAGTAAATTTAGCTTCTGCATGTAAATTATTTATGCAGTTTTGCTCTAAACAATGATTTAAGAACTAAGATTTACTACTATGGATTAGGGCAGGAAAGGAAATCTCATACTATTGTACCAGAGAATTAATTTGTTTCTGTGAAACTGATGTGGTGATGGCTCCTTTCATACAAGCTCAATACTGATTAAGTACTTGCAAATATACTGGGAAAGATTACCGACATTGAAACTGAATGCTGATGGCTAATATCATGATTAACTGTGAAAGTCAATTGACTAAAAGCGAGTTTGACAAAAAGTGATTTGGAGATAATATGAAATTATGGATATTCTTTGTGTGTGATTATTCTGTGTCTCTGGAGATAATGTGAAATTATGGATATTCTTTGTGTGTGATTATTCTTTCTCATATCTATAATAATTAATAAGTAACTGAGAAATTTTTATATTGATTAATTGAAATGAGTCAGCATCTTAGAAATGCCCAATTTAGTTGTTTATTTAGGGTTTACATTCATCTTTCAACTATATAAGGCTACGAAGCTGAAAAAGTGTTGATTGCCCTTTAAATTGTACTGGAAATGGAATCGGATAGGGTTGTACACACTAGCATAACTTGGATTACTGATTAACAAAGTGCTGTATGACTAATCTACCTGCAGATATGGTACATTTGCCACGGGAGGTTGTGATGGTTTTGTAAATGTATGGGATGGAAACAACAAAAAGAGACTATACCAGGTTCTTTTTCTTTTTTTTTTCCAATTTATATATTTATTCTGCCTTCTTTTACCTAAAGTGCATTACTGAAGTGCAGTTTTCTCTTTCAGTACTCAAAATATCCAACTAGCATTGCTGCACTTTCATTTAGCAGAGATGGACGCCTCCTGGCTGTTGCATCAAGTTACACATTTGAAGAGGGGCCCAAACAGTAAGATCTCTCTCTCTCTCTCTCGCGCACATGCTAATTTTAACCTGAGTAATGATTCGTTAAACATTTTTCTCATAATCTTCTCACAAGGTTCTAAGGTAAATAAAAAGTTAAGCATTCTACTTATTATAATTCATGTTCAAATTCCAAGGATCATTCTTTCTATAGATAATAAACATTTGAAGAGACTCAGCTAAAAACGCTTTGTGACTTTTAAATAACCTGTTGTCCTTTTCTTCTGCAGTCACGAACCAGATGCTATCTATGTGCGCAGTGTAAATGAGATAGAGGTCAAGCCAAAACCCAAAGTCTATCCTAATCCTCCAGCGTGATTCCTGATAATGATTTTGGACATAGTAGTTTCTTTTATATTTATCCATTCTATTGTGTACTTTGCTCAATTTTTTGTGACTTGGTATGTAAACTAATTTTGTGAAGGGCTGCTTGATGTCTAGATACCATATGTGGCCAAATTTTAGTTGTTCTACTGTTTGTCTTGTTTCCCCCATACTTGTGGAGGTTGTCTTGGACATATGTTGTAAAGTAAAACTCATTAGTTGAAGCTTCTCCATAACTTTCAACATAGTTAGATGCCTGTCCTCATTGTTACAGAATGAATCTATGCTCAAAATATTTCAGTTGTCTGCAAAGGATCCATCAAATATTAACTTGGTATCAAAATCATGATAATTGCCAGTCACCACTGCACCTGATAGAAATTAATAATTAGTTTTGAGAATCAATAGTTATTATAAAGGGGCAATATTTTCTGATTTCCTCCCCTATTTTGACAGATTTTATTGGTGAAATGGGGAACTGATTCTCCATCTTCATTCCCTTAATTTTGAAGTAAACGAACAAAAATTAAATGATTATGAGATTACCATTGTATTGTTCTTACTTTTCGTAGGACAGCATAGCGGTTAAAGTCCACGATGAGCTGTACTTGGTTCAAAATTGGGTTGGGCTAAGGCCCATCTGAGTTCAAAACTCAAACATTTTTTTTTGAGTGAAAACTCAATGAATCTTTAAAATATATTAGATTTTGGATTAATTATAGTTAGGTCAAGTGTATTAAGATAAAATTTTTTAATAAGTATATTTTTCAGAATTTGAACTTATATCCTTTTACTTATGAGGTGAAGTCGCTTTTAATCAATCAACAAGTTACTTGTTGATAGAAAAATTTTTGACTATATTTATTGAGTTATTTTATTTATACACTAATCATATTCAACTAATTTTTTTTTATTTTTTTATAATATGTGAGTTCATTAATGTAATATGAGAAAAGTTAATTAAATATTATTAATTAATATATAAATAAAATAAAATAATATATATATTTAAAAATTTTCAACAACTCGTACTCAACTTTAGCGATATATCTTAGTTTGAATCCAAATAGAATATTGAAAATGAGGTATTTATGCAAAGGTCCAAATTTCATGTTATCCAAACAGAAAAAAGAAAAAAAAATTGTCCATGAAAATTTTTTTATGAAATAAATAATAGGAAATTTTGTTATAATAAATTTTTTTAATACAATTCCAAAAAATATTCGTTTTTCCATTGTGACAAACAAAGGAAACTATTCTAAAGCTGATGTATTTTGTTGTACATGAATCTAAACCTTGGTGATTAAGTAACATAATAACACCTTCTTTTCTTTTCTTTTTCTTTTTACAAATAGATTTCAATGCACACATCATAACACATGAAATGAGAAGGAAATTTGAGGATTATCAAAGAGTACAATCTCACGTATATCAAGACTTTCTGATTTTTTTGTTAACAAAAGTCAATACTATACTTTTATACACAACAGTTAAACACAACACAAGCATGGATAACCCATTTTCTTACAGATGGAAATAGTATACAAATTTAAAGAATTAAAAAGATGGGGTAATATAGTATATGAAGCAAGCAAGAAGTATCTAAGAAAGAAGAAAGAGGGAGTAAGCTAGCTAGAATTTTGAGTGAAGTTGAGAGAAAATTCAAGAGGATTAAGGATGGTGGAAGATTGAAGCATCTAGAACTTTCCACGTGGCAACATGTCAGCATGCCCACGGATTTGGACGGCTTTTTATTTAATTATTTTAATTTATCTTTGCGTTATGTGATTGTGAAGATGATGGAATTTTAAAGAGTGGCCGAGGGGATGACTCGCACAGATTACTATCAAACTCAACTGATCAACGGCTTGTCGGTTATCTTCAACATGAGAAATGCCTTTACTTTACAACTTAACTGCCACGTGTCACCTTCTCCACTCACTCACCGTGTCTCCCTTGCGTGTCCCATCTTATTTTTCGCTTTCTTTTTGTTTTTTAAATTTTGTATCTACCACTTATTAAAATTTTATTTAATTTGTTAATGAAAATTTTAAATATTAAAATTTATTATTTTTACTTTTATATTACGGCTGCATCAGCTTACACTTCCACAGTGCCACTCCTACTCTCACACTCTTTTTATCTCTTATTTTAATATGGATGGAATATTTTTTTAAATTATACTTGTAATTTAATTTTTTAAAAATATGCTTAATAATAATTTAATTTTTAAAAGATTTTAATTAATATGTATAATATTTTAAATTTTTAAAAATTAATTTATATAATCAACATCTTCTAAAAATTAAAGTATCAATATTTTTTAAATATTAAATTATTATTATTTTATCTCTTAAATAAAATTTTAAAAATAATTATTTTAATGTTTATTTTTTATTTAATCCAAAAAATATGATCAAAATTAGTGCAATATAAATTTATCAGAAACTAACGAGTCAGAAAATTTTAGTGAAAAATTTAGACCCAAATAGCGTTAAGGCTTTTTTTTTTTTTGGTAAATTAATTCATAGAATATTTAATATTATTAAATTTATAAAAATTTAAAAAATAATTATTTTTAATACTAAAAAACTTAATTAATCAATCAAGTCGAATCTTAATTAATAGTTATGATGTATTTGAAAACAAAATTTTAGAAGAAAAGAGAAAAAAAATAACAAGAAATATAATATTTTTTATTTTGATTCTTAAAATTTAAAAAAAAAATAAATAATTTTATATTAATTTTTTTATTAATTTTAATTATATCAAATTACAAAATTTTAAAAATTTTAAATAAAAAAAATAATCCCTTAACTTTTCTTCCAATCCTTTTCTCTTTTTCTTCAATCACTCCCCTACCCTTTCTTTCTCCACTCTTAAACACGCCCTTAACAATACTTTTTAACAAAAGTCAAACATATATTTTTAAAAGACAATAAAACAAAGAAGTCTCTTTCGGATGTTGTGCAATTTAAATGTATTGATATTTTAAAACTTGACAAAAAATTCTCTTATTTATTTTTGATACATTGTAACTCTGTTAACATTTTTGATCCAATTTCATAAAACAAGCATTCTTATTTGAGTCTTTATTTAAATTTGTAAAATCAACAAAATTAAATCTAACTAAGGATAGTCTCGTGATAAGTTAAAATTTAAACTATTATTAAAAATTATGTCTATATTTAATACTTAATAATAATTTAAATAAAATTAATTTTAATTAAAGAATGTTTGTGAAAAAAATCAGAAAAATTAAAGGATTATATAGCATAAAACTTTTAAAAAAACTAAATTACGCAATATTTTAAGTTGAAGAAACCTTTTTTACATACATGCATGAAACTTTATTGATGATGATCACTGAATTTTGAAAAGTAATGTATCTACAGAAATTGCTAGAGAATGCCAGGAAGATATTGAATTTCCTTTATTTTTTTCTTAAAATAAGGAGTGAATAAAAATTTTAAAAAAACTATTTATAATAATAAAAGAACGTGGCAAGTGAGGATGGTGCTTGCGAAAGTTAGCTGTATCCCCAAATGGCCAAATGTGCAAACCAGCCATAAAAGGAGAGAAAAGCGAGTGGGGTCACCGGCATGAAAGGTCGCCACTCAGGACTCTGTAGCATCACCCAACGCATAACGCTTACTACACTCCCGGTAGTAAATCACCAACTCCACCGCCACTGGTTATTATAACTGAGCACATCTAAATTAAATATAATTCATCCAAACCGAATTGAACGCATTGAATTTGATTAATATATATATTTATTAATTTATATATTAATTAAAATTAAAATATTAACAAAATAAATTTCAAAATTATTAAAATATCTTAAAGTAATTTTAATATAAATTTATCATTAAAAAAATTATTTTCATAATTTAAATTTAAAAAAATGATTAAAATTATTTTTTAAAATTTATATATTTTTTATAAAAAATTAATTGGATCAATACAATTTAAACCAATCAAAATCGATTTCAATTAGATTGAATCAATTGATTTTAAAAAGACAAAATTAATTAGATAATTTTTGAGTCATTTAATATAGTTAGTTCAGATAATTAAATGATCAAAATTAATTCAAACTAAAATGATATTCACTCTTACATGCCATTTATTATTTAATTTTTTTATTTACATTCAATTACTATGTTAAAATTCCGTTATGCTGAATTTTGTTTGTCATTCATTATTATCCAAATTTAATAGAATTTATGAAACGGTACCAATGAAATTCATTATGATTTAAATGCGAGCTCATAGCGAATATTGATTGATGATCATGATTCATGAATATGGCACAGATAGACGGAGTCTGAATTGAAGTAAAATAGAAGTGGTTGTTTAAATAACAACACGTTGTTATTCTCAGAATTTTGCGGAACAAGTCAGAGGGTTACGTTACGTTGACATGTAAAAGACGTAGCTGCCAAACATTTACACATATCACCGTTCACCAAAGCACAATTATAGAATAACAAACTCAGATTCTGGGTGTTATACCTTCCTCCATCCCTCCCTTTTTCTTTCTTTCTTTTTGAATTCGTGTTTTACACGTACCCAAACAAACAAAATTCTGACTTTTCTATTCCATTCACTTATTAAATTTTTATGCATATTTTTTTGTTGAAGATAATAGACACTGTAATATCTTAAATATGTATATTTTTTAATAAAAAATTAATCTTTCATGGTACATAAATGTTAACCTTTAATATTTCAAAATATTTTAATTAAAATTATCAATAATAAAAAAAAAAACACGCTAAAAGAAACACATACACACCTCATCGCGTACCATTGTTTTGACTTAGAAAAAGTCCTCATCTCTATCTCTCTCCTCCTTAGTTGACCCACTTCCACACTCTCTCTCTTTCTCACACCTTCCACCAAACTCACTTGTTAATTTCTTCATTTACTTTCTCCTTATATATACCCTTCTCCTCCTTCTATATTCTTACACTTCACTCACAAATTTCACTCCAAATGGCTTTAGAAGCTCTCAATTCTCCTACCACTTTACCCTACAAACGACTCCATCAAGAAGAAGAAGAAGACGACGACGATGAGACTGATCTTCACTGGGCTAAGGGGAAGCGCTCCAAACGACCCCGTTTCGACACCAACGTCAATGACCCTCCTTCCGAGGAAGAGTACCTCGCTCTCTGCCTCATCATGCTCGCTCACAGCAGCGACCACAACGGCGGCAGCAGCACCATACGACGTCGTTCAGCAGATTCGTCGTCCTCATCACCGCCTATTCCCAATCCAAATCCTGTGAATGTCAAACTCTCTCATCGGTGTACGGTCTGTAACAAGGCCTTTTCCTCTTATCAAGCCCTTGGTGGCCACAAGGCCAGTCACCGCAAGTCTTCCTCGGAATCCACCACCGCCGACAACCCCTCCATCTCCTCCGGCGCCGGTGCCGGCACTTCGGGCTCTGGTAAGATGCACGAGTGTTCCATCTGTCACAAGTCCTTCCCTACCGGTCAGGCGCTGGGCGGCCACAAAAGACGTCACTATGACGGCGGCAACGGAAACAACAGCAGCAGCACCGGCGCTGGTGTGACCTCTTCCGATGGCGGCGGCGCGTCCACTCTGAGCCACCGTGGGTTTGACTTGAACCTGCCGGCTCCGTTGACAGAATTCTCTCCGGCGGGATTTGGCGGCGATAGGAAGAGTGTGGAACAAGAGGTGGAAAGTCCGTTACCGGCAAGAGCCGGTAATAAGAGAGGTAGCGTGTTTTTGGTGGGTGAAGAAGAAGGCGGTGTAGTAGTACCTTCGTCGTCGTTACAGAATTGAATTCATACGGTTCTTAGAATACAGTGACTGAAATGAAATGAATCGAATTGAATTTGAGTTGATTCGTTTGTTGGTATTGGGAAGTGAAAATTGGATTATAGCTAGTTAGCATCAGGTTTTTTTTTCTTTTATGAATTTATTGTCACTCTGTACATACAAATTTGTTCATTGTATTTCTCAGCCATTAATTAATTAAAATTAGCATTTATCTTTCCATTCACATAAATATTTGCCGTATTATCTCTACTTTTTAACCTTACTTTTTCACCGTGAGAAAAGAGAGAATAATTATGTTTGATTTTTTATGCACATACAAAAGTACAAAGTACCAAAAAAAAAAAAGAAAAACTTACAATGGAAAAGATGGGTTTGGAGAAAAAACTTGAAAGTTAAATAATTAAAAATAATGCAAAGTTAATAAAGATCTAGGTCATAATTAATGATCTTTGATATGCCGAAAATTAGTAATATTTGAAGATAATTGTACTTGTAAATTACAGCATCATCAGTTTTAGAATATGATAAATAATGTAATGCAAAGTAAAATTAAGTAATAACCCACCTTTTTTAAATGATGAACTTAAAACCAATTCAATTCAATTAATCCAAATTGAAATTTCACTCCAAAGGACCAACAAATGTGAAGAGCATTAATTAATATGGGTGGCATTATAACGCTATTGATTGACCATTGAAGTTGGATTAAGTCAAGGTCTTTTCCAATCAATAATAATTAACCATATGGTGGGCATTTTAATTAATATCTTCAATCCCAAAATTTCTATCACAAAAATAAAATTCCAAAGCCTCGTCAACCATAATGTATGAACACTAGCTAGGAGAAGGAAGACTTCCATTATTGCTAGTAATTGTACGTTAATTAGCTTTTTTATACTTTTCTTAAATGTTAGGTTCTATATCATTTATAAATAGTTATCTAAATTTTTATAACATTTTAAGAAATTTTCATAAAAAAAGAGGCAATGCAGAGGCATGTTAGGGTAATGGGTAAGGTGGGTAGAACTGAAAGCCTCCCATGTGGTTCCTGTCTTCAATGCACAATCCACATGTTGGTATCATTATACCAATTTTGAATAACACTTTCAGCTATATTCCACGCCACACTTTTTGTTGGGTTGGCAAATTCTGCATATATACCCACTCACTAATACAAACCCTTAATTATATTAAATTTTTTAATAATAAATATAACTTTTAACTTAATAACAAGCGTTTGATATATCAAAATTAAGGTCATCAATTGAATTAATTTGTTTTTGGGATCAATGTGTGTGGGGTGAGTGAATATAACAGGTGTTAATGAAAATGCATAGAGATTTTGGATAGGTACAAGATGATGTAATTAAGTTTCCATGTGACCAAAACTCATTTTTGAGAGTATGAAGGAGGCGTGTGGGGAATGCTTAAACGTGGCTCTGTACTGATAATAATAATAAAGATTGAAGGCACGTACGTTAATGGGGTTGTGAGCAACTTCTTCCCAAAGTTTTCAATGCCAAAGTAGTAATCTCACTTACGCGTTATGTATGTGGCAACATACTGGAAGCCACATCACGTTAATTTGTGACTTGAAGGAGTGTGAAAGCTGTGCGTGCCGTGTTCTTTAAAGTCCCTTCCTCCAAACACGCCCGAATTTCCCTTATAAATAAATATATTAATTTTCATTTAAGTTTGGTCCAAATTTTCCTACTATAAAAAGTTACACTCGTTTTCCTTTTTAATTTATTTTAACAATACATGCATTGAAATTAATATTAAGTTTTTTGTTTTCGTAATAAATATGATAGTAAGGAGAGGCACCTATATAACTATCGAATTAAATATAGTGATAGTGACATGTTAAAAGTTTAACAAATTAAATATTCAATTTAAAAAATTATTCTATTTACAACTATTCAATTGTATAGTCATTAGATATAATTAAGAGGATATTTTTAAAGAAAAATGCCTATCAAATGAGATTTTAGATGATTTCAAAGAAATTTAAATTTTTTCTTATTAGTAAAGTAAGAGTTTTATTTTTTTAAAATCTTTAATCATTTATGTCAACTAACATTATTTAATTAATATTAAATTTTAATATAATTTTATTATTTTGAAATATACATATAATGTATATTATGTTAATTTATTCACAATAGAAATAAATTAAAAAAATTTGTATAATATCATATCAAAGTTTAAGAATACTATTTACTATAATTTTTGAAATAAAAAAATACCAAATATATATAGATATATATATTATTGTTTCCTTAAGTATAGGGGCAAAAACACGGTTGCAAGTATGGATGTTTTCTAGAATATATGTACAGAGCATGAGAATATATACTTAGGCATGGGTACTTCTACCTGTTTCGATGTTAGTTACTTCCTCTTTTGGTAACGTAAAACAAAAACAAAGACAAAACCATTTTGATGGCTGCTTCTCTCAAGGTAGGAACTAAGCAAGAAGATAAGTTTTAAAAGCAACTTCCGTATATATTATAATTCATGAATGTTCTTTACTAATTCAATATACTATACCCAACACTTTTCCAAACCCTTTTTTCTTCTCTCTTTTTTTCTTTTGTGCTTTCTAGTCAAACATGTGTTTTCAGATTTTAACAATGCTAACATTTAGGTCATCTAAATTAAACATCTCCCACCTAAATTTGATACACTAATCATTTTATTTTCAAACTACTTACTAGAAAAATTAATGTATACTCTTTTTAATCCAATTAAGCTATTTCTTTCGGATGATCAATTCGTACATACTTCAATTATTCAATTTTTTTTGTTTGATCAACGACAAATAATCATTCACGTTAAAATTAAGGGATATATATAAATAAAAAGATTTTTCACTATTTGGAAAAAAATAATTGACATTCTTAATATTTGATTTGAATATATATATATATATATATATATATATATATTTATATATAAAACCTGCGACGAACACTTAAAACTTCAAAGTTTGCTTTATTGAATAATTTTAGAAACTTGGAGAAAAAGAATAGGTTTTAGATAAGATGAGAAATACAACTAGACAACTAGGAATTTTTGTCCTTTTAATATTTACCTGTGTATGGGAGAGAGGTAAACGTATGACTAATTAATTAATATTAAAAATGAAGCCTTACGCCTTTTTCTTTTTTTTTTTATAAGCATTTCTTTTAAATAATCTTTTTATGTATGGTTGGATATTAAATTTAGACTTTTTTTTAATGAAGATTCCAAAAATAGCAGCTAATAGTGAATTTTAATATTGACCAAATCCACTCTATTAATTATATTAGTAAATTATTAAACTGAGAAGTGCGATTAGAGAGATCTGAATTTAAAAATGAAAACAAGAAGACGAAGGCATGATGAGAAACGTGAAAGGAACAGCACTTTAATTAATTAATTTCATTAATCAATAATCATTTACTAATAATTAATCAGCTTCGTTTTGGTAATATTCTTTTGCACATAAGAGATAAAATCAACACTTCAAAACAAGACATTAATTTTGGTCATATAAGTAGTTAATATAAGGATATTTTAGTCAAAAAAATTATGATCCTTTTTGAAGGAAAAATGAATATTGTGATGCATTTTAATTATTTTAAGAGAAAAGAGTTTAATTTTTCAAAATATAGAAAGAATAACAATATAATAATTTTAATATCTATTGAGAGAAAAGAGCATATTTATCTTAAATATTTTAAGCCCTAAGTTGTAGATTAATTTATGGGTTAAACTAATGATTAATTTTTGAGAGATATATATATAAATATATATATATATATATATATATATATCAAACATACCATGTACTGTATTTGATTGACTCAAATAATGTCTCTAGCTACAATAGAGTTAAGCCATTTGTATATCTGATACTCACCTAATTGCCTAATTGATTTTTTTTCCCTAATTAATGAATATTTTATCAAGCTGGTGTATGATTTGTTATTATAAATTATTGATATAAAAGAATTAGGTGCTGAAAAACCTCACGTCGGAATGAGTGTTAATTTAGTTAATTATTAATACTTAATACTGTTTAGTTAATTTATTTTAATTTTTAAATTTGTGATTGATATGACTTGAAAATTCACTTTCCAAGTTTTCTTCGTTTTCATACCCGAAGTTTCTTAATTATATAATTAATTAATTAACAAAAATTTGCTTTATTTTGTTATATATATATTGTAGAACGTTCAAGCAAAATCTGGAAGATTTGACATGGTAAGTTGATGAATTAAAAAGACAAAAGCCTCAACAGAATGGCTTGTAAGAATTTAATAATTTTTAAAAATACTATTATTGTTTTTCTTTTTGGAAAAAAAAATGGTTGCGACACCAATTTTTTTTCTTGGTTACAGAAACTGGATTTGGGCTTATCTCTTTCGGTATTAATGGGACATGCATGGGCTGTATTTCTAAGACTTTTAAGGCCCAAAAAATCTGTTCTATTGGGCCACATCTAAAGCACACCATTCTCATGTACTTGGTAGCCCGTAAATCACAAATTTGGGCTGTACTCTCCTTTTGCTTCCACCAGCAGAATCTCAAGTCTAACATAATGTTCTTCTTTTGTTGCTTCAATAATATTAAAAATAGTAAATTAATGATTAAGTGAAAATTTTGTTGTTAAAATTAATTTTTTATCTCTTCATTTATCATGAAAATTTAATTGTCTCTTAGTCATACTAATATATAAATTTTTTTTATCTCTCCAAATGTCGTCACTTATACATGAAATTCAAATAAAATTATTTTAATCAAAATATAATTAAAGTTTAGATGAGGCAAGATACCTTGAAATTCTTTTTGAAATTATTTTATTTCGATACATGAAACTTACAAGTTAAAAATTTTAAAAAAATTCAAAGTAATATAGAGATCAACTTAATAATTGTTTTAGTCTCATTTGAACTTTTTTGCAAGTTGAGCTATATTTTGGTAAGAGTAATTTCATGTGAATTTCATATATAAATTTTTCGTTAGTAATATATACATATGAAATTTTGTTAAGAGAAAAAATTATATCAATTAGTAAAGATAAAAGACAAAATTGAAACCTCATACTAAATTAAAGGATAAAAAGTCTATTTGAACATTTTTTTTTTGTTTTTGTTTCTCTAAAATTATTTTATAAAATTAATTTTGAGAATTCATACTATTATTATTTTCATGTAGTTATATATATTTCATTAATAAAAAGACTTGTTTTCTTTGTTTTACAAAATTATAATCCATAACATATTTTAAATTGGTATGTATTTTTTATTTTCAAAACACATTTTATTTTTTGTTTTCTGTCAAAAATAATTTTTTTAATAGTTTTTTTTTTGTTTCAATGCTTTTAAAAATAAAAAATAATTTTAAAAAATTATATTCAAATAAGTGATTGGTTTTTAACCTTTTTCTTTTAATTCTCTAAAGATAAATCACTCAATTTAGTTTTTTAAATATATTTTTTTCCAATCAAAATGACCACTTTCTTAAGAAAAATTTCCTCAATAAATGAAAGTCCATGTGAAAATTAATTCATGGCTTAAAATTGTCTAGATGACATTTTTCTAAAAAGAATCATTTGGACAAAATTTTTAAAGTTAATTTATTGTCAAAACAACTCAAATTTAGATGAAAATGCACTTAAATGACACCCAATATATGTATGTATATATATATTGTGACAAAATTGATAGTAAGGAGAAGACATCCTAAAATTATTAGACAGAGTGTTAGTAATATATTGAAAAGACTAATAGAGATTCAACCTAAAAAATTACTAGACAGACTTAAATTATAAATAATTTTATTTAATCATAATTATTTAATTAGTCATTCGATGTCAAGAGATTTTCCTCCAACTAAGTAAGATTTTGGATAGATCTAGAGATTCAAACATTTATCCATGAATAAAGTGAGAATTTTTTTTTAAATATTTGATTATTTTTGTCAACTCACATGAATTTTTTAGTATATATAAAATGCATAAATCTTTAACATTTCATATATCTTATAATTTCCTCACACTTCACATCACCTAAAGCATTTGTCTTATGTATTCTCTAGTCTATTAGTTTTGACAATGGGTCAAACTATAAACTTAATATTAATCAATTTATATGGAATTTGATTTTTAAAATTCCACAATTTTTTTATATTAATTAAAAAAAATTGAAATCGAATATTGTTTCAAAGGAATCAAATGTATATGTATAGTACAAGAAATCTCATTTCAATTATTGCTTCAAAGCAATATTGCAAACGCATGCTACCACGCAATCATACCCTTTGTCATAACGAGAGTACCATTTTTCATCTCAAAACTCAAAACCAAGCTTTGGATGATTATGCATTTTCTTGTGCAATCTGATTTCTGTTTAAAAAGCTCATCATCAATGGCTTGCTTACCCACTTTTTTTTTTCCCTCAAAAATTCAATCAGGGTATTCATTAAAATTTTGTCAGATTTAAGTTTCTTGGGATATATTTCCCTAGCTACCTATATTATTGAATTTGTTAGATTTAAATCTTATAATTTTTAATTTTTCCTCCCTTAAATATATATATTAATTTTTTATTAATATATTTTTATTAAAAATAATTTTATTTAAAATACTGTCAAATATTAAATGTAATACTTCTTTCAATAAAAATTTAAATTTTAATTTACTACGTTGTAAGAGATTAATTTTTTTTATTAAATTTAACTAATATTAATTATATATATATATATAAAGTGGGTTAGTGGTCTTAATTTTTATTGACAAAGTTGCAGCAAATTTTATGATAAGCCATGTGAAGAGTTTTCTAAATGAGGTTGCTTTTTTAAAAAAAAAAAAATTATTAAATTAGTTTGAAATAGAAGCAAGTGCTAGCTAAGCATTAAGATGCAGTACTATTTATGCGCTAAGACTTGAGAATTAACAGATGTACAGAGAATCCTCACACTTCACAATATGATTATTTTGTCCCCCACAGCCAATCCCTTTCTCTCTGATGTTGTGATAGACAGAAAGCATAATACACAGGGGAAAGGCGTATTATTTCTACATAAATAATAACTATTAGTGTTAAAAAAAACCACACATTTTTTAATAGACTCAAATTTTTTGTTTTGGATACCGGAAGTATTCAAGCAATAGCAAGGAAAACACTTTTACGACGATTGGGTGAAGTGTTAATAATACATTAGAAATATTAATAGAGATTTAATTCAAAAAAATTATTATCTATGTTTAAGTTGTAAATAATTTTATTTAGTTATAATTAATCAATTGATCTTTTAAGTTTAAAAAACTCTCTAAAAAAAGTTATTCACAAAGCAAGAGTTTTATGACTTTAGACAAATTCAAATAGGTAAAAAAAGAGTTTTCCTTTAAATGTTTTATCATTTATGCTAACCAACGTTAATAATAAATTTGATTTATAATAGTACAGAAATAATAATAAAAGATTGATGAATTAAGTTAATTGTAAGAAGATATATAAACATGTCATGCATTATTTTCAATATATGAAATTTCTAAAATAAGACTAACATTATTAATTGAAGTAATAGTGATGGCTTTATTTCTTAAAGAGGATGATATATATTGTAAAGCGCATTAATGAAAAAGACTTTATTTTAACAATTTTTATCCAAAGAAATTAGTCACAATTTATTATAATTTGGAGATATCTTATTTTTTTTAAGAAAAAAAATCTATCATATGTTTATTACATGTTTATGGTTGGTGGGTTTGATTTAGTCATTATTTTAGCTATGGTATACCTAAGAAAATTTCTTGAAAATTGAGACCTTATCTTTTATAAATCAAGTTTAAATTTTTAAATAACAAAAATTAAATTAAGATCACTCTCATAATCAATTTTGAAAAACAAGTAATAATTTGAAGATTGATTGATACAGATCAGCAAAAGGAGTCAACAGATGAATCCCTTTTTCCACTGCTATGAGAGAGACTAGAGGGTTATATTCTTTTGAGGTGTTAAAGTTTAAAATTAGGCAACGTTTGGCACCTGTTTTTGGCAACGCCCATGTATGCGTGACCATAAGCTGTTGACTAAAATCTTTTTTTTTTTTTGGAATATATTAGATTTTTGGTACATTTTTTATTTTTTATATATTCTGTAAAAAAAATAAAATATATATTTTTAAAAAATTAATCATAAATTGATAAATTATAAAAATTATATACATATTATTTTTAATTAAAAATTTAATAGTAAAAATATAAAAGTTCCACATAATTTTTGTTTTAACTCATTCACTCATCCCTATCATATTTGGATTTGAACTGCCATCAAATCTCATAAGTGTTGTGTGCAATTTTTGAGGAAAAAAAAGATACTAAATATAATTTTACTAAACCTTCAAAAAAAATTAGTATAATTTATTTTTTGTTGTAAAAAATAGACCTAAACATGTGCATG
Organism: Senna siamea; assembly: GCA_031216115.1. Lineage (NCBI taxonomy): Eukaryota > Viridiplantae > Streptophyta > Magnoliopsida > Fabales > Fabaceae > Senna > Senna siamea. The sequence goes on along the minus strand of CM062355.1, from coordinate 2,853,450 downwards.
AGTGAGGCAATTTCCAAAGAAGTCAAGCACGATTATAGGGATGTGTTCAAATGGGAATATAATATATTCTTGGGTTTTTTTTAATTAAATATGATTTGCTTTGTGTGTATACATAGATTTTGTTATATTATTCAATTTTAAAAAATTAGTAGATTAATTAATTATAAATAAATATATCAATATATCTTCTCAATTTTTTAAATAGCACTTGTTTTAATATGATTATATATATGTTTATAGCTTTAACAAATTATAATCTATTTATTACCTTTAAATTCATATTAATATTTTGTTAAATTTTACATATATAACAAATATATACCATTTTAATAGTTATATTAAACAAATTGAAATAATTAACTTAAATTATATATATATGTATAAAGAGTGCCAAGTTGGTACAAAATTGGTCAAATCAACATAATTTAATAAAATACTAATGAAATTTTAATAGGAGAAAATTAAAATTTTTAAAATTATAAAGACTAAATTATAAATTTTTACATAGAAATCAAATTAAAATTTAAGTAAAACTATAAGGAGTAAATAATAGTTTAACCTTAAGAAAAACCATTTTAATATAGGATAAAACAATTTAACTTTTTTTATACATCAATTTGAAACATTTATAAATTATATAAAGGAAAAAATTATATTTTATCCTTTAAATCAAGATTTGACTATAACTAATGTAAATCTTTTAAAAAATAACAAAATGTTTTATCACATTTTAAACTTTATAATTAAGCTCTTCAATTAAAAAAAGAATACGTGGTTTTCATTTTTATAAAATATTTATAATTTAAAATAAGTTATTACATCGTTTCTGAATCCATATACCATTGGCTTATACCTACAGAAAGAACACAAAAAAAAACTAAAAGATTGCTGGAACAGTATGATGCATAATTACTCTTGCAAACAGCCCAAGGCTTTATTAGACTTTTCAAGTGATACAAATAATTACGCAAGCATAATAAAATTATGTAATTTTGAAAAGTACACCATAATCATCCATTTACCTTTAATTAATAGCTTTATTTAATATACAATTAATTATTTTTTATTAAAAATAATTATGTTTAAAATATTCTTAGCACTAATACAAATACTTGTCTTATGAAAAAATTAAATCTTGAATTGTTAAATTGAGAGTAATTAACTTTTTTTATTAGACGTAATTCTTATTGATAATAAATTTGTTTATGTATATATTTCCAACCTCTATAAATTACTTGATAAAAATAATTCTATTAGTCCTTAAGTTTTATTCTATTTTTGATATAATCTTTGTTGTTAGCTATTAATTTTGTTCCTTGATTGATTATACGTTATTTTAACACTCAGTACATATAACTCATGTTAGATTATACAAGCCGATTTACCATCATTGGCATCACACGCCACACGTTTTTGAATTTCATTCCATAATATATTTTACTTCTTAACAGTACGTTAACAAAATTATAATGACAAGTATGAAATAAAAATATTAATTACAACCTTTTAAGTTATATGTCAAAATTAAAAATTGAATAAAATTAAGGAAATCAAGAAAAAAATTTCACGAACCATTTTCATATTGTTAAAGCTAAATATACCCACCAATCAATCCTTATCCAATGTGACTAAATGGAAATGGTTAGTATGGTCAAAATGAAAAAGTGAATGGAAGAAGAGTAATGAGATTCATTTGGTATAGGAATCCGCGTTATTGAAGCAGAAAGAAAGCTGTTGGATGTGTCAGCTTGGAGTGCATAACTGCGCAACGTGGTGAGTATCTTAATGGCCTGTGCCCCCAAATTGAATGCTATGGTACAAAGTTTTTTGCGAAAGTTAGAGAGAGAAAATGCGGTGGCAAAGACAAAGTATAACAGGAAAGGAAAGCAAAAGGAAAAGTGGTAATGTTGAAGGTAGCAAGATTGATGGAACATTTCCCATCAGTTTGGCATTTAGTGTGCTTTTGGGTTCCTGAAACTTGGTGTACTTGGAATTTGGATGCAGAATCTGGGATCAACAGCTCATTCTCTTGTGGAGATTTTTTTTCCTTAAGCTTTTGGTCTATGTTTTGTGAAAAAAAAAAAAAAAAAAACTCTTAACGGTAAAGTATTGTCCCTGTTCTAGTGAACTTCAAGTGTTTGCCTTTATGAACAAGAGGATTTTTGCATTGTGGGGTAAGAGAGTTAAGACTAAAGAGTAAGATATTCGGTAGCCCCTTGTTTAGCATTCTTTCCATCTCTCGATTTACTTTTTAATAATGGTTTTGAGCTTATATATATTTTTTCTGAGGAATCATGCATGAAGTGGCTTATCTCTCGCTATCGATTTGAAGAATGGGTTTTGGGTTTTGTTGGGAATTACACGGAGAGTGACTTTTGGGACTGTCATGTTATTTGGTTGTTGATTTTGGGCATATTTCTTCACGTGGGGTTGAGAGTTTCATCCACTCCATAAAGCATAAAGTCATGATCTTGCCTCATTATTTTACTGGATTTCTGCGATATATTCTGGTAGATTCCTCAGATTTCAGCTCAGATTTATTAAAGATATTGTTGCTAGTAGTTGCTGTTTGATAATTGTTGATTTGATAATAACTCCATATTCCTGATCTTCCTCATTTATCCATGCATTGCAAAAGATGCTTGTTGTCTACCGTTTGGGTGGTTTTTTTCAACTGATACCGATGTGCTGTTTTCAGTTGCAGGTTTTCAAACTTCAACAGTGGAAGTGAAGGAAAACAAGATTTTATACATATAAATATTTGTAACATGTTGGGTTTGGAACTTGAAGCTTAAAGCCACTATAGGTCTTGGTGTTATGAATCTTTATTGCCTTTAAAGGGGGTCGGGGGGCAAAGAAACAGTGTACTTAGAAAGTGAGATAAAAAAAATATGGGGAAGTGAGGTGGAGTCAGATTTGTGCTTGTGGGTGTCTCTGTTTTGAGAATTATTTAGTGTTACTACTCTGCTGGTTTTGTCTCCTGAGCAGACTTGGTTTGCCCGGACTCCGTGGGCTTTGCCGCCGACCAAGGCAACAATCCCTTCTTAGGGTCTCTTTCCATTTAACTGAACCTTTAATTAAAAAATGGACAATCCCATCTTGTCTATCTCTCTCTCAGATTCAGCTTCCGCCCCATTTGCTGTCAAGATTCGGCAGTATTTATCCTTGCTCTACTAGAAATCCTTCTTTTCTCTCTTTAAATTAAGAAACTTGGATATATTCAGTTAGTTGTTCCCCAGTGCTGGAGTAGTCTTTTCCATTTCTAGGAAATTTATATATAACTCAGGCTACTAGTACCTTCCATTGGGATGTTTCGGTGGGAGTGGCCATGACTTACTGGATTTAGCAATTAGCAATTGAGTATAGTGGGGAAGTTTTGTTTGAGTTGTTGGAGAGGAAGCAGATCTTATATTGTCAAGATGAAATTTATGAAACTTGGTTCCAAGCCAGATACCTTTCAGACTAATGGAAACAATAACAGGTGAGAGTACTTTTTTTCTTATATAGACTGTTGTTTATTACTAGTTAGCTGATATTTTAGCTGTGAACATGTATATTGACAATCTCTACCATGGTGTGTTTTCTCCATTAATATCAGCATGATTTTCCTTCTACAAACACAGTCTTTCGATAAATCCTAACTAATTTTGTTGTCAACTATATAAATTCAAGTAAAACCTATTTATTTCCTTTGTCTTCTTCCTCCTTTTCTTTTGCTGTTGTTGATAACTTTAGTCTCTGGAATGTTTCCACCTTCCTTTCTGGCCATTGGTGATCATGTTGATTGGTGTAAATGAAAGTGATGCACAAAGATAAATCCTTAGAAATACAATTTTTTTTAAATGAATAAATAAAACCATTTGTGGGCTTGTGCCTAACAGCTTTTCGTCTATGGCCTTGTTAAATGCTTACTTGTTATGTCATCTTAGCCCATATCTTCTGTTTCTAATAAAACTTAATTAAGACACTAATATATGGTTCTTTATTCTTGCTTAACTTTTGAAATGGACATGTCTAGTTACTATAATGTTCAGAGGAACTGATGATTACCTTCCGCATAAACATGATTATATTTGAAATGGATAAGATGTTTCATAGAGCTTATTTATAATTTTAAGAATGATCATTGATTACCTGGTAAACCTTTACTCATGAGTATATCTATATAGAACTTTTCCGGATAGGCTTAAATAAACTCCTAATTTTCATGAATTAAATACTTCTTTTGGTGTTTGTTTTTCAATTCATTTGGTGAATGCAGATTGTGCATGAAGCAACTGAAATTAATAAGAAATTTGGTGGGAATCAAGTTACTTAGGGTTTAGCTCAGATCATAGGGGAGGGTAATATAGTGTCAGCAAAAGATATATATATATATATATATATATATATTTTCCCTTTCTTTCTAGCAAGAATGCTCATACTATGCCATGGAATCAAGGTGTGCAGAGAGTCATGATGCTAATTAGCTTTCCTGCTGAATCCAATTTGGGTTTTGAGAAGAATGGATATGCAAAAGTATTCATGCTTTAATAAAAAACAAACAATTTGAAGCCTCTATATATTAGTTGAATATCTACCTTAGAAACAAGTGTTTAGTCTTGGAATTTGGTATCTGAACCCACAAATTCATCATTTTCCTACCAGTATTTCTGTCCTTTGGATTTCTCCAGCCACTAAAAAAGTGTATAATATGTCCCATTGTGATGCTGAGTTAGTTATTTTAAAATTATATAAGAAACTTAAAAGTCTGCCCTCTTCTTGGTCCATTTTTTATTTTTATGTACACTATTGGTAGAGTTCTTAACATAATACATTTCTTGTACAGGTATGTGGCAAGTGATTTGGCATCAGATATCACTGTTACCGTAGGGGATATAAAGTTTTATTTACATAAGGTATGCCTCAGCCCAGTGAACCTTTCTAGTCTCCAGAAAAAGAAATTCTAGCTAAGCTTATAGCGGTACCTTGTCCTGTGGCCCCAAAATCAGTGCCATTGCAAAACATGGCAATCTAAGTCTAAATTTGATATGGCAATTTCTACTTAGTTGCCATCAGCAATTCATTCTTGATGTTCTTTTGGTAAAATACCATAGTTATCTCTCTTTTCCTAATACTTGGTGGAAAAACATCTCAGTGGCTCAACTAATTGTTTACATACACATTGCTGTATGTTAGATTATGATTAACTTATAAAAAGGATACATTCATGCTTGATAATTATGTGATTATCTAAGGGCCTTTGTCGGGTTCTAGTAATACATATCAAAGCCTGAGATGAACAATTTATTAAGCTTCATTCAGTTTGGTTTCTGCACAATCTAACATGTAGTCTGGTTTCAGTTTGGTTTCCCAACCATTTATTTGACAGTGAGACATATAGGAGGAGAGTGTGGGGAAAGTTAATTTATTTTGTTATAAAGAACTAACTCAGTCTCTAGTTGGGAACTTATTTCCATCTTCTGTCACTAATATGAACCGTTGCCTGTAGTTTCCTCTTCTGTCAAAGAGTGCTCACTTACAGAAGTTGATTGCCACCAGTAATGTAGAAAACGGAGATGAAGTTCAAATTTCTGACATTCCTGGCGGTGCTCCTGCCTTTGAGATATGTGCCAAGTTTTGCTATGGCGTGACTGTTACCCTCAATGCTTACAACGTAATTGCCACTCGTTGTGCAGCAGAGTACCTTGGAATGCATGAGACTATTGAGAAAGGGAACCTCAGTTACAAGATTGATGTTTTCCTCAGCTCTAGCATTTTCCGTGGTTGGAAGGATTCCATCATTGTTCTTCAGACTTCAAAGCCTATGTTACCTTTGGTTGAGGACCTAAAGATTGTCAGCCGTTGCATTGAATCTATAGCAAATAAGGCATGTGTTAATGTGTCCAGAGTTGACTGGTCCTACTCCTATAACCGAATGAAGCTCCCACAGGAAAATGGGATTGATCCAAGCCAGAATGGATGCAAAACTCGTCAGGTGCCAAAAGACTGGTGGGTTGAAGATTTATGTGAGCTTGAAGTTGATTTATACAAATCTGTAATTACTAATATAATAACCAAGGCAATTCTATCTAATGAAGTCATTGGAGAAGCTTTGAAAGCTTATGCTTACAGAAGATTGCCTAATTTCAGCAAGGGTATGATCCACCATGGGGATGTTTCAAAGGATCGGTTAATACTTGAAACGATTGTGTGGTTGTTGCCTGCTGAGAAAGGCAGTGTTTCTTGTAGGTTTTTGCTCAAGTTATTGAAGGCTGCCATCTTTTTAGAGTTGGGAGATATGACTAAAGAAGAGCTGATAAGGAGAATTGGGCAGCAATTGGAGGAGGCTTCTGTTAGTGATATATTGATACAAGCACCTGATGGGAAGACTACCAAGTATGATGTTAATATAGTACAGAAAATTGTAAAAGAATTTTTTATGCAAGATCATAACACTGAGATTGAATCAGTTGGAGGTGGTGAACTCAAGGAGATCAGAAGGCCGGGGATTTTATCAGATGCTTCCAAGCTGATGGTTGCAAAACTTGTGGATGGATACCTTGCTGAAATTGCAAAGGATATCAATTTGCATTCGTCAAAGTTTGTTGATCTTGCTGAGTTGGTGTCTGGCATCTCTCAACCTTCTCACGATAAACTTTACAGGGCCATTGACATGTATCTTAAGGTAATTCTTCCTGGAAAGATACTTCTTTGACCTGGATTTGAATATTACATCATACATTAAAACAGAATCTGTTCCGATGCTGCCATGTTTTAGTGCATCAAATATCTAATGTCTGTTATATTTTCTTCTCTATGGCATTTGCTACCTAATAATTTTCAGGGTATATTACAGTTTACCCATGGTTTAGCCAAAAGTCATTTTGTCCCTATGCATCATTTAACCATCCTATGATTTGCTCTAATTATCACTCAACCATGAAATTATTATGTGAATGTTACAACAATAAATAGTTTATTTGTTAAAAGTCTGGTTCACTTTTATATTGAAAAAACTGTTCAATAAGTGAAACAGACTTTAAACAAGGAAACTAGTTATTGTTTTAACATTTATGTGCTTATTTTTGTTAAAATCAGGATGAAAAATTCCACAATGAGATCAAGTGGTAATGGAGCAAACCATAGGAGGGTTGAATGATAGAGATTGATTTTGGCCAAACCACATTGAGGTAAGCTATAATCTAGAAAATTGTGTGTGGAGGTAACTGATGCATCTCTTCAATTTTACTGTGTTTGAATGCAGGAGCACCCAGGGATCAGCAAAAGTGAGAGGAAGAGGATATGCAAGCTGATGGATTGCAAGAAGCTATCTATTGATGCTTCCAAGCATGCTGTGCAAAATGAAAGGCTGCCAATGCGTGTAGTTGTGCAGGTTCTTTACTTTGAGCAGGTAAGGACTGCTGCAACTTCAGGCACTAGCACTCCCGACGTCCCAAAAGGAACCCCCAAGGATCTGAACAAAGGATGCCATGGTAGCTCAAGGTCAGGAACCACAACCACTAACACAGAAGATGACTTAGATGCTGTAGCCACAACTGAGGAGCTGAAGGCATTAAGGAAGGAACTTGCATCCTTGAGGTTAAGCAATGGAGACAAAGATGGAGATCATAAGCCTAATAATTCAGACAAGGTTGTCATGAGCAAGATGAAAGGGTTGCTCAAGTCAAAAAGGTCCTTCATAAAACTGTGGGATAGCAAAGGGGGCATGGGGGAAAATAATAGTGGCTCTGATTCATCAGAGAGTATTTGTTCTGCTAACCCAGAAGAAGCCAAGTCAACACCCTCCAGAAACAGTAGGCATTCTGTTTCCTGAAAGTAAATTCAATTTATTTTGTTGCCTTGTTGAGTATAATACCAAGGTACATAGAGTTTCAGATAGCAGAACTGTTAAGAATGGAAACTAGTTGCTGCTGTCTAGTTTTCTGTCCTAACAACTTGATTGAAGTTGAAATCTTTCCCAGCAGACCATGGTACTTAAAAGAAAAACTGTAAAAGGAAAACTGAGTTAATCAGCATTGTCATCAGAACACCAAATACAAGACAAAGTTACTGCCAGTTTTTCTACCATAGTTATTGCTTCTCTCAAAAGTAAATAACTATGTACTCTTCAAGTTATTAGTCCAAGTAGTTTGATTGAATGACATTTCTCTTCATTAACCTAGGCTGAATTTTTTTGGGAAGTATTCTTAGAATAAAGTTTTTAATGTAGTAATATGCCAAGTCAATATAAGATAATGAGCTTGTAAGATTGTTTAAACAGGGAACATAATATATATATATATATATATATATATATATATATATATAGACACCCACACACATAAGTAAAAGAGTGGGATAAAACAATGGCCACTTGAATATTGTAATAGAACTCTATTTTAGGGGTGCAGAGAAAAGTGGCCAGATAAGACATGTATTAACATTTTAGAACTGCAATCTTGTGCACCATTATTTTAGCAAGAAGTGAAGCCAGCTTTGAATATTAGCCACTTGAAGATTCTTTAAGTTTCATGTTTTAAATTAGCTGATAATGGTACAAAGAATTGGCTTAAGTGTAATCCAAATTGTGCCTTCCAATATAGAGTATAGACAAACAAATAAAATAAAATAAAATAAAACTTCTGCTGCACAACAATGACAACGGCAGGTAAAGGCTCTCAAATTGTAATTTTTTTGTGTCAAAATTACTTTTCTTAGGTTTACAAGTTTTAATTAATCTAACTCGATTACGTGGATGTGTTATAATAAGAATAAAGCTCTTCTTATATAAAAAAATATCTATCACTTCAATTAATTATATGTTAGATCTCAAATTATAAATCTCTTACAAAATATACTTCTAAAAAGAATCAAAAGAATTAAAAAAGAACTCTAATACATAAAGACTTGAGGTAACATCTTTTTTTCTTAAATTATAATAACCTCTTATTACATAATTATTTCTTTATATTCTCCATCTCAAATTAATTTGAACATTAAAATTCACAATAAAACCTTTAACTACTTTGTAACTTTCATCATCTATTATTTTGTATGACTTTACTGTCCAACATCAACTTGATACCGGATAAATCAGAGTTGATCAAAGATTAATTTATCTTCATGAACTATATCCTTATTAAAGAACGTAATAACAATCATACAAAAAAAAATTATCCTTTAACAATTATTTATATAGCATATATCAAAAGAAACAAAATTGCTCACTTAAATCTACAGAAACATGCTTCAAAATGAACGTCACAAGGGTTGAAAATCCGGCACTAACCTTCTTAATCCGAGGGTGACTAATTAATCTAAGATCAAGGAAATGAAATGAAGGTGAGGATACGATAATTACTTGTCTTTAGGCCGCATAATTGTGCCGCGGCTACAAGTTTAAAGTAAAATGATATAAATATTAGTGATGGAAGCAATTGTTACTATGCTCATTATATTTAATAAACTGTGTTAACTTCATTTGGTTGTAAAAATTGTACAATTTGTACTTAGATTTTGTCGAAAGTAGTTAAGCTTCTTTGTAGAACACAGGCATAATATCTAACACCAAAGTTCAATATAAACGATTATTACAAAGGATTAGAAAATATTTAATTATTAAAGTGGATATATAATACATTTTTTTATGTCAAGAAAAAGATAAAAAAAATATTAATCTCTAATTTATTTAAAGTGAATTTAGATTAGTGTTGATAATTTATTGATTTTTTCTTTTTATCTCTCTCTTAATGGAAGGCACAATTTTCAGATGTATAGAATTTGAAAATAAAAAAAATTTAAACTCTAATTCATTTAAGATAGATATTTCATTTATTTCTCTTCTATTTTTTTTTATTTCTCTCATACTTTATAAACTTTTCCATGTACAATATTTCAAAGAGATTTACATATATGTCATTTTTATTGATTCTCATTATTTTTAGTTTCAATAGAGTTGATATGGAAAATTTTTTAAGAAGTTCAGGCTCGAAATTTTTTTTGTCTATTTTCTTAAATTTGAGTTTGAAATTGGACAATTTTTTCCACAAACTAAAATCCAAGCTACCCAAAAGGGGTTAGCTCATGAGAAAAGTGAAATTATTTTTGAGCAAAATAGTAGGCCAGATAAAAAAATTTATATTTTTATTATTAATTTTTTGAATAAAATATGATATATAAAGAAAATTTTTAACAAGACCTAATTACTAGTGCTATAAGTTATAAAAATAGAAAAAAATATTAAATACAATTTTTATACCTTTACTATAAAATTTTTCAATCACAAAATAAAAAATAACTGCCTTTCATATATCTTAATTATTAATATACCAAGATTAAGTATTTTTGAATTTTTTTTGCACATTTTATTTTTGTTAAAAATCTTAATAACAAAAATATATATAAGAAAATATATCTAAAAAAATTACTCTCGAAAAATCTAAAAAATATTCTATAATAAGAAAGGTCAAACTTTTTATTTATAACATATTATCCAAATTAATTTAAAATTACTTTAAAAATAAATTCGAAAAATTAAATAAAATGTGAGGGGTAAGAATGGTGTGAAAACGAAAATTGTGGAATTAAAAGAAAGTAGGCTGCAAGTGAGATGCCCAATTCCTAGTCCCAAATCCTATTTGTCTTCCAAATGCATTGAAGGGACAGAAGATGGGAAGTTTCCAATTTCAATGTTAGAAAAGCATCGAAACGCCAATAATAGTCTCTCTTTCACAAATTAATGAGTTTGAGGTTAGAACTGTGTACGGTCTAATTAACTTAATATAATTATTAATTATTAAATAATTATATTGGAGGGCCAGCCCCTCTAATTAATAAATAATTTAATTTAATTTAATTTAATACCATATTGATATGGTGGAGTCTGTGCTTTACACATTCGAATGCATGAAGCCAAAGTCTCTGAGCTTGCAAAAGTTTAACCTAATTGGAATCCCATTCTCCACAAACACATTAATTTGGTTGGAATATACGCTAAACACTTTTTAAATAATTTTCTCTCTCTTTCTTATTTTATTATTTTAAATGAATGCAATTTGTGGTCCATTTTGGATAGAGATGCCACCTATTCATCTTCTGACTGTAACTTCTATGCCTATGTTATTTCATCTCCATTCTCATCATCCTTGTTCTCATCCTCATGCATCAAATTAATCTAGCTCTTTAAAATTTTTTTATGAAGACAATTATCAATCATGAAGTTAATTAAAAATTCTTTCTATAACTATCTTTGTTTCGTTTTCACGTTGGATCATAGAACTATTCTTCAAAATTTTAACATACACATGAAACTATAGTTTCAAAATATTTATTATTTTTAAAATATGAATATGCTACATTGTGATGTCATCTTTTTTTCCTATTATTTGAGCACATTTATATAAAATGTGCCAAGTACAAAACAAAGGGTATTAAGAAAAGAAAAATATTTAAGTGTAATTTTTATATTTTTATCATTAAATTTTTTAATCAGATATTAACATATATATAATTTATATAATTTATCTTTTTTATAATTAATTTTTTTAAAATAATTTTTACTTATTATATTTTGATTTAGATAATTTAATAATAAAAATATAAATAATTATATGTAAGTATGATTTATAAAAAAAATAATCTTAATAAGATTCATTTAATTTGGTTATGTCAACTTCTTTGACAATTATATAATGGAAAGATCGTATGACAAAATTATTCTTATTTCAGTTCAATTACATAAGTTTCATGATCCATATATAAGTTAGTGCTTACTAACAAAGTTGAGTTTAACAAAAATAGTTAATTCTTCCTAACATAACAAATTAAATTTTAAATTTTTGCTTGGAGTCTATTTTTAATAGATTGGGCCTATTAAAAAAACTCTATAATTACACGGATTTGTATTCTTAAAATAAGAGAGAGAGAGAGAGAGAGAGAGAGAGAGAGGTGAAGTATTTTTTCCATATTACACACTACATTTTGTACAGTGAAGTACTGTTGACTTAGAAAGATCGAATAACGATCCAAATTTGGAATCGATTAAATTACAAGAGAATCTGGAGCTAGAAATAAATGTATGTGAAGAACCGAGAATAATCCAACGGTGGAGGAAATCCAACATTTGCGGAGAACCTGAGCCGCTGCGACCCATTTCCTTGGAAGAGGCCAACACACCCAGTATAGTAAACTTAACTCAACCATGGTTCTCCAATTACAATAATTGATTATTAAAAAAATTGAAGAATCATTAATGGATTATAAATTTATAATACTTATTATAGCATATACAGTTATATGAATGATGATGAAGGCACATAGCATTACATGCACGCCTTGCCTTATCACTTTTATATATACCATGCCTCTCTTTCCTTCCTCCAAACCCTCCTCTTCAGCTAGCTTTCTGTTAGATATAGCTACTTTTTCTCTGTCCTAGAAAATTAAGATTACTTATATACAGTTTTAGCACTATAATATATATCATATAAACAATCAAGCTTATCAATTGGTTTGTGTGTGAAGTTCTGAAGAGTTTAAGGTGGTTGGATTGGGTGGGGATAGATTAAAAAAGGAAGGATGAGCTGCAATGGCTGTCGTGTGCTAAGAAAAGGATGTAGTGAGGAGTGCATGCTCCGGCATTGCCTTGAGGGCATAGAAAGCCCACAGGCCCAAGCCCACGCCACCGTCTTCGTCGCCAAGTTCTTCGGCCGCGCCGCCCTCATGTCCTTCCTCTCCTCCGTTCACAACCACCAGAGATCCGGTATGTATATATATTGAAATTATTACATGAGATCCATGAAGGAGATATATATATATATATATATATCAAATTTTTGTATAAGATCATAATGTTATATGAAGTCCTACTTGTGTCTTTGTCTCACTATAATAATCTACTTTCTATCCGATCTCCCACTAAGTTATAGCCTCACTCTCACTAAGAAAAATGAATGATCTAGATTTTAGTCAATATATGTATAGATAATTATGAAACTACCAATGTGTGTGTGTATATATACTTCATACTTGTTAACCTACAAGGTTATTTTTTTTGTGATTGAAAGAGACGGACAAACAAAACTAGGCTCTAGAAAAAAACAACAAACGTATAGTATCAGCAAGTAAAGCAACAATAAGTTTTGATTGTTCACAACCGCAAAGTGCACAGATAAGGAGTTTTGATCCAAAACAATTCTAATTGCTAATATATACCAAAATAATACATATATTTCCAGATATCGTATAAGTGAAAGTTATGTAAAAATAGGACAAAAACAAATATACATATATTTTAAAAAATTAAAGAATAAAAAGTAATTATATATATATTAATTTAGAAAATAAATGTTGGATAAAAAAAAAATTCACTAAATAAGTTATCTATCTACTTCCAAGTGTGTGTGAACTGTGAAGCTTCTTCTAGCTTCTAAATTCTATATTCTGAGTTTGTTGAGTTTATGGTTATGGCAGCTTTGTTTAGATCACTTTTGTTCGAAGCAGTGGGACGTACCATAAATCCGGTGAACGGAGCAGTGGGCCTACTCTGGACCGGAAACTGGCACCTATGCCAGTTAGGAGTCGAGAAAGTGCTTCGCGGCGGCGCGTTGACTCCACTCCCGCACTTCTCCTCCGGAGCTTCGGTCCCGGCGGCGTATGACGACGGCGGAGGATTCGGATCTGTCCTATATAGTTCCAGTCAGCGAGATAATATCGGTTCCGGAAAAAGGAAGTTGAAGAGAAAGGGTCGTTGTGACGACGACGTCGTAGTCGAGAATTTTCAAGCGCACGATGATCGCGAGTGTTTCTTAGGGAGATCACATTCGCCGGAGAAAGTGGTGGTTGGCATCGGCGGCGGAAGGATTTACAACGCAAAGGATGATCGCCGAGCAGCGACGCCGTCTGAGGAATCTGAAACGTCGACGTTGGGAAGTAGCGCTGGACACTGCGGTGGTGCCCACGGCGGTAGCAATGAAAGGAAGCTCCTAAGGCTTTTCTTCTAGAAGAAGAGAGCAATCTCAATTCTAACATATAAGCCTTTTTCTTTTTCTTTTTTATTTATTTTTATTTTTCCATTTTATTTGCCAAATATGAACTCCTTAATCTGGCATAAAATTTTGTTGTCATCAACCATGAATGTAATGAGAAGGAATGCAATTATGGTATTAAGCAATGCCGAAATATTATGTATAATTTTCACTTTATAAGATTAGGAATAATTATTGATAAAATAAAATCATGGGAGGTTGATACTTGATTAGTTGTGAGGAGCATGCCACTAAGAAATTATTATTATTATTATTATTATTATTATTATTATTATTATTATTATTATTATTATAGAAATGAATTATTTGCAATGATACACTTTGGAAGACTTAAAGCAAGAAGGGGGAAATTCAAATGAAACTCAAGTTTTCCAACTTGGTTATCATAATGAGAAATGTTGTAGATATATAACCCAATTTACAAATCACAATTACATCATAAAAAATATGTAAAAATATCACATTAATGACATCTAAAATTGATATTTTATAAAACCTGATGAGTATGAGTTAGAGAATAAAAAATGATTTACCCTGGAATAAAAGTGCGAGGGTTGATTCTTTGGTAATGGGTAAAAGAAATTTTGAAGTGAAAGTGGGTGAAGGGAGTATGAATAGAATCTTGTTTAAAAAAGTGTATAGAGACAAAGATGCTCTCATGAAGATGATAAGCTGAATCTTTATAAAGTATACAAATGGGGATGACATATGCATCTCTTTCTCTTAAAGAAATATCTGGGAACTGTAATCAATATGTGGTACACAAAAATGTCACTAACCCTTGAGTCCTTTGAAGAGTCATTCAACCAACCAATTATACCCTTTTTAAAAGAAACAAAAAATGCTTATACTGTCAGCTAGACGTTAGCTCATGATAAATGATTTAAACACTTGGGAAGATTTATAATTACATTTCAATTCTATAAAATTTTACAAATAGAAAAAGTGACAAGATTTTATCTCTTTGAACTTTCTCTTCTTGCATCAACTTTACACGTTTTAGTAAACCTAGGTAAAGTACTATAATTACTACCAAATTTTATGATAAATGAAACAACTTTCCGAAAGATTCAACTATACAATATTAAACTGTGAAAAATAGTTTTTATTAGTGAAACGTAATTAAAATACCTAAATATTACACTCAAGTTGTTTTTTTGATATCCCCTGTGGAAGGGATTACTCCCCCTAGAATAACAAAACTGTCCTGGTCACTAAAGGAACAAATGTATATACGAACATGTACACTATTATATAAACAGAAACTTAATTCTGTGACATCAGAAGAGGCCAAAAATTTAAATGTAGAAAAAATAAACAAGGAGATTTTAAATAATGCACAAGCACGAGATAGATTGAATCTATTGGGACACCTGCAAATTAATGGTTCTGATTTCTGACAGAATCTCAATAGAGAACGGCATTGTTAGTGGGCCACTAATAGTGGCAGAAAATGGGCCTATTGGACGTTGTGGTAGGAGAGTGACTTAGTTCTCTCTATCTTTATTCTCTTACGCGTTCATCTCATTTCATTCTAACAGATGCCTTCCTTAGACCTTAGGTCATCTAAAGAATGTCATATTCATAAATGAAGAAGCATTTTTTCTTTCTTTCGTTATATCAACAGAGTGGACAACTCAGCTAGATTATGGGTCACCATGATCATGATTCAGTTTTTGATATTATTGTACATCAATATCTCATCATCTTCAACCATCTGTTCTTCCAAGTAGCCACAAATTTGACAGTAAGCATCCCAACAAATTAAAAAAAAAAAAACTTTGTAATTGTAAGGAAAATCATGCCCGTGGTTGATAAAGGCCTAATAATAACAATGACCAAAGCTGCAAAACAAGTACCAGTATTCAAATGAAGATCTTCGCTACAGATTACCTAATAAACAATGATTAGTTGGTTACATACATTTATATATACACATAGACAATCATTTTTCCTCACTGGACAAAGTAAACTGTATACAGCTAAAGAGTGAGAGAAATGCCACCTTTTTTTTCTGTAATATTCAAACACAGATATAACTACACACAAGACATAAAAGACCACAGCAGGTTTCAAAATGTAAAATGAAAGCCAAAAACCAGCTATAAACTCCTTTCCATTCTTATTACCTTCTGTCTCGTCATCTCCATCCCATGGAAAATAAAAAGGCTGGGAGTAATGTTAGCATTAAGAGTGAGTAGTCAAATGAGATCAGTTCTACACACGTGTTGTCAGGTGGCTGGTGGTTGGCACACGGCAGAGTTGTAATATATGTGTTCTTATGCTACAATCCTTAACCTGTCAGAATTGTTTAGATACAAAATGGTAATAAGAATATTGACTTAGAATTAGTGTGAGAAAGCTTCAGACAGATATCATTGATTACCTGCATGGCAGCTAATGAGGACAAAAAATCCTTGCATTGTTCGAGCAAAAATTTTTCCTTTGTGGTCACCTTTACAAGTTCTGCCACCGAGGAGTTAGTTTCCTCCACCTGCTAGAAACAAATAGTTTTAGTTTCTAACATACAATAGTCGGTAGATGACATCTGATTATTTTAATATTTTTAGTTATTTTTTGTTCAATTCCTATCATAAAAAATTTAATAGCAATCCATCTTAAGTAGTTTGGTTATATACAGAAGAGACCATTAGAAGCTCTTGTATGAAGAGTTGACCAGATAGAAAATATCCTAATAACTAGAGTTAGAGAAAGACTACAAAAAATAATAAAAAAAACTATTAAGATGAATTTAACTATTAATAATTTAACTATAAAAATGATCAAAGATAGAACAAGCTAGCATCGCTTGATCCATATAGTCCACCTTACTTACTGGGCAAAGGTTTCGTTTGTTGTTGTACTTTTTGTTCAACTCCTGATAATTATAAATTTGTCATAATTTATGACTGCAAGCCAAACTATTGACCATTTATGTCAAGCCCCCAGGAGCACATGTGCTAAAAAATAACCAAGTTATCATATTTGACATCTCTAAAGTAGGGTATAGCCAAAATAATCAAAGTACTCCATATATATCAGTAATAAAACTACAGCTGAACTTGCTGCTTGGACAATAAATCCAATATAACAACTTGTGCTTCATTAGCTTAAACAAGAAGGCATTAATAAAAACGAAACTTCAGTCACATCTGATGCTCCAGTAGTGTAAAGTTCAATTCTTTAAATGTACATAATAAAAGTACGTAACTACTTCATGTATGTGCATGTCTGTGTCTGTGCAATCAAAATGACTTGTAAGTATTATTTGAGTCCTCTGACCCTGCACAGGTTTTTTGGTAATTTAGGGTGCTCTAAAGGCCATCAGTTACAAGTCAGGAAATGCCTCATTTAAAGCAAACAGTATTCAGTAATAAACATCTAACTGTGTGGTGACGCTAGACAGATTCCATCTTTTAATATAAAGTAGATCTGCTTAAAAACCAATTAGGAACGGGAGTCTTCAGCTAAATATTAATTGATGTTCACACATTTAGCAGATATTCAATACCCTTAACTACTATAAGGTGATTGTTTGGTGAAATAAAATCAACTACCTAGTTGAAAAGAAGTGTTAGAGATGAGGGTCAAATGAACATCTTCTAGACCACAAGGTTAATTATAGTTGTAATCTAAATAACTTATGGTTCCATTTCTTATAAATTACAATAATAAATACTATTAGAGATTATAAAATTATTCATGGATCTTTACTTAATGTCTTAACTCTTAATAGCTTAAACTTTTGAATTGAAGTGGTTCGTTGCAATTAACATGGTATTAAAATCTCCATGAATAAGTGGTCAGAAGTTCAATCCTTACTGCCCCAGTTCTTCATAGTAAAATGAAATTTCAATATAGGGTAGGTGGGCCTGAAGTGATCCTTTACAAATACAATGAGTTTATGGTAAATTGAGCAAGACATCATCTTCAATTGTTTCCACAAAATGCAGAGCAAAAGCTCAACTAATCAGCCAAATCATGACTTGAAACCTATATCCTGACTCCCCATACAAAAGTCTGGAAAAGATACTATAAACATCTTGCTTTTATGTTCATTTTATATATACAGCAAAGATGACAATTAAGATAAAAAAATGTCCCTCTCTGGAAAAGTATTCAGAAGAAAAAGAAAGTAAATCACCTTTGAGGAAAGAGAGTATACCGAGGATGCCATTGCCTGCATCACATCAACAGCTGATCCCATAGCATCCTTCAGGTTTGGTACATCAGCCTGATTTAAAAATTAAAAAAGTTAAAAAGTGTGAATTTTGACAGTATTTTTAATTGGTGTTGCATATCTAATGAGGGGGAAAAAAAGTAGCACATACTATTGCTTTTTCAACAACTGGAAGACGGAGGGTACTGGCCCTTAAAGCTTCAGTTGCTCCAAGCAAAGAACTAGAGTGATCTTCATCTAAAAGGGCCCAATCTTCCAGGTAAGGCATCTAAATGACCAAGCACAACAAACTTCAATTAAGATGAATCTAATAAATTAAATAACCAGCAGACTAATAGAATGGAAGTAAAGTACAGAGTTGTCATAAACTATTATTAAACACCAGACTTTGAGAAGTAGGAGCAGAGAGAAACGGGCGAGGGGGAAAGAGGAAAGAGAGAGATTAGGGTACAAGAAATCAAAGATTGACTCAGTACTAAAGACTCTATGTCAGGGTTAAAAAGGAAGGCATTTTGTAGAGATTAGACAGCCCAGGAAGTAACCATGTTAATGAAGGTAAACTCAACAGAAAACTACATCCCTACTCTACACCTGAAGTAGGTCTTCCATTCCTTACCGGTATCACTAACACTTTGCAGCAAGGTGTTTATTTATGAAGAGCCACATCACCAAAAAGGCAAGGCATTTTTCCACAAAAACCAATGACACAAAAGCATCCTTTTGAATTTGATCATGCTTAAATATAACTTTTCAACAACCACAAGCACTAAAGAGATATTAGTTTAAACTTGAAAGCTCTGAATCTTACCTGTCCCTTTAGAACGGAAGTTAGCTTCAACTTTTGCCTCAACAATAGCAACTTGATTCTTTTTAGTATGACTGAATGTCGGAGTTCTGAGATTGTTACCCATGCATTCCACAAATGTTTCTGGCACAAAGAAAAACATTTAGCCTACAGTACATTACCATGTAGTACTATTGTTTTTACAAAATAGCTCAGCAATTGTTTTCTTTTTTTCTGGTACAAAAAAGATAACAGCCATTGCTATCCTGAAGAGATCAGAAATAAATGTATTTTACAACATAGGATAATAAGATGTGCAATTACAAACCTCAGTGCAGACAAGACAAGTTTTGAACAAAGTGTGACTGACTCACATGATGAAGACTTCAGATTCAGAGCATTGTCAAAAAAATCCAAAATCAGAAACACATCAATTAAATTGTTCGGTATCACTAAAACTAATAAACCTCTAGTTCATGTCATGAGATGTAAGATGCTCAAATAGTGTCAACTTGGTCAGAGTTCTGACTCCAAGGGCAAGACAATGCTAGTCAAGCTATACTGCCAACCAAGTAAAACTAAAATCATTTCTAATCCCTACTCTATTTAGACCAAGCAAATTTGTTGAAAAGTACTAAAAAATAAAAGTCTTACCTATTTTGGCTAAATATAATATTGCAGAACTTTCAAACTTCTCAAGAAAAGTTAATCATTAGACAGTTATGATTATTGTTCTGCAATTAAGGAAATAGACATAACGGAATCCTAGGTGAACATGCAGGATTACATCTATAAGGACCACCCAGTCATTAATCATTAACATGACCAAGAATGCTAGAGGCAATAGTACTGAATTATCAAGTTACGTATTAATAACAGATCACGAAGGAAACCCCAAAATCATTCAAAGTAAAATAGAGACAATGCATTCTCTATAAATAGCTTTTAATGAATATTCTAGTAAATTAAACTCAAATATAAAATCTACTTTTGCAGGAACATGAAGGGCATTAAAGTCTTGATCAGTTTCAAGTACTCAAAATACTTCTAATAAATGTAAAGGGGACAAAAAGGGGGGCGGGGGGGGGGGGGGGGGGGAGAAGGAGAGGGGAATCTTTCAACCCAAAAATCAACAGGTCAGAAGTATTTTGGTTAACTGTGCTTCTGTATAGCGGTCCTAAACAGGAAACATGGTAATCATTTTCACTGCATCATTTCAAGAGCTTAGTTATATTCCAGTATTACAACGTCAAACTATTATATTCATTACAAATGATGTTTCAGCTGATGGCATTAGATGTGGCACTGCACCTTTTACAATCATTGTAAATCCATGTGAACCTTCACAGAAATATTAAATACAAATAGGAGTAGGAGTAGGACAATGTCTCTCCAGTATTATAGGCTATCTTCTGTCAACATGCTCAGGTATATCATATACGTTCATTCAACACATTCCTTATCTCTACATGTAATAAATTTTCTGACATAAAATGAAAGATTACATTTTTTCACTTTTTCATTTGAATCAGTTCTTGCATGTTTCCAATACTGTTAAGTTCAATACAATCTATATCTTAAAAGTAATTAAAGCAAATATACTACAACTTTTCACTACAGAGCATCCTCATCAGGTTACTAGCAATGAAATATTTTTGTTACAATAATGCAAAAAGGAGTCAGTATGCTACCAAACCAAGAAATCACTATCTCCGAAGGCATTGTCAATTGAACATTTCACACTGAAGCTAAAAATTTAAGAGAACTCCTTTTTTATCGTTCTCTACAGTCTAAACCTTTATCTGATGAGTCTGTCACTATTTGCAAATTGGAAGAAAAAATGCTTTGGTTAAAACATTTAAATATTCCCAAGTACTAAACAGAAAGGAGCTCAGGATGATAAATATAATCTAATTATGCAAACTTAACTAATAAATCCAGGAAATGCTTAGCGACTAGTGAGATTTATCATGTTAGTCCATCTGCATTCTGCAACCTAGCATCCTTCCATGAAGTTGAGGCTTAAAAAATCCTTCAAGTGACAAGGCTATTCACCGTTCACTTAAAATCATTAGCATCCTTCTAGTTCTCGGCTTCACTAGCAGCATACCCAAGTAAATTATTCTTCTTTCCAGCTAAATTAGCGATACAGGGTTTGTCTACGGTTGCTTAATCATTTTAAAGCAAACTTATGAAATGATACAAGATGAAGATCCCCATACATCTATAAACCATTCCAGAAGCATTCGATATGATATTAATAAATGAACTCTATCTGGGATGTTCATATATATATAAAAAAAAAAAAAAAAACAGAAAGTATTATATAAACTAAAGCGTGATACCATACCTCTGCATTCAGTTTTTGCACCTTTAAGGCAGCATCTGCCCTTGCATTAACAAATCGCGATTGCAAATACCGGTTATATAGAAGTCTCAAGGCATGCGCATCAAATATTCGATCCTCCCCTATCTTCCCTCTCCGAATATCAGCAGAGAAACTAAGAATTGAAGGTGCATTACTAGAATTGCTATTGATGGAAGAGGCAACTGCACTTCTTGCACGAGATGGACTAGGCATCCCTCTAGATGGTGATGATGCCGCAGAGACCCGAAGTTTACTAGGGGATGCAGGACGTGCAGTTCCCCTGCTTGGGGAAGCCATCGTTCTTGGGGATGATAATGGACCATCACTATTGTATCTTTTTAATTGAGTGAGCTTTGCTGGGACTGCAGTTCTTGAACCAGGGCTTGTTGATAAGGGAGAACCCGGATCCTGCAAGCGGCGCAGGCGGCTATTAGTTTCCTGCCAAAACCTCGCAGATACAACAATGCCACGAGGTCCACCTTGCCCCTTAGAAGGCCCACCGCCGCCGTCTTGTCCTCCTGAAGTACTACCAGAGGACACGCTGTCTGTATCAGATGCGGTGAGATCAGAAGGCAAGGAAGACTCATTCACTGAATTTATATCTGGGAATTGCTGAGTAGCCTTCAACAACTGAGCTTTGGCCAAATCCAAACTCAATCTCCCATCAAAAGACGCCCTCCTACCATCATCATCTATCATAGACTGCTGCAATGCCCGAACCACTTTTCCAAATCCATTCCCAACAAGCTTCTTCCTATCACCACTGTAATCCACACTCCTTGACAATTGATTGGAACTTGAATTTGCCTGCCGGGTCCTACCAGGCCATCGATGCTGCTCCATGGGTCTCGAGTTCTCCACCTGATCTCTAACCGGAGTTGACCTCCGCCGCTCCGGCGTCGCCTTCCGGGCAGTGCTTGGAGTCGGTGTCGCCGCCTTTGTCTTACTAATCGGAAGCGAAAACGCCTCTCCTTGAAACGAAACCGATAAACTCCGCGTAGAAGTGACCAGAAGCTTCGTAGCTGCCGATACATCACCAGCATTGCCTTGCCTCGAATCGGGGACAGGCGTCATAGACCTAGGGGTCCTGCCGGGTCGCCTACGGTCCACCGATTGGGACCGTTTGGGCACCGTAGAGGGTAGTGGAGTCGATGCAGGTGTGTAATTGGTGGAGCGTGAGAGGAGCGGAGAAGGACATCTCCTAGATGAAGAAGACGAAGAAGTAGAAGTGGAAGTAGAGGTAGACGGAGAGGGAGACATGTACCTAGAAGACACCTGCCTACCCTTGGGCCTTCTGTGTAGAGTGCCATTGTCTTTCTCTGAAGGTAGGAGCGGGGGTCTCAATGGATTTTGGCGGGTTCGTGAATCTTGTTCCTGTTGCGTCGAGGAAACCTTGCCGTTGAGTGCATCAGTCGAAGCTGCTTCAGAAATGGCAGCCACCATCATAGGATTTTGGAAAACTTTTCTCACATTGCCTCTAAAATTAAGGGTTTCAATCCCAAACCCCAGCTTTTTCCATGTGGGAATCAAATCAAGGAATTGCAGAAAGGTAAGGAATCAAGAAATGGGTGTGCGCAAGATTCAGCATTTAAGAAGAGTGCGGAAGAAATAGTGATGCTGGGAAGGGATGTTGCTGGCTATGGATTGAGGGAGAAAGAAAGCGAGAGTAGGTAAAGGAGATTTGAGAGTGTGAAGTATTTGGGTTTTGATTTTTGTGAATCTTTAGAGGAACGTTATGTTAATTTAATGAGGTTTTTATATCATTACTAAATTGCTAGTTATTCGTCTCTTTCAACTTGTGCTGACTCAAATATTGCAATTTTCTTTTTGGTGAAATTATTGCAATTTATACCTAATACCATGATACTCGTCACCTGTAATTTTCACACTAATTAATTAAAATATGTAACCGCCATTGCACACGTAATCTCCAATGATATAGCATATGCCAAATTATTAGTTCAATTAAGAGGAAAAAAATAAAAATATTTTTTCTATAATTATAATTTGATTTTTTTAAATTAATATTTTAAATTTATTTTTTAAAAATGTTGGATTCAATTTTTTAAATATAGCAATTAGATGTAAAAATAAGCTGAAATTACAACATTATTTTTTCATTTAAAAAAAGGATTAGACTTATGGAGTTAGTTATATTTTGGCTATTAGATTTTTTTAATTAAAATAAAATATGTAAAATTTTTTAAAAAATATAATTATGAAAGAAATAAATTATATACATATTAGTTTCTAATTAAAAATTTTAATAATAAAGATATAAAAATAATATTTAAATTTAAAAAAAAATTTATAAAGACACTATATTTTGACTTCTATGTAAAATAGTCACCATTTACCAATAAGGATAGGTTTAGTAGATGATAAATTAAGGTTTAAATTTTTAGTGAAAAAGATATGTATATTTAATATTTAAAAATATCTTAAATATAATTATTTTTAATAAAAAAATACATTCACCATTTATTTGGGAATCCAAATAATGAATTCTTGTAAGTTGTAACTCACTCAATAGAGAATGTTGTAACTGTTATAATTTTATATTTTAATGTTATTGATTTTACGTAGAAAACAACAAATTTAATCATTTTGAATTTTAAGTTAGTAACTTTTATAGTGATCAAATGTATGCTTAAAAGTTGGTCAAAATATGTAGAATTATAACTTTTTTTTGTAAGGAATGTCATATATAGTATATTAGAAGTTTTGCATACATAAATGTGATTTTTTTAAATATTATATAAAATAATTATTATCATTTTAATTTTAAAATAATAAAAAAATTGAGAAAAAGTTTATTTTAGTCTTTGAAATATATGATAATTTTTAATTTAATCATTTACATACAGGTTTCGTCCATCAATTTAATTTCATAAAAATAAAAATACTTTTAATGTTATTCATTTATCTGAATTACATTTATGTTTTGACATTTCACTTAACAAAATATTTATTAAAATTTTTTTACTAATATAAAAGTTATAGGTGATATATAATTCACATTATATTAAGAAAAAGTTCATGTATGTAATTATCTAAATTAATCATAATTTTTAAATTTTTGTTAAATACGCAATTAGTAAAAAAAATTCACGTATATATAAAATTAAGAAATTTTGATTCATATATCAACATTTTATCTTATGTAAATTAACGCATGATATGTAAAACAATCATGTTGTCACTAAATTATACTTTAACATTGTGTTAAGTAATAAATTATAGATAAAGTTTAAGTAAAAAGATAACATTAAAAGTACTTTCATATTTTATGAATTAAATTAACAAAAATGATTTATAAATAATCAAATTGATAACTATCATATCTTTTAAGGATCGAAATAAAATTTTTTTAAAAAAAATTATTTAAATTTTTATTCATATCTTATAATTTCTCATTATTATTACTTTGTCTCTTCCATACTTTTACGTTATATATTTTATTTTATATTTTATAATAAAATATATCTATTTTATGAGATTACTCATAAAAGATTAAAGTCTTTATAATATAGATATTTTAATTTTTATAAAAAAAAAAGTGTAAACTGTTTTTAAAGAAGGAGAGAATAATTTAATAACAAAATATATAACATGAATAATGAAAACATAAATTATTTTGGGTCGAATGTTAACGACTGAGTTTAAAAGTCAAAGATAAAATTTAACCCCAAAAAAAAAGTTACTTGAAAGTAAATCCATTTTTATATTAATTTAACTTTATACTGCTCTCTATTTTTGTTATAATTTACTACGTCGTTCGATCCTCCAAGTTAAATAATGTATTTGTTTTCGTCATACTTGATTTATAATATTTCTAGATTTTGTCATTTTCTTGGCGTCTTCTTTTATTCACTTCAACTAGAGATAATAATCAATAAATGTAAATTTTCATAATTACAAGTAAAACAGAGAAAAACAAACATATATATATATATATATATATAATGTCAAAATTATTACTATCTAAAAAATTATTAAGCTCTCATTAATTTAATTTAACTTAGCTAAAGTTCATAACAAATAATAGAATTTTTCTTAACAAAAGTGTTGACACGATAAATAATACTTGTCTCTATAACAAATTATTAATTATTTTCATTTTTATTTATGTAGATAGCCATATGATTCTCAACATTCTTAGATTTTTAAACATAATATTGAAAAAATAGATCATGTATGCATATTTTCCTTCTAAAAAACTTTTACCTTGGTATCTACAAATTCTAGAATATTTAGGGTGCATTTGTTTTTACTGTTTTTTTTTTTATTGAAAACATAAAATGTAACTAATTAAAACTGTATTTGATAAAGTTTAACAAAAAATATTTTTAAAAATATTTTTGAAATGAGATTGAAAACATAAAACGTATAAAAGATGTTTTCATTATTTTCATATAATAACCTGTGTTATTTTTATAATTTTTTAAAAAAAGTAAACTATTCAATCATTTAAATATTACCATTTAATAGTATTCAAACTTAAAAAAAAACTATAGCCATTTAAGTCATTTAACAACAAAATTTTAACTTACACAACAAATATATTTTTAAAATTTTAAAAAGTTAAAAAAAAATTAAAATTAAAATTAAAAATTAAAAATATTTTCATAAAGTATGTTGTTCTCAAGTGAAAATTGCCTCTAGCATATATTTATTTATAATAAACTTAATATATTTAATTTTCCTTGCTTGAACCCCAATAGTGTACTAGTGTTTGCTTGCATTTTTAGATTTCACAGATCAAGAAATACAGGAAGGTCCAGAATCTGCTTCAAAACTGTACCAGACTGCGATGCTTCCTACTTTTTGTTTTTCACGTGTATAAATAGATTGAAATTGAATATAAAATTCATATATAAAATAATAAATCTGTATATATACACACACACACAGAGATTTGGTTGTGTGAGTGACGTAAGTTAAAGAGGTTACTTCAAGAGGAAAGAGAGGAATGAGGTAGCAAACCCTCCATGAAAGGATCTGTGTGAAGCAAGTACAGTGGTTGATGATGAAATGCCAAACAAAACAAAAATTTTAGACATTATCAACCACGAAGGCAGTGTTTGCTTACTTGTGATTTTTGCAAGCTAAGCTATGTATAACTAATCACTTTTATTATTATTATTATTATTATTATTATTATTATTATTTATAACTATATATATTAAGATGCACTATCTCTTTCTGTCTCTCTCACTCTAGATTATACCGTCTTTTAGATCCCTTTCGTATTGCAGGATTTTAAGGTTTTCATATCATCTTGAACTCTTTTTTACTACCTGGTTTAAAATATTTTTTAAAAATTTTATACACCCCATTTTTAATTTTATCTGGCTACAATTTCAAAATTTATAATTTGTAGTTCATGCAATTACAGTGATTCTTGCAATATGTTTATACCTTGTACCTTTTATTTTTAATTCAGTGTTAAACTAAAAATTAGTTAAATAATAAATTATACAAAATCAATAAATTGTTAATTGAAATAAAATCAATTTCATCTTATACCAAGAAAAACACAAGTTTAAATTTTGAAAAATACACTTGTTGGAAGAGCTTATCTTAACACTCATGCTCAACCCAACAAGAATTTCATCCCAAGTATAATGTGACTCCAAGATAACTTAAATTTTTATAAAAAAAAAAAAAAAAAGTCTACAAAGATTTGAATGATATTTTTTAAATAATAGGAGTGCAACCTAATTTTAATTAATTTTTACTTAACTAATTTGATTACATTTTAGATGAAAAAGACGAGAGAGTAGTTAAGTGATACCAAATAAATCACATGAGGGTTAAATGATACTCTTGTACCATAGGGCCAAAGATATTAAGCCAAATAAGGAGATAAACTGCAATTTATCATTTTCTTATTAAAAAAACGACCAGTGTAAAAAGACTGAACTTTTAGAAATTAAAAAAAAAAGTTATATACCATTGTAATCAAATTTTTCAATAATATTCAAACATAAAGAAAACATTTAGAAATACACTAAGATTTAGCTGTCTCTCTCTCTCTCTCTCTCTCTCTCTCTCTCTTTATAATTTTTATGTCTCTCCTATTATATATATTACAATATTGTGGAGGATTATTTCCAACTTCTCGCATAGTTAGACATATTAAAAAAATTTGTGAGTTATACTGCTATTTTTTATAAAATAATTTGGCAAGTACATAATATTAACAAAATACATATATGTAAATTAGAGTTGATAATTTTAATAATTTAATCTAAAACCAAAATTGATGAATTGATGAAATATTTTTTTTGATTGTATTTTTAAATTAATTTTATTACAGATTAAAGATGAAATTCAATATTTATTGTTCAAATTTAATAGGTTGGAGAGGTGGTACTAAATGTATATATATTATACCTTAGATATTTCGAATGTGTATATATGTTTTAGAAATGTAATTACTAATTTTAAAAATTTTGAAAATATTTATATTTGAATTTTAAATATATACTATGTATTAAATGCATATTGACATTGTAGTTTTTGACATTATATATATATATATATATATATATATATATTTGAACTTCAAATGTACTATTTATTATCATGTATTAATTGCAGAAGAATAATACAAGTATGTATTAAATACAAATTCATATTTTAATTTCAAATATATTAAATGCATTAATTCCAATATTAAGACATATAATATGAAAATGTCATATTTGTAAATATATATATATATATATTTAGTGATTGTAATTTCCCACGTTTATATATATATTTTGGATCAGCAGACAAAAAGATGTGGTTATAATTATTGTGAGATTAAGTAATAGTTAAAAAATAAGCGATGAAAAGGCATATAATTGTTGGAAGGCATGTGGCTTAAGGGACACTCAATGGAATAATTGGTTAAAAAGTAAGTTAACCACTAAAAAGATATCCATATATGTGAGTTTAATTATGAATTTGGTCTTAATTAATTAGTTTGCTTGGAAAGTTATTATACAATGATTTTGCGTCTGTCCCAATTGCTTTCCACACATCAAACCCCACAAATCAAAAGTAAGTCATTATTTAATGATTATCAAATACACAAACACAATAAAATGTGATTTATAATTATATATATATATATGTATATATGAATAAATGTTAATTGAATTGGATTTGGCGGCTATATATTTTTTGTGCACGCTCCAAAATGTGCTTATAATTAATTGCATCACTCTTTGGAGTTAATCATCCTTAAAGCTAAAGATTCAAAGATTCTTGGATTTTTATTTGTTGATGAGTTGAAGTTATGAGCACTCAAAGAACCTCTTTTTTTTTTTTTAATATAATTTCTTTTTCATGGCTTCGTATATATCAACATATTTTTGACAATGGGCATTGTTAGAATATATATATTAATACGAGGCATTCAAAATACTTGTATATATGATGTTTTATGCCATCCTAAACTGCAAGAATTAGAGTTTTGGACATGTTTGAATGTGATTTTATTTTTTCTTTATTTATAATTTTTTTATAAAATTAGTTTTAAAAATTTATGTTAGTATTATTATGTATTTATATACATATTTCTATATCTTTTATTTTAAAAAATTAGAGTCTAAGATATATATTGTTTTCAGTCAAAAACAATAATTTAGAAAAAAATTTTATTTTTAAAAAATAAAAAAATAATTTTTAAAAATTGCATTAAAATATGTGCTTAGTAGTTTTGTTATTTCTACATGGTAGATAAATATAAATTTAATTTACAATAATTTATTTTAATAAATATATGTTATGAGATTTAAACTTATATCTTCTTTTTTTTTTATTAAATTTAAATTATTATCATTTTAATCAACAATAATTTGTAAGACTATCGAAAATTCTCTCATCAAAATCAACTTGACTTAACTAAAAGTTGATGGATATGAAACAATAAAAATTTTCATTATCATGCTGCCCATATATGTAGTGAATCTTTTGAAAATAAAGGGGGCCAAAAGCTAAATATAAATTTTAAATATTTATTCTTAAGTTTATGAGTAAAAATATAAAATAAAAATTTTCGAACGAAAAGTTAAAAATATTATATATTTACAAAATTTAAGAGAAAAACACTCCAAAAACTTTATTAAATCTTTCCTTAAAAGATGATTACATTTTCCAAGACACTCAAAACTAAAGAAGGTTTTGAAGTTCAATTTAAAGCGTTGCTTGGACTATAACTATCAACTCAACGGAACTTGAGAAATAGTATTATGCTTGCAAGGAAAAATAAAAAATTAAGAAAAATAATTCCCTGAAAATGACAGTTTGCTTGCATAACTAAATATTCTTTTCAAGAGTCATTCATCTACATCATTTATGAAAAAGATTTTAAAACGTAAAAACTTTATGAAATATTAAATTTCTAATTGTTAAATTATTTTAAAATTTTTCTATTTAATAATAATAATGATAATTTTTATACAAATTTTAGAAAAAAAGTAAAACTGAACTCTCCATAAAAACTGCTCCTTCTATCATGGCAATTAATTACTTAATTTGTTCATTAGTGTGATAAAACTTTCTTGACAATAACACACAAGGAATATGGTACGTTGAGTGAGACATGTTTTGCGTGCAAATGAAAAAGAAATTTAATCAAGTAAGATCCAAAAGTTTTCATGTCATTGAATTTTTTTAAAAAAAATTGATATCCAAAAGTTTATTAGACTTTAACTAATTTAATTTAAATTAACTGATATCCCATAACGAAAAAAAACTCTCTTAACAATAATTTTTTTATATACAAAATTTGAATCCGAAACTTTACATAAAAAGAATGAAATTAATAAAATATAATTTTACGGGAAGTGATAGTTTTGATGATTAGACTCTACGGATAATGAGAACTTGTAAAATAAGAGAAAGTTAAAGGCCACAAGGGGATCGAAAAGTCCTATCATGAACTTTGACGCCCAAGTCAGTATGAAGTAGAGTGAGTATAGAGAATAAAATGTGTCTTTAAAAATATACCTAAAGGGTCTTTATATAATAATTTTAGGGTGTGTTTAGGAAAGAGATTTTGAAAGAAAAATGAAGAAAATGTGGAGACCTTCTTCTTTTTTATTTTTTAAAATTTTAGAGAGAAAAATATTGGATATTTTAAGTTAACTATTCTTAATATTTTTTTTTATTAATTTTAATTACTCTAAAATGAGAGATTTTGAAATATCTAAATAAGGGAAGGAGAAGTCATTGCTTAACCTTTTCTTTTCTCCTCTTCCTTTCCCATCCTCATTCTCAAATAAACTTTTAGAGGCTATCTAGATGCAAGATAAATATTAACACTCTTAATTAGTTATGTTCAAATTTAATATTATCAATAATACTTATCATTCTAACCAAGTATCTGTTAATTCAAATCTAATGTTGTGTGCCTCTTGTTGAAGAAACATATTTTTATTCTCTTAAAGAGTGTTTAGAAATGAGAAGAGAAAGAGAATAATAGAAATTAAAGAAAAAGAAAAATAAAAGGTTAAATAATAATTTTTTTATTTAAATTTTATTTTAATTACCCTAAATTGATAGGTTGATGAATCCAAACACACTCTTCCCTTTATACAATTCTTAATTCACAAGACTGACTTTTGTTAATTTTCTAACATTTTAGATGATTAAATCCAACGCATGTTTAAGCTATAGAATGTTTAGGACTTTCCTTAAACTCAAGATGTGGCAATACTTGCAACCTTATAAAGATATTTTATATGCTTAAAGTAATTTTCAGAAATAGTTTAATTTTATTAAGAGATTGTGAGTTTTACACGTTGAATATATTCTGGAGTTTTTATCTCAATAACAATTAATCGCTTAATTTATAAATTTAACAAATTAAAATGAAAAAATCAAGTATATTATTAGACAATTTATCTCTTCACAAAATTATTTGAAATGATATATTTATATTATAGGTAAAAGCACTTGAAATTAAAAAATTGATATATTTTAGTGTAGGTAAATTTACTAGTATAGATAATGATATGAGATAAAATAATTAATGATTGGAAGGTAAGAACTATAAGAAATGGATGCAGTTGCAGCATTGGCTTTCCACAATAGAGTGAGATGCTAAAATGCCTTCAAGAGGAAGGAAGGTGAAGCTTATAGTGTTATTGCCTATTGGTTGGTGAAACTTGAAAGCGATAAATCAGTGTTCCTATATTTTTCAAGTTGGAGGACAGAAGTGAGATTTAAATTATACGTTAATAAAGTAATTTTCATCATTTCGGATTCTTTTTGTGTCCTCACTAACTATTACAATACTTTCATCCAAGCATCACAATTATTTGCTTGCCCACACTTTGATAAGATATTTTCATCTAAATTTCTCTCTCGTCAAGGTATTGCCACACAATTTCTAGACGGTCTTCTCAACGAGTTGCTTGTTACGTCCAACAAGCATTGGATCACATCAATGACTAAGATACAGTAACGTAGCTTGAGACTTGACGTAACCTTTTCTAATTACTTAAATTCTTTTGGCTCTCTTTCGGAGAAAACTTCAATTTCCAATTAAAACAAAACAAAAAAATCTAACAATTTCAACTTCCTAGTAGCTTTGAATTATAGCAGCAATTTATCATCACTCAAGAAAAATGGACATTTAATTAGGAGTTAGCTTGAAGCACAACTATCACGGAAAACACTAAAACATCATTGCTTTGCACATCACTGGAGGAAACCAAATATCTCTTCAAACAACAGTATAACAGTTTATGGAGGAATAATCTCAATCCGACAATTACATTCTGATAATTAAGTAAATGCAGAAAACCAAAAAAGTCTAAAATTCCTCCGAGAATTCCCGATGAAACATGTGGAAATGGCCCTTTAACGGTACTGCAATTGCAAGCCAAAAAACGAAAAAAGAAGTAATAAGAATCCATTGTGAAACAACACTTGGCACACAAAAAACCAGCAAGTGACAGGGAAGGAGATATTGGAGTAGTAACTTAGTAAAAGACCATGATAATCTCGAGTGCACTATAGTGAAAGGTCAATATTGTGTACGTTTATTGCACTTAAGAATTACTCAATAGACCACACTAACAAATTCGAAATCCATATATTTACCTTAATAAAGCCAATTTCCTTAGCATTGCTACGGAAACACTGCCTGCAACACATCAGACCGTACTTCCGAATCAAGCCATGCGGGTTACCACACACCCGGCTGAAAAGAACACAAGGAAAATAACAATCATAATCAACAAAACTACTCTGAAATGGATTAAAATAAAAGCCAATGGCACCCAATTAAGTAAAATCATGAGCACGTCCTTCCAGGAGATCAATTCAATTATATAATACAGTTTGTTTAACAGCAAATGATGCATAACTTTGGTTCTAAACATGTGTGGCCCAGTGAAACTACATCTTCCAAGCTTGCCAGTATAAACAACAGAGAACAGATGACATCGCCACAGAATCCTACCATTGTAAAAACTAAAATAAATTTATCATAAGCAAATTATAACCACTCTCTTAAAGATATCTTATATGCATAACTTTGGTTCTAAACATGATGGACTACATCTAAGTTAAGTTGATTATATGTTCGCTATAAGATTCTCCAATCAAAATAAAATATATATAAAAGACTTTTAGAAAGGCTAGCAATGAGTAGTAAAAACGAAATGCATGTTATTTTCCAAATAGAAAACCGAACATAAAACTCTGCCTAATTTTTTTCCTTCAATAATAGTTTTGCTGCGGATGATTATTGCCTCACAAAAAATGAGCAGACCTTCCAAAATTCACCATACAATTAGCAGTTTATCAAGTTGTAAATCAAGTCTACTGACACCCTACAATTTTTCAGAAACTATCCCACTCTTCTGAAGCCCTAATGCAGTGATGTTGACTTCTTAATTGAATGTCATGCAAAAACAACAAATCAAATAAAAAGGGAAAAAACAGAGAGGAAAGGCTCAATGTTACCGGATCAACCAAGCAACTGATTAAACATTACTATATCAATGAAAAGTAAGAATTTTTTTTTCAAAAGTAAGTAGAAAATCCAATAACTAAGATACTCGTTAGTTGTTATTAAAAATTCGAAGCAACGTTCAACCATTTTATTGAGAATCAAAAGAAAACTTGGCACTTACAGTGAAAGGTCTGAAAGCAATCATCCCAGGATGAAGTTAAAGAGAAATAACCAAGATAGTGATTCAAATCTATTATGGGCGATGAATAAATCCAGATTCCATACAAATCGATTTTCGACGAAGAATCAAACAGAACAATTTGGGTCTACTTACCAGGCGCGAGACCCAGGACCGTAGTTTTTGGGGTGAGAGTTCCATACGTTGGAGTGTCCCATCTTAAGCTGCAACACAAATTTCTACTGAAACTCGCGGCTGCAGGGGGATGAATGATGAGGATGTTATGGACGTGGCCAATCCATTATATATACTGCAGACCCAAAACCCTAATCCCTGATTTTTAAAAATTAATATTCTTAATAAATTTTTTAATGAGCATTATATATATATATATATATATATATATAGAATTAATGAGCTTTGTTTTTAAATTAAAATATTCATTGTATTTTACCCAAAAAATTGTATTATAATTTTGTATAAAAGTATTATATTTATTTTTTCATATCTATACTATATTATATTGTTTTTTTATAATTTTTATTTATATAAATAAATATTTAAATTTTAAAATTTTAAATTAGATACATTGTTATATGTTTTATTTATAGGTATTGAATAAATATTATGTTCTAAAGTTATAAATCTAAAAGGAAAAGCATAATAATACACAAAATAGTGCATGTGAGATATTCATATAATATATATAAATATAATTTAAATATAACATTAGATAAAATTTAGTGTAAATTAAATATTTATTTCTTAAAATATTATTATATTATTAATATTAAAATATAATAAATTTATAAATTATAAATCATATATAAATAACTCTCTTTAACTATAAAAACTAACTTAAAATTTTCACAAAAAAACTCAAAACCTCATATATTTCATAATTTGTGTAAAATTTTTTTTTAATTTTTTAATTTAAAATTTTAATAAAATAGTGACACATTAACAAATTAAATTATATCAAAATACATAAAAAAATTTTAAATTTTAAGTCTTACACAAATTTTTTTTTAAATTTTAAATTTTGTACAAAAATCTCTTTAAATTTTAAGCTTTGTATAAAAAATATTAAATAATTTGATGTATTTACTTTTTATTAGAATTTTAGATAAAAAATAATAAAATTATTTTTACACAAATTATGAGGTTTGAACCGATTATATTTCAATTTTTATAATTAAAAATTATTTACACATAATATATGATTTTAAAAAGATTATATGTGTTTTAACCTTTTATTAATTTGATATTCTAAAATTAAAGCTTATCAATTTAGCCGGTAAAATATTTAAATGTAGTATTTTAAAAATAAATTCCCTTAACTTTGTCATTTTTTTTTTCTCAATCAAAATAGGCTATTTCTTACATAAACTTGCACAAGGATTTTGAGCTCCAAAAGATGTCATTTATCACAATAGATTCCGATGCGTCAAACGCTCGTAAATACTTCATGAACAGATTATTTTGATTGAAACAAAATGTTTAAAAGATTAAACCGAGAGCCTTTAATTTTTTAAAATCAAATTGAGAAAAAATTGATATTTCATATTAATTTGATAAAGTTTTAAAATGCAATTCATTTATGAAAGAAAAAAAAAATTCTAAAAACAATTATTAAGACATATTTGATTTGATATTTGATAGTAGGAATACTATTTAGATTGGGTTAAATTAGTTGTAAGAATATTATTTAATTTTTGATTGTGATAACTCATTAAAAAAAAAATTCAACGTAAGTGCTATTATATATCACACAAGTATTAAAATGTATTTTATTATCTATTTTTATATTTTTCTTAATAAAAAATAAGTATATTTAAAATATTAAAATATAATATAATTAGCTATGTTACAATATAAGATTCTGTGTTGAAAACAACGAAAGTAATTTAAAATTTTTAAAATTTGTATTTTTTATGTAAAGTAAATTTATTGTCAATTCAAGATTCATAAAATATATTTAATTTAAATATCTAAAAATATGTGATTAATTTTCGTAGAAATACAGAATGATTCACTTATAAGATTTATGAATTATATTTAATAAAATTCAAGTATTAATCATCTTTTAAGTGTCTGTATAAATGCTTATGAAGTTGAAGGTACGAAACAAATCAAAAAGTACTAGAAAATACAAGCTTTCACTCTCTCAAGGCATCGATCTCTTGGTGTTGTGGAGTTCATGGCAAACCCAGGCGCTTCATCTTCTTCTCGATTGGTATTCACTGCTCTTCCATCTGAACGTTTCTGTTTGATCCCCAAGAAAACCCTACCCACCAAATCATATCTGAATTTCATTCTCAATTTCTCATACTAAATTTTTATTAACCGAATTGCAAGAATCACTATTCCAGAGAACCCTCTGACCAAATAGGGAAAAAGGAAAGAGTTTGCCTTTCAGAACTTCAATATGAGTTTGTCTGGTCAATGAGTTTTCTGTTAATTCATTGTGTCGTGTTCAGGAGGTTCTGCCTGAAGAAGACTACGACTTAATAGACGGCTCTGAATCGGGTTGGGTCGAAGCTCGAACTTCTTGCGGTCACCTTGCCTCGTTATCGTCGGATCTTGCTCACATTCCAACCCCTCAAACTCCGTGCAACGGGTATCCTTTGCTGATTTAGACTTCTTAAATGTCGTAAATTTCTTCTATGATCAAAATCAAGCACATTTAACTTACCAAATTATCAAAGGATGTTCAGCATTTCATGTTTTCTCATTCTATGACATGGGTATCCTTGAAAGTTGAACATATCTTGTCCTGAAATAGAAATCTGGGAGACGCTTTTGGAGATGCCATCAATCATAGAAGCATTTTCTTGTTTTGGTTTTGTGGTTAGATTTTTTAAAGAATACGATGAAGCTATTCATTCGTTTCTTTAGATTTGAACTAGTGGATTTGTTGCGTTTATCTCAACTAGTCCACCTCCTGGATTCAATAGAAATTACATTTTCTTTTTTGCTATTGTGGTTAGATTTTTTCAAGAATATGATAAAACTATTCATTGGTTTTCACTAACAATTTGAGCTTTAGATTTGAACAAGTGGATTTGTTGCACTTATCACAATTAGTCTGCCTCCTGGATTCAATAGAAATTACAAAGGATTCCACTCTGTGACGTTTCACCTATTTACACATCACATACACGGCCCTTCCACCAAACCGTCGAAGCAATCATTGCTTTTTTTTTTTTTGGCATAAAGAGTGGATGTTATCTAATCTCTGAATGAATTGAACTTTCAGTTGTCAACACCCCAATGAGAACTGGTTGTGTTTGTCCTGTAAGGAGGTCCTGTGCAGTCGTTTTGTCAACAAGCATATGCTCCAGCATTATCAGCAGACAAATCACAGTGTGGCCCTGAGCTTCAGGTAATTGACCTGGTTTTTCCTAAAATTTGTTCTTTTACATGCATAATTTCTCAGCTAAACTACACTTAAGCTGTGTCCTTTATGCACTTTGCCACACAGTGATCTGTCAGTCTGGTGTTTCTCCTGTGATGCTTACTTAGATGCTCAAGTGATTCTGCAACTGCGTCCTGTTCATGAAATCGCCTACATATTGAAATTTGGAGAGGCCCCACCACTGCGGACAATTCAACATCAACCTATTGGAGATAATCAAGCTGAAGATTCATCGTCTCAGAGTTGAATCTGACATAGTAGAAGTAAAATGTAGGTTGTTTGCTTATGTTGTGTTTGAAGGTGATCTTAATAGTGACCGTACAGGCATTGGGATTATTTATTTCTGAACGCCAATGAAATATGCTGTAAGTTTTGAGAGATTGGTAATCCATATATTGAGCACTGAGCCTCTTGAAGGCTGCTGTTATTATTTTGTGTGAGTTTCGACAAGACATATCCATTAACATGCCAGAAGGGGCTTCTAGTAGTTAATCCCGAACATGGTATTCAATGATACTGTGTACACTAACACCATAAGAACACAATGAACAGAATTTACCTCCTATTAACAACATCATGCACAAATCAAAACCCTGACAAAACTCTGCATGAGATCTAGCCAAAACAGGATTATCTCTGCCAAACATGTAAAGGAACATTCAATATATATCAATCAATGGAAATATAGTAGAACAGAAATTTTATAAACTAAAATAATTGTGCAAGGACTTGAAATTTGAAACCTCAATGAGATGTTGAGTGATGTCTTATATACTATTAAAAGCCATAAGCTTTATCATGTAAGTTGAATACCACACATAAGGCATGCATTGTGAACAGCCAATGAAGTAAGGAAGCTCCTTAAATGCTTGTGGAGATGTGTGGCAATCCTCTTATAACCAAGGCATGTATTTGCATATGCTCAAAGGAAGTACTCTCATTCATCTATCTCACTACGTTGTATTGTTACAAATGAAAGTGTCTACCAAAGAAAACATCTGTTCTTACTTCAGACTAATCACTGCTCTGAAACATGTTCTCCTTTACACATCAAGCAAAGGGATACAAGAGCCACACCCACTGCAGTAGTCCTTCCCAATAGGTACTTACTCATTACTGAATCTGCTTTGGCATTTATTAAAGATAGGCTTCGAAGATGGCATAACTCAGTCTGCTTATGTATTTGATTTAGCTCTGAGTCAAAGTTTCAAATGTTAATAACTCACCTGTCCGTTGCTAGGAGAAAGAATGGTTAGTGATGATAGAAGATAGAGAAACCAAAGCTATTTGAAGAGAGCCACCTTCCTTTCCTTTCAAATTTCCAATCGTTGGCTGCTATGCCATTCAGTTCTGTCATTATTGATTGATGATCCAAAAAGTAAAGATGAAGTTTCATTTCAGCTTCGTTAGAGTATACTATCTGCTTGGACGGATCAAGAATTATTTTTCATGCAGAGTTGATTCAAAATCATTCTAGCAGGTTCACTAAATACCTATAAAAAAAATTTTTTGACTTTTTTTTTTTGAGTTTTGATTGCTGTAATTTTTTTGTATATATATTACCATTAAAATATAACATCTATCATTACAATGAAAATTTTGTCATATTTATAACTGAAAATATCTTTGAAAAACCTTAAATATGTGTTCATTAATGTTTTCCTTCTATTTCTGTATCAAGGAATGAAATATTAGTCTTATACATTGTTAAATATGAAGACTGTTATACAATCTCATTCGGAGCTTGAAACCCAAAACACTGATTGGAAAATCAGAAAAGGAGGAAAACATCAAATGATAAGAAAATCTTTCTTGTATCTAGAAAAAAAAAAGGGGGGGGGGGGGGGAGAAAAAAAATATTAGTAGGTAATTTAGGCTGGGTATTTTTATATTCTCTTATAGTGTTTGAGTAATTAATATTTACTATCATTTGTCTGTATATGCTACATTATAAATTTTTTTTATTCAAAATTATGTAATTTTATTTTTATTTATGGTTGAGAGATGAATTTTGAAATCTAAGCAAAAATTATTTATTTGTTAAAATAATTAGAATATAAAAAAATTTTAATATTTCATAAATACAATAAAATATTTTTCTTGGGTATAAAAATTGGTAATTATTCTGTCATCCGCGGACCGCAGACCCCATTAAGTTTACCACACGAAATTCAATTACATTAA
Organism: Senna siamea; assembly: GCA_031216115.1. Lineage (NCBI taxonomy): Eukaryota > Viridiplantae > Streptophyta > Magnoliopsida > Fabales > Fabaceae > Senna > Senna siamea. Next base: position 2,814,349 of record CM062355.1, on the reverse strand, counting down.
AATTTATTTTAGTATTTACTTTTATCATTTATAAGCATACTTTATAAATAAAGAGACATTACTTAAGAAAAAAATTAAAATTTAACGCTTTAATTGTGTCAACAATTTTCAAAATACTGTTTCATCAAGGCTAAAATTAATTTTCCCCTTTTCTTTATGAAATTTTAATTGTCTCATTATATATGTTTTTAATTTTATTTTTTACCTTTACTAATGGATACAATTTCTTTCCCTAATCAAATATATATATATATATTAATGAAAAAATTATATATAAAATTTACATGGAATTACTTTTAACAAAGTATAGTTGAATTGGCAGAATAATTTAACTGAGACCAAAATGATCATTAAGTTAGTCTCCATACAAGTTCAAAAATTTGTTAAGGTTCTTGATTTTTCAGTTTATAATACCGAAATGAAAAATACCAAAATATTTTTGAATTATTTGGCATCATCTAAGCTTCAATCATATTTTAATTAAAATAATTTTACTTAAATTTTACATATAATTAACAACTTTAGTAAGAGAAATAAATTATATTAATTAGTAATGATAAATAACACAATTAAAACAGAAAAAGATTAAAAAAAAACAAAATTATAACTTTATTTTTTTGTAGGAAAACATGAATTCATTCCAAAAGCACAGCGGCCGAAACGCCTAACGATTCTTACAAAAGGAGCTCCTCCTACTATGTTTAAAATAAGTTACCCTTTTATGTTTAGAATGTGAATAAAAAATTTAATAAAAATTTAATTTTAATTAAAATAATATACATTAATTCAGACATATTATTTTATCATCATAAATTTAATTTATTTTTATTTATTAAATAAATTAAAAATTACAATATTGATTTTTATTTGTATAAAAAATAATTTTAAAATATTAAAAAAATTATCAACAAATTAATTTATTTAACTCACGAGTCACTTAAATTTATAGTTCAAACCTGTTTAATAAATGGGTTAGTCCGATCTAACCCTTTTATGGTCAACTCGTGATGAATTAATGCAAGACAAACCAAACCAATCCAATTTAACATTACTACTTTGTACAAAAATAAAGGATAAAATTTTTATCCTTTCATAAAACATAACCCCTTTCATTTATTTTCACTTTTTCCATAATTTGGATTGGACAACCAAAAATGAAAAACTGTCTTTTAACATTAAAAGAGTACCCAATTTTTTCCTTTCAAACTGAAGAACGCGTTCGCTCCATCTCGGAAAGTGACAAACGCACAAACAAACGGGCCAACATCTCTTTGCTTCGCAAGCCTTTGTCTTTTTTCTTTTTTGGTAAAAAATCAAAATTCCGAAGCTCATCAAGCTGGAAAAGCCCATGGCTCTTCTTACCTCTCTAGTCTTCGTTTGGTCCATCCTCGTTGTCATTGCATAGGACAGACAGAGAACAGCACAATTCGTCGAAATAGCAATTGGGGGCAAAGCATTGAAGGTAGAGAAGAGATAGATCTTCATAGCCAATACGATATCGGTCTTGGGTCACTTTGGTACGAATCTTACTCTAAACCTCGTTTTGTAAATTTCCCAACTTGCTTCTAAATCTCAGAATGGTTTCTCTCGTATTTGGTAATCGCTTCTTAAATCTCTCAAATTTGACCACTTTGATTTTCCTCGTATTGTTCGGTGTTCAATGTTCGATTAAGCCAACTGATGCTCTGTTAATTTCGGATAGCTTCTTGTAAAGTTTTGTTTTTTAATCGATGAATGATTCGTAAATTTGAAGCTTTCTTGTAATCCGCCAATCGATGCCAATTTTTGGCCTTGGCTACACGGCTTTCATGGGTTTTGTTTTAAAAAAAGGGATCCGTGATGGTTTCTGATAGCAATTTTGATGAATTGCAGATGGAGACATTCATTGGGAATTAGGGTTTAAAGAAGCTTTTGCTTCCGATTATCTGGATTTTGCTAAAGAATTGGAGATGATGATGATTTGAATGTCGATTTGGTGATTGTGCAGAATTTGGGTATAATGACGTTACCCAATCGAAACTACACTCGAATTGATACTTTAGAGCTGAAAGCTCTGATCGTTCGAAAGGTTGGCCATCAGAGATCTGTGAAATACTTTGATCAGCTTAGAAGATTATTCAGTTTGAAGATTAGCAAGTCTGAGTTTGACAGGTGCTGCATCAAGACAATAGGAAGGGAAAATATTTCTCTTCACAACCAACTTATAAGGGCAATCCTCAAGAATGCTTGTCTGGCTAAAGTCCCACCTCTAAGAGGTTCTTCAAGAATAGGCAGCCCCCTTAGTGTTAAAGTTTCAAATGGGGATGCATTTCCACCTACCCTCCAGAGGGGTCGGTCTTTGGCCAGTCGGGACAGGAAGTTGAAGGACCGGCAAAGTCCTTTGGGGCCATTGGGCAAGCCCCAAAGTGTTGCATCTATAGAATTGATATCCAAGGTGCAAGAGCAGCAGAGTGCGACAGAGCTGCATTCCCTTGGAAGCAGACCTCCTGCTTCTGTTGAAGATGGGGAAGAAGTTGAACAGATGGCCGGAAGCCCGAGTATCCAAAGTAGGAGCCCAGTTACTGCTCCTCTTGGCATATCCATGAATTTTGGTTGTGGTCGTAAACTTCTTTCTAATGTATCAACGTGTAGTAGATATTATCCAGAGACCTGTCAAAGCAGTGGCGATCTACCTGATACAAGTTCTTTGAGAAGGCGTTTGGAGCAGAAGTTGGAAAAGGAGGGTTTAACTGTGACTTTGGATTGTGTAAATCTATTGAATAATTCGCTGGATGCGTACATGAAGAGGTTGATTGAGTCCTGTTTTAGTTTATCTGGGTCAAGACGTGGTAATGAGCACTTAAGACAACTAAACGGTCAATCAGTACCTGGTTCAAATGTCTTGCCTCCTGGAAGATATATGCAAACTGTAACGCAGTCTGCTTGTGCATCTCTCTTGGATTTTCGTCTTGCAATGGAATTGAATCCACAAATTCTTGGGCCAGATTGGCCCATACAGCTTGAGAGGATCGGCTTAAGTGCTTCTGAAGAATGAATCTTCTGTTTTCTGTGGATAAGAAATTCTATAGTAGATGAAATCAAAAGGCAGGAGTTAGTGGCCAACATTTGTTGACAGCTTCGTATGCTGAATTCTTTACTTCAGCTGACATGAAATTTTATCTCTGCCTTATCCTGAAGTCAAGCAGTCTGCCAAAACACAATAAGCCGTAGTATCTGGGAAATTTTAGGTATAAGTTGATTAGATTACCCTAAAGATGTAGAGATTGATGATTGTTAGGGAGTGGGGTTTGTCTATACAAAGTATGTGAATCTCTAGATAGGATTGAGAACTTCATTGTTTCAAGTGTTTAACACCATTTATCAATGATATCCAGTTCTTATTCTTGTCGCAGTCTTCGTTTTCTGTTTTTAACTAATTATTTTAGATTAGCCTTTTAAATACACTTTGGTTTCCTCTTGATTTATATAAGCTTCACTTTAGTCCTACTAGTTCTAATTTCATTAGTGTTGTCCTAGTTTGTTTTCTCTCGTAACACCATTTATCAAAAAGAGATGATTTGATCGTAATTTTTTTATGTGAAGCATTCGTAGATGGCCATGTGAATATTATTTGATGATGTGGCATATATGTCAACTGATTCTTGGTCATCTTTTCATAATGTGGTGGTACATGTGGACTTATTCATGGCAGTCCATGCATGCATGTCATCAAATAATAGCCACATCATTTTCTGTATACAACTAATGGAAGTCATCGATGGAGTTAATTGCAATTTGCACCATTTCAAAAGCTAGCAAGACGAGAAACAAGTCCTGCAACTGAAACTACAGAAACCAAGTTTGTGTTTGTCAGTCTGTCATTGGTTAAACTAATCTTGCATTAAAATAAAGTACCGTCCAACTGTTTCATTCTGAATAGTAAATCTTAGCAGTTGTGTATGAACTACATAATCTACACTCTACATTGGTTTTGGACTTTATCTTGTCTTGACTTAACTCTGTTATTGCAGAAATCAGTTTACTGATGGTCACGTCAAAGAATAGATTTGGCCATTTTTAATGCATGTAAGTGGAAAGAATTTGAGAAAGTTATTGTCTCTTCCTATTGAACATGAAACCTCAGTTAAGCATCCTCTATAACAAAGACTATATGCTGCATTTTGAAATAACTTTAAATTCTTAAGATATGTTGTGGTAAAATTTAAAAATAGCATTTTGTTTGGATTGACAATAATAGAAGAAATGAGAGTGAAAAAGAGGATTTAATTTAGACTATCTACTTGATTTAAAATTGACTTCAGACATAATTCTCAAAGGATATTTAACCTTAATAAGCAGTTACTTAAAAGGATAAAAACTTCATTACACTTCTGAGATTAAATTCCTTTAGAGATTGACGGATGAAGTGTTGTATTCTCCAGGGATTCACTGTAGTCATATGTTCAGTATATGTGAATTATGACACTGTAAGAGCCAAATCAAAAACCAAGTCAAGATAATGCAAGTAAACTCTATCTAAAATGAAAGAGTGAACTACTTCTATTAAGACCTAAGAATGCCTAAGACAAGTCAAAACAATGAACTTAATAACAGAAACTACTTTACAGAGAGCCTATAGAAGTTGGTCGAGTCACATAAGAAAAATGCTCACATAATATTACAGTTAAGTGGGGAAAAAATGGTTGAAACTTGTTGCAATTGATCCACTTCATGAATCCTAGTAACCTTCAGGATAGTAAACTAATAAAGCCATTGCCAATGTCAGATCCGTTTGGCTTGTGTACTGCATAGTATACTCTAGTTAGTCCAGATTTGGACAATTAAATAAGGACTTCACCTAAATTGATCAGCTTGCTGCCTCTGCTTTATCTAGGCTTGCCATATACGTCATATAAATGGTCCACAGATATGAAAATGAATTGCTGACAAGTGGCTGTCAATTATTTGGATGCAGAATGTCAGGAATTAATCATCATTCATGGCTTTCTGTAAGAAGATAAAAGAAAGAACACAAAGGAATGAACCCCAACACATACCTGTAAATGGACAGGAATGAATCTAAATGTTATAAAGTCACACACAGGCCAGTACATAATTCCATTTAACATTGTAGGGAGCAAATCACGTTTTAGACGAGCAACAATCTCTCTGCTGTTTTCACCTGCCAAAAAATGGAAACAGCTTAGCACATTTTATAAACTTAATATTAAAACAGAAAATAAAATGACATGATTCTGAGACCCAACTTGATTTTGCTGATAAGTTTTAAAACTTTTGTAGACTGAGATTGTGCCCAATATAGACCAAACAAAACCAATGTAGGACACAAATTTCTGTCTAATATCTGCCTATCAGACACCCTCCATTTCCATCCTACCTTAGTTGTCAAACTTTTCCACCTTCTCTATTAAGTGGGAAGAGTTAGAGCCTTTGTCATATATAACATTTTAAAGCACAAACATAAACACAATGCAAGAAACACTAACTCAATGAAAAACATGAATAAACACATTATATATTGAAATTATGGTACAGTACAACATAAGGACACATGCAACCTGTTCAACACATCATTAATCAAGACACTGGTGATGTGTTCTGCACATCCTAAAAACCTGCTTATATTGTTTAAGGAAAATCTAACTTTCATAACATTGGATAATGCAGTGTAGCAGTTTAACCTTGCAAGAATAGTGTATCTTGTAGTATTTCAGGAAAAGCAGTGAATGCTAAATGATTATAAGTAACTTAGAAGACAGATTGATGTATATTATATAATTAAATTAGTGATTTAACTAGTTGCCTGCTTCAATCACTATGGTTTGGGAATAAATAACATTAATTATAGCTCCATATTTACATTAGTATCATCCTGAACTTTTGACCTAGTGCATCGCAATTTACAATGGTTAGCATTATATTTTGATACACAAAGACATCTAAATATAAGGAAAATAAGAGATTTCAAACCCAAGAAGCAAAGAAAGTCGAAACACATCTGGGAAATCGATATGCCAAGAAAATTAGATATACCCTGCAAAAATGCATTCAAGGAGAAAAAAACAACAGTCATGAAAGGTCCATAAAGTGCCTGGCCCATGACCATCTTCTTCAATGTAGAGAATAGGTCCCTCCTTGGGAAGAGCTTTGACACAAAATTGAACCAGAAATGCAGGGAGGGTCCTAAAACGACCATTCCATATCCTGCCATGCGTAATGTCCTCACAAAATCATAAGATTCCGAAGACAGCTGTGAAACAGTCTGAAGAGATTAGATTTGATTAGCAAGTGAACATGACTTAGACAACAAAATGAGCAAGTAAAGGATTTATAATCATGTACCTAGCACGACTATGCACATTTAAACCATACGAAGTCACTTGATGATGAGTTGATAATGTCTATTTTAACAAACTCAACAAGGCCTCGGTTCTAAAAATGACTGGGAATTATTGCAATGTTATAATTACTACCAGATGTTGAAAGGGAGTCTATCTTAAATCAATAGCAAGTATATAAATCACAAATGTGAAAGATTAGCACCCTATATAATATAAACTGCAAAAAGAAAAAAAGAAAAAAAAGAAAAAAAAACTCCACTTTGTACCCCCAACCCACCAAATTTCTTGTTGGGTATCCTCTTTCATTCTGTTGATTGATGCTAGATTATTCTAGTTAGCACACTCCCCCCTATTCCACAACCACAATTTTCATTCCATACATCATGCCACCACTATTGGAATATTCTTAACAGTGGCCAGAATCATTCCCTGTAAACAATATTGATGAGAATCCAGGAACATCATGATCTTATTCACCGAAAGAAGTAAGAGAAATCCCCAATTATTAAGACAAGATACCGTAAGTTCAGTTGAGTCGCATTCTATTCACTAACAAAGATTCAAGCCCCAGACAAATCATTATACGAAATTGCATATGCTTGACAAGGGAAATAACCCGTTCAAAGATCAAACACTTGAGTAGAAAAAAATAACAATGAAACTAGAAAAAGGACTTGATCTCCAAAGTCCCTTTTCATCAAGATAATTAAGCACCGGCTTTGACTTCAACGTCTAATGGTTCATTTCAACCAATGCATTCCCTCTATTTCAAATACCAAACATCACTTCTGCCAAATCAAGAACAATACAAGAATGAAGAATCCAAGAAGAGTCTATGGGATTTCATACCTGGGAGGACAAATCAGCAGCCGTGTAAATAAGAGCGGAAGTAACACTTTTTGTGAGGATCGGGTGAGACTTGACCATCCCCAAATACCAACCCACAAAGCGAACCTTCGAGAGAGAAGTTGTGGTAGAAGTAGACGAAGAAGAGGAAGAAGAAGAAGAAAAACAAGAGAAAAAGGAAGAAGGGGATAGTTCATATTCCCTGGATTTCCTCAGAAAATCTTGGGACCGAAAGTACGCTCTATGCTGTGTTTGGTTAGAGAGAATCGGAGCTCTAACTGGGTCAATGACATGTTTGATGAAATGCCTCTGAATCAAGACGCGGGAAAACGAGTTGTTCTTCGAGAAAGCGATGCTCATTTTGGCGCTGCTGCGTCTTCCTCTAAGCTTTTGCCTGCAAATTTGTGGCGTTTGGGGGTTATGGTGGGTTTTGACCTAATAAAGAACTAGAAAGAACCAAAACAGTGAAGAAGGGTCACGAAAGTTTCACGCTTTTTCAGCCGAAGTTCACAATCAAGCTTGATGTAAGAAGTTTGAAGTTTGAATCCACTAATTTCCATATCCTTGGGAGCAAGTTCCTTTATTTGATAGGTTAAAATTAAAATATATAATAGCTAATTATTTATTAATTTTACTGTTTAATAATTATTTGGTAAATACAAGTTTTGAAACATTTATTGTCAATTTTTCATGTATTACATAATTATTAACAAAGTGTTTTGTCTGGTTCTTTCATATCGAGGATTAATACTTTACTTCCTGCGCCACTACGTCTTTCGTCCTTTTTTTTTTTTTTTTCCATTTCCGAGAAAATAAAAAATAGAAAAATATTTAATTTTCATATTAAAGTGAAGAAAATTATATTCTTAGATCTTGACTGGGGTGAGAGGATCCGTGATTTCATTGTTACGAAATAAAAGTGCAAAAAATTTTATTTTGATATTTGAGAAATATGGTAATTTTTAATTTTATTTTTTATAAATTATTTTTATAAATTTAATTTTTTAAAAATAAAAATATTTTAAATATTATTTTTTATTTATATTTTAATATTTTACTTAACAGAATATTAATTAAAATTTTTTATTAATATAAAAGTTTTAAGTAATAAATAATTTATATAATATTAAAAAAATTTATGTTTGTAATTAATTAAAAATATTTTTAATATCTAAACCAATCATAATTTTTAAATTATTATTAAATACATAATTAATTAAAATTTTATATATGTAATTAAGAAATTTAGTTTTTTTAAATATTTTATTTTATTTAAATTAATTTATAACATATAAAAAATTATATCATTAATTAAATTATATTTTAACATTCTTTTAAGTAAAAAATTATGAATTAAATTTAAATAAAAAGATAATATTAAAAATATTTTATTTTTAAAAATTTAAATTAACAAAAATAATTTATAAAAAATAAAATTAAAAATCACCGTATTTCAATGATTAAAATATAATTTTCTTCAAATAAAATTGGTTATACTATCAAATTTGTCATTGAAACCCTTTTTTATTATTATTTAAATTGTGAACATGACACCGAGAATCTTATCCTTGAGTTGAGACACGGCAAAGCGCGTGACGGCGAAACTTTCCTTCCCTACTAGGTTACTGTCCAAATTTTTTTTCATACATTATTTAAGTACTTCTTTCATCATAAATATTATATTTAGACACTAAATATAAGAGATTTGAATTTTTTTAAAGTAAAAAGATAAAATTTATAAAATAAAAAAGTGTAATTTATTTAAGATAAATATTTTATTTATTTCTCTTAATGATTTTTTATTTTTCTTTTATTTTCAAAATTTTATACTGTAAAATATTTTAAAAAATTTTAAATATAAAAACTTCTCCCAATCATTTCACAAAATTCAAATATCTTTTTCTTTTTTTTTTAATCATTAGTAAACTTGGTATAAATTAAAATGTATGATAATTTTTTATTTTTATAAATTTTTCATTTTTTTTATTTTTTGTAACATTTTCTCTTACTTTCTATTTTTTTTATGTATGTACATGATATATTATATAATTTGAAGATTGAAAACAAAATGTCATATAATATAGTATAAATGATTTAATTTATTTTACTTTTTAAATAATTATTAATATTAAATAATTTAAATAAAATAAGAAACGTCCTCGTTCTAAGAATGCGGCTCTACGTGGGACACGTGTTGTACCATCATTTTACAACACGTGTCCCATGACGCAATTTATTTCATGCCACATGTCGTAACCCTCTAACACGTTGTTACGTGACCAATTTAATATAAACCAAATTTATATACAATTTATTATATTTTTATCATCAGTACCCTTTTAAAAAAAGACATCACTTTTTTTTTACCTTATCTTTTTATACTTAAATTCTGTTAATTTCTTGTTAATTAATATTTCCTTTTTGCATCGTCGGTCTATTACAGGCTTGATTTAGCTTAATTGATTTTTATAATATTATATTTCATTCTAAAAAGGTTTAATTTAATACCAATTATTAAACTTTTGTAAGTATTTACTTGGTTTATAACAATTTTAAATAGAATGAGCTATTTGTTAATATTTAAGAGTAAATTACATTTTAATTTTAAGACAAAATATTGTAAAGACGTCTCTTTTAATTTGTTATTGTTAATACAGTTAACTTTTGTACATAATTAATAAAATTATTTTATTATCTTTATAATCATAATTTAATATAGACAAAAAGTTATCTTAAAAAATAAATTATAAATAAGGTAAGTTTTATTCTTAAAAAAATATTAAATATAATTTAACAAAGTTTGAAATGAGGTTAATTGAACAAAAGATAACCTGCTCAATATTTAAAGATGGAAAGAGTTAATACAATCAATTACTAGAATGAAAAATTGAGATACACAATATAATTAGGAGTTTCATTGGTTATAGAGTATTAAATATTCTTAAAAATAATATTTTATCATATCATTTAATGTTTTTTAAATTTTTTTCAATCAATATTCATAAATATACAATCTATTTTTATAATAAGACAATATTATTCTTATAAATATAAAATTTTAATTTTTAAAATTTTAAATTATAAAAATAAATCTAAAAATATTTATATACAAAAATTACTATATAAAATTAGCAAATATATATATATATATATATACGAAAATTGCCCAAAAGAACACAAATAAAACCACCAATATATTTATAGGGTTTATGTTTATATTATTTTAAATCTTAAATTATAAAATTATAAAGCATAAATCCAAAAATATATATGTATGAAAATTATCATGTAAAATTAGACAAAAAATATTGACGAAAATTACCCAAAAAAAAAAACAAAACACCTTAAAAAATTTAAGATTTTATAATTTAATATTGAAAAATCTTAAAATTTGAAGCTTGTATTTATAAGGATAAGATTGTCTTATTCTAAAAATATTGTGCATTTATGGGTGTTATTAAACAAAATTTAAAATATATTAAATAATATGATAAAATATTATTATTTTTAGAGTATTTAATACTCTTTAACCAATGTCCTCAAAATACTAATTAGTAAAATTCTATAATTAATAGCAACGGCTTTCTATTTTGCTGGTTACTTTTAAGAGTTAATACAATTAATTATTAAAAGTAACAAATAATCCAAATATTAGTAACTTTTTGTTTTTGTGGTACTACAAGACTAAGCACTAGGCTAGACAACAGTGTCCACGGAAAGACACTCCCATAACATCTTCGGTCAGAATTTCCATTCCTCTGTCAAATGGTTTAGCAAGTCTATTACCTTCTCTATACGTATGTTTGTAGATAATCTTCCAATCTTAAAATTACAATTTTAATTATTTTGAAGAAAATAGGTAATATTTATTACTTAGATAATATTATAAATATTAAATATGCATTTTACTAATATTAAAAAAATCAATTCAAAAATTTAGCATAAATTAAATTTATAATTTCAATACAAAATAAATAATATGAGTATATTTTCTAGTAAGTTATATATTTAATAAAAGAAATCAACACTATCTTAGAGAAAAAGTTGTGTAATTTAAACATTTACAGGGACAAAAATATAATTTACCCTTAATTTATATATAGCTTTCTACATTATCGTGGTGTATAACAAACGACGTTCTCCTTGTAATGTAACACCATAGAAAATATTTTCTTAACACCAATTGATAGAATTCTGAACTAAGCTTTGAAATTTTGTTTCTGTTGAAATTAAGTTTTAAATTTCTATTGGTTCAATTTTTGTATTTTGTTTTTATTTTTTAATTAAAAAAATAAGAGGTCATTTGTTACCTAATTGTATTGATATAAAAGTGAAATATTCATTTTCTTTTTCTTGGAAAGCATATATATATATATATATATATATATATATATTGTTTTATAGTCCCTATATTTGGTGGGCCTTGGTTTACCTTGCTTATTGAGAATTGTTGAGAATTGAAGATTTCACTTTTTGTTTTTGTTTTTTGGGATTGTGCTTCTAATATATTTTGAAGTTACTTCAACTTGTCAAATGACTTTAAGATTTCACCTTCGAACAAGTATTTTTAATAATAGATTTATATGTAAATAAGTTATAGTTTAAAGAATAAACGAGTTTAAATTTAAATATTTAAAAATTTTATGAGTTTGAATATAAAAATTAATTTTATTATTTGTTAAAGCCAGAATTTGAATACAAAAATTATGATACCTTACCTGTGATCATTCTTACGTGCCTACAATCTTTTTAAAGTTATTATTTGTCAAGTTGGAGGACTCTTTACTAATCATACATTTTATAAGTTTAATATTTGATAAGTAGGTCATTGATCGCATGATATTAAATTAATTTTGTAAAGGAATGGGCCTACGATGATAGCTTGCTATCGGGGCCCATATGCGTCGCCCTTGTGTTGCACAACTACATGGGCTTGGCACACCCTCCCAAAACTGGTCTTAAGCTGTGGCAAAAGAACCTTATTGATGACATTTGTAACAAATTTTGTTTAGAGGTTAATGGAAATTATAAAAATAAATGATAGTAATTAATATAAGAAATTATTAAATTTATAAAATATAAGTATTATGAATATGTAAGATCATAACATGGTGTCTTGTTCTATTTGTTTTTGCATAGTGCTACTATTATAATTAAGCTTTAAAGGAGTTTCTGAATGTTGTTTTCTGGAAATTTTGAAGGTTTGTTTGATGTGCAGGTGAGCCCCTTTTGTGTTTTATCAAACATTGAATTTGGCTTCTTTTATCTACTAAATTACAATTTTGAGCCTCAATTTTCTAACATCTGCATATGAAAGAATGACGCTAAAGGGTGTTCTTGTTATGGAACTAATTAGAGAACAAGAATTATTGGAAGAAAATATTGTAGTTCAGATTATCCTTTTTATTGACTTTATATTAATTAAAAACAAAATCACACTTTGATGAAGTTAACTTGATTGACAATTACTTACTAGAATGACAAAATTAAATTAAGGCAAATTCTACTATTAGACATCAGTGTAAGATATAAGATATAATTAATAATAAAAATAACTTTTCAATTTGTTGATAATGTATTATCCATGTATTGGTAACGTAATATTCACGTATCAGTAATTTCTTGTGGTTCTTTGTAACTAGCTGATTCTTGACATGTTGAGGAGTCAATGACAATACTTTGATAATACATATCATTACACTGAAAAACCATTATTACTAATTTTACCTTAAAAGTGCATTAGAAAAACCACCGAAATGTTTTATTATAAAGATTTAATCTCGATTATTCGTTATTTTTTATTGTATGTACACAAGAATTACTCACTGAGAAGCATAGCATATGCCCAAATTTTGGACGAAGCCTCCAACCCAATTGCCATACTTAGCATGAATCTTCTATTCCTTTGAGCATGACTTTCTCAATCATTTGAAAATTTACATTCTTTTTTTTTTTTTTGGAATTAAGGTGCTTTTGGATTGTTAAAAAGCCCACTAAAAAAGTCCTTTTTCTAAAAACCTTTCCAACCGAGTCCTTAAAAGAGGCACTACGTTCATAACAAAAAAATAAATTACAATTCTAACTCTTTTGTCTAAAATCTTTTATATTTATTAATTATATAAAATAACAAATATTAAATATTTTTTTAACCAATATGAATAAAAAAATGACTTTAAAAATTTAGCACATTTAATTTCAATACAATATAAATAATATTGAAATAAAAGTTTGAGTAAATTTCCTAATAAGTTATATATTTAATAAAAGAAATCAATATTACTTTAAAGGAGATTTTGGTCATGTTATAGTTAAGAAAAATTTGTGTAAATTGTATAATTTCCATACAAAAAAAAACTGTATAATTTGAAATATATATACACACACTAAAAACTTTGTGCATGTCTTTTTTTTCTTTGACTTTTAAAATATAATATAAAATAATTATCATTATAATTTTAAAATAATAAATTAATTAATAAAAAATTATTTAATTTTTTCATCTTTTGTAACTTTTTATTATCTTTTTTTTCTCATATATCATTTTGTAATATAACAAACAAAGTTGTCCTTTATTGCAACACCTCGGAACATGTTTGCTTAACACCAATTCAGTCTAAACTAAGCTACGCTATGCCGCAACCAAAGATAAGTTCTACAGAGACAATCATATCATATTTTACTTCCTCCCATTTATTAATTAATATACGAAAGTGGCATTTTCATATTCTTTTGCATGGCAAGCAAATATATTTTGTTTTTCAGTGCCTATATGTAATGTATTCCTCTTTCTTTATCAGCAAATTCCAGCTTTCTTCAGCATCCAAAATCATAAGGAACCAGTCCTTTCAGCTCTGGGCCATTGAGTCTACTGTTGTTTGCAAAGCTGCAAGAGTAAATAAGTTATAAGCTTCAGGTGAAAGTCAAGATTTTGTGCCATCTTATACATATTATTGGGTCAAGCTTCTTAGTGAGATGCATTTTGCAGATATTAGAGTGTTTCACCTTTGAAGATTTCATGGGATTGTGACAAGATTGTTTCATGGGATTGAGCTTAAATTATTTTATAAAAGAATGACTATCCTATTGCATATTTAAAATATATGTTTGGATTTATAATCACTATGAAATTGTTCAAATTCTACAAAGCATAGACAGTTTAGAAAAAGGAACATGTCAATGTCTATTATATGTCAGACACTCATACAAGACACAACGCAACTCTTCAAACTACAAATGAAAACCTCAAACTTTGTCTTGTCACCATGTTCATGTCAGTGTTAGTGTCCATGTTCATATCAGAGTTAGTTAATATACCTTTCTATAGGGAAGGATGCAAAGGGGCCATCTACTGGTATTGTTCCACAGAGGTTGTTATTAGAAACATCACTGCAACATGAGAAATTGCACTTATTATCATATTTCATTTACCTGATAAAAGCAACTGAACAAAGATCACAACTCGTAACTATACTTTAAGAAACAGAAACCTACAAGACTTTGAGGTTAGTGAGAGCAGTGAGTTGCCTTGGGATAGGTCCCGAAAGCTTGTTGTTGTTTAGCCGCCTGAATTATCAATACAAGGAAACCGAAACAAACGAGTTTATGTGTCATTCAGTTGAAGAACCATGATCTTAAGAGCTTCTGGGGAATCAAAATAGAGATACTCACAGAAATCTAAGTGACTTCAACTTGCCAAATGACTTTGGGATTTCACCTTCGAACTTGTTACCATACAAATCCATGCTTATAAGCTTTTTCAAGTTACCAAATTCCCTAGGAATCTTCCCTCTCAAGTTGTTCGTGTAAAGCTCCCTGCAAAAATGAAGAATTTCAGAAACTCCCATTTTGTTGTTTCTTCCAAAACTTACCAATAAGACATGAAATAAGTTGAAGCATAGTTGATCAAGAAAATCTTTTGAAGAAAAAAATATTTGCTATTAAATAATATAGTATGTGGATTATATAATGCTCAATTGTAAAAAACATCTAAAAATTGTACCAAAGTTTTCTCTTAGTTCCTAAATGCTTATTGAGTTATAAGAATAAACCATACAAGAGGATCCAAACTGAATTTCAAATTCAAAGCTTTATTAAATACCAAGAAAGAAAAATAACAGAAGGTAAGAAAGGGAGGTTCATACAGGTATTGTAAATGGTGTAGCTGACCAATTTCTGGGCCTAGAGTTCCAGAGACGTTAGAATTACCCAAATCTCTGAAATTCAAATAACAGACAAGAAAGTGATGAGAAGCCTAACATAAAAAGCATGGAAATTTAAATCAATATGAGAATCAAAAGTAGGGAATCTCACAAGCGAGTCACATGATTGTTGGAGTCGCAGGTAACATGGAACCAAGTACAAGGATTCACCAGAGTTGGGTCCCAGCTCTGAAGGACGTTGTTGGGGTCAGAAAGCCTGCTTCTGAGAGCATTCAGAGCATTTCCTGCAAGTGAAAACCAAAATCACAATATGGGAAAAAGGAAAGTTCACAACTTTTGAAGCTTGAATCTGAGTTTCCTTTGGTTTCTGGGAAACCAAACAGAGGATACATATACAAAAAACAGAGAAATCAAAAGGGTACATTCAGATCCTAAAGCCAAGAGAAATTTGAGAATCAGAAGCAGACATACCTTCAGAGTTGGTGGAGAGAGATGGGAGGGGACAGTGGAGAAGGAAGAACAAGAGAGAAAGGGCAATGAAAGGAGCCATTTTTTTTCTTCTTTTTCTGAGAGAGAGAGGGAAAGTAAAGAGCAAAGAGAAGAAGAAGAAGAAGAAAAGTGGAAAGAAGGCGAGAGAGAGTCAAAGTCAAGATTGGAAAACAGGGTGGGCTATGGTAATTGTAAAGAATAGTGTTGTTCTTGTTATTCAAATTGAATAAGAAATTATGAATGGTATAGAGTAGAGAGCAATGGGAGAGAGGTGAGAGGAAAGAAAAGAAAAGTCATGAAATTAAATCATCATGCAGTGGTTGTGACTTGTGAGTGACAGAGTATTTGGCGCGTCGTGTGGGACCCACCCACCTATATTTGCATTTGCAAGAAGAACTGAGTGAAACAAAGACGGAAGGAAGGCAGGAGGAAGGTGGAAAGGAAACAGGGAAATGATATATATATATTATAGGCATGTTCGGATCTAAATCTTAAAAATTATTTTGAATTTTTAAAAGTAAAAAAAATCTGTTTAAATTATTATTTTTGACTAAAAATAAAAAATAAAATATGTATTTTAAAAATAAAAATTATTTAAAACTCTAATTTTTTAAAATAAAAATATAAAAAATAATTTTTTTATTAATAGTATGTAGATAATTACATAAAAATATTATTAATATAAATTTTATAAAATAATTTTGACAAATAAAAAAATAAAATAATATTTAAACAGAACTTATAATTTTCATGCTTGATTATTAGAAATATTTGAAATTTTATATAAAATATCTTATATTCAATTAAGGAAAAAAATAGTTACTTTGAATTACCTAAAAAATTTTCCTAGGAAAGTGGTTGGTGGTGCCGTGCGTAATGGAAGTGAAGACTAAAGACTGAAGATTGAAGACAAATTTAATAAGAATAGCAATAGCATCCACTTTGAGTGTTTGACTGAACTCAATAATATTATTGTTATTACTCGTTGTGCACAAGAGGTGCCTCTAACTACGCACTTCTTCTGATTCTGAGTGCCGCACTTGTATTTGGGCTTCGGAGGAAAATGTAATTGCCTAACTCTCAGCTTTTGTGGACTAAGAGTGGCAGCAACGGAGAGATAGTCTAAATACTCTCAGATAAAATGTCGAGATATGTTAGAGAGATTAATAAAAATTTAATTTAAAAAATTATTTTACAAGTTTAAATTATAAGTAATTTTATTTAATTAACACTTAAATGTTAGGAAATCTTTATGAAAAAAGGATGAGAAAAAATATCCACCAAAAAGAAAAGAAAGAGTACTCTATTATTTATCACTCTTCTGACGTTATCAATTTGTTCTTTCTAGACAAATGACAACGGGTGATAGAAGTTTAGAGTAAATTAAATTAATTTTCCTTGAGGTTTAGTAATTTATACTTTTTATTTAAATTTGATACTTTTAAAATTTGATATAATATTATAAAAAAAATTATTTATTTTTTGTCAATAAAATTAATATTTTACATATTATATATTTATTTGAAAACAATAAAAAAGATAATTAATTTTGTTTATTGTAATAATAAGAATCTCACTTAAAATTTAATTGTATTTATTTTCTATTAAAAAGAAAATTATAACGTTATTCTAGACAAAAGATTATATTTATTGATAGAAAATAAATTAAAGAAAATGTAAATATGATTTTCTAAACTAAATAGATAAAGTATAATTTAATCAAACAATGCTGGTATAATTTGCTCTAAAGTTTAAAAGTGACATCTCTATTAATCAAATTAACAGTAAAAAGATAAATGAAAAAAATGCTTAAAAAAGTCATGGTTCAGAATATATATATATATATATATATATATATATGTGTGTGTGTGTGTATGTATGTATGTAGATTTTTTTCAAATTTAACAAAATTATGTAGAAATGACTTAAAAGTTAAATGAAATATTTCCAATCTTTCCTTTCTTTAAAGAATATTAAACATGTTTTCTTGGATAATATTCTTTTTCTTGTCCATTTGTGTTAAAAGGATATTCTCACTACTATAAGGACAAAAACATATGTCCTCTTCACCGTTAAGCCACGATACACTACCAAATATGAGGATTGATGCACAGGGTTACTGACCCAGTTCTTTACAACTGTATTAGATGTGCAACTGAAATTGTTGTTGTTGACCATTAAAGATTAAAATACTAAATTGGTAAGATTTTCTTTTAATTCCTTGAATATGTAGGAATATAACCATTTATTAATATTTATTTGAGGAAAAAATCCTATGTTACATAATTCATAGATCTTTGTTTAAGTGACATTATTAGCTACTAAAATGAAACATTTAATTCATCTATCAAATAATGCTGACCAAGTAAAATACCGAAGTTTTGTCCATGTTAACCGTCAAATACTCCATCACAAATACCTACAGAATACCCTCATCTGTAATGTTAAGAATACAGTATAAGTGCTTTTATATGACAATGTAACTTGTAAAGCTTATGTTTCATCCGCTGTAGACACATTTAATAATCCTACATAATATATATTAACGTCACTACATAGTACTCCATCAATTTCACTAGAAAAACTCAAACTTGACCACAGATATATCTAATCACTACATCAACTTCACTACATGATCATTGATGCTCATGCCCGTGTTTGTTATTGTTACGACTTACAATGATAGGAACTTTCACTAACTTCTGAATCTCACTTGTAAGGAGAAACTTCTTATCTTCTTTCTCAGCATGCCAGCAAAGATTTCAGATATATTTTTCATAGCATTATGCCATTTCAATACACTGAAAACAGTTTATTCCCGGTCCATTTGTGTCCCTGCCATGGGACAGTAACGCACCTACAAGACGATATTCTTCTCGAGACATATGGACTTGGCCATCAGGGAGGGCGAGTAAGCAAATGTAGACTGAAACATTAGGATTTGGACCTCATGTAACCAAACCCAAATTACAATGGGCAACTTCCCTGAAAAATTCAGGGAGGTAACTGCAGGAACTTCGGTTTTAGAATACACATAGAAACTGTTCAAACTGTGACAACCTCTATGTTAAGACATGAAGTTGTTGGAGTACCTGCATATTATAATTTCAATCTCCAATTAGAAACCTGACATCCTCTGGGAAAAAACTAGCATATCAGTAAGGGGACATCCAAATTTTAGCTATTTCTTGAACTGTTGCCTTCAAACTGAGCAGATCTCAGATCGGTCTCATCCTGCAGTCCAAGTTATGTGCTAAAGACAGTGAGACCAAGACCGAGTTTTGTTATTCCAAAGCAAGGACATAGCAGATACAATGAACAAACCTGCAGGGTATATCCAAACGTAGTAGCAGGACGAAATTCCAATTGTGCCCCCTACATGAACCAAAGCAGAATTAGGGAAACTTCATGTTGAACTTGGTCAAATATAACTGCATTAAAAATAAAAAGTACTCTACCAGTCCATGAATGCTTTGCTGTTCGAAAAACCCATCGTGGTTTGGTGCCATAGAATTCAATGGGCCCTAAAAAAAATGAAAATCAAGTCAAATCCTATACAATTATATAACTTTTACTTGTACAAGAAGATTATAATCATGATTAGAATAACTTACCAGGCCCTGCATGCTCTGTTGATTAACATAGTAACCATCATGAGGCGGCTCCATCAAGTTCAGCTGTACCTGCTATGAAAGCCAAGATAAATGATTGTAAATTGCATTATTTCTAAAAGTACAGGATATATGCATTCATTTAATGTTCTGCTATAAATATAATACCAGTCCTTGCACATTCTGCTGAGCACCATAATATCCATTGAGGGTTATTGCATCTGCACTCAGATTATCCTGTAAGAATGATTACACAAAGCACATGCCATATATTAATCAGCAGTCTTGATACAAATGGTAGAGATTCTTGGATACTGTGACTCAATGGTTAACAGGATTAATGCACTCTATTGTTTCCTAAAATCTAGACTGGATGCTAGTGGAAACTAGGGTAACACAAACCATTTGCTGGAGGCTGTCTTGTGCATCAACATGTATAACATCCGGCTCCAATTGTACCTATAAAGGGAGTTCAGATAAAATTTCTCTCTTTTAAGATGCTAGAAAGCCAAAGTAAGATAATGGATATGTAAGCAGGTCAACTGCAAAAACTAGAACTCACCTTTCTTTTCCTAGCTGTATTCCTCTTCTTAGTTGGTTTTAAAGCATTGCTGCCCTGATTTTCTTCTTCCACATAACGAAGGCCATAATTGTTGCTAGTTTCTGCACCATAGTTAGAATTATTAACATGTACACAGTTCTTCAGGGCATCAACAAGTGCACGGAAAACAATGTTGTAACTCTCTTCAGATAACGATCCTTCTTCACTCAACCCAATAGCTCGTTTACACAGGTCATTATATCGTTGCACTCTACTTTGTATCTTTTCAGTCCCATCTGCCATAGATTCCCTACTTTTGGCATCCTTAGTCCATCTCTTCAAAATATAATGGGATGGAATACTTGAACAACCGCAAAGTTGAAGAACATTCAGTGCATGCCTGCAAAGGAAACCCTTGTATTCAAACAACCGACAGAAGCAAGAGACCTCTGAGTTCATCTCATTCCAAGTTACCAAAAATTCCTCATTCTTCTCATAATCCTGAACTATAAATTTTGCAACAGTTCCATCTGCTCCCTCTCTCCTAAAATGACAGCCAGCTACACCCAGGACTTCAACTTGGAACTTCTTGAATATTGCATGTGTATAAACTGTTGACATTTGTTTTTCCCAAGGTGAAGGGGACTTCAGTGCTGGCTGTTTGTGCAATGTATCAAAATCTGCAATGGCTTCCTCTTCATACCTATTCTGAAGAATTGTACCATATTGTTTTACAAACTCTTTAAGGGTGATTTTCTTATGAATGTATTTGTCAAAGAAAGAGTTCATACTTTCAGAACGTTGAGGGGTAGACATTCCAGCTAAAAAGGTATCCCCCATGTAAGTAGGCACCCACTTTTTCCGGTCCTCATACAATGACTGAAACCATACATCATCTTGGAGTTCAAACCTAGTCACCATTTTCCACCACCTCATGTCAAACTGTTCATCTGTCCAAGACTTAAAAATGCACTTGTTAAACTTTGGCAAGAAATTCTTATACTGTTTGATCACAGAAGAAAGGTTTTCAGGAATCCTTTCCAGTACATGCCAAAGAGAAAAACAATGGCGTACATTTGGAAAGACTTCTTCAATTGCTGCCTTTAAGGTTTTGTCTTGATCGGTGATTATGACTTTAGGAGCTTGCCCACCCATTGCTCGAAGCCATGTCTTCATTAACCAAACAAATGTTGGTTTGCTCTCATCCGCAACCAATGCACATCCTAGCAATATGGGTTGAGAGTGATGGTTCACTCCAACAAAAGGAGCAAAAGGTAGCTTATCATTGGTTTTGATGTATGTAGTATCAAATGAAACTACATCATTAAAGCTGAGATAATCATTCCTACTTTTTGCATCAACCCAAAATAGATTTCTCAGCCGTAGCTCTTCATTCAAATCTATAGCATAGAAGAAGTTAGGATTCTCCTTTTGAATGCGCTTAAAATACTCAAGCATAACTTGGGCATCTCCCTCATCCAGAGCCAAATATTGGCCTCTATCAAATTGATAATTTATATCACCCTGGAGAGACCCTATATTAAGACAGCCACCAGATTGCCTAGACATCTCAACATACATCTTTCTGGTGCGTTCGCTAACAGCATGCAAAATATCAATATTATTCTTTTCAGCTAATTTCACATTCCTATGAATTCGAAAATGATATGCCAAAGCTGGTAGAAGTTCATGATTATGTTCCTTTATGAATTCATGAATGATCCACTTTCCATCAGGCCTTCTCTTCACGTGCATGCATGCTTTGCAATCAGTCTTCTTTACACTTGGTCTTCGACTACTTCCACTATCAGACTCAGGAGTAACTCCATACCTAGAGCACGCAAATTTGGCATCAATAAATTCTTTTGTCTTCTTTGAACGTCTGCTGTTTTTTATTGAAGTGGTGAAGCCCATAGATTTGGCATATTCTTGATAAAATGAATAGGCTAACTCATGAGATTCAAATTCAATGCCATTGTGTGGCTCAATATCTCTGTCCCCTTCAAACAATGCAGCATCCGGTTTAGGAGAAACAACCAGCCTACCATCCCTGTGATGCACTTCATGCAAGGCATCAACCATATTCACACTCACAGAACCACCATGCACACTTGTCTGAAAATCTGCAGCAAGATTAATTTCACTGTGATTGCTTCCCTAATACTAAAATATTCAGCAAAAGAAAATTTGTTTATCAGTTGAGAGACAAGATCCAAATTTAATCTTTTACATTGGCAGTTAAGAAAAAAGAGAGCAGACTTTGCCACTTACAAGAATGTTTCACGTACAATCAGGTTGTCTTCAGTTTTCACATCACAATTATTAAATTAGAAGACAAAACAAGCTACTGGACCATTGGCCCCTAATCAAGAACTAATGAAATAAATAAGAATTATTTATAGATTATTAAGAAATAAAATATTGTAATGGTTCTAGATGTCTTCCAAGTTTGGCCAGCCAACCCAAGAAAGGGTTCTTAATTGATCAACAAGTAGTTGAAACTTGAAATTGAAGCCAGTCAATTATACAAAAGCACTCTGAGAAACCAATAAAAAAGACAGATACTATTATAGTAATAAAGAACACCATTTCCATTCTAATCTTCTCAAATTTTACCCTGCTAAAGATGTAATTACAGTAAACTAACTCAAAGAAACTACAGTCCTAAAGCAAAACTTTAAATTTTATTCAGAAGTCAACTTAAATTTCAACCTGTATGTATGACCCCAAAAATTTGCCAGCTGGGGCTAGTCCACTAGCATAAAGGATTTAAGTTTTAGATATGCAGAGTTTGATAATGACCAGAACGCTGTTTCCACTTCCCTTTACCAAATCATATTATTTCATTCAAAATTTATTTTCATTATTATTCAGTAAATTGGTTCACAGTTCAAAGCTTCTACATGTGGCTGCGATGAAGCACCTCCCTCATGTCTTAGACAGCCTATAGGTCTTCCTTCCACTAAAAACAGTACAGAAGATATCATTAGACTAAATGTTCACAAATGCAAATACTTTTGTGCCACAAACCTGTCTGAGGACTAAAGAGTTAGATGACCCATATAAAGTTATACCAATTACTTTCACTTTCTCAGCATTTCTCGGCAACCAAACTAACCAACTCAAGAATTCTCACAAATCATATGCATAATTATTTCCCTCCAGAATCCCAATCTAAGAAGAACACGGTCAATTAGGGGAAATTAATTTCAGAGACAGAGAGGAAAACCTCGAGTGTGAAAAGGCGAACAGGTCGCAGAAAGTGATAAAATTTGGGCGAGTGAGAAACCCGCGAGTGGGACGGAGCGTTCGGAAATTGGGAAGGAAGCTAGGGTTTCGCCAACCAAACAATTATGAATCGAAGGGAAATTGGGGTGTCACTCGCTTCTTCACCTCACTCGCTCGCGCCTTCTTCTCTTGCTCTTGCTTTCACGGCGCGTCGACGACCAACTGTTACTTTCTCATATCAAATTATTGAGATTTTATTATTAATCTCTGGGCTCTGCATCTTCCCCAGACGCTGCTTATCCATGACAGTGTGCCGAGCGTACAAGGTCGTGGCGCGTGACGCTGTCCTCAGTTCAGGTCGCAGGAATCACTCGACAGACACTACGTTTAACCTGGACCCATGTTAAACATTGAAAAACAAGGCAATGGAGTGAATAGACATTTTGGTCCTTCACATATATAATTTCTTTGAATTTAGTACAATTATATTTATTATTTTTTAATTTTTAAAACTATATTTAACATTTTTAAAATTTAATATACTGTTACAAAAAAATGTTAATGCATTATTAATAAAAATAATATTTTATTCTATATTTATTTATTTATTTTTAAAATAATATTATTATTTAATTATTAGATACTGAATATAAATCTTAGTTTTAGAAAATTTAAATTTTAATTCAGACCAAATTCTGTTAGTATTAATTTGGTGAAGTTAATACAAACCAAAGTGCTGATATCAACTTTAAGTCAAATGTTGTCTATGTTTATTAATGTGAAGTAATATGAGATAATACGTCTTTAAATGTAGTTATATTATATATTAATTTTAAATTTTTTAAAAAAAGTTATTTAAATTTTTACTCATATTTTATAATTTTGTATTATTATTATTTTGTCTCTTCTATATTTTTATATTATATATTTTATAATAAAATATATATGTTATGAGATAATTAATTAAAAATTTTAAAATTATTATAATATAGATATTTTAATTTTTATAGAGAAAAGTGTAAATTTTCTTAAAAGAATGAGAAAATAATTTAATAAAAAATATATAACATGAATAATGAAAACATAAATTATTTTTGGTCGAATGTTAAGGACTGAGTTTAAAAGTCAAAGATAAAATTTAACCCAAAAAGAAAAAAATTACTTGAAAGTAAATCCATTTTTATATTGATTTAACTTTATACACGTCGTTCGATCCTCCAAGTTAAATAATGAAATCAAAAGGATTAATTTATGTTATCTTGATTTTGGTTCAAATTATATTCTTTCTATTGTCTTTGTTGTTTTCGTCATACTTGATTTATAATATTAAAGTAATTTATTTTTATTATCATTTTATCTATCAAAAGAATGTTTTTGTTACAAATTTCTTTAAAGTGGTATTCTTTTCATGTAATTTCTAGATTTTGTCATTTTCTTGGCGTCTTCTTTTATTCACTTCAACTAGAGATAATAATCAATAAATGTAAATTTTCATAATTAGAAGTAAAACAGAGAAAAACAAACACATATATATATATATAATGTCAAAATTATTACTATCTAAAAAATTATTAAGCTCTCATTAATTTAATTTAACCTAGCTAAAGTTCATAACAAATAATAGAATTTTCTCAACGAAAGTGTTTATAAGAAAATAATACTTGTCTCTCTAACAAATTATTCATTATTTTCATTTTTATTTATGTAGATAGCCATATGATTCTCAACATTCTTAGATTTTTAAACATAATATTGAAAAAATAGATCATGTATGCATATTTTCCTTCTGTTTGTTTCCTTCTAAAAAACTTTTTACCTTGGTATCTACAAATTCTAGAATATTTAGGGTGCATTTGTTTTTACTTTTTTTTTTTATTTTTATTAAAAACATAAAATGTAACTAATTAAAACTTTATTTGATAAAGTTTAATAAAAAATATTTTTGAAATTAGATTGAAAAAATGAAACGTATAAAAGATGTTTTCATTATTTTCATATAATAACCTGTGTTATTTTTATAATTTTTTTAAAAAATAAATTATTCAATCATTTAAATATTACCATTTAATAGTATTCAAACTTAAAAATAAAAAAACTATAGCCATTTAAGTTATTTAACAACCAAATTTTAACTTACACAACAAATATATTTTTAAAATTTTAAAAAGTTAAAAATAAAAACAAAAATTAAAAATTAAAAATATTTTCATAAACCAAACAAACGAGTTTATGTTGTTTTGAAGTGAAATTTGCCTCTAATATATATTTATTTATAATAAGCTTAATATATTTAATTTTCATTGCTTGAACCCCAATAGTGTACTAGTGTTTGCTTGCATTTTTAGATTTCCCAAATCAAGAGATACAGGAAGGTCCAGAATCTGCTTCAATACTGTATCAGACTGCGATGCTTCCAACTTTTTTTTTTTCACGTGTATAAATAGATTGAAATTTAATATAAAATTCATATATAAAATAATAAATCTGTATTTATGTATATATACACGCACTCATACAGATTTGGTTGTGTGAGTGACGTAAGTTAAAGAGGTTACTTCAAGAGGAAAGAGATGAATGAGGTAGCAAACCCTCCATGAAAGGATCTGTGTGAAGCAAGTACAGTGGTTGATGATGAAATGCCAAACAAAACAAAAATTTTAGACATTTTCAACCACGAAGGCAGTGTTTGCTTAATTGTGATTTTTGCAAGCTAAGCTATGTATAATTAATCACTTTTATTATTATTATAATAATAATTATTGATAACTATATTAAGATGCACCATCTCTTTATATCTCTCTTACCCTAGACTATACTGTCTTCTAGATCCTTTTCATATTGCAGGATTTGAACGTTTTCATATCATCCTGAACTCTTCTTTACTATGTGGTATACAATTTCAAAATTTATAATTTGTAGTTCATGCAATTACAGTGATTCTTGCAATATGAAAGGGATCTAGATGCAAAATAAAAATTAACACTCTTAATTAGTTATGGTCAAGTTTAATATTATTAATAATATTTATCATTTTAACCAGTTATTTGTTAATTCAAATCTAATGTTGTGTGCCTCTTGTTGAAGAAATATATTTTTGTTTTTTTAAAGAGTGCTTGGAAATGAAAAGAGAAAGAGAATGAAAGAAACTGAAGGAAAAAAAAATTAAGTGATAATTTTTTTATTTAAATTTTATTTTAATTATCTCAAATTGAGAAAGTTTGAATAATTCAAACATACTCTTCCCTTTATACAATTCTTAATTCACAAAACTGACTTTTGTTAATTTTCTAACATTTTAGATGATTAAATCCAAAGCATGTTTAAGCTATAGAATGTTTAGGACTTTCCTTAAACTCAAGATGTGGCAATACTTGCAAACTTATAAAGATATTTTAGATGCTTAAAGTAATTTTCACAAATAGTTTAATTTTATTAAGAGATTGTGAGTTTTTCACGTTGAATATATTCTAAAGTTTTTATCTCAATAACAATTAATCGCTTAATTTATAAATTTAAAAAATTAAAATGAAAACATCAAGTATATTATAAGACAATTTATCTCTTCACAAAATTATTTGAAATGATATATTTATATTATAGGTAAAAGCACTTGAAATTAAAAAATTGATATATTTTAGTGTAGGTAAATTTACTAGTATAGATGATGATGATGAGATAAAATAATTAATGATTGGAAGGTAAGAATTATGACAAATGGATGCAGTTGCAGCATTGGCTTTCCATTACAGAGTGAGATGCTAATATGCCTTCAAGAGGAAGGAAGTTGAAGCTTATAGTACTATTGCCTATTGGTTGGTCAAACTTGAAAGTGATAAATCAGTGTTCTAATAATTTTCAAGCTGGAGGACCCAAGTGAGATTTAAATTATACGTTAATAAAGCAATTTTTATCATTTCGGATTCTCTCTGTGTCCTCATCAACTATTACAATACTTTTATCCATTCTCGCATCACAATTATTTGCTTGCCCAAACTTTGATAAGATATTTTCGTCTAAATTTTTTCTCGTCAAGGTATAGCCACACAATTCACACATTTTCTTTATAATTTTGGTACATAAAATGTATAGCAGCAATTAATCATCACTCAAGAAAAATGGACATCTAATTAGGAGTTAGCTTGAAGCACAACTATCACGGAAAACACTAAAATTTCATTGCTTGCACATCACCGGAGGCAACAAAATAGCTCTTCAATCGACAGTATAACAGTTTATGGAGGAATAATCTCAGTCCGACAATTACATTCTGATAATTAAGTAAATGCAAAAACAAAAACAAAAAGTCTAAAATTCCTCCGAGAATTCCCGATGAAACATGTGGAAATGGCCCTTTAACGGTACTGCAATTGCAAGCCAAAAAACGAAAAAACAAGTAATGAGAATCCATTGTGAAACAACACTTGGCACACAAAAAACCAGCAAGTGACAGGGAAGGAGATATTGGAGTAGTAACTTAGTAAAAGACCATGATAATCTCGAGTGCACTATAGTGAAAGGTCAATATTGTGTACATGTATGGCACTAAAGAATTACACGATAGACCACACTAACAAATTCGAAATCCATATATTTACCTTAATAAAGCCAATTTCTTTAGCATTGCTACGAAAACACTGCCTGCAACACATCAGACCGTACTTCCGAATCAAACCATGCGGGTTACCACACACCCGGCTGAAAAGAACACAAGGAAAATAACAATCATAATCAACAAAACTACTCTGAAATGGATTAAAATAAAAGCCAATGGCACCCAATCAAGTAAAATCATGAGCACGTCCTTCCAGGAGATCAGTTCAATTATATAATACAGTTTGTTTAGCAGCAAATGATGCATAACTTTGGTTCTAAACATGTGTGGCCCAGTGAAACTACATCTTCCAAGCTTGCCAGTATAAACAACAGAGAACAGAAGGTATCGTCACAGAATCCTACAATTGTAAAAACTAAAATAGATTTATCATAAGCAAATTATAAACACTCTCTTATCATGATGGACTACATTGATTATATCTTTGCTATAAGATTCTCCAATCAAAATATAATATATATAAAAAACTTTTAGAAAGACTAGCAATGAGTAGCAAAAACTAAATGCATGTTATTTTCCAAACAGAAAACCGAACATAAAACTGTGCCTAATTTTTTTCCTTCAATAATAGTTTTGCTTCGGATGATTATTGCTTCACAAAAAATGAGCAGACCTTCCAAAATTCACAATATAATATCATTAGCAGTTTATCAAGTTGTAAATCAAGTCTACTGACACCCTACAGTTTTGCAGAAACTGTCCGACTCTTCTGAAGCCCTAATGCACTGGTGTTGACTTCTTAATTGAATATAATGCAGAAACAACAAATCAAATAAAAAGGGAAAAAACAGAGAGGAAAGGCTCAATGTTAACGGATCAACCAAGCAACTGATTAAACATTACTATATCAATGAAACGTAAGACAACCTTTTTTTTTTTCAAAAGTAAATAGAAAATCCAATAACTAAGATACTTGTTAGTTGTTATTAAAAATTCGAAGCAACATTCAACCATTTTATTGAGAATCAAAAGAAAACTTGGCACTTACAGTGAAAGGTCTGAAAGCAATCATCCCAGGATGAAGTTAAAGAGAAATAACCAAGATAGTGATTCAAATCTATTATGGGCGATGAATAAATCCAGATTCCATACAAATCGATATTCGACGAAGAATCAAACAGAACAATTAGGATCTACTCACCAGGCGCGAGACCCAGGACCGTAGTTTTTGGGGTGAGAGTTCCATACGTTGGAGTGTCCCATCTTCAGCTGCAACACAAATTTCTACTGACACTCGCGGCTGCAGAAGGATGAATGACAAGGATATTATGGAAGTGGCCAATCCATTATATATACTGCAGACCCAAAACCCTAGTCTCTGATTTTTAAAAATTAATATTTTTAATAAATTTTTTAATGGGCTTTTTATATATATGAGCTTTGTTTTTAAATTAAACTATTCATTGTATTTTACCCAAAAAAGTGTATTATATTTTTGTATAAAAGTATTATATTTATTTTTTCATATCTATACTATATTATATATTTTTCGTTATAATTTTGATTTATATATTTAAAATTTAAAATTTAAAATTAGATACATTGTTATATGTTTTATTTATAGGTATTGAGTAAATATTATGTTCTTAAAGTTATAAATCTAAAAGGAAAAGCGTAATGATACACAAAATAGTGCATGTGAGATATTCATATAATATATATAAATATAACTTAAATATAACATTAGATAAATTTTAGTGTAAATTAAATATTTATTTCTTAAAATATTATTGTTTTATTAAGGTTAAAATATAGTAAATTCACAAATTATAAATCATGTGTAGACAACTCTCTTTAATTATAAAAAATAACTCAAAATTCTCACACAAAAAAACTCAAAACCCCATAAATTTCATAATGTGTAAACAAAATTTGTTAACTTTTTAATTCAATATCTTAATAAAATAGTGATACGTTAACAAAATCAAATTATATCAAAATACATAAAATTCTCTTAAATTTTAAGTCTTGTGTAAAAAATTTTTTTAACTTTAAGTTTTGTATAAAAAATCTCCTTAAATTTTAAGCCTTATATAAAAAAAGTTATTAAATAATTTGATGTATTTACCTTTTATTAAAGTTTTGGATGAAAAAAATAATAAAAAATTTTTTTTACACAAATTATGAAGTTTGAAATTATTATAGTTCAATTTTTATAATTATAAATTATTTACAAATAACTTATAATTTTAAGATTATTATACGTATTTTAGCATTTTATTAAAAAAATTTTATTGATGATGTCTAAAATTATATACTGATGTATGAAATATATATTTAATAAAAAAATATGAAAAGAAAGTGAGAGAATGAGAAATTAAAATATAGAAGAATAAGAAATTAAATAATTATTTATTTATTTATTATTATTTTAAAATATGAAAAAAATAAACATATTGTATGCCAAAGTATTATTATATATATATTGACAGGTCAAAACTTTTACGTTCACATTCAATTCTATTTTTATTCTATCTATTTTCATAGAGGTATTTAAACGTTTACCAATTACCATTACAAAAAAATTTAAAGTAAATTAATTTTAAAATATACTTAAACCAATTATATATATATAATATGATTAATTAATTAATTATAAATTGAATAACATAAAATTCTAATAATAGTAATAATAACAATAACAATAATAACAACAGAGAGAAGAGTGAAGATCAAGATTACCCAATCTCATGAAACAAGGCATGTCATTGTTGATTATCTTCAACAAATTTTGCAATGAACTGTAGATTTTTCCAAGCTTAAAATCCGTCAGCTTACTTATCAATATCGATTGCAGCTGTATAAATGCATGTCTAAATGCAAAATAATAACAATTTTTAAATAGAGCAAAATCAAAAATTGACATTCTTTCGCAACACCCAGTGTCGTGGCAATAGTATTGCCTGTTAAAAATCTATAAAAGATAAAGAGAGAGTGAATCTATACGATTACGAGATAGTAATTTCAGCTTGTAATTTACAACCATATACACTCCATGTCAGTTTAAATTTTGAAGCACTGACTATACAAACCAAAGACAAGTAGTTTTAAGGCAAAATCAGTCTATCAAAATTAGCATTTCAAGCACACTTTTAAATGAGACCCATCTCTGCATATCTGCATATCTCGGATAGATTAGAACTACTTAAGAATCTCACAACTTCACAAGATGTTGACAGTATAGTTGTCAATTCAGCAGTAAGAAAAAACTACTAGTCTTGCTCTATATCTCTAATCCACTTTGTTGCGACCCATTTCTCCCCCTCAATCACTGGACAACTTCCATGGAGAGAAGTCTGCAGAAAAGTTCAGTTACTAACAATGGAAGAAAAACAAAATAATGGAAATGATAATTTAGCTATTGAAACATAGACATTTTTCATAATAACAGAAAAAATTTTCTGTGGGGTATTTTTCTTCAGAAGGAATGACGTTATTAAGAATTCAACATGAATAGAAATGTCAAGAACCACTTTAATCTAAACTATGGAGTGAAGGTACATGAATAGTTTTTATTCTAATCTCCAACAAGAACAACAACAGCAATTTTGTATATATCACAATAAAAATACTCTCTTGTCTGTCATAATAGATTCATAGTCAAAGAAATCAACAGCTTCTCATATAAGATGAGATGCTCGTCCATGTTCACAATTAAAGGAACAACAATTATACGCATATATTACAATATGAAAAAGGAAGATTACCTTATCAATTGTGCCATTTGGAAGCAAAGAATAAAATAATAGTCCATCACCTCGACGCGGCTTCACCTTCAAACCAATGC
Organism: Senna siamea; assembly: GCA_031216115.1. NCBI lineage: Eukaryota > Viridiplantae > Streptophyta > Magnoliopsida > Fabales > Fabaceae > Senna > Senna siamea. The sequence goes on along the minus strand of CM062355.1, from coordinate 2,782,735 downwards.
ATTTTTTGTAATCATGAAGTGTACCAATATTCATACCATCCTGTAAGTTGGAACACTCCAGTGACTACTTCCATATCAAGATTCATGTTATAAAGAACAATACAGAGATGACAGTAAATTCCCTAATCTACCTCATAAGGAAACATGGTTTCTCCTCCTGCTTCAACATTTGACAGGTACAACAAGAAGGAAGCAACCTGCACGGTTAAGCATGAATATGCAAATTGTACGTAACCAGAGATCCATAAACAAACCAACAAGACACGTTCAAATATTAAGGAAATATCAAAATGAAACTTCCACGCAAGTTCCACATATTGGTATCAAGAGTTATTCAGATTGAATAAAAACATAGAATACAGGGATCTATGACTAAATTTTACAAATATATATGCATACTTTATTTATTTATTTATTTATTAATTAAACATGATTGAAAGGCATGCTTTATAGAGATCAAGTATATGCCAAGATAATGTAAAGCATGGCAAGGGGATCATGACAATATTAAGCTACTTTCAAATGAAAAAGAATAACTTTCCAAAGAGAAGATATAACAAAGTCAAAGTTACTCAATTTTGAGTTTCTTGATAACAGCACTTATAAAAATACTATGGTCTTAATCTGATTATTTAAGGTGCAGATATAAACCACAAGGGAGCACTGTCAGCCATAAATGGTCAAGTATTCAAGTACATGTGAGTGGCTTGGTACTTCTGTTCTGTCTATGTTTGGGATCAATTCATGTGAGAATGAGGAGAATTAGGCAATCAGAACAACTTGGACAGGTCAGTACCAATGAAACAACCTTAATGTGGATAAAATCATCTATCTAGTGAAGGTAAGGTCAAAATAATTTAATTAGGTCAAGGAATATGCCACTTGCTTATTCCCATTTTTCTCTTCTCAATTTTTTGCCTTGAAATTCCTGTCCATTCTCAGAGAGCTTGCAGTTTAAAAAATATGATACAGCAGATAAGGCTAGCAAAATAAAGGACTTGTGGTACAACAATCAAGTTTATCTTGAAATCCTTTTCGGAAAAAAAACTGTTATATAGCATTAGCCAATTATCTGACCTTAGAATTTCTTCTTTTTCATTAATCTTTTTCCCTGCTAGGGGCAGTTTGGGGATCTATTAGGTGCATATGGTTTTAACTAAGGCAAATCTAACAAAAAAGACAGAGCTGTCAAGTATAAAATATATCAAGACACAAAGTAATTACCAAAAATACCAACAAAGATTTGCAAGAAGAATGATTCCAATGTATATAACAATACCACCAAAAAGAAAAAGAAAAAGGGATGGCAGAAAGTAATATTTGACAAGGAATGTTCTTAACAATATATACCCTTTGGCTCTGTTGAGGACCATATTCAGATGGGTTGAACGCATCATAATGAGCATCGTATTTTTGGCCAATCTCATACCGCAATACATTGAATGACTGCAAAATATTGACAACATCCCCCACTTTACTCATACTTGAAGTCTTGAAGAGTAACCCAATATGGAAGGTTAACAAAATATAATCTTAAAAAAAGAATAATACCTCTCCATGGGTCCTTGGTATCATTGTTACCCTAGCTATTTTCCTCTCAATTAAGTTTAAGATGCCAGTTTTGTCTTGTGATGCACTGATGAATGTACCTGAGCTGTTGCCAGGTACAAATTAGAAATGAACTTCACAAGCAGCAGCAACACAAATGTCTTTCAATCTTCTTAAATGACTATCTGTTCTAACACACAACATATTTGATCAATTCTCTATTCAAAATGTGAATAGGTCCCAAATGATAAACATTTCTGAGGCACAATGCATGCGGTGACACCATAATCTAGCTGTTTCCTCTTTGTATATTGTAGTTCAAAATATAACATGGTAGGATTATTATCTATAATCATAGGCAACATGTTAAAGGTATGGCCTTGGGTGTGTCAGTCAAAGATCAATGTTTAGCATTCAAGTTGATATTCATCCCAGAGACCATTTTTTAAAAAGATTTTATTTACTTTGCCTTTATTGCACCTTATGTAGAACACATCCTCTTAAAAAAGAATGTTTTTTTTGTAACTAGTAAAACATTAATTATCAACATGCATTGAATAATCTGTGTTTATGAAGAGAACTGAGTAACTCACTCAAATAATTAATGTTTGCACTGCTGAAGAATTGTATATTTAAGAGTTCTAATTTCCCAATGTCAAGAAAATTTGAAGTTTTGTAACCCTAACACAAACTCAAAGAAGAATGGATGGATGACATATCTCAATAATTAAACCCATGAATATAACAAAGTTGAGAGAGACATATGATAAACATGTATTGCCAAACCACACAGGATAAGTAAATCAAAAGCATTACCAAATATAGTTTGACTCCTTTACACACTTTCACCAAGCTGAAATTCATCAAGCTAAAAATACACAAGTGCATGATATCTGGAATTTAAAGTTTTAAGTAAATAGCCATCTATTAAAAGCACATGAGACAAATCCTAGTGCGATGTACTTGAAAGTTGAAAATGATAATACCTTGTTCTAGTGCCCTTGGTGCTCTCAGCAGATTCTCCTTTTCGCAAAGCTAATTTTGATGGTTGAAGTTTAGACTTTGCCATTTCAATTATGCGTTCACATACCTCTGGATTTGTGAAGTTTGGAAAGTAAACTGCTCTTGGCCTCCAACTTAAAACCTGCAGAAAAGTAAGAGGGGGAGAATGATATTAAACATTAATAAATGAATAGTACAAGTTCTAGGAGCTTTCTATAAAGCAGAGATTTTCAGATGAATGCTACATGAATTGGCAGATCAATAGCCCTTTAGATGTCTTCATTTAATAACACCCAAGTATCGTCATTTGCTCACTTCAACTGAATATAACAGATCTAAACTTCCAACGTACAAATTTTTGTCAACTTTTCCTCTTATGTGCCGTACCTTAAGCTCTATTAATCTTTGAAGAATGTCAAGATATGAAAACTTTATTAAAATAACTGTTTGTAGCATTTGCAAGTTAGTTAATAGTTATTACTTAAGAGTGATGCAAACATTGGCTAGAACCAACAAAAATATATCCACACCCACACATCTCTTCTGACGAGTAAACCAACAAAAACACCATGCATCAGTTGTAACTTGACTAGATAATAACATGCACAGATTTGTATGATGATAGATAGTCCTAGCCAGGTCCTTCGCAGTTAGGCTTCGCCACAATGCGTGCCCATGTACCTATATATGGAGAGGTTCAAATCAAAACACCCTAATCCAAGCAAGCAACGAGAACTGAAGTATCACAGTCAATCTTAGACCTTACTAACTTGGATTATACCATAAGATTATCAGACACAGCGCTCAACCAAAACCCATCGCAAGTTTGAGCTCATTTCATAAAACCCATCAAACCAAAAGCAAAACGGACAACAGATAACGCCAGATTGCAATAAAAGAAAAAGAAGTAGAAGAAGAAGAAGAAGAAGACAAATCACCTGAAATGGGATTGACTCAACGAAATCTTCCCCAGTTTTACCATGCTCAAGCGCATCATATTCCTTATTCGCCACCGATTCTTCAAGCATTCTCTCTCTCGATCGTGGTCGTACATCACCCCAATCCTGTGATCAGCTTAAATAGTCAGCTTAGCCCACAAACTTGATCAAGTATTCACAATTCACCAAGCAACCAAATGCGTATCATATATCGAAATCAGAGACCTGAAAGAGGAGAGTGGACACAAAAAGACCAGCAAAGAAGAAAATCGAACAAAAGAGGAATAAAGAAGGTAGACCCAAATTCAATTTGGAGCTTTTTGCTTTGGCTTTCATTATCCTCTTCCTTTTTTCTCTCTGCTCTCTCTTCTCCTCCAATGGTTCTGCTAGGAAAGCCTAAAGAGTGGGCCGATGTGGGGTATATGGAGAATTTCAACAGTGAACATCAGGATTTGGCGAATTTGGTTGATGGTCTCTGTTTGTAAGGAAAGATGTAACTCAACAAGACAATGGCGGGAGTTTTTCTTATGTTCGGGTGGGACGTCTCCATCTACGATCATCACTTCCCCTCTTTCCAAAATACAATTGGCATTATATTATAGGAAGAGAAATAGCATGGAGTGTAAAACACGGAACAAATATTGACTAATAATTAAATTAGAGGGTTCACATAATAAATAATAAAATAAAATAAAAATAATTATTTTAATTAATATATAAATAAAATAATACAATATAAGTATTTAATTTTTTGTTTTGAAATGTACACTCATTTTCATAATCATAAAATAATTATTCATATTTATATTTATATAGTCATTTATTTTTAAAATTATATATTAATACTAATATAAAATTAAAAATATAGAAAGAAAAAAAAAGACTAGATAATGAGTTAAAATAGATGTTAAAAGAGAGAGAAGTATGACTTTTCTTATGGTTCTTGAACAAAGTATGATGAAAACCTTTGAATTAGACTCACACTATGCTGTAAATCTAATTTGCAATGACAATAACTATAATTTTTGGACTTACATAAGTTGTTGAACTAGTGAAAAATTCTGTTCGTTAGATCACTAATATAATTATTAAGTCAATAAATTAAAAAAATCAGTTGAATTGATAAAATAAATAAATATAAATTTTTTATTATGAATCTTCATGCACTATAATTAAAAATAAATTACAAATAAATAATTTATGTTGCTATGTTATAAGATCATTTTTCATAATTATATAAAAATATATATGTCATGATTTAGTGCTGATGACTCTATTGTGATGTCCCTTGAATCCTCACTCAACCATTTTCAACTTTTGAATTAAAGAAAAAATTTTATTTAAATGAATCAATTAAATCATCGATTTAACTAAAATTTGTCTGAGTCAACTGGGTCAATTACAACCAATTTCATCAATTACAACTGGATCCAATTATCTAAACTAGACTGGAGTTTGATTCATCAATTCACCAATTTCAAATATTGTAACAATACCTCTTTTAATCTTTGTATGTCATCTCTCTCTCTCTCTTAGCTAATTCTACTTCTACAGTGTTTAGTTTTTGCTCTGCTTGTCCTCTGCTTTTACCCCAAAAAAAGCACTAATATATCTTTTGATTGAGCATTTACGCTTGTCAGGGTCACAACATTTTAAAAAAAATAGACTCAGGTCACATAAAATTTTCATATTTCATATTTAATGATTATACATATGTTACTAAATTTATCCTCTTATGGGGCTATAAATGAGTTAAGTAGAACTGAATTTTAATTTAATTTTATTTATTTATTTAAAATAAAGTGAGTCCAAATATGAACTTGAGTTTTAAAATAAATAAAAAATTATAATTAAATTTAACTCGTTTATTAAGTGAGTTAAATTTAAAAAATTTACGAATAATGTTATAAATATAATATATATTTGTGTACATATAAAATTTAAACAAAATAAAAAATTATCAACTTTTATAGAACATATATATATGAACAAATTATATAAAACTTTTTAATTATGTATAAATGTTTGTATTCATCTAATAATTTTTTTATATAATTATAATATATATTATTTAAATTTAAAAATATAATATATATTATATAAAATAATATTTTATTATTAATTAAATTATTCATAAACTTAACGAATCGAGTATTAAATATTTAAGTTTGACTCGTTTAATTAAACAAAATTAATATTTTAATAAAATTTATTTATTTATTAAATAAATCAAACTTGATTTAAATTTTTGATGAATCAAATTTAAATAATTTATGAAAAGTTTAATTTATTTATACTTTTACTTATATAATAATATTTATAAGAGAACGGGTACTTAATTGATACAAACTAAATGTGAGTGTCTAATAAAAAAAAAAAAAGAGAATAGAGATCAAAGGGTAAAAATAGGCATCGATAGAGTCCAAACAACTAATGTATCTCATGGTTGAGCACTCAAGCTCCCAAGATCTTAAGAAAAGGATCCATGTCATATAAAATTTATGTCCTTATCTCAAATGATTATACGTGTGTTACTAGGTCCGCCCTAATATAATAATACAGAAAAGGAAACCTCACTTAACCGACACATAATAAGCATTATTGACTGACCAAAAAAAAAGTGAAGAAAATAGGGAGTAAGAATTTAAAGTAACTTCTCTAATTTTTTTTATTTTTTATAAATATTTTTTTATTAAAAAATTTTATTTAAAATTTTATTAAACATTAAATATAGATATTTATTTTTTAAAAAAATTTATATATTAATAAATATTAGTATTTTTTACTAAACATAATTTTCGTTACTGCTTCTCCGATTTTAATCCAATGGATGGAGAAGTCATTGCTACTCAAGTCCACGGAGGAAAGGAGAGTAACTACTGTTAATTTCCACTATGACTTAGTGGCCAAAAGAATTCTAAGAACTTGCGATGAAATTAAATATGCAAGATAAAGCAATTGTTATTCACTTATGAAAAGAAATGAACGTGGAGTTTAGCTAGAATACCTAAAATTTGTTATTCATGCAAGAAATTTTTTCTATTAATTTTTTTAATTAAAATATTAACAAAATGATGATACATTAATAAATTTAAGTCAAATCAAAATAAATTTTTTTAAAAATAGATATTTTACAAAAAATCTTTTTAATCTTTAGGTCTTATATAAAAAATTTTATCAATTAATTTAATGTGTTTATCATCTGTAAAAATTTTAGATTAAAAAAGTTTTTAAAAAAGGAATTTTTTTATACAAGTTTTGAAATTTTTTTGCCTTTTAGCTGTTTGCTATTTGATAGAGATGAACCAGCCAGTGAGTGTGTGAATTCAACTAATTCCTTAAAATTTTCATTTTTAATAAACTTTATATTTATTAAAAAATCCCCTTATTATGGTCAACGATGCCGTGTATTGGATTTGGGGTACTACAGTATCTAAAGGAGGGAAAAGCAATGTACGAAAAATGTACAAAACATGACAGTCAAGTCAACAAACAAATTGATATAATTATGACCATATTCATTTTCCCACTTGGGATTTAATTAAGAACTGAGGTCAATAAAAAACATGGCATTATACATTTATAATCAAGACGGAATTGTGTTTAAGGAGCAGAACATGAAATTAAATACAAGAAAGACTAAAAGAACATGCTTAAAATTCAACTGTCTGCTTTTGAAATTAAGGAATTAGATAAGAGTGATTACACGGAGAAACCGCGTGAGACACGCACACGTCACTCAATTACAAAAATCCCAAGACGGAAGCTTCAAGGAATGCTACAAATAACATATTTGGGTTGTTGAATAAATTAATCTTTTCCTTTTATAAATATAAATAATTTTATTTAAAGTATAGACATTAAATATGAATATATTTATTTTATTATTTATTTTGAGTTAAATATAATTATTTTATTTTATTTTAGATTTTTAAAAATAAACTTTTATATTATTCAAATAAATATTATGCTCTGAGACACCAAGAGTCAAAGATAAGCTTTGAGACACCAAGAGTCAAAGATAAACTTTTATATTAAACTTCTATATTGTTCAAAATATGACTAAAATTATAAAAACTAAAAATATATAATTTAACCTTATAAAAAATAAAGGAAATTATGCTCTGAGACACCAAGAGTCAAAGATAAGCTTTATTTTCATTTTTTTAATTTTATTTATATAATATAACAAGTACTGAATATATATTTAACCAATATAAGAAGTCATTTTTTAAAAATTTAAGATAAATTAAATTTATGATTTTTAATAGTGATAAAAATGTGTATAGATATTATAGACATCTAATGATATTTGTCTGAAATATATTTAATATCTAATATAATATCTGATGTATATCAGATATTAAATAGAATATAGATAATAAAATATAATTATTCATAAGGTATTGAACAGGTACAGATTTAACTTATGATGTCTTATATTTATCCGAAATAAATAAGAAGATAAGATATCTGATATTCAATATTTAAATAATATATATTATAAAATAAAAAATATATTATTAAATAAATTTTTCATGTTTTTTAGTGTTATCAGAATTATTTTTTAATTTTAGTTTATAATAATTATGTAAGATTTTTTTATTGAAAACAAATTTTTTATAATTTTTTATAATATTTAAAAGAATTTTTATCAGGTGAATATAAGATAAATTATTTGATTATAAGATATTCAATATTTAATATTCTTTATTTTTTTAAGTATTTCGAATATCAAGTAATTTTAAATATTTATATTAAAAATAATTTTTTTTATTAAGTTAGAGTTTACATATTAAATATTTTAGATGAATATAAATATAAATAGTGAAAAAATAATTGATTACTCTCCAATTGTCATCTCTAATTTATACTTCAAAATAATAACATTAAAAATAATTTTTTTAAATACATTTTTTAATATGGTAGTTTTAATAAAAATTAATATTATCTTTAAAAAATATTTAGATAAAAAATGAACAAAATTATATTTTATTTTTATTTCTAAAAAAATTCTAAATTTACCATTTTTGAATGTAATTTATCTAAGATCTAAACAAGTTAAATCTGTTTCCATAAAAACAACTTGACAAGTTAAATCAAATTGTCAATTTAATAAAGAGAGTTTATTTTTGAGCCTCCAAAGAATACTTTTATCTATGATCAGTCGTTAAGTGATTATAATGTACTTTATAATTTTTGAAACATATTAAAAATTAATCCGTTAATCCCAATACCATAAATCCTTAACAAATATACTCACGTAACACATGTTGATTGAAATGTCTTTTTTATTAAGTGATATATACTAATTTATTTTACATTACAATAAATTGTTGTTATTTCATTGTCTTATCATTATCACATTATTAATATGCAATAATAATATGGTAATAATATGACAGTTATGTAAAAAATGATAATCTTTAACGTATCATGTAATTTGACAGAGAAAGTATTTATAATTAATATCTAATAATAATATTTGAAATGCAATTATCTTTAATAAAGCAATGCACTTGAAAACTAAAAATAAAAAATAATTTATCACATTTAATAAATAAAAAGTATTAATATTTTATATTATATTAAACTTATATATAATTATTTGCATATTTATTATTAAATTATTTATTTAAAATTAATTTTAAAAAATTATAAAAAATAATTATAAAAAATAAATTATATAAATTATACATATATCAACTTTTAATTAAAAAATATAATAACAAAATTATAAAAATTACAACTAAATTCCCTTCGTTTTATATGTTGGAAAGCTAATGGTCACAACAACTGGAGACACAAAAAGAAAGAGGTTTGAGGACGCGTGAAGTATAAAAGCAGGCAACATTGAAGTCGATACAGGCTGTTCCTTCTTCCTGACGCGGCATACATACATAGCCCTTCCCACTTTTCTTCACCTTTACCCCACTCACTCACTCGCTTTCTCTCTTTCGTCCATTTCCATTAATCTCTCATCTCTTCTCTTCTCCTCTCCTTATACCTAATCTCTATCTCTAGCTCCTTCACCACTCTTCAATCTTCCAATCTTTCATTCTCTCACCCTTAATTTTTCTTTCTCTATACATCATGCTTCGTTTGTGCTGTAGGCCGCTGGAGCGTTGCTTCGGATGGCGAAGTTGCGGCGGGGGCGGCGGCGGTGGTGATGGACTTCTCTGGCACACGGACTTGAAGCCACACGCCTCTGGCTACTTCTCCATCGCCGTTGCTCAAGCTAATTACAGTCTCGAAGATCAGAGCCAAGTCTTCACGTCACCGTCTGCTACTTACATCGGCGTCTATGATGGCCACGGCGGACCTGAAGCTTCTAGATTCGTCAATAAACATCTCTTTCATCATTTGCGGGGTAATTGTCTTTTTCTGATTTGTATTTTTGCTTGATGACAGTCGGTGATTTTGATTGGTACGGAATTTGGCGGCCTGTGAGTTGGTTGCTTCTCTTGCTCGCTCTCTTTTGTCTCTGCTTTCCTGAAGCCTGTGTAAATGTTCTGTTCTGGTTGATGGATCGTAAATTGAAGGCAAAATCGAACTGGTTGGAATGATGGATACTGTTAGAACAAGGGTTTTAAGATCCAGGAGACTTTACTGAGTGTATTTCAATTACTTTTTTCTCTACAGCTTGATTATGCATGAAGCTATGGGAAGATATTCTTTTTTGTATTAACCTCGTAATTTAACTATTGCTTTGTAGTCACTAATTTACGTATCTGTTTTTTTACTGTAGAATATGTTTCTGAACAAGGGGGATTATCGGTGGATGTGATAAAAAAGGCGTTTAAGACCACTGAGGAAGAATTCTTGCGTTTGGTGAAGCTATCATTGCCCATAAGTCCCCAAATTGCTTCAGTAGGATCATGCTGTCTTCTCGGTGCAATTTCTGATAATATGTTGTATGTTGCAAACCTCGGGGACTCTAGAGCAGTACTTGGACGGAGAGATTCGGAGAGCAAGAAATGTCCAGTGGTGGCAGAGCGGTTATCAACTGATCATAATGTAGCTGTTGAGGAGGTGAGAAGAGAGGTGGAAGCTCTCCATCCTGATGATTCGCACGTTGTGGTTTATACCCGTGGAGTTTGGAGGATTAAGGGCATTATACAGGTATTATTTGCTTCTTTAGTTTCTTCCTGAACTATGCTTATGTAAAAAATGGTCTTAAATGAAATTTGATGACTTCTTAGTTTGTACAATAACATTTTTCTTGTTTCTGCTCGTATCTATTTTTGCATTGTATTGCCTCCGAATTTTCTTACACGTTTCACATTCTCAGGGCCTAAAACATCTCTTGCATTCCATGGAACGGATTGCTTGTATTTGTTGGTAGGCTTGACTGCTCAATTTTTCCTTTTCGTGTTTTGAAATAAAAGCTGATACATTTCACTTGCATCTCTTAGTGTTAATGCTTTTAATTTACTACCTTTGACTCAACCAGTATATCTATTTTATGTGTTTTTCCGTTCAAACTTTCTTGCCCTTTTTTAAACTATTTCCATGCTTCTTAAGAATTTGGTGTATTTCTAGCATTCTATGAAATGTGTTGTGGAAGTGGACCATCCCCTAATTGATTAAAATTCAGAACTTACTTGCAAAGCTTAATCCAGGATCAACTGGTTTGCCTTCCATGCATGTTTGTCTCCCATGGAAGAGGAGGGACCATAGTTACTTCTGCCTGTTATTTGATTGTTGACTTAGTAGTTAATGTGAAACTGAATATGCCAACTTTTTCCTGGTATGTTTCAGGGGCTTTCTAGGGAAGCTGACCTAGACATTTTGGTTTTGCAGGTGTCAAGATCTATTGGTGATGTGTATCTCAAGAGACCTGATTTTTACAGAGACCCAATTTTTCAGCAATTTGGAAACCCAATTCCTTTAAAGCGTCCTGTAATGACAGCTGAACCATCTGTCCTTATTAGGGAGCTTGAACCAGAAGATTTATTCCTGATATTTGCATCAGATGGCCTTTGGGAACAATTAAGTGATGAAGCAGCGGTTGAGATCGTTTTCAAGCATCCAAGAGCTGTGAGTGCCCTCTTTTACTCTTATGAGATTCGTGTAATCATGACTTATAGGTTCTTATATAGATTTTCAGTTATGGACTAATGGTCCTGGTACTTGCAGGGAATCGCCAAGAGATTGGTGAGAGCTGCTCTACATGAAGCTGCAAAGAAGAGAGAGATGAGATACGATGACATAAAGAAAATTGACAAGGGAATAAGAAGACATTTCCATGATGATATCACTGTTATTGTTATCTATCTTGATCACCAGAAGTGCTCCTCTGATGATAGATTTAAACAAAGTGCTGTTAGCTGCTGCACGAGCACGAGTGCCCCTGTGGATATTTTCTCCCTTAATGCAGATGAAGCAGAACAGAGTATGCTTCGTTCAGTTGCCTAAAGAGTAAAGACTGAAGTTAAATTTAAATTAAAGATCAAGTTGAATATTGTTGGTGGATGGGATTCATGAGAAAAAGGGTTCAAGTTAAGTTACTACATAAATAGTAAGTCAAGGTTTCTGACAGATTTTTGCTGATGCAGATAGCACATGTACAGTTTCGGAATCTCTTTTTTTGGTTTCTGATTTCTCAATTTTGTTCTTTTAAAAGAAAGAAAAATAAATTTGTATTATGATATAAATCTTATAATAGGAGATATTTAATTGCATGTATACACAATGATTAGGATTTAGTTTGTACATGTCACACCCACATGTGAGGTTGTGAAGATTAAACCCCGACTATTGTATGCTTATACACCAGTGATACCTAAAATTTTTTTCTTGATCCTGTGTTTGTCATGAATGCCAAGTGTGAGGTGAGCGTGGATGTCTGAGTCTCACCCAGCAAATCAAAGGTGCTGGATGCGTAAGTGGATATTTATCTGAATCACATTGGTGAATCAATGGTGATAGTGGATTTGTTACAGCCGAATAATGGAATTGCTGCCATAATCTTTATTGTGCCATTTCCCTACATCGTAGAAAATTTGCGCCAATGCTCAAACTTTTGAATATAATTTATAGAAGGGTAAAATATAATTTGGTATTTTTTGGTTTAGCTTATTTTTATTTTGATATGACATGGTTTAAAAGTCGGCATTTACGAGATTTGTAGTTTTAATTTTTAGCTAATTAGAATTTCAAATTTGACACATCAAAATATCTTCCAAACTTTTCTTTTAAATAGATTTTCATTTTTTTACTATAAATAGATTCTTAGTTTGTTCTCAATTTTGCCTTAATTATTTTATAAAATTTTTAGGGCTTAATTGAGAGTTTTGAAGACAACAGCAGGGGTGTGCTCAGGAATGCAGCGGGTGACTACATCGTGAGCTTCAGCTGCAACGTAGGCAAATACACCATAACCAATGCTGATCTCTTTGCTGTCAAAGAAGGGCTCAAAATTGTTTGGGAAAAAGGGTATACGAAATTCATTTTGGAGGCTGACTCTAAGGTGGCTCGAGTTAATCAACAAGAGGGTTAATGAGCTTCATCCCCACTTCTCCATCATCAGAAACATCCAACATCTCATCGAGCAAGACTGAAGAATCACATACAAACACACTCATAAAAGGTAACAGATTAGCAGACTATATGGCTAGCCTGGGTCATAATTTGACATTGGGCACGACTTGTATAGACAACCCCTCGATGGCAACGTGAGAATAATAGCAGAAGATGTTATACGAGTTTCTTTCACTAGAGTTGCGTGGTTTAGCCTTGTACTTAGGTTTTGCACAAAAATTCTCTAAACTTTATTTTTGTGTAAAAAAATTCTTTAAATAATTTGACATGTATATATTCTGTTAATATTTTAAAAAAAATAGTTAAAAAAAATATTTTTTTTTATACAAATTGTAAAATTTGAAAGAATTCTAAGTTAGTTTATAATTAATGAGAATTATTTGTAAATAATTTATAGTTTATAAAAGTTATGTGTATTTTAACTCATTAATTAAATGTTAAAATGTCATTACTTCAGAAGAGTTGGTTTAAAAGTTGAAATTTTCAATTTTATCTTTGTAATATTAACTCTTAATAAAATAAAAAAATAAAAAAATTAAACAAGTAAATGATAAATTATAAATATTTTAAACTATCTTAAACTAAATATCTTAAATTTGGAGAGATTTAAAAATTAAAATATTAAAATTTTTTATTCACCACTAGTGTCCAAACTATATTATCAGAGATTTATTAATTTAATTCGGGACTTAGTAATAATTAAAACTCCTCACTCCTCTTTATAAATGTGTTATGCAGGGATCAAACTAAAGACTCTTCTTACATACTCAATTTACATTATCAATTGAACCACAACTCATAAGTAATATTGAATTATTTTTAAATCACCCTACACTCTCCTAAACTATCCTCTCAATTCATGTATTCAAGATCAAAATTCTTCACTTGGCTATTAAAATCCATATGGATATAGAAGAAATTTCCAAAATTTACCTATAAACAAACTCTTTAATTAGTCCATTGAAATTCTATATTCGATACACAACAAAAATTTTTTTTTTCTTAATTTTACCTTTAGTTTTGTTCAAATGCTTAATTTTTTTAAAAGAAATTTCTAATTTTGTATACAATGAAGACAAAAATTCCTTTCAAAATTAGCTGAAATCTCAAATTTTATGAAAAAAAAAATTATTAAAAAATTCAGCTAAATTAGAGGTCACCTGACTTACACATATTATTTTTCATTAAAAAAATAACTACAAAGGACCAATGTGGTAATCATTATAATCATAAATTACTTGAATCTCAACATTTAAATAAAAACGCATCGAATAAAAAGATATATTTTTCTATTTATAGAACATTGAGTTGGTAGCTGTGTTACTTTAAATGAAAACAATTGCAAAAGCATAAATTGTCACATTATATAGCATTAATGGAATTTTGATTAGATTTAACACCAAAGTGAAAGAATAATGTCTCATAAATAAGATTTTGGATTCTTTGTCGTAAATTTTTTGCTTTGTGTCTGTTTTTTAGCAGTGATTTTATTTATTGTTAAAGTATATTTTAATATTATTGCAATGAATATTATTGCTGCTATAACTTTTGTTTAAATAAATAATTTTAAAAAGTTATAGTGTCAATAATATTTGTTGCAAGAAACTTTAGCAACGGAAAAAACCGCCGCTAAAACGCCTTACAAAGAATCCGGGCGCCATAAATAGGGCATGACGGCATCTGAGTCTCGATGCTCCAATGACTGCCCACAAATGAACAATCTACCAGACTGTCCAAGATGAAGGCCCTGGATAAATCCAACGGCTAACAATTTCAGACGAAATAATATAAGGACAAACTTAACCTTTTGTCTCTTTATTTAGTATTAAGTTTTAATTTATCTCTTAATTTTTTTAATTTTATCTTTAATCTTTATTAATTGATATAATTTTTTATATATAAAATTTATGTAAAATTATTTTTGCTAAAACACAATTGAGCGAACAGAAGAATTTAATGAAATTAAAATGACTATTAAGTTAATTTTTAAACAACTTCAAATTTTTTTTAAAATTTTTAATTTTTGAGTGTTGATTTAAAATTTTTTTACTTTATTTAAAATCTAATGATATTTTAAATAAAATAATTTTACTTGAATTTTAAATATAATTAATAATATTTAAAAAAATTGCACTAATTAATAAAAGATTAAAAATATTTTTTCAAAAGATAAGGGACGACAATAAAATCTAACTAAAAGTTAAAAAACAAAAAAATTTATTTTTAGTCAAATAATAACCTTTCATGTATTATAAAATTTTTTAAAAAATATATATAATGAATAAAATTTAATACACGATCAAACAATATCTACTGGCCAATATTGCAGACAAGGGAATCAAAGGATAATGATACAAAGATGCGAAATTCATTAATTTAATCGTCACTTCGGTATACCGCCTAACATCATAAAGTTTTCTACAAAATTTTGGATGATTTTTTAGTTTAACTTTCTCAAAAGAACAAGTTATATATTCATACATTCTTACCTTAATAAATATTATTTATATTATTGACTAAACATTAGAGATATATTTTAAATGAAATTTTAACCATTTAAAAAAAAACTCAGACATTATCCTTAAGAGGCCAGACACTCACTGTGGAATAGCAAAAATTTATAACTATCGCATAATTATATTTAGGTAAATATTTATAAATTTTCGCATAACTATACAGTACATTATATATGCTAATAATTTAATATAAACTATTTTTGAAATTTTTAATATAAAATAAAAAATTAGTGCACTTTAAAATAATAAACTTCGCACTCCATTTTTATATTAAATTTGTATTTTATTTTATAATATATTAATATATAATTTTCTTTAAAGAGAACTAATAACTAAAAATTTTAAGATTTTTTGTCCTAACAATTAGAGTCCCTATTTTTCAAAATAAGATAAGATATCTTTAATTCTTTTTATACGTGGTCAGTTATTATAACAACATATTTTTTAAAATTTTTATTGGTTCTCGTGATTGGTCACCTATCTGATAGTGGCCCTCGTGATCGGTGGCCACGAGGACATAGAGAGAGGGTGAGAGATGGAAGAAAGAGAAGAAAGAAAGAAGGAAGATAAAAATGTTAGATCACAAAATGCATACACAAGAGAGAGAGAGAAGGAGAGAAAAATTAAGAACAAAACAAAAGATAGTAAAATATAAACCTCATTCATGGCTAGAAGGAACAAAATTGGAAACTGAAGCAAATGATGTAAGTAGCTAGTCACTTTTCTCCTTGATGGTTAAAAAATCATGTTTATGAACCAAAATACAGACCTTCTAGTTTAAACTAAGAAGATTTGTTCAAAACAATACTTTAGCTAATAAAATTATGTTTTTGAAAATTAGAAGGGATCAATCCGTTAAACCAAAAAAATGGATAAACTAATTCTTTGATTGGTCTTAAAAAATTTTAAAATTAGAAAAAAAATAAAAAATTACTTGAACTATTCGAAAAGAAGAAAAATAAAAAAAAAAAGATGAGGAAAAAGAAGAAGAAGAGGAATAAATGAGTGATTTTTTTTGACTTGTAACAAATATTGCTCTATTTTTTTTTACTTACAACAAAGATTTAGTTAGATATGTATTGGTCTTTCATTGACTTTTGGTTTTCCCATGAAAATATAATTTGTTATGTATTATTGGAAGTTGAAATAAAAAGTTTAAAATAATAATAAATATAGGGAATGATATATATATATAAATTTAAATTTTATTATAAAATTATGATAAAAATATTTTAAAGTATTAAAGGTGTATTAATTTTTAACATATTTAAACTATAAAATATATATTTTATGTAATAAAGTAATATTTATTATTTTTATTAATTTAATATGATAATTATATGTTTATTATATATAATAATTATTATTATTAATATTAATACTAATTTGACATTTAATTATAATTAAATTAATAAGTTGTGAATTCCTCTTTTAAATGATTCAACGACCAATTCAATTTTTAAGATATTGAATAAAATCATAACCCAAGGAAACCCTACCACTTACTCTACCTCTCATAATCTCTTTCTCATTAAAATCTGCCCCATAACCCTCAAATCTCATTAAAATAGGCCCTATAATCTATCTCTTTTATAAATTATAATAATACTGCTTTAATAATATTAAACTTTAAAACTTCATTAAAATCTACTCTATTTTTCTCTCTGTTTACTTTTATAATTAAAATAAGTTGATCTTAAAATAAGTGAGGGAAAGAGAAAAGGAAAGAAAAATAGAACGAAAAAAAGACTCAGAGAGGAAGGGACTTGTAACTTAGAGTTAGAAGTAAGGTTCCTTTTTAGGTTGTGATTTTAGCGGCATTGTTTGGGGCAATGTTGGGAATTGAGGAAATTTAATGAGAGTTATGTAAAATGAGTCGTACGCGGGGGGATAAAAATGTAAAGTAATTAGTAGATATATATATGATAAAAAAATAAGACATTGGAAAATGGAGAGAAGAAAAAATTTAAAATAATAATTAATAAAAAAAAAAGAGATTGTGCAAGGATTAATGGAGATAGTTCTGGAGAAATAATAAATGTTTAATTTTAAATTTTTATCTTTCTCTTTCTTCTTCTCTCATTCTCATGTCTCCTTCCTCTTTTTAACTTCTTGTATTTTTATTTTTTCTTTTCTCTACATTTTTTCTTTTTTTTTTTTCATTCCCTCTTTTCTCTCTCACCCTCTCTCTCTTTCCCTACATTTCTTCTTTTTTCTTTTCTTTTTCATCTTTCTTTTCCTCCTTTTACTTCTTCCTCTCTGCAACTTTTCTCCATTCTTTTTTTTTTTCTTTTTCTTCTTCTATCTCTCACCCTCCCTCTTTTACTTTTTTCTTCTTTATCTTTTATATTTCTTCTGGCCCTCAATAAAAAAAATTAAAAAAAATATTACTACAATAACTTGTCACATATACAAAAAAAATTAGAGATCGCTTATCTTATTCTATAAAATAGGAGTCCAAAAACCAAAATTTAAAGTTATCTATATTTTTATAATATTATATAATGTCTTTAGTCTCGAGGAGTTGAAAATTCTAGAAAAATATACATTTTTTATATTTTAAATATAAAAATTATAATAATTTGTTTTTAAAATAAATTGTAAAACAATTAACATTTCAAATTTCAATGCATATCATTATCAAACTCACTTGTATATTATATACCTTTTAATCTTTTAATTTCTTTAATCTCTTAAATCACATATTAATAAAAATAAAATAAAATATTTGAAAACGACTAAAAACAATCTCTCATCGTACGTATACCAACTAATTAAGTTTTATTTTTAAATTCAAATACAAGCATTAATTTATTTGACCGATGTGGGATTCACGTATTACATTAATGCACTTGTGAGTATCTTGCAAACGGTTGAGCCAAGATGAAGTCAATCTTCATCCTCTGCTCGGAAGTCAATGTGTATCTGACCTCAACCGCTTCTCTTAGCTTTTTAAAACTGCTCAATTGGTTTCTTTCTAACTCCTAGAAATAACTCAGAAATCAGAATCTATGAGAAAACCGAGATTGTGAAAAACCTAAGTCCCCTAAACAAAAACTTTCACAAAGTTTGTTCTGTACTGGAATACAAAACTAAAGCTGCAAGTACTAATACTCACAAATTTTTCTGTTCAATTAAACTAATAATTTGGTCTTTAAATTGTTATGCTTATTTAGCTTTTGTCTCCATAAATTAGTGATTGCACAAATTATCTCCGAAAATAATAAACTCCTTGTACATTAATCTTCATGTCAATTAAGCCAAGAAAGCCGAAGGTCCAATAGATTTATTATTTTTGAGAATTGAATTGTGCAATCACGAACTGGGCACTAAAGCTAAATAGATCTAACAGTTCATGGACCAATTTGTTAGTTTACTCTTATACGTTCCATTCCATAAACCAAAACATGATCTGCTTAAAAAAACTTTGACTTCATGAACGATCTACAAACTCGGATCTAGTGGCACTTCCTTTCATTTAAGAAAGTGGGGGCTAATCAATCCAGCAATCTCAAGAAAGCCAATTCGATCTTTCCCACCAAATATCTTCTTCAGCTTCTCATCACAGATGATAATCTTCTTGTTTTCAGGGTCCTACCAGTTTTAGAAGTAACAACTAAGTTAGGTTTTGGGAAAACAATCAATTCAATGTTAAATATGCCATTGGACTTATCTGTAACAGCAGGAAACTGGAAGGTCATTGATGATAGCATCAAGATGATATACCACAGATAGAAAACAGGTATAGTTATGTAAGTAAAAAGTAATTGATATATTAGATGCAATGCACTGCAATTCTACAGGGAAGATCCTCGTTTGTGCTTAAGATACTCTGTGACCACAGAACCCCCTCCACATCAACCATAATTCTATAAACTTCACAGAACGCCATGTTCACAGATT
The DNA here is from genome assembly GCA_031216115.1 of Senna siamea. Classification (NCBI taxonomy): domain Eukaryota; kingdom Viridiplantae; phylum Streptophyta; class Magnoliopsida; order Fabales; family Fabaceae; genus Senna; species Senna siamea. The sequence continues at coordinate 2,763,285 of CM062355.1, read as the reverse complement.
CAGAGGAAGAGCATAGATCAAGCTATTAAAAAAATAGCAGATAAAATCCTACTCCATTCATTGGCTGATTAATTGAAATTTACAGGACTTTCTAATTAATGAGTACCAACTTATCTAATCCAACCGGCCCAATAGCAATGCTACCACACCCAGGCTGACTTATCGGCGACCAGGACCAATCCGATTTTCCAATGGGCTGAGACCAATCCACACCAGACTTCTGAGGCTCACCTCTGACTCATCCATATCATACCTTAACACCACTCACCTAGGGGGGCCCATACAATTAACATGGCTGCAAATACCCCTTTGCAGAGCATATTCTGCCCTAACAGTTTTCACATTGAATCTCTTGGACCCAAACAGGAGTTGGCACATATCCTACCTTTGTCACTGACTGACCTCTGGAAGTTACCATTAAAACCTCTCAGATCTCGCTGATAAAAAGCCTAGAGACCTCCTCGGTCTGGTTTACGGCCTTACGCTCTTTAGACTTCCCTTATTGCTTGAGACTTTTACTGAGTTAGGCCTTGGAGTATTTGCAGGGGCCCTTGGCCTCCCTTTCCCTTAGAATCACAATGGAGATTACTAAAGCAGCCTCCACAGCTCCAACTCCACCATGGTAACTACTGTAGAGGCTCACTACCAAATCACCTGGTTCATCACTAATATAGCAGTGTAAACCTTTATGACTATCTTCCAAAGAACTATAAACATTTAGTCAAGGCCTAGCCAGAATGATTGAATATAAGTTTGGTTCAGCAAACCACGCCCAATGCAATAAAACAAGAAAAATAGTGATAGATAGACTAAAAATAACTGGTTAGCTCCAGATGTGCAGAAGAAGGGAAAAAAAGAAAAGAAAAGAAAAGAAAAATGAAATTAACAAACAAATGTCCATTTGGAGGTCAAAGAGAAACCATTTCTTCTTTACGATGCTTCCAATGTGTTCTCTACTATTGGTCTGTCAATCACATTATTCATGGCAACTAATATTAATAAAACAGTTTTCCTATAATGCAACTAATAGAATTACCACAAATAGACGCTATGTGGACAAGAATAACAAATGAAGGAATGATGGTAGCCTAATAATAACTTGAATAAAATAAATGCAGTAGGATAACCAATAATCTTGACTTTTGTGAAGACAAGCCAAACAATGGATTCTAAAAAAATGCCAAACAGAATACATAAAAAGAATTGAGCAATAAATTTGAAACTAAATTTTATGCAGTTACCAAACCTATATTCTGGCATAGAACAAAATAATAATAATAATTAAAAAAAAAAATCAGTTAAACTAATACTTCAAATTTGTTTTTGACACCCTTCCAAAGTTATTGAAAAGAATAATCAGATAACACATCAGTAAAAGGACTCATTACTTTACCCCATTCTGTGCAAATAACATAAGGAAAATTCATCCAGGAATCTTAGATGCATATGTATGTATCTAAAATAGTTTAACTGAGATGAATTGTAATACTATGAAGTAGAAGTTGCTTAAAGGGCTTCCTATTCTGGGGATAATATGTTGCTAGGAATAACTCAAAGCAGAAACAAAATTAAGAAGTTGACAATAATTAAGCTACATTTCTTAAAAGAGAAAAACTTAAGTGCAATTTTTATATTTTTGTTATTATGTTCTCCAATCAAAAACTGACATATGTATAATTTATACAACTCATTTTTTCAATGATTGGTTCCTTTTAAAAAAGTTTTCACGTGCTTTATTTTGATTAAAGAACCCAATAACAGAGATACAAGCAATAGTACTTCTTAAAATTGGAGAACCATTAAAAATACAAAAGCTAAATATCAGTTCATAATTACAATAATACAACACTACAATGAGCCAGGCAAAAACCTAAAGCTAACAAAAAGTCAGAAACAGCAAATGAAGTAATAAACACATCAGAAAGACTAAAAAGATTCCAACTACACAGGTATATGACTAAAATTCATTTAGTATTCCTTTTGCATGGCCTTTACAGCTACAAAAGCTTCAGGGAAGTAGGACCAAAGTCATCTATTACACTATCCGATAACCCTATGCTAGCTTTACACTATCCGTAATGTGTTTTCTATCACTTAATTTAAACTGATATAATAATGTAAAAGTTAAAAATGATCAGTTTCATTATTGCAAGTTAAAAGCAGTTTTATAATATTTTAAAATTATTACTGAGACTAAAGAGCATTTCGAAGTTAAAAATATCCATCTAACCCCTGAAATAGCTTCAGTATATCGAAGATATAGGTGAATCAGATACTTAACATCCCCGTGATTAATTTTGTTAGAATTTGAAACTAAAATTCCACGAGCTGCTCACATGGTAACTGAACAAATATGGGCAAAGCAAACCTATAATTTCCCCAAACAAGAAAACCACTTGCAAGTAATGCAAATTAACACAGCACCAATAAACAGAATTCACCTGAAGACTGTTGTCCTTAATGTAAGCCCAAATCTGCTTGAGTGCTTGGGTTCGAGAAATCTCAGGAACGCCAACGAGGGCCTGCATCTCCGGCGAGACTCTGCGGGGCCTCATGATGCCTCGGAGCGGCTTCCCGGTGGCAGGTTGCGACACGGTGGCAGAGGTCATAGTACGGAGCATGCGCAAGTTAGCCGGAGGTGGAGAAGCGTGAGCGAGCCTGAAAGAGGAGGAGGAAGAAGAAGACGACGGAAGAGGAGTCACCACCGACGACGTCGTTTCTCCGGTGACAAAGGTCGAGAAGAGCTTCAAAGGCATAGCCATGTCGTTTACTGAAAGAGTAAAGAGATAGATAGATTGTGCCGAATGCAAGGGAAAGACCGAACAAGGGATTTTGATTTTCTATTTCTCCTAAAATGAAAACAAGTGCGAGGGAAAAGACGTAAAATTGCATTTTTAGTTTTTATCAGAGAATGATTCCAAAAAATTATAAGGGCTTGAAATGGGCCCAACTCGAATTGAAGCAGTTAAGAATGGCCCATATAACGAATGCGGTTTCATATGGGCTAATTTGTTGTCCAGGCCCATGCCATTTCTTCGGCTCAACGATCAGCAATATTAGATAAATATTAAAATATGTATATATTTTTCAGAAAAAAAATAAATCAGTGTTTAACAACAAGAAAAAGAAAATTTGTGCCTCACAACAACTGCATTTTTTGTATCAAAAATTGCAAATTTTCTATATTTACTATTATTTATTATTTTGAAGCATTTCAGCCACTAGTCATAAATATATTAATATAAATAATATATAAGAAAAAATAAAATAAAATGCACGTGAAATGTGTTACTTCTTTCTTGGATGACATGCATGACCACTGATTAATCCCTTGAGTTAGACCTTAGCAGCTTTACTCTAAACTTTCTTAGTTTTCAAATAATTGATTTAGACTCCAATTTTAAGTCACGTGTTAAAACAGTAAGACTTTTCAATTACGATTTTATTAATAATAATAATAATAATAATAATAATAAGATAAGTCAGAGTAATTAATGCGAAATGAAAGTGAAAGAACAACACGTCACTCCAAGACATTAAAACTATACATCTAGAATATTTAAATATAATTTTTTTCTAGTATAAGATTTTGTAAGGACAAAAAATGTACGCATATATACATTTAGAGATTTGTTGTAGAGAATGAATAGATTACAGACTTAGAAACCATCTAACGAAAGGGAGTTGGGAAGTAACATCATCCAGATTGCATACACTACACACACACACACACACACACATATATATATATATATACGTCCACCTTTGTTTACACGCCTAGACCTCTTTTCTTTTTCTCTAAGTTGATTCTGTCCTACTCTTTGTCTTAACAAATTATATAACCAAAAAAGAAATAATGTCATTCATAAGTTATGACCTTTTTATGTTATGTAAAGTGAAAAATAAATATAAAATTAATTAAATAATAAATTTTACTCACATAATAAAAATTATGAGTAAATGATATGTTACCAGCAAGATAAGATTTTGTGGTGCAATAAATAATGGTTACGTTGAAGCACATGAGTTTGTTTAGTACTTGAGTTAGATGTTGAGGAAGCCATCAAAGTGCACCAGACGGTTGTTAAGGTAGATACTCCCTTTCACACTCTGCATTTAACTCACATTACGTTACATGCATAATGCATACAAAAATATAAAAGTGCCTCTTTGCACTTGTACCTCCAACAACGTAACCAACCTTACATAATATTTTACAACACCTCAAACAAATGCATCTGAAAGGATATTTCCAACCTAATTATAATTCAACTAATTAATTTTAAAATTGTGTTAAAATAACTTTAATGTGAATTTTATATGGTTAAAATGCTTGAGATTAAGAAATATTGCTTGGCCATCTTATCTGACTGCATCGTTGACCCACTAGTCCACCATGAGGTTACAAATTAATGATCAATATGTTAAATATTTTATACAGAAAGTAACTAAATGTCCACTAAAAAGCTTTTGGACTAAAAATAGAATTTAAAAATAAAAATTAAGAATCTTCAAATTTTTTTATAGTGACTACACGGTCGTCACTAAAAGATTTGGTGGCCATTATAGATAGTCACTATCAAATTTTGAATTTAAAAATAAAAAATTTTAAATTTAAAAAAACTTTGTTGGCAACTATTGTAGTGGCAGCCAAAAGCCTTTTGGTAGCAATTTTATAATCACCACCAAAAGATTATTGGTGGTAACTAATATGATAGTCAAAAAATTTTATATATCACATCATTCTTATATTACCTAATAATATTAAATCATATTTTTTATTTTTATACTAAAAATTGATGTGGATTCAAGTTAATGTAAAAAGGTAAAAAATGTGATTTAATATTATTAGGCAATATAAAGATGATGAATCACATATATTGTATCTAAGAATTTTTCTGATAATCACTATTAAAAGTCAGATTTGAGAATAAAAAAAAAATTTAATGGTTATTTTTAAATGTTGTCAATGACAATTTTTTTAATTGCAACTAAAGAGTTATCATTGAGACTCAATTTTTTTAAGTGATTTTATAAATAAAATTTATCTAAAAATTTTGGTGCACATTTATAAAGATGATTTATATGTGTAAATTAGTGCTAATTATGATGATTAAAGCTGTCATGAAAATTGGATTGGTTTGTAAGCAAAGTATTGATTTATGGCTAATTGGGTATGTTACTTTTTGTTCATTGATACTATTGCCATGTCTGAGGTTTTACCCTGCTTTGTTATTTGAGTATTAAATGTAAAGCGCCAAGTCACGTGAACCCAAATTATAATGCTTGTGAGCAACACAGATTAGATAAATTATATATGCAGCATGCATGATTGGGGGGTGTGTGTACTGTGATTAATAATGTCCATAACTCATTACCAATGCTCACCTTTCTTTCTCAGATTTAAGGATGTCATTTTCTGGTTTCAGGCCAAAAAGTGAGACATTTTTTTTTTTGTATTTATATAATTTATCTTTTTTATAATTTTTTTTATATATTTTATTTTAAATAAAAAAGATATAATTAACTATATATAAATTTAGTTTAAAAGACAAAACCATTCTTTTAATTCAAGAAATTACTTAAAATTATCATTTCTTAACTTTAAATATATCAAAAAATAAATGAATACTTTAGTCTTTTCTAAGAAATAAATGAATAATTTAGACATTTTTGAAAAATAAAATCGAATGAAGTAAATTACACAATTCTAAATTTAAAAAAAAAAATATTTGGCTTTTGGCATAATAAATTAGTATAATTTAACATGTCACAATATTTAAGTGCAGTTTTTAACATTAGTTAATTATAAAAATCATAATACTTAGCATTAAATAATTATTTATCTTTAAAATTTTATATGTGACAAAGCTTTATTTAAAAAAAAACATAACTTCAATTTTTATATTTTTACTATTAGATTATTTTTAAAAAAATACATATATAATGGTTTAGGCCAATTATTACTTTATGCTTAGTTTTTTTAATTTCTTTTAAATATTTTATTTTATTGAAAACTTTATTTTCACCTCACCAACCTTGCTTTTGTTCCAGCTAAGCCAGAACGTAGCTTGCAAATCACACATGCCATGAGGTCCAGCAAAACATAAACACATGACCCACCACTCTCATCATTTTCTTCTTTTCATGCTTCCGATTGGACTAAACATTTATAATATATTAATCCTTTTCATTATAAATTTTTAGTATATTACATTAATTTTTTTAAAAATTAATTAAAGCATATATACTTCGTATTCCTTAATTATTAAAAAATACATTTATTTTCCCTTCAATAAATATATACAAAGTTTTAATATAATATTTTTAATATAATAGTAAAAATAATTAAGTGATTATACTATTTTTAAATGAGCACATACTATTTAAAATATTAACTTCATTAACAAAAAATAAATTAAAAAATAAATTTAGATTCTTTAAATTTAAAAAATAGTTTATTACTCTACATTTAAAGAAAGATAATAAAAAAAATATTTAGTCACTAATTTATTTTCATTTTTTTTATATATCTCTAAATATAGAGAAATGCATTATTTTTCAAATATAAAAGATCTGAAATTAAAATAAATAACATTATATTATACCTTAGGTATTAAGTATAATTTTTTAAAATAAAATAAATATTTAGTGTAATTTTATCAAAATTTAAAGAAAGTTGATATAACTTACTATTTTTTTATTATAATTTGTGTCTTTGTTCACGTTAAATCCTATATTTAAGTTATTTTGAGCGTGCTATTTCGGAGATACTATAAAAAAAAATTTCTCAATTCAATATAACAATACTATTAAGGTTTTTGAGATACCCACTCCCTTTTTTTTTCTTTTCACTTTTCATCGATTAATGATGTTATTTACTAGTAAATTTTCATTTTAAACTTTATAAATATTGACCAAAAAAAAAAAGCAAATTGAAACATGAACCTAATCAAAATGAGCTTTAATTGAAGCTAGTAGCAACTGTTTTAGCTATACCTAACAAATCATGGAAAAAGATTACCTGAAATGGGACAACTTCATTGTATTCCTCTTGGACACAACAAATAAATCTCAACAAAAATATATTCCATCTCCAAATAATCATACATCCAAAATGATAAAACATCCTTCCCTTTTTGGATGGCGTTACATTAATTTAATTGAAAGATGATAATAATAATAATAATAATAATAATAATAATAATAATAATTTTATATAGATGCTCTAAAGCATAAAATATTCGACACTTGGAGAATTATGTTCATATCATTTTATGTTCTCTGCATCTAGTTCTTTCACATTCCATGAGTTTTTACCCCACACGTAGCATAATGAATGAATTGTTGATAAGAATTTGAAACATCCACTTTTTTTTTTGAATTTTCTTGTTTGCTCTGTTTTGTTTTTCCTTTTTCGGATTCAATCATAAAATGCTCCTTCACTCATTGAGCTATGATTCTTTCCCAAAGTAGGACCCACCTTCGGTTTTTGCAAAATTCTTTTTTTTTTTTGGTAATTTGCAAAAATCATATTTAATACAACATGCATGATGCATACAATAATTACAGAAGAGAAATTTTTATCTTGATATTTATAAGTTGGACATTATAATTATAAGGAGATATTTTTAGCTGGTTTTTAAATTTTTAAAGTTAATACTATTTAAAATGTATAAAAGAATATTAGATTCGAGCGAGTATACTGTATACCAATTTTAAGTTCATTACAATGAAAAAATAAATAAAATTTGGAGGTTCAAGCATGATCATGTGTAACATTCACATGGAGAGAACCTTCCCACCTGTAGAGAACAAGCAGCATCTAAACGATAAAATAACGTCTACATACAAAACGACAAGTCTATTAGAGAAATAAGTTGTGTCGTCCATTGTAGTACGTTTATTTATAACGGTAGAATCTAACACCCCCACTCTATATATATAATTAAAAAAAATTTCTTCATTATGGTTGTCGTTTTGCCCATTCTATGTGTACGGTTTCTGAATTATAACTTCTATGTTATTTTTATTTTCTCAATACTAAATCAAGGCTCATAATTATGTTCTATTATTATATGATAGAGTTTCGAAAAGTTAAAAAAGAAAAATATAGTTTAGGATGGGAAAAAATAAAATAAACTTTTGAGCTTTCAGTTAAAGAATTGCCCAACTACCATTAATAATAGCGTAAAAATGATTACTCAAATTGATAATTATGTTTGAAGTTAATGACAAAAAAATGAATGGCAATTTTTTTTTATGTCTTCCTTACCACTCTTTAGTGATATTTTAAAAAGATGCACAGTTATTTAGTTCTATTTCTTCGAAATTTACATTGAAATTATTTATCATTTCTAACCAAAACATGATTTTCTTTCCTATAGGTAAAAATAGAGGTTTAAAAAAATTTATTAACAAAGGTTCAATCTAAAAAAATTATTTTTTTACAATAAAATAAATTGAAATTTAAAAATATATTTAAATATTATTTTATTATTTTTATTTTTTAAATTTGTTTTATAAAATTAATTAATAATATAAATTAGTTCTGAGACTTGATGTTAATATTATTTTTTATATATTTATATACCTATTATTTTTTATGTTTTTATTATTTTAAAAAATTAAAATTAAGAATATTTTTAAATTATTCTGTGCTTTTTTATTTTTAAAATGCACATTCTATTTTTTTGTTAAAAATAATTATTAAAAAAGGTTTTTTTTTTATTTTTTATGTTTTAAAAAAAATTTAAATTATAATCAAACACATCTTAAATTTTGTTAATAAAATTAGCTCTAATAAAATATATTTATAAAAAATTAAAAAAATACAGTAAATTATTTTGTTACTAGTGTCATTAATTATAAAAGAAAGTATAAATGAAAACTCTGACGAATCTAGCTGTCATGTTTTAATTGAATACTTCAGTTCCACCAGACATTGAGGCAAGTAAAAAACCAACCAGAAATATTTTTTTCCTTTTTTAAAAATTTTAAACATGAATCCACGTGGCAGTCAGATCGAGCGATAAAAATGAAATCCTTGGCCAACTGACGCTACAGATTTGTTTGGTAGTAAACAGGTGCAATAATAAGACCGGAACTTTCTTTCCTTCTCCTTTGTTGATTCCTATATTATATATATAATCTCTTCTCGCCATCGCTCTAACCCACTCTTATTCTTCTCCTTCTCCTTCTCCTTCTCTTTACTCCGTAGCTTTCTTTCCGAGGGGTGCGCAGGTTAAACAGAGAGGGTGCGTAGTTTAACGGTTAACACATGATGGGCCGCGATTCTCTCTTCCTCGTGGCTTTCATCTGCATTGTCGTCGCCGGTGTCGGAGGTCAGTCTCCTTCTTCCTCTCCCACTTCCTCTCCCGCTCCTCCCACTTCCACTGCTCCCACTGCTTCTCCTCCCACCTCCACTCCTGCTCCGCCCACTACCGCCACTCCCCAAGCCGCTCCTCCGCCGGTTCAGCAATCGCCGCCCCCTCAGTCTTCCCCTCCTCCGGCTTCCTCTCCACCGCCGGCCACTCCTCCGGTGAGCTCCGCTCCACTGGCATCTCCTCCTCCGGCAACTCCCCCACCGGCATCACCTCCCCCTGCCTCTCCACCACCGGCAACCCCTCCCCCGGCTACTCCCCCACCGGCAACTCCTCCTCCAGCCACACCCCCACCAGCTGTTCCGCCTCCCGCTGTTCCTCCACCGGCACTGACACCAGCGCCTCTTTCATCTCCTCCGGCAACATCTCCGGCTCCGGCTCCGGCCAAACTAAAGAAAAAGGTGCCAGCTCCGGCGCTAGCGCCCAGCCCTCCGTCACCCGCAAGCGAGGCTCCTGGTCCTAGCCTGTCCACCGTCGCTCCCACTGGTAGTGATGATGTAAGTTAACTCTTCCTGTCTTGCACTCCCATTATCTGTTTCTGTATATTTTCTTTTTTGCGAAAAAACGACGTCATTGTGAATGGAAGGTAGAATAAGGAACTATAAGTAATACTATATGAACTATTACAGTTACAGTGAACTGCGTAGCATAGCAAAATCTGATACCTCCGGATCTGATACCTTCTAATTTTAGAATAGAAGAAGAGCAAGTTTTTTAAACAAAAAAAAAAAATTCTGTGACTAAATAAATGAGGGACCAACACGTGGTACAGTTTTTGGATACAGCATCTTTTGTCTTCTGGTCGGAGTCTGGTATTCAATTCATGAGAGCAAGTAGTAGCACAAATAATGACTCACTGTGGGCATATTAGGTACTGTTTTGCACAGATCTCAATATTGTTGGCCTTGTGTTGTGTGGTCGGAGGAATCTAGATAAAGATGTAGAGAAAGATATATAATTTTTTTTTAAAAAAAAAAGGAATTGTCATATATATTATTTTGTATTCACACTATCATATGTCACATGATGATGGGGTTAACGTACTATTATCCAATCTCTTTGCAATCTTTGATCAGTATAGGATATTAAAATTTAGTAAACTATGGCCATAGAGATGTTAGTTATAATCGAAATTTTGTTCATATTAGTGTTCCAAGCACACATAGGCATAGACATGTTTGATCTTGAGATCCTTCATGACATCGTGTCTCTAAAGGATGCTCATATTTAGCATTCGAATGTAGTTACTTTTACTTGTAACAACAAAATTTGTCCGCTGCTAATGAAATTTGTTTTGTGGTATTTGCAGAGTGGGGTGGAGAAATTGTGGTCGTTGCAGAAGATGATAGGGAGCTCAGTGTTGGGATGTGCTCTTCTCTCATTGTTGTTCTAGTTCTTGAGGACTTTTTTTCTTGGGATCACTGTTATTTTAGCATTTGTCTTTTTTGTCTATGTATTATTTTGTGGGTGTTTCATATGGAGCTTTATTATGACCTGTATTTGGAGTACTATTACTACTACACTCGCTTGCATTCTTTGGGAGGATTTTGAGGGGAGCTCTTGTACTTCAGAGGATTTATTCTTCTATATGCCATTATTTTTACTTCATTTTTTATCTTTCTCTTTCACTCCTTTCTGCATCCCTTCTTTTATTGTTGCCAGAGTAACACTATGCGAACCCTATCAAAATTACATAATTCAATTTTGTCTTTTGTTTTACTACGTCTTAATAATTATTTCCTGTCAAAATTTCAAATAAACAGAGCATTCACTATAAGAACTTGTCAAGATGTATAGATAGATGAAATTATTTTGTTAAGAATTTAGATAGTATTAGATATTGGGACAAAATTAAGATGTTTTTAAAACAAAAAGAAATATACTTTCAATTATCTTTAATTTTGAATTATGGCGTGTTGAATAATAAATATTAGGTATTTATTTGTCAAATTAAGTCATTTATGAAATACACTCTCAAATGAGTAAAAATCAATTAAAAAAATGAATTTTATGTGATAGATCCATGAATAATATGATAGGTATTAGTCAATCCAAAAATGTGACCTTACTAATATGGTTAATGAGATGTATGTATGGCAATTTGGGTGTGAATTAAAGGCTTTGTTGAAGACAGAGTAAAAGCAGCTACTTTTCTTTCATTTTCAATTTCAACTACTAACCAACCAACTTTCCACTTTAGTTCTGTTTTTTGTCAACAAGGTTTCTACAAAATTAATAGACTGACACTTTATGGAAGCAAGTTAAGAAGAAAATTATTGAATCAAAAAATATCTGTTAGCGGGTTAATCAATTCAACATGATTAAAAATAATAATAAAAGAAATATTATAACAGTTTTTAATTGCAAATTGGTACCAGCTCTAATAATTTAAAGTTGAATATCATGTATTTAGTATTTTACAAGTATTTTTTTATTTAAAATTTTTTTTAGATATTTTTAAATATTAAATGTAGATATTTTTTTAATTAAGATTCAAACATTAATTTGTTACATTATGAAGAATTAATTTTTTTTATTAGATTCAACTTCTATTAGTAATTATCGTATTTTTTTCTCGTCAAAATCATCAATATTTAAAAGTTTATTGAACTCTAACTAATTTAATTTAAATTAGTTGAGGTATTATAATAAAAGTAGAGTTTCTTTTAACATAAATTTTTTTCATACACAAAATTTGTATAATTTATTCTCATTAATTTTAAAATTTGATAAAATATCTCTTTAAACTTTTAACTTTATGCAACATACGTCTTCCTTAATTATTTTTCTGTCAAGAAATGTTGCTAAAATAGTGCAATTTATCTTCAAAATTTTAACAAAAAATTCTCTCAAACTTTTAATTTCATACAAAATACTCCCTCAAATTTACTTCTGGAAACAATTATTTAGATAAAAATATTGATGAAGAGGATATATTGTAAAAGCTAAGATAAGACAAATAAATTACACAATCCCTAAATTTCACAAAGTTTTTTTACAATTTAGAACTCCAATCCAGCCTTATGAAACACACGAGTGTTAAGAACGTATTTTTGTTTTTAAAAAAGTTCCGTTTATTTTGAGAACGTCAATAATTTTTTAAAAAAAAAGGTACAAAAGACAGTTTTTAGAAGGTAAATAATTTATTTAAAAAAGGTATCAGAATTATTTTTATTTTTCTTTTAACTAATTACTATTAAGTTATTATTGCCAGTAAATATACCCATTATAGGAAACATTGTTATATTAAGGGTGTACACATATTCAGTCGGGTTAAGTTGAGAAAAAAAATCAAAACTGAATTAATTAATTATAAATTGATTAAGTTGATTGGGGTTGAACAAAATTAAAAAATAGAATTGAATCAACCCAACTCATTATCTAACAGGTTAGATTTTGATTTTTTTTTTCTTTTTTTTTACTTTGAATTAATTTTAAATTCTTAACAATGATGTAATTATAAATATAATTTAATTGGATAATGATGATGTAATGGATAATGATGTAGTTTAATTGAAATTTAACAATATATATAATGTGAAATTATAAATAATAAATCAAAACAAAAAATATTTATATTTTTAAAAAAAGTATGCGAGTTAAGTTAAGTTCTGCGAATTAAAAATTTTAAAATTAGTTAACTAACCCATTAAGTGATTGAGCTGAATTTTTTAACTCAAATCAACCCGTTGACCCGAATCAACTAACTGATAGATTGAGTTGAATTTGAGAATTGACGAGTTGAGCCACCTCAATAAACACTTTTAATTGTTATTGAAGGCGACCTTGGGCTACACTTGGCCTGAAACTTAGTGAAGCTTAGGTTCCATGTCTAAGCTGAAACTCAAGAAATTTTGAATTGAGATTGAGTTCGACTTGTGCTTAACATTGAGTTTGTTATTTAAACCCAAATGTGAATTTTGAAAATGAGATGAATTTGATCCCAAATTTAAACCAAAAAATTTGAGTCAAAAATTTAAAACTTATAATATGAACTTTGTATTAACAAAGATTAAGACTTTTGAAAGAGATTAATTTTTTATGATATAATAAATTAAATTTTAAATATTTACTAAAATAAATGCTTATAGTGGTTCGAATATGACTCTCTATAATAAAAGAATATTTCTAAGAAAAAAAATGTTTTAAAAGGCTAACTCTTTAGAACAATTACCATTAATACTAACATCCAATCTGTCTTATTTTTGGCATCACATTTGCCACTTTTTTATTTTTAAAGTGTAATCCAAATAAAAGAAAAAATTTCTAATTAAACATATTTTATTTGCTATAAAATGTTTCTCTAGAAAAAGTTTTCCAGAAGTGTCATTTTCCCATGAAACAGATGAGCCTTAAAGAAAATACATGGAAGTGATTTCACATGTTGAGTTCACCAAGGTATATTTGAGTTGAATAAAATGGAAGAACAAGGTAAGGAAAATGGAATTAGTTTTGAATTTTTCTTTTATTTATATTTAAATTTAACATTTTTATTTTAAATTTATCTCCCTTAATTTAAATATATTTTAAAGAAAAAATTTTAAATGTAAATCGAAATGAAATAAAGGTAAAACTAAAGTTTTATTTTTATTCTCTTGAATCAGAACGTCACCCTAAAAAATTTTTGAGGTCCACATTTTAGTTTAAAAGATGGGCTACAATATAATAGTTGGGCTTTATTCCTAATTGGGCCAAACCCATTTGATCGAAGTTTAGTCAAAGAAAGGTCCATGTTAGTTCTTAGTGGACTGAGCAAACTTCTGAAGATATTTGTTTTCATCTCTGAAATCTAAATTAATTACAAAAACGCTTTTTTTTTTTTAATTTCATCTTCCAGCTCCCCAGCACACTAAAATAGTGAAGTTAATTAAAAATATAGTAACATACAAATCGAAATTAAAGTGGGTGGATTCTTCTGAGTATTCAACCAATGAGAAAAGAAAAGAAATAGCCATGAGAGTAAATTCTACTATAATTGAAATCTACAAGACTAATGAATTTTCACTTATTGATTCTAAAATTGTCTCTAACATTGAAGAATGAAGAGTTTGAATCCCAATCAAACTAAAATTGACCATATAAAGTGAACGGTAAAAGAGATTTTAATATATCTCTGCCTATACTAATAAGATTGGATATAATAAAAAATTTTAATTTTTTAGAACGTGATAAATTAAGATTTAAATTCTTATTAAAATATGTATTTATATTTAATATCTAACATTATTTTTAATAAAAAGATATTTATAAAAAAAATTTATCTACATATTGACATTAAAATCTTACAAAATTTGTCCATTCACTATATATTTTTTTCTTTTTTCTTACAATGATTCTCTCACCTAATAGGATTTGAAGTTAGTCCCTCTAGTTTCAAAATTTAACCTCTGATCCCCGTGCCATATAGATTTCCTAAAAATAAATGATTGACCTAAAGGACATGGATGCACCTCTTGCAGTGATTTAAACTCTAGAACAACCATTTAATGCCATGGCTCTCTTTTGAAAAATTATATACTAACATTGATCAAATATAACAGAAGGAATAAGATGAATTAAATTTTGAATTTCTAATAAAGAATATGTCTATATTTAGTAAAAATATTTGTAGAAAGCTAAAAAGTGATCATATAATGCATCTTAGTAGCTAGAGATATAGATGTTGAACTTGTGAGAAGATTCATATTTTTTAGGGACATCAAAGAACCCACTAAAATATGTAGCACAGAACCTATTGTATAACTATTCAAGTTATCAAGTACATATAGCCATAGAGGTAAACACTGGTTTTTACTTTTGGTTCAATTCAAGGACTGTTCTTATTTTTGGTTGATTTGTACAATTGTACTTGCAATAATGCAATTAGTTATGTTTATTAAGAACCTGCAAATTTTCTTTTACAGCATAGAGATATATATTCAAGTCATCATCATGCACATGCAAATCCTGATGTTCACAGACACACAAACCGAGAGTTAGAGATGATCTTGATCCTTTGAGAGTGGCATAAATAGAGGCAATAAATTTTTTGAGAGAGAAAAAAAATTGTAAATTTTACATGAATGATAGATTTTAAAGTATAACTTAAATTATTCTTTTGGTTTTTATAATTTTATTTAATTTTTAATTAAATTTTAATATCTTTATATTTTTAAAATTTTTAATTTAAGTCATATTTTTAATTGTTCTCGAAATTATATTATGTTTGAATGAGTTTGAAAATATATATTATCATTCTTAATGTCATTATAAATATATATGATTTATGCAAAAAATAACTTATATATATAGTGTAAAATATAATTTATATTAAGTAATATAAATTAATTAGTTTAAATTATGAATTTTTATAATGTCAAGATAATATATAATTAATATGTCAATAAAATTTAACAAAATATTAACAAACTTAAGCGAATACACTAATTAAATTAAAATATTTTTAAAACTGTAAGAATTTAATTAAAATTTTTTAAATTATAAGAATTTAATTAAAAATTAAATAAATTTATAGAAATCATAACAATAATCTAACCAAAATATATGTAAAATTGTAAATCCATATACTGCGTTAGAAAGAAAAAAATTTAGATGATGGAAATCTATTATAGATATAAATATATTATGCCTACTAGATTAGTGTTGGTAAGTTTTATTTTGATTAAATTAAATAATTTAGTCTTCTAAATAATATTTTAATTAAAATAATTTTCACTAAATAAATTTTTTAATTAATAAATAAGAGTTTATATTATTGTCAACTTATAATCTAAACTTATTTAAATAATACTCTTTTAAACAAAGTAGTCAAATGATTATTAAAATCACAGTGTTACCGTTAGGTGATTTTTATTTTTGTAAAGGTGAAAATTTGCAAAGTAAAACGATGGTCAAAATATCTAATTTAGGTGAAATTTTGTTTAAATCAAATAACACTATTTTATATAAGAAAAAACGTTATAAGCAACTCTCCATTATTAGTTAATACCTACATATCTTATTATTATTGTTTTAGTTGTTAAAATATATATTTTATCTTAATTTAATTTTTAAAAATTAAAATTCTTAATTTTATTTTTAAATAATTTAATTTTTACACTAATTACATAGATATTCAAACAAAATTATAAAAAGCCAAAACAATGAGCATGTCCAAAAATTACAACAATTCAAAATAATAATTAACATGTTTAATGAGATACTCATGTAACCAATATAGATTAAATTATTTTAAAATTATTTTAAAAGAATTAAATTTAAAATTTTTATTTTTTCATTGAAACAAAGTATATGTTTTGTAAATAAGAGTCCAAAACAGTAATATTAAAAAAAAAATTGAGATATTTTTATCTGTACCAAAATAAATAAAGAGAAAAGTGATATTTTAATAACTAAATTATTAATTTCCGTTTTCATTTAGTAATGTACGCGTCAGCTTGCATGTGTCCCTTGCTCTCCAAATAAATTTGCATCCATCACTCACTCTGCATTCTGCGACAAAGAGGAAAGGAAGCTTCCTGATCTGCCGACACATCTTAGAAATTTGCCATTTTTTGAAGTTCTTTCTTACCAATTAATTGCCTTCTCTTCTCATGCATGTCTCTTATTTTTTTTGTCTAATAATTGATTATATTCAATAAATTTTTTATTTTTTTATAATATTCATCAATATAAAATAAAACAAAGTTAGTTAAATATTATTAATTAATATATAAATAAAATAATATAATATATATACCTAACTCTTGCCCAAACAAACATCAAACCTTAACCTCTTTACACTTCCTGTTTTGCAGCATTTTGCTAAGTCTGTCTGTCTCACCAATGGGCCTCACATAGTCAAACCCAATTCTACACTTTTAGCTTTAATGTTAAATTTCTTATTTGTTTAATCTATTGATCATTTTTTATTGCTTGAAGAATAAGCACAAATTCTGGGTTTTGCTAGGAAGGTTCAACATTGGTATTGGTGATCAAAGTCATCTTTGGAATCTAATGTTTTTATAAGGAGATGCACCCTCAAGTAAGTCAAACCAATATTAATTCGGCACTATAACCTAGAAGTTTTGTTATTATTGTTATTTTGCTTTGGATCTTACATAATTTCATTATATATATATATATATATATATATATATATATATATATATATTGTCACGTTTAAAATGTCATGCCTCTGCTGCCAAACTGAGCATCACCAACCTCACAATTTCACAGTCCACACCTAACCCAAACATACCTGAAAGTTTAGAGCTAATTCTATGGTTCATCCTCCTAATTAAGTAATAGACACATCATCTTTTTTTTTTTTTTGTTCATGAATGATTTATAGAGGATGGGAACATTAAGGAAGAAATAGAAAGTATAAAGAATGTTAAGTTATATTTTTTGGTAAAATTTAGAATATAAAAAATGATTAAAATTTTATTCATACACGTCAAAATTACTTTAATATCAACTAGTTAAAATAAATTTAAAAATTATATAACATATAAAAATATTATATTAAATTACTTTAGATATATTAGACATAAAATATCTTCTATATTTAAATCTATACATAAAATTTAACAATATGAATCAACACTTCATTATATGAATTTGAACTAAAATTGTCAAACTATAACCCTCATCATTATATTTGTGTGTTTATGGTGTACACAAATTTTTCCCTGGAAAAAACTGAGTAGTAGAATCTATTTTTTTAATCAATTGACCTAACAATATGTATTATAAACTTCAAAAAAAAAAAAAAAAAGGCAATGCCCAACCTTCAGTTCAGTTTGACCCTTGGTTAGGCAGAAATTTCAATTCTTGTATCACTAAGTGATTGTACTTGTATGGTAATTGTGTGCATATGCATCTCTACAAGTCTCTATCACAAATTCAATTATAATCTCAGTACACTCAGGATTAGTCATTTTCTTTGCAAAATTTAATGCTTTAGAAATTACTTCTTCCAAGTTAAGGAATTGATTCAGAGAATCAGAGGAGTTAGTTCTATGGACCACCCCAACAAAACTTGGTTGAGGTGTCTGCATCAAAAACTTAATTGAATTCACATTCACATATCAAAATGGAAAAGTAGAGAAAGGGTTTTTATGTGAAATGGACATATAATAACAAAAGGAAAAAAAAAAAAGAAGCTAAGTGTAATTCGATTAGGTGATAAAGTTAAGTAGAAGTTTGAATTTAGTATAAGATGGGCATATTTAAGACAAAGATCAAAGTGTTAGGTTGGCTACTTCTTTAAGATACTGAAATCAGGTTTGATTGATGTAGGCATATAGTCTTTCAAAGGATAAAAAGCATTTAAACTTTTTTCATTATTTATCACTTTTCTGTACATAATTGCTTCAAATCTAATCCTTTTTGTGGTTCTTATATAAAGGGTTTTACTTTCTTCATCTTTTTCAATCAGAACGTTTGTGCTATTGGAAAGACAAGATTTACGCAGAAATTTTAATCTATTTGTTATTTTATTTTTTAAATAAAAATACCATATGTGAAAATTATTTATCCGAAAATGAGTCAAGTTTGTATTTGGATATCAAAATATAACAGTGAAAATAAACAAAAGTGGCTGAAATTGGTTCTGAATGTTCAGCAACGTAGATAACCATGTCACATTTTGACCTACGAATCATGTATTCATGTCATCGGCAGTGAAATTAAATGCATGATACCATAGTACTACATAATACAACTAGCCATTCCAAAGTAAGACAAAAGGGTAATGAACAAGAAGTAGAAAACTTGACTTTGACTACATTGAAGCATCATAATGAGGTTGGAACCTTCATCATATAAACCAAGAGTAAAAAAAATTTTCTGTACAAGTGGATGGAAAGGAGAAACACTACCTGCAAAAGCAAAAAAAATAATAAAAAAATAATAACAATAATAAAAGCTGCACGGGGAAGAAAGCAAAAGAAAATGTACTCCACACCACAGTCCACACAAGGTGGCTTGGGACTCGAAACGCTATAAAACTCGAGGCTATCCGTAATCTCGTTCACACACGCAAGTCTTTCAGTAAAACAATAACCTAAACATAATAATCATCGTTAAGTTACCATTTTCCTTCATAAGATATTTTTCAAAAGGGACAAAATATATATGTACAGTATATCCAATTCCTTGAAAAAACAATTTAATGGGAATTCATTATCTGACGGGAAATGAATGTGGTGTATACATTTCATATTCAGAAGCACTGACAAAAGAGCAAAACACAACCGTAAAACTTATCAGAAGTGTTGGGTACATCAAGCAAGACAGAGTACTGTCTCTCTAACCCCAAAACAACTCCTACGCTAAACACTACATAGAAAAGGGATTAGCACATCCTTCAACACTAGAGTTAACCAACTGAGCTGTTAGCGTCAAACCCGTTGTGATCGGTGGAGAGTTCTTTAATACTGCCACCACCGACACTAAACTAAGAAGTTGTAAAATTACATAGGTTTAATGTCTCTGCTGTACTAAAGCTTCATCACCACCTTCCACTGTTTATGGAAGGCAGACTAAAATCTAACCTCCATTTGCTCTATTCCTAAGTGGAAAACCAAGCTCCAACTCCATAGATGGATTCTGCAGAATATAAAAAATTCACTCAAGGTCTGCGTGAAACCAGTGAATTGTTTTTGCTCTATTTACAGATTAAATAGAGGCATAAGCAAACTTGCTCAAAAAACCAACTGAACCCCAATTCTAACTTCTATTCTATGAGAATCAGTAGTCGAATACCAGTAACTGCTATTAACAATTGCCTTGACTTTGTCCTACATCTTGGTTAAACTTCCATTTTCCATATCATGCTATCAACGCTGCAATTATGTGATTTCTCCAGTGCAGCAACTTTGACCCGATTTACTGCCAGTGAGTTCTTTCCTCTTTCATCCTGTGGAAGCTCACAAGATTCACTAACAGAACCTGTTCTCAAATCAGCTGGGGGAATGAAACAATCCACGGACAGGCCTGGAACATTAAAGGCTACCTCTTCAATTGTCCAAGCTTCTTCCATTCTTGTTTTAGTATGGCTCATTGCTGTCTCCACAAACCTGAAAAGAGTCACTACAGAATGCCCTGAGTGGGCAATCAAAATCCCTTCCACAGGCCTATAATCATCAAGGAATGAATTTATTGTAGTTTCCCAGTAAACTGCTTCACCCCCATTAGATTGGATGCGGGTTAGATGAGAATCCTCAATGTGAACGAGGAGTCCAGTCTTCTGGCTGAAGTAGCCAAACAAGACATGCCTGATGATCTCTGCAGGTCCCTCACTCCGAGCCTTTAATGTTTGAGGATCAGCACAGAGCTTAAGGATGAAGCAATCCTCACCATTGATCTTCTTCTCCCCAATGCATCTAGCATTCGCAAACAAGCTGGCAGTGGTTCTGGGGTCAAGACCCTAATTAAACGAATATATTAACTTTAGAAATAGCAGAAGAAATGCAGAAAACTAACACCAAGACAAACAGCGTATGTAGGGTAGGAAAACTAGAATTTGAAGTCTAACCTGAAGTGCACGACGCAGCGGTCTCACAGGTCCCTTTGCTGTGTGAGCACCAAGCCAGGGTGTGTGCCTCCAAACAAGCTTGCCGTTGCAGCCGGCATGAACCTTGCTTCCCCCGATGGCAAGCTCTACATACCACATGTCAGGATTCATCTGCCAGAGCACAAATCCACCAGACTCCGCACACCTTGATGCATTACGATTCTTCACAACCTTTGTGGCAGTTTCAAATTCAGAAGCTACCATTCTCACCTTTCCCATTGCATAAGCATTTCGAATAGAGTTCTGCAGCTTCTGCCCACCAGAAGCTGCTGTGAACTGCTGCAATATGTACTGGGCAGCCAAGGTTTCCTACAATGAAACACAACAACAATAAAGAGAAAAGTTAGTAGTAGCTTAGCTGATATTACCCGATTTTCACTAATTTAGAGAGAAGACGGAAATTGAAAAAGTTATCGTGTTAAGTACAAGCCAAACATTTTTCTAGTTTACTACAGGGGAGGCATAAAATCAACATCAACTCTCAACTTGTAAGCTGAGTAGCTGACAATTTCTGATCATTTTATCCACTATTTGCAATTATGCTAGTACACGTAAGCAAATAAGAAGTTTTAGTTCTCTGTTGTCATCCGCGTTTTCTCAGAAGCCAAACACACGCTTAACCGGCTTAAACTGAAATTATGAAAAATGCGCATGATTCACTCTTTCCATGATTAACTATTACTCAAAAACAGAGCAAATAAAAGTCGAAATTGTAAGGTTTAACACACAACGAATCTTGTCTATATACAAAATACGACAGAGTGCACAACAAACCAAATGTGTAGCCAAAACAACCAGTTTGTTGATTACTTGTAAGAGAAAGATTAAAAATATTCCAAAGTTTTGAATCAGACAATGAGAAAATGTCCAAAAATTCGAAACAACGTGCCCCCAATGAGAGAGAAACTTTACACTAATACTCAACAGCAAATCATGAACGCTTTTGCTTCTCAGTTTTCACTTTTAAGATTGAAATTGCCCAAACACATAGTGAGAGAGAAAAAGAAAGAACTAACAATTGGAGTATCCTTGATGCTGAGGTGAGGCAACGGGTCGGCGGCGCTAACATGAACCGGAGCCAGAGGCGCACCCATTACACCAAGCAAAAGCCTCATATCAGACCTCTTGTAGGACGTCGAGGTCAGCGAAGGAGCCCGAGACAACTGCCCCCTCATCCACTGGCCAAGACCCGACCCGACTCTCTGCGGATCCCCGTTCTGGTGGCATCCATCCGGGTCGGGTCCTTCCATCAGCGGCGTCAAGGTCTCCCCTAACACTCTCATACTCCCGGATCTTGCAATCAAGGCATCAGAATTCGCCACAAAGTTATGGCTGCTATGCTTCTTCCCCCTCCGAAGCAGACCTGAAATGGGCGACCCGGTCCGGGCCGGACTGTTGGCCCGAGAACGCGACGGAGATAGACCACGAACTACCTCCTCTTTGAGAGCTGCGAAGAAACCCTGTTTCCTTTCCATGGAAAAAGAAAGAAAGAAAGAAAGAAAAAAAACCCAAAGCTCCGAGAACGAAGGAAACAGAATATTATGAAGGGAGTCAATTTATGGGTTTTGCAGTGAAGAAAGGTAATACTAGAGAGTATAGCAGATAGAGGGAAATGGAAAGGCAGGTGAGGGAAAGCACTTCATAGAGGAAGAAGAAGGAGAAGGAGAAGCGAGAAAGTGTGAAACTCGTTGGGAAGAAAGAAAACGGTTTTGAACAGTGTGTGCGTGTGTGTAAGCGTGAGTTTAGACTGAAGCGAGAAGCGAGAGTGTGTGTACGTTGGTGGGTTTACGATTTCTATGGAGAAGAAAAAGCTGGTGAGTGGTGAGAGAGAGATAGAAGCAGTCAAACACGGCCTCTCTTATTTTATTATCTTTCTTTATTTCCTTGCTTCGCTCAATGTAACGCACTTCATTCTTTACAAATCAACACTTCCCAATTTTTTTTATTATCTTAATTTATATTAATTTTTAATTACAACCAGATTTTTTTAAATTGTTTGAATTAGATTTCTTTTTTGAAAGATAAAGCAAATTACACATTATTTTCTAAAATTTAGTATAATTATATTTACCACCTTGTTAATTTAAAAAATTACCTTCAATATTCTTAATGTAATTTAGTAAAATCTATGAAGATTAAAATTTATAATTTTATTTTGATTGAATTAATAATTTATTTTTTAAATTAATCAATCTTTGAAAAATTAGCACCATATAGTTTGATGTTTCAATTTTATTTCTCCTACTTAGCTCTAGAAATATTAACATTGTACAATTTCGTCTATAAATTCTAAATTTTATAAACATTGTTTAATTTCTCTTGTCATGTAGTTACATTAAATTATAGGGACTATCATGTGTAAGGTTTAAAATCTATAGGAACTAAAATAATGTTAGATTTTAGGAATTAAATAAAAGAAAAAAATTTATAGGTTAAAATATATAATACTGGTCTCTTAGGGACTAAATAAAAAAATATTTTAAATATTAAATTATTAATATAGTCTTTCATTTTCAAGGGGTTGAAAAAACACAAATTAGGTAAAGAAAAGATAAACAAGGGTTATTTTCATTTTAAGAAGATAATGCTTGTCAAGTTATCTATGGACAATATTTACCAAGAGTCAAAAGTAAAAACTCTGAATTCTTGTGAAACTTTAATGTTGAACAATATTGAATTTTATGTGAAAAAATTACCTGAATGGTTCATGAATAACTTGATAAAAAATTATTAGTTAGCAAGAACGATTAATTACTTTTCATATCTCCCATATATAATACTCCAAGTAAATTGTGGGGATGGGTGAGAAGCACAATATCCAAATATACCGGAAGTGTTTATTATTATTATTATATAGAAAGTGTGTAAAATGTTTTAAAACATTCAAATGCTTGAAAACATATGTAAGATATAATATAATAATATATATACACACATTATAATATTATTAATTATTAATGTAATATGAAATTTTTTTTTGATAAATAGTTAAAAATTTATTGTCATATTAATATATGGATAATTAAAGTAATAAATTAATATTTTTTGTGTGAAATTTTTTTTATTACCAGTGAATTTGTATATCCCCCAAAGCTTATATATATGTTCATTGAATTGCACCTCTTGTTATTTCCTTTTCTGGAATGAAGCATTCTTAAAATTTCTTTTAAATAAAAGAAGAAAAATTATTAAAAAAATAAAAAATGAGGGAAAGAAAGATGAGAAATCATTATTCCAGAGGTTGATCTCTCTACAGTGTAATCCAATAGGATTATGAACAAATTTTGTGGCAAAAAAATATATTGTCTATTTTATTCATAACGAAATTATCTAAAAAATTAAGAAACATATATATTTTTTCATTTCTTCATTTATAAATTCTTGTATGACAAATTTAATCTAATAATCTTTTTAGAAATTAGATTAATTTAAGTTGTTGAGTTTGAGTCTAACTAGTGTCTCACCTAAAAGCACCCCAAGGTGAGGCCACTATGAGATTTGCATGCGTTGCATGATCAATCTAATGTCATAAAGGGTTCTGCAACTAAATGGAATGATTAGTTTAGTGATGAGCGTGTGTTGTAGAGAGGCCAAATCCCACTGCACAAGCTTATGATTCCTTAAAGACAAAGGCATTCTCACTACGTCATCAACACAATCTCCATCTATATTTATTAATAATGTCCTGCTTCTTCATTCTCCCTCTCTCTATATTATATAAATATATATATAGAGGTTTTGCTAATTAATATTTACGGAAAAAAATTATGTAAAATTTTTATATTTTTATATTATGTTATTTAGTTAAAGATTGTCATATATGATTTATACAATTTATTTATTTTATAATTAATTTTTTTAAAAAATTTATATACTTTATTTTAATTAAAAATTTTAATAATAAAAATATAATAAGTAAGTGCATATAAATCAAGTTATTTAAGATATTGGTTAAAATTATTATTTGATTAGTTGATGAAATTATTATATTAATATTTAAAATTTTTCTAAATAGTGCTATAAAGACGTTGGTTAAATTTTTTTTATTAATTGATAAATTATTTAATACCTTAAAATTTGTAAAATATTAACAAAAATAATAATTTTTAATGTAAAAAATTTTATCAACTAATCAATGAAACATTAACTAGTTCATTAAAAGAAAGATAAAAAAAAATAAGAGAGAAATAAATAAATAATATACCATCAATGAATTAGGATCTAATTTTTTTTATTTTTATATTTTTTCTTACTTCAAGAACTTTAACTCTCTCTTAGTCTATGAGTATTTTTAACTTTTTATAAATTTAATTCTTTATCAATCAATACAAAAAATTGGATATATATATATAATTCTTACTTTATTAAAGTTTGGTGATATAACACTCACGATCTTCCACACTGGTGTGTTCAGGTTGGATGGATATGATGCTTTACCTTTTTACTTTTCACATAAAAAAGAAGTCACAAATTAAAGGTAGAAGACTAGAGGTTATTACAACACTAATCATGGTTAAAGTGAGTACAGGTTGTACTTCATAATTGGTAATTACACTTTTTATGTGTAGGATTGAAATCTCTCTTCATGGCTTGCTTCAACTGGTAATTCTACTTTATGCTCAACCTTTTTTCCAATAAAACTTTTTGGTGGCTAAAGCAAGTTGAATGAGTATTTTTTAAAAAATAAATTAATAATTTAGTTTATAAAAATATTTTTCTATCAATTTAGTCTATAAAAAAATTTTCATCAATTAAAATAATTTTTCTTAAGCAAATTTTTATTAAAAAATTAGAGTCTAAATGACTATCAATTTATGTAATTTATGACCTAAATTTATTTAATTAATTTTATTTTTCTTAAAAAAATCATTTTGGTAAAACTTGTAAATTTAAATGAATTAGTTTTTGGGAAAATTTTGTTTAAATAAAATCTTTTTGAAAAGAAAGTTTCACCTTCATAGGTATCAATTATGAGTTATGAGTTAATGATTATATAGACTTGTATTTATTAAACGAAAATAGTTTGTCTAATACAAAAATTATTTTGATTGGAATAAAATCTTTAAAAAATTGTTAATTTATTTTTTAAAAAGGAAAACTTAGAGTTTTTATTTCATTGTAGTTAGATAACACGTCACTGACACCTTGGGTTTATTGTAGAGTAACATGATTATTTCTTATTAATTCACCCTAACAACCCACATGAGCATACATAGTTCCTAAGTCCTAGGGCTATTGTGACTCCAACATGATAGCATAGCTAGCTAGGCATGAGATCATTGACTTTGATTAAAATTAGACCTATGAGGGACTAGTACTATATATCAAATATCAATTAATTGTTGACCATTCATTAATTGGGTTTTTGACATTTTTGTTGTGTACAATATGTCAGATTATAGTTAAATCCTCAAGGATACCTAAGTGCATAAAAGCAAGATCTACGCTGGCAACATCAAGTTTACATTTTGTTTTGGGGGAATAATATTTATTTTTTCTTTGTACTATACAGCCATCTAGCCTATAAAATGTCTTATTGGAGAACTTCACATGCTACTAGTATTATAAGAAATTTTCTTCATTTTTCTTTTTTTTTTAAAATCTAATTTATGTCAGCCCAACAATTCGTTCCTATTATATATGTTAAAAATCAGTCAGTTGTCACGTTAATTTTTTTTTTGTTTCTATATTTTTTTTATAAATATTTTTTATTCAACAAATTTTATTTTATTTATTATTAAATATTAAATATAAATACTTTATTTAATAAATAATTAAATTTTAATTATTCACACTATAAGTTATATATCTCTCTCTCTTCTTTTAACAATTCAACGGAAAAAAAAATCCGTTGTGTAATGTGGTTTCTATTTCAACATGGCGCACACAATATTATCTATAAATCAATCTTTTAGGAGAATAAATGAAAGAGGAAACGTTTATTTTAGTAATTAAAATATATAATAACTTTTAATTTACTTATTTTATATATTGTTTTGATTAATTTAATTTTTTAAAAATAAAAATACTTTCAATGTTATTCTTTTGTCAAAGTTACATTCATATATTAATATTTCATTTAATAAAATATTAACTATAATTTTTTTAGCTAATATAAAAGTTATAGGTGATAGATAATTTATATCATATTAAAAAAAATTATGTTTGCAATTATCCAAAATTAATCTTAATTTTCGTCAGATACACAATCAATAAAAAATCTATGTATATATATAATTGAGAAATTTTAATTTATATTTTAATATTTTATTTTACATATATTAATATATGACTCGTGAGATAGTCATATCATTAACTAAATTATATTTTAACATTAAATAAAAAAATTATTGATAAAATTTAGGTAGAGGGACAATATTGAAAATATCTTCATCCTTAAAAAATCAAATTGACAAAAATAATCTGTAGATGATTAAATTAAAAATTACTATATTTGTTGAGGGTTAAAATATATTTTTTCTCTAAATAAAACTATACCTATTATTCTTTTAATTTCAAAAATAGTACTTGTTCTCTTTAAAGTTAAATACAATGTTACAAAAATCTATTTTATAATTTATTTTATGTCAATAAAATTAATATTTTATATTATATGTGGTTATTTTAAAATAACAAAATTGTTTAATTATTTTTGTTGTTACATTACTAATCTTATATTAAAATTTAATATAAATTTAATTATATTTATTATTATGTGAAAAATAAAATTACAATTTTATTCTTTATAAAAAACCATCTACATTAAGAAAAATAAATTAAAAAATACATAATTTTTTAAACTAAAAACTAAAAAAATATAAATATAATAAAATTAATATAATTTACTCTTATTATTATTTATTACTAGGAATTGAGCCTATATTTCTTTCTGTAATCCATAAGCTACTTTATTATGTTGTGTCATGTTTTAAACCACTGGCAAAGTAGAGATCTTTCTCTTTACGCGTCTTAACACGTGCAACACAGATTTTGATTGGGTAATCAGAAAAATAGTGACACAGATAGAGAGACATGAGACTTAACCACTGTCCACTATGTTTCTGGTGGCCTCACCTTTACAACTATTCTTACATCTACGACTAAAACAAACAAATAAAAAATCAATGGAGGGATTTTGAATTTTTTAGTTGCACACAAATACTCCAGTAATTTTTCTAAATTAATACTTTTAAAACTTCTTGATAATGCTATATTTAATTATTGATGGGGTATCCTCACTTGATTCGCCTAAATTTATTTTTTATTTTACTCATATAATTAGCTCTTATCAACATTATGTATTTTAAACTAGATTAAAGATATATAAATATATATTTATATCTTAATATTTAAGTACTTGGATATTTAATTTTTATAATTTTTTTTACATTCTTTATCTTTTATTGTCTGACTTTATCATTATAAATATACTTAAAAAGTCATTTTTTTATATTTTTTAATTTATTCTTATTGTATAGACTCTTGTCATATTTGATAATTTTTTATAATAATTTCAATGATTCAGTATAAAATTGATTTATCACTTTTTATACCTTTTAGTGAAATATTTTTCTAACAAATTTGAAGTGAGAAATCAATATTGGTAGGAGAAAATTAAGAAAAAAAAAAGAATTTACTAAACTATGAAAAGAAACACATGTGATTCAAAATTTAAAAGTACTTTTAACATTTTCGTGGGAAGGTGTATTTTTTTCTTCTAAATTTGATGCAACGTGAGATGTGACTTAAGGGAGGGCCAATATGTGTTGGGTGATTGAGGGACAGAATTGACATATAGATTTGAAATATTAAAATCTACTATTCATTGATGGCTAATAGTAACGGCTATATATTTTGGATAGCAATGTATATTTAATTTAATTTATTAAATAAAAAATATATAAAAATTATGTTATATGTTTTAATTTTATTAATAAGATATTTTAAATTTAATATAAATTTATAAATTATTATATTTAATAATTTTATAAGAATAAATTTGTTAAAATTTTATATTTAAAGTTTATATAATATAATTGATGTAATATATATATATTTATAAATTTTTATGTAAAAAATATAATTTTTAAAAAATAATTATCAATTTTTTTAAGTAAATAAGTACAAATTCAAGTATTCAAAATTTTTATGAATTTAAAAATAAAATATCTACGCAAATTTGGGTTTGAGTACTCACGCTGGCCATGATCATACCTAATTTTGGAAAAGTGATTCGTCTCTTGATATTTTGATTTGCTTGTCACTTTTAAATCACAGTTTACTTTTCATGCGTAGTTGAATTGGTTGATCTTGTTACACCATCATTTTCAAGCATTTTATAATTTTATTATTAAATTTTTTAATTAAAGATAAATATGTATATAATTTATATAACTTATATATTTTATAATTAATTTTTTAAAATTTTTATATATTTTATTTTAATTAAAAAATTTAATAATAAAAATATAAATAATTATATATAATTTTGATCAACTCAAATTAAGAGGCTAAGGTGACTTTTAAAAAAAGCCTCTTATGAGGCCATGGTCCCAGTGGGCTTTATTATTGGACCATCTCTATGGGTGAATCGGGGGCCAATGATAGGCCCAAAAATCATGAGAACTCAAATTGCAAAGTAATGGAACTCTTTGTCAAGCTTCATTAATATTTTTGAATAGAGATAGAACATTTTCAGTGAGAATAATCTAAAACTTTGATTAAAGGAAGGGAAAACTTATCATTCCACCAAGCACCCGTTGGTAAGTTCCATTAATATAAAATGAGTACGTTACAATTTGATTATTTAATTCTATCTTTCAAAATGATTTAAAAAAGTTTAGTTTATAACCTCAATTTTTATGGTTAAAAGCTTTTCTATTTTAGAAAATAAGGCATCCTGTCTATTTTATTCTTAATATCATTATATCAAATGTCACTTTAAAGTTTTTAACTTTTAACTGGGAATAAATGTACTTTCAATTTGAGATTTTTTGTTGTTTGAAGAAGGATAATGATGTGGGCTTTTCAGGTGGTCCAGGCCTGTAAGTTAGCCCAAGCGTTTTATGAAGCAATATTCTACCCACAAAAACGGCGTCGTAGTGGTGCAAATCTCTGTCTCACTCTCACCCTCCGAAGTTCGAACCTCACTTCCCACCTCCTGCGATTTGCATCGTCGTTCTCGTTCGCGTTTCGCGTTCGCAAGGTAGAGAGAGAACGAGGGAGGGAGAGATCTTGGTGTTGCTCAGAATTTCGCCGATGGAGAACCCAAAGATTCAAGAGGTCATTGAGAAGCAAGTGCTGACGGTGGCGCAGGCGGTGGAGGACAAGCTCGATGAGGAGATCGCAGCCCTGGATCGACTCGATGTCGACGATCTGGAGGCGTTGAGGGAGCGGAGACTCCAGCAGATGAAGAAGATGGCGGAGAAGCGTAGCCGATGGCTTTCTCTCGGACATGGCGAGTACTCTGAGATTCCTTCTGAGAAAGACTTCTTCTCCGTCGTTAAGGCTAGTGAGCGCGTCGTCTGCCATTTCTACCGCGAGAATTGGCCCTGTAAGGTACAAATTCGAGTTTTTGAGTAGGAAATTCTTGGATGCTATGATTTGGGAGAGAGCATTTCGACTTCGATTTCTACCTTTGTGGGTTATTGCAAATTGGCATTTTTTTAAGCAACACAATCGCACATAGGTGAAAGATGGGTTTTTTTACTAATCAAACTTGATATTAGCATACTTCTTGACACAATGGCGAGAATTTCGAATTGTAATCATGTTCATCCTACTGTCTCTCTTCGCTTACCAAAGTAAGGAGGTTTCTTGGAAGCGTGTGATGTTTTTAGTTTTCTTAGGCACTATTAAGGGTTGAAACTAAAGAATTTTACCTTATTCCGTGGTTCTGTGGGGAAAAAGTTCATGACATATCTTTAGGATACAGAGTTTTCCTGAATGAAAAAATAGGAAAAGGAAGATGTTGGAAATGGCCTTTGATGTTATATTAAGAATTTAGGGTCCTTAATTATACACTGATTAGTAGAAGTTAAACTCTTTAGTGTGGTATTAGAAAGATTTCATGAGTTAATCATTCACTGACTTTAATAACACAGTTCCAACGCTGATGAAATTGTTCGCTTTCTGAATCTTCATTTTTTGAAGTAGTTTCGTTCATTGTGGAGAAGTTTGCATTCCTAACTTATGGCCTACTTGTTGGGCTCTGTAAAAATAAATATTAGGATTTTCAACCAGAGATGTGTTACTAATATGTAAATTGTAATTGATAACTATGGCATGGTATGAGGGGGCTACATGAAACGAAAACATATAGTTCTTATTTGCTTCTTACTTCTTAGTGTGTCAATATAACTCATATATTGCTTCTAGCAAACAGTTAACTGCCTCTTGCTGCATTAGCTGCTTCCCTCTTGCTGCAATTTGACGCCTATTAATACTTATTGGCTTTGGTGATGATTAAAGAATCAATGACGCCATAAATATCATAATTGTTATAGACAGTAATCTTAGACTGACTACACAACAATGCCATGATTTTGAATCTCAATTCAACATGTAATACGTAAGAACTCTTGCAAATTTGGTGCTTTCTTAACACTGTATTATAGAATTCAACTGTTGGAGAAACAATTCATGTTCACAGTTTTTTTGCAGGTTGTGGACAAGCACTTGAGTATATTGGCGAAGCAGCATATTGAGACACGTTTTGTGAAAATTAATGCTGAGAAAAGCCCGTTCCTGGCTGAGAAGCTTAAGATTATTGTTCTTCCAACTCTTGCTCTCATAAAGAATGCCAAAGTTGATGATTATGTGGTATGTAAATATATATTGTTGCCATATCCCTTGTGATTATTGTTCTTCCACTCTTATTTATTGCATTTAGCACCAGAAATTTGACAGCCTTGTGTGTATTAGGTGGGATTTGATCAACTTGGTGGTACTGATGAATTTAGCACAGAGGTGCTGGAAGAAAGATTGGCTAAAGCTCAAGTAATCTTATATGAGGGTGAATCATCAGTTACTCATGCAAAGTCCACCAGAAGTGTCCGGCAGAGTACAAAGGCAGACTCATCAGACTCAGAATAAGTTTCATTTCCTGATAACTTTTATTTACTCGGCTCTCATGGAATGGTCATCACACTGGCTACGCCTTCAATATATGGTCTTACCCACTGACTTATAGTGCGAGTACCAGTAAGAATTTGTCATCATGATTCTCGATCTACTGCTTAATTCAGAGGTTTAGTGCGGTGAGATAATTTGTTGTCTTCCCTCGATTGTGTTAATGATATTAGTCACTGTAATAGTAATATGCGAGTTTTGAGATTGACAGAGTTCTTGTTATATTTTGCAAATGAAGCTGGGAATCAGTATCAGGAAGCTTTCCTGTTCTGAATGGCATGTTGAGTGAGGGCTGTATGTAAAATTTTCAATGCTGCATTATTTTTACTAATTTCCGTTTTCTCTTCCTATCCTCCTGTTGTGACTTAATTTTAAGTATTTTACTTTTCTGTCTCTCCCCTCTTGTATTTGGAGTATTAAGCCATAATTTGTGTCCTTTTCCCTTTGTGGAAAAAGAGGCCTTTGAAAATTGAAGTGAGTGACGAGAGTGGAGATGCGTATGGATAGACTATAGTTGGGCAACAATTTCAAAACGTAGCTGTCTTTATTTAATTTAATTCTTAAATTTCCAAATTTTAAAAAGTATATTTTTAATACGGTGACTTGTTTAGATGAATTTATTATAAATAATTTTAAAATAATAAAAAATAATTTTTAAAAAAATCAATTTATATAAGATAAACAGAAATTTTCGCAATTTTAAATTATTAAAGATTATATTCTCAACAAGTGAGGACCATTAATGGCCTGCAAAAGTAATGCCTTAAAGTTAACTGAACTCATCAATTTTAGAACACATAGTGCATGGTGAAAAATAAAGTTAAATTGATTTTCAACAGTTTTTTTCTAAAAATTTATATATCATTGTCCAATGATTTTTACTATCGAAATAAATTAATTTTTTACTTTTTATTACTAACTTCACTTTCCAGTCCCAGTTGAATTTTGAGGATTTCTTTTTTTTGTTTTTCCCCTGAATGGCACGGCACAGACACGCAAGCGCCGCGAGCGCGACACATGAAAGTTGAATTCGATTAAAGCCCTACTATGGTGAATTTTTCACAAACGGCAACGATGGCTCAGATTTTTCTCTCTGGGCGCTCACTGTTCTCAATCTCAAGAAAAAAAACTATGACATCGCAATAGATCGAAACTCAATTACACAAACCCTTTGTCCTCCTTTACAAGTTCCCATTTCTATCTTCCTCTCCATTAGCTACGGAGAATACTATGTTACTCACATCGATAACGTAAGTTTCTGAGATAACTTAATTTCTTTTCATTTTTACTTAGTTGCTTAAATTAAGGTTCTTTATTATCTGGGTTGGGCTGTTTTTACTTTATTTTTGTTTTTCCCTCTCTAGGGTGGGATTTTGTTTCCGTAAGAGTTTGAAGCAAAAAGGTTAAGAAACTCATCTTTTGTTGTTGTTAGTGCTCAGGAAATTGAAAACTTGGCTATACAGCGTAGATATTGGCATTCCTATCGAATTTCTCACTAACAGACCATGCGTGGTTTTTACAATCCTGCGTTTTCTGACCAATGAAATTGACGTTAGATTTTCAAATTTGATAGGCTGCGACTGGAACTAATCATTTGAAATGTATGAATATTGCATGCTGTAGTTAATTTTGAAGGGGCAGATGGGCATGGCTAATTAGTATTTCGAGTCGGAAATTTGAATTGCTGATGTGGTTTATAGCTTCAGGTTTAACACTCAGCTAAGTTTAGTGGCTTAGATTTTTCTTTTAGCAACTAGTAGATTTGCACTTCAGTTTCAACAAGTTAATAATTTTAAACAGTTGTCTTTGAAGTTAATATAAGAATGAAGACATTTATAAGTGAAAATATAATTTCATACAATTACTGTTCAATTCTCCCCACTCTCAAGTGTGCTTTGAAAATTTTATATCAATTTTTAATGAGGGAAACCACTGATATTCATTACAATGCATATAATCACCTGTAGTCACTACCAAGTCTCCACTGATGATATTCTTTTGTTTTAGTTATTAGATGTGCCTTCTGACTATGGCAGCTGATGCTATCAGCATGGATGCTTCCTCAGATCAAATGAGTAGCGAAACCAGAAAGCTAACATGCCATAACCAAAATACCTCAGAACAACTGCATACACTTGTTCCTGGAACTGCCCATTTTGAATTGTCAGAAAAAACTAACCAGATTTGTTCTGAATTTTTGGACAATGAACAAAGGATCCTCAGCAATGGGAAAACCAGCTCTCTGATTGATGAAAAATCACCTAAATTTTCTGACAGTATGACTGGGAATTCTGTCATTCAACTGCCTGCACAACCTCAATGCGTCTTGGACAACAGTTGTCTGACTGGAGATGGTTCATGCCTTCAACATAATACCTTAGAACAGGCCGATGCTATTGGCATGGATGCTTCCTCAGACCAAATGAGTAGTGAAACCAGAAAGTTAATATGCTATACCCAGAATTCCTCAGAAAAACTGCATACAATTGATCATGGAACTGCACGTTGTGTATTGTCAGAAAAAAATAATCAGGTTGGCTCTGAGTTTGTGGACAATGAACAAAGGGCACTTGGGACGGGGGAAACCAGCTCTTTTGTTGATGAAAAGTCACCTAAAGTTTCTGACAGTGTGACTGGGAATTCTGTCATTAAACTGCCTGCACAACCTCATTGTGACTTAGACGAGAGTTGTCAGGCTGGAGAAGGTTCATCCCTGCAACATAATACCTTAGAACAGGCCTATGCTATTGGCGTGGATGCTTCCTCAGACCAAATGAGTTGTGAAACGAGAAAGTTAACATGCCATATCTACAATTCCTCAGAAAAGCTGCATACAATTGATCCTGGAACTGCACATTTGGAATTGTCAGAAAAAACTAATCAGGTTGGCTCTGAGTTTGTGGACAATGAACAAAGGGCACTTGGGACTGGGGAAACTAGCTCCTTTGTTGATGAAAAATCACCTAAAGTTTCTGAGAGTGTGACTGGGAATTCTGTCATTAAACTGCCTGCACAACCTCAGTGTGACTCAGATGAGAGTTGTCAGGCTGGAGAAGGTTCATCCCTGCAACATAATACCTTAGAACAGGTTTCTGGGCTTTTATCTAATAATAAATCAGATTACAAACATCAGCTGACCTCCCAAAGTGTTCAGGATGAACCTGTAGAAAGAAGTCATGCAAATGAACAATTAGACCCACCTTCTGATGATATTGCCAAAGGTACTAGTCCTGATTGTTTGGAGAGAAACACTAAAAGGGCAACTCATGTCCGGTTGGGATGCAAGGATAAAAAAACTACAAAATCATTGAAGAAGAAATATATACTAAGATCATTAGGAAGTAGTGACAGAGTCTTGCGGTCAAGGACACAAGAAAAGGCTAAACCACCTGAATTGAGTACTAATTTGGTTAATGTTGATGATGATGGAAAGAAGAGAAGAGGAAGGAAGAAGATAGATAAGGAAAGAGGAGAGGGAGTGACTGATGAATTCTTGAAGATCAAAGCTCGTCTAAAATATTTATTGAAGCGAGTGAGCTATGAGCAAAATTTGATTGATGCTTATTCTGGTGAGGGATGGAAAGGATATAGGTGTGTAAACTGTATTAATTACGATGTGCTTTGGTTAAGTTGTAGTCTATATTTGGAGATGATTTTTTCATCTTGATCTACCTTGGATCTTAGATTCTGTTTCAGAATATCATTTATATTTGTTTAATTGCTGGGAAAACAAAATGACACTGCACCTATTGTGGCCATTATTGCTTGAGTGAAACTATTTTTAATATTTCAGGCTCAATTTCCTTATAGCTCACCTTCTTTGAGTTAAATAAAGTGTATGCTTGTGGTGTTTTGAAGAATAAAATTCATTAATGATGCATTTATGGAAATCCATTTCATATAATCGTCGGTACTTGGATTTATCATTGTATTAAAATGGTATCATGTGTTGTTTCTTTTGATTCATTAAATCCTTACTCGACCGATTAAAAATAGAAAAATTATATTTTACTAAAACCTTGTGGAGTGTATTTCAATATGCCTTCCTTATTACCTCAATTCTATTTTTAGAATGCATTAACCCATGCATGTAGTTATCAAGATCAAAAAATATATACTATTTGAATTTTATTTCAATTCACACAAACACAATTACGAATGTCTATCACTAAATGCAATTTCAATGGATTTGACTTTTATCTTGAATGCTTCATGTGCTTGGGATTATTTGATTTGATTTCTTTCTATCTTCCCCTGCTGCCATTTTTAATATGCTATCAGCTTTATGATATGATGGACTCTAAATGTCATAACAGACTGCTAGTTCTAGGGTAATTTAAAGTTTTACTTTGCTTTTTCTCATTTTATTTCCTGCCTCTTTTATACTTTGAGTAGTCAAGGAAACTATAGCATGTTGTTGGAATGATATATTGTAACTGAGGTAACTAAATTTGTTCATGAGATGGTCTGGTTCTGCTTTAAGCCAGGCAATGAGACTACAAAATGGGTTCAAACTAAAAAGCATGTTCACTAGTACCACTCTTGTTCTACAGGATTTCAACTACTTACCAATTTAGTTTTTCTATGCATATACTGTATGTGCTGCATCTTTATTTATGTTTTTGATCCCCCCCCCCCCCCCCCCAACTTTAGATATGGGAAATCCATCATTCTATCATAACTTTGTTCTGATTTTGCATTCAAGTTCTAAGAATTTGTTTTATTTTTCATCTTATTTACAGCGACCATGCAGTTTATATGTTGTGTCTGAGGATAATTAATGTCTAGTTTCATTGCTTGTTAATTTTGCAGCAAGGAAAAATTAAAGCCTGAGAAGGAGCTTCAACGTGCTAAGTCTGAAATGCTTCAACTTAAATTGAAAATTAGGGATCTGTTTCAACATTTGGATATATTGTGTGCTGAAGGGAGGCTTCCAGGATCTTTGTTTGATTCTGAAGGAGAGATTTGCAGTGAGGATGTAGGTTGATCCTTTTTATTTGATTCTGAAATAGAGAATCTAATGCTCCAGGATTGTATAGTCTATTCTTGACTTCTACACTCATATATACTGACTTGAAATTTTATGTGGCAGATATTCTGTGCTAAATGCAGGTCCAAAGACTTGACAATTGGTAATGATATTATACTTTGTGATGGTGCTTGTGACCGTGGGTTTCATCAGTTCTGTTTGGAACCTCCATTGTTGACTGAAAACAGTAATCTTCTTGCTGCCTGATGCATTTGATCATTTTAGTGTTTTCAAGTTTTTAACCAC
Source organism: Senna siamea (assembly GCA_031216115.1). Taxonomy (NCBI): domain Eukaryota; kingdom Viridiplantae; phylum Streptophyta; class Magnoliopsida; order Fabales; family Fabaceae; genus Senna; species Senna siamea. The sequence continues at coordinate 2,725,937 of CM062355.1, read as the reverse complement.
TTATCTCGAAACTTTCCTGAAATACAGTTCCAGCTGATGATGAGGGTTGGCTATGCCCAGGATGTGATTGCAAAGATGACTGCATTGAACTTATTAATGACTCTTTAGGAACGAAACTCACTATTAGTGATGCCTGGGAGGTCGGTGGGAATAATTTTCTTTTATCCATTTCATATTTATTACTACTTTTAGATCTTTCTTTCCTCATCATGTGCCTTACCCCTGTTTAGAGGGTTTTTCCTGAGGCAGCTGCAGCTTCTGGAAATAAAGCGGATAACAACTTGGGACTTCCATCAGATGATTCCGATGATGATGATTATAATCCTGATGTTACAGAAGATGAGGAGGTTGAAGGAGGCAAATCAAGTTCTGATGAATCTGAGAACGCTTCTGCTTCTAAGGAAAGGGATGCTTCACGCAATGAGGATCCATACTTAGGCCTTCCTTCTGAAGATTCAGACGACAATGATTATGATCCTAATGCTGCAGATCATGACAAGGATTTTGCCAAAGAAAGTTCAAGCTCTGATTTCACGTCCGATTCTGAGGATCTTGCTGATGTAGTTAAGGATAACACATTCTCTGGACAGGATAATGATCCCTTAACTGCATCATCTTTACTAGAGCTAGATTCTGACCAAGCTTTCACTCCTGTTTCTGGGAAAAGACAGATTGAAAGGTTGGACTACAAAAAGCTGTATGATGTAAGTTACCTTTCAAGGTTTATGGTTTATAATTTTATTTTTTGATTCTTCATGCAGTCTGCCTTCTCTCATGAAGTAGATGTGATGTGATTCTCAAACTGTTGTACAGTTCGCCTGCATGCTTGTATGAATATGCAGGAGTATGCGGGGAGAGTTCTTTTTTGTCCATTTAATTGCTTTCTCTCTATCCCAGATTTACTGCCATCCTTGTTTGTTCCTGTTATAGGAGACATACCAAAATGCAGAGTCTGATACTAGTGACGATGAAGATTGGACTGCCCCTAATACCTCAAGTATAACAAAGAAATTCACTGGAAAAGGGGCTCCATTGTCACCAAATGGAAAAGCCTCAATACTGGACCACGTGCAGAAAGAAACTGTACATACTCCTAGAAGAAATACTCGCCAGAATAGAGTTGAAAATACAGATATTTCACCCACAAAATCATTTGAAGGCTCTAAGAGTGCTGGTTCAAATGATAAAAAACCTGGATCTTCAACTTACAAAAGACTTGGGGAAGATGCAGTTAAGGTAATGGTGCATTATTTTCTAAGTTACACTGGTAAATTGATTTCTGTTCTTATTGTCTTCAAACCAGGTTATAGATTTGCATAGTTACTCCCTTACCTTTCTGATGGTGGCTGAATGTCCTTTAAACTAAATTCCGTGTCCTCTAGATATATTCATAGTATTACCACCTTCTCAGAGTGCCTATAAGTGAGCATCTCTTGAAAATAACATGGTCATCTTATAATCAATTTTTTGACTTACAATTTGCTTTGCAGCTTACATTGTACTATGATGTGTATGTGCTTGATTTTCTACTTTTCATTCAAAACGAGGCAAACACACCAGCACACATTAGCATTCGTGTTAAAAGGAAGTTACTTTACAGTGACCCATCTTGTATTTTCAGGTACTATACAAAAACTTCAAAGAAAATCAGTATCCAGACCGAGTCACAAAAGAAAGCTTGGCACGAGAAGTTGGACTTACTTTCCAACAGGTCTTATCTGTTAGTGTTGTTTTTAACAGTTAAATACATTTCTCGCAATTAAAATCCCCCCCCCCCCCCTTTTCCCCGGTTCATTTTCAGGTTAGCAAATGGTTTGAGAATGCTCGTTGGAGCTTTCGGCATTCATCATGTATGGAAGCCTTAGCCAGTGCAGGTAAAAAAACTTCACAGCTAGCCACTTCCAGTGGAGTTGAAAAAGGAGCACTTGGTGATGAGGAGAGGGACTCTAAATTGGCGACCGAGGAGGGTAATGTACAGAAATCACAAACCCCGAGCTCTGGAAAGAGAAAGCATAAGCCTGACCCCCAGGAATCTGATACAAATATGGACATTGATAGTGCAGCTAAAAATCCTGCTGCTGACTCACCTAGAATTAGTGAAGTGCGAAGAAGCCACAAAAAGAAATCAAGGAAAAGGAAATGAATTTTTATTGAGAAATCAAGCTGGATCCTCGCTTGGGCAACACATTTGAAGTATCCATCTTTTGCAAGATTAAGATCCTGTGAGATGGATTTGCTTATTCTTCAGGAGGGTAGTATCAAAATGTGTGCCATCGATTTGTATGTTTCTAGAATAGTTTTCAGGAATTCACCTAATTTGCGTCAATTTCAGGTTGGTCCCTCCTGGAAGCACTAATTGTACTTGGTAATTAGATTTACCATTTCATTTTCCTTTTTTTGGGCCATTCCTGATTTAGACAGTCTCTTCCTATAAGGATTTTTTTGCTTCTCCCCTTTTAAATTGAGGTGGAGGACCTTATTAGCAATACATAAGTGCATAAAGCAAAGCAAATGAAATTTGGAGACAACATTGTGTATGCTGTAAGCATTCATTCATTGCCATCATGATAATGTTTAATTCACTTCATTATCTTCAGCACTCTCAATTAAGCCATTGGTATTATGTGAACAGCTTCATAACTTTATTACTATTTATTAATGGAATGTATATGAAAAACAATCTTCTCATCTTTTTTTTTTTTTTTTTTGACCAAAGACTAAAGAGAAGACACCTAATACCGTTGCAATCCAAATAATCTAAATGTCATACTTAAATTCACACACACACGTAATCCCACCGATGTGGGGCCTAAGAAGTCACCTTCTCACCTTATTTGGTTGGATTAGGAAGAGAAGAAACGATTTAAAAGTTTCTGTTGTTTTTGGGGAAATGATTCCGAGCTTGCTCATTTGTGGAATTGTTCTACGGCATGAAACAATAAAATAACAAATAAACGAAGAAAAAAGGGATAAAATTGGAATTACCCAAAGCCCAACATGATTAAATCGTGTAGGTCCCACTGGAACATACATGATACGTGCATATTGGCTTTGTTCATTTTCCTGAAAATGTGGGCTCTGTTTTGTTCAACGAAGCCGAACAATATCGTATTGACTTGTAGTTGCACTTTGTTGGGTAAATTATTAAGTTTTGAAACATATAATTTTTTTAATTTAATCTTTAAATTATAAAAATATTTATTTTAATTATTAAAAAATATATTATATTTTAATTTAATTTTTAAAATTTTTAATTGAGACATAAAAAGATATATAATATTTATATATAAAAATTAAATTAAAATATAATATATCTTTTAACAATTAAATTAAATATTTTTATGATTTAAAAATTAAATTAAGATAAATTATATTTTTTAAAAATTAAAATAATTTATTATTATTATTATTATTATAATTATTATAATTATTATTATTTTATTTTATTTTTTTTGCTGCTATGGTGATCCATGCTTCGTGAGGCAAAGGCTCCCCATCATTATGTTCATGCATAAAACCCAAAAGTTTATTATTTCCTCTCAATTTATGAAGTTATAAATTCTCCAAATTCCAAACTTCTTAATTTTTTTAATTTAATATTTTAAAGATAAACCTTTCAATTTAATAATATAAAAACCATTAACGAGTGACCAAAGTTAGTCCATATAACTCTTTCTTCAAAATAGTGTATTTAATCAAAATTTCACCTAAAATATAGATGCAAGTAGAAAGGGTCTCAATTAGATTAGGTGGAAAAGAAAAACCTACAATATTTAAGGGCGGCTAGAGTAATAATTAACATACCAAGTATTGTAATATTTATATAGATAGTGTCATATCTACGTTTATATCTTTTAATGATAATTTGATCGTAAAGTTAGCTAATTCCATTAAACAATTAGATGCTATAAAAATTTTTATAAATAGTGTCGAAGGAGCCCAGAATTTGGTGAATTTTTTGTCAGATCTGACATGGATCACAGGTCGAGTCATATGACCCGTCAAGAGGTAGAAGATGACCCTTCTCGTGCATCTTGCAGCTTTATCTAAAACAACATTGTTTTGGATAAAGTTGGACTCCATTGCAATTATTAAAAAAAATCAAAACATAAGTGATATTGAATCAGTGGCACTTTGAGTGGCATTTTTGAATATGAGGCATTTTGAAATAGTGATGAGGATTAGTTTGTATAACCATTGAAGCAACGCCTTTATACTGCTACTGTGACAATAATTAACATACCAAGTATTGTAATATTTATATAGATAGTATCATATTTAAGGGTGGATTCAAATATTTCATTATACTCATTGATAATCATTTCAGATTTTGTCGGGTAAATCTTTTGCACAAAAAATATGAATCTTTAAATGCCTTCAAGGCCTTCTAGGTAGCTATTGAATGAAAGACTAGCAAGACTATTAAATCCGTTAGATCAAATAGGGGTGATGAGTATTATGGCAGATATACTAAGACTAGTAGAAATCCTAAGCCTTTTGCTTTATTCTTATAAGAACATGGGATTGAGGCTCAATATACTATGCTAAGCACTCCTCAAGAAAATAAAGTTGCTGAAAGGTGTAATCGCACGCTGATGGATATGGTAAGGATGATGCTATTAATGAAAATCTAGGCAAGCATGATGCTATTGATGAAAATCTAGGGAACATCGATAGTATTTCACCTGTCATAGAATTTCAAGAGCCAGTTGTTGAGGGTCTTAGAGAATTTACAGGCCTGCTATTCTAGATGATTATGTTGTTTATTTGCAGGAATGTGAATCTAATGTTACCGATGGCATAGATCATATCTCTTTTAATGAGGCAATGGGTAGTTCTAATTCTTTTGAATGGATGAAAGCTATGGATGATGAGATTGCCTCTATGCATCATAATCATTTTTGGGAACTTACTAAATTGCTAGAGGGTTATAAGTTAATCGGTTGTAAATGGATCTTTAAGACCAAGTGAGGGGCTAATGGTGAGATTGAGAGGTGCAAGCCAGAATAGTAGCTAAATGCTACAAATAAAAGAAGGGAATGGATTATACAGAGACCTTTTCTCTAGTATTTACGAAGAATGCCTTTAGATTAGTCATGACTCTTGTTGCACTGCTTAATTTTGAGCTTCATCAAATGGATTTCAATACTACTTTCTTGAATGGAAATTTGTTTGAAGATGTGTACATGACACAACCAAATGGATTTATTGAGCTGGGAAGAAAAATCTTGTATGAAAGCTTAACAGATTATTTATGGGCTAAAACAAGCTCATAGAATTGTATTTAAAATTTGACGAGGTGATTACTTCACTTGAATTTACTGAGAATATTTCTGATTAGTGTATCTATTAGAAATTTGATGGAAGCAATTTTGTAATTCTGGTTCTCTATGTTGATGACATGTTATTAGCTAGTAACTCAATAAATTTCTTGACTGAAACAAAACATATGTTATCATGCCACTTTGACATGAAAGATCTGGGTGAAGTTTCATTTTTTTTTTGGAATCTAGATTCATCGTGATAAATCTCGTGACATTCTGGGTTTATCACAAGAAACTTATATTAAAAGAGTGATGAAGAAGTTTAACATGCACTCCTGTATTGCTTGTGCTGCACCTGTCCATAAAGGTGAAAGTTTGTTTAAATCCCAGTGTCTTAGAAATGAAGATGAGAGGATTGCGATGGATGAAATTTCATATGCTTCTGTAGTTGGCAGCCTTATGTGTGCTCAGATATGTACACATCCAGACTATGCTTTTGTAATTAGTGTGCTTGGTAAATATCTGAGTGATCTTGGACATAACCATTGAAGAGTTGCTAAAAAAGTCATGAGGTACCTTTAGGGCACAAAACATTATATGTTAACTTATAGAGAGTTTGATCCTTTTGCGATTATTGGCTATTTGGATTTTGATTATACATCCTGCATTGATGATTATAACTCTACTTTTGGATACATTTTTATAATGTCTGAAGGAGCTCTTTTGTAAACAAGAGCAAGCAATGTATTACAACTACCTTAACTATGGAAGAAGAATATGTTGCTTATTATGAGGCTACACGCCAAGCTATATAGTTGATGAATTTGATATCTAACATATATCTTGTTGATTCTATATCACTTCCTCTAATCATATACTGCAATAGTTCATCTGCTATATGTTTTTCTCAAAATCATAGGAATTCTAGTTGTACCAAACACTTCGATGTTAAGTTCTTTTTTGTCAGGAAAAAGATTACTGAATCATAAAATTGTTTGGTTCACATTTTTTATGAACATATGCTAGCAGATCCATTGACTAAAGGCTTACCCATAGGAGTATTTTAAAATCATGTAACTCATATGAGTTTGATAGAATCTTTTGATGTAGCCTTAGTCTAGTAGGAGTCTGGATTGATTCTTTATAAGTTTTGATGTATACATTGTGTATTCCATTCATTAAGGTATTCATATTTTTTTATATATCATTAGTATCCCTATTGGATTCAATGATCTTATGTTGTTTCATTTATAAACTTTATATTATGAATAAATTGGTTCTATGTATATAATCTTAACTATATATTATATATTTCATTCGTTCATGTATTGAAACTTTATTCTATTACTAGTTTATTTATCAGATTTAGTGATCTTTTGCTGTTTCATTTCTTAACTTTATATTATGAGAGTTGGTTTTATATATATCATCTTAACTATACATTATGTATTATTTTCGTTCAGGTATTGATACTTTATTATATCATTAATTTTTTATCAGATTCTTGTGTTATTTTATTTCTAAGTTTTGCATCATGAATGAATTGATTCTATGAATTAATTGTAAGTAATCAATGATACGTTTAATTACTTGCAAGTCCATTAAATAGAGAACACAACTTATAGTTTAATGTTAGTCAGGAATCATTCTATTAAATTACTGACTAAGAGCACAAGAGAGAGAAAGTTCTTTGATCATATTTTATAATAATTTTGATAAATTGATTAATATTATCCAAGTAAAAAAATTTTGAATTATTAATCTTGGTTAATATTAATCAATTGTCAATTAATAGTTTTAATGACACTTGATTTTTGGAATAAACATTTCAACGTTCCTTGGTTTTAAAACACAATTTTTAAAACACAATAGTAACATTATATCAGTTTTGATTTTCTGGAGGTCATGAATACTCCTATAAAAGGGAATGAAAACATCTTGTGTAGCTTGCTGAATTTTTTACACAATTTAGTGCACTATCTCTCTTTGTTTCGAAATTTAGTTTTGGACATTGAGTATTGTGAGTTGTTATATCTCTTGTCCTGCTGATATGACTTTCATCTCTTGATCATCTAGTATGTGTATGATATATTTTTTGCCATATGATATTGTTTATGTTCAATGCAATATATATATATATATATGTTAAATTTATCAAAGTATAATTGTGGTTAAGGGATATAAAGGAAGGGAAAAAAGCAAAAAGAAAAAAAACATGTGATCTATACATACTCTATTAAATTTAACCCCAAATGTGACGATTTTTATTTTTTAAATGGTTTGAGTTTGAGAAGGTGATATTACAAACTAAAGTTTAGATAAATAATTTGCTATATAAGATTAGTTAAGAAGGTAAAATGTACTTTCTTTTAATGTATATGTAAGTGATGTGCGTGTATGAGGGGTTGAAAATTAGGTTTTCGTATAAATTTTGAAAGAGTTTTTGTGTGTCCTTAAAATAAAAAAAATTAATATATATTTAATTTATTATAATAAATTAATATATAATATATTTAATTGTTTAAGTCTATAATGAATACTACTTTTACTAAACCTAAACTCAAACTGATCAAAATCTCAAAATTGGTTTAAAAAAAATTTATATATAATTTATATATCTTTATTATTAAATTTTTTAATTAGAGATTAATATGTATATAATTTTTATAATTTATTTATCTTATAATTAATTTTTTTAAAATTTTTTTTACATATTTTATTTTAATTAAAAAATTTAATATTAAAAATATTAACAATTACGTATAAATTTAATACAAATCAAAATCCATACCTATTTTTTTTAATACACGAATACAAACCCAATAAATATTAAATATGAATATTTTAACACAAAAGTCAATCTCATTTGGGTGTAATTGTGTAAGAACGTTACTTGATAGTTGATACGCACGAAATTTTCAACTTCCACTCTCCCTTTTATTATATGTTGGCTGGAATAGAGAAAAAAGTAAAATTATATATCCAAGGCTGGTGCTATAACAAAGTACAAATTTTGTATAATTCTTATAACAACATCATTATATAGAACCATCATCAGAGAGATATCGATTTTGATTCTTCGTTGTCACGATTCTCCTACCTGTGTACGTGATTTTAAGCTTAAATTCATGACCCCATGTCTTCATCAGAGTCTGAGGTCTAAATCAAGCTTGAGCGATTCTTGTTCCTCGGGTTGCTCCGGTGGATCCAAACGGAAGCTTCCGGGCCAACCCGGATCCGAATGATCCTCTCCCATGAAAGGTGAAGTCCATACCATTCCAAGCTCATGGAGGCTCCCTTCAAGTGCTGTAGTTCCTGCCCTGCATGATAATGGCTTGTGCACAAGGGAATGCGGCTGCACACCAAGTGTTCGATGAAATGGAGAGTACATGGAAAACCCCATCATAGCCATCATCTTCTGAGATTGGTATCTTCTGGCTACTCCTCTTTCTCTTTTGTGTGCATTCTGATGACCCCCTAACGCTTGTGAACTGAAGAACTTCCTCATGCAGAAGTTGCAGGAGAAGACTTTGGCGGTGGTAGCTGCTGGTTTTGATGATTGAGAATCAGAGTTTCCTGCTGTTGACAGTGGAGTAGAAGTGCCTCCTAAGCTCAGGTTCAACTTCAACCACTCTTCTGGGTTTTCATTTTCCTTTGCTTCTTCTTTGGTTGTTGTTATGACAGTTTTTTCTTCTTCCTGAATGATCATTTTGGTTTCTCCCCAAAATCCCAATGGTAAGGTTTGGAGTTTAAAAAACTTGAAACTTAAAAGTAAGTAGAATATTGATGGAAATGCTTAGCGGAATCCCTTTTGAAGGTTAGATCAGAGCACAGAAAGATAAATGGATGGGGGTATCAAGGCTTAAAGGTAGTGAAATTGGGTTTGATTATTTTATTGGTGGCTTTTTTGGTTTACAGTACATCTGTCATCTGTGCAATTACTAATAATATCTTTTCAATGTGTCCAACGTGTAGGTAGCTTCTTAAAATACTTGTAGGCGCTAATAACAAGATTATCATTAACTTTTTATTAGAGTCGAGTTATTAGATGCTTAAAAGGTTAAATAGTTAGTTATTAGCATATTAAGAAGACGTTATTAACATTTTAAAAGCATATTATCATCATGTTATAAAGACCATACTAATTTACTAATGATTTATACTATAAATGCCTAATGGGTATCATAGAATCGACCAATTTTATTTTTTCTTATCTCATCAGTGACCCACCTAGTGATGCTTGGTGCTTCAGGGAACAAAGCTTAAATCAGCTTCACTGTTGCCCATGTCAACCTCAGGATTCCCCACTTTCATGTTTCTCCTTTTTCCTATTTTCTCCTCACAAAGTTCCATACTTTCCTGCCTCTTTAAGGAATAACCATTGAAATACAAAGTTGACAATAGTAAAACATTTCCATCCATTGTCAAAATCAAATCTCAATTTATTTGAACTGCCTGCCATGTGTGCTTCTCACACATCATGTAACTAATCTTTCTGCTCAACCTTTTGTGAGTAGGGAGGATATTATAGGTCTTGAGATGGAGTCTGCATGTTTATCCACTTAGGTTACTGGTATATGAATCAATTTGTCTATTTCCTACCTTTTAAATTTCAATTATTCGTCAGAGTAGCATTTGACTAAACTTAATGGCAGGTCGAGTTTTATGTTTTATTTGACATAAAAATTTATGTAGTTTCATAAACAAAACTCCTTAAAAATCCATGAAATTTAATATGGCAGTATGATCTATTGTAAGTCGTTGGCATCCATTATGTTCACATGACTAAAGAAATAGTGCTTTAGTTTCTAATAAATTGATACTTTACATGATATTAGTTTCAATCTTTAAAACTTGAGATAGAGATAAGTTTAACAAAAGGATTGGTCTTAATATTAATCATGAAACTCATGGTTTAAATCTTATTATAAAATGTGAATTTCCTTGACCGATCTCTTGAATTAGAAGTAATTACTTTATTATATTAATTTTTTGGTAAAATTTTATGAAAATTATAGGTATAAAATTAAATAATTATTTTTTTATATTTAAAATATTTTTGTATGTAAATATTTAGATTAAATGATGAAGCATAAAATGATTTCACATTAATAACAAATTTGATGAGAATGACCTTTATAATAATAAGAACTATATATAGATATATCCCGAGGTTGGTCTAGTATGGTAAAGATGGCATTCAACTAGTGAGTTCCATGTCCTACTCCTGCATAGACAATGTAGTAGTTGTGGTGGGGTTGGCTAGGTTTTTCATTACCTTTTTCATTTTTATTTTTGGTACGACGATGTGTTTGTGGGGGAGAATGGGACCCTTATTATTGCCAATAATGGTGGTAAAAGTAGAAAATAAGATGGGATGTTCTCTTGCCATTTTTAATATAGTGTTTGTTGTTTGAAGCCAGAGAGAGTATCTATGTGGGTGTGTTCATGTTGGGGCTTCTTCTTTGGTATTCCTTTTCATATATATTTTGTAGTGGCCAATGCACATTAATTATTATCTACACTGTGAGTAGTGCTTTGAGGACCACTTGGACTTTCGTTTATCTCTTTCAATGGTACTTCAAGAAACCACTTGTACTTGAAAGTTGAAACTCTCGTGTAAATGGGCAAAAATCCACACTTCCCATGCAAAAAGGAATAAGAAATATATATTTTTGGGTAGGCATTTTCTGCTTCGTTATGAATTTGTTATTCAAGAGTTATAAGAGTTTGATTATATTGAAGTTGTATATTTTGTTACGACTAAAATACATAAAACCTTATTCGGTATATTTAAGAGTTTGTATAATTTAACTAATTAATTTTAAAACTTGACTATTAGCCCCTATAATTAAAGTTTCGTTAAACTCATCAGTTTTGTTAACAGATTGGTTTAGAAGCCTAAAAGAGTGCCTTCACTTGGGATTATATCAGATTTCCTCATCTCTAAACAGTCTATAAAAATTGACAATTGTCCAAATAGACAAGGAGAAATTGTTGCATTAGAGAGTATACACACATGCAACGATCAGGATTTTAGCCATATGCGGTCCCTAGTTAGGAAGAAATCTTGGCTCTTGCGTGGATGTATATGGAGCAACTTTTCATGGACAAAAACAAACCTCCTCCTACCCCACCCCTTTTAACATTCCCTCTTTATCACAGAGATTGGCACAGGAATGTAAGATGATTATTTTAATATTTAAATATATTTACATAATTATAGATTTTTAATTAGTTTAAGATTCGGATTTATGTTTTTATTTTCTAGTAAAATTAAGATTTCTTTTGTTTTTATTAATTTTATGTATTTAAGAGGAAAGCTCATCTATTTAGGGTTAAGAGTTTTATTTATTTATAAATTTTTGATTATCTAAAAATTATATTTTGACTAGAAGTTTTGTTTATTTAGGAATTTGTTTTTATGTCTATAAATAAATTATGTCATTATCTTTTATGATAACAATTCATATTATGAACACAATTTAGAATTAGTGAGTTCCTTCAAATTGAGTGTTGAGTTTTTACAATAGAGATTTCTTATCGTCTTGCAATAGGTGGTATCATAGTGGGTAATACATGACTAACGACTTAGTCATGACAAACAGCGATTCTCATGATGAGAATTAGGGAATTGAGACATGCAATCAATGATGTATGATTACGATGTGACATTGAAAGTTTTTGAGTAGTATTATAAAAATAGGCTAAAGCCTGTGATTAACTCGTTTAACTTATAATTTAGGTGAACTTAGTTGTTTAGACATCCAAAAAAGAGAAGGGTGAGTTGGCCTATTTAAAAATGAAATAACAATATAATAAATTTATATTATTTAGTTTAAAGTAAAGATAAATATATATATATATTTAAAGTGTTTTTATATGTTAATATGATAATTTTTTTTATTTTATCATGTAAAAAGTGTTATTAATAAAAAATTTATTATAAAATTAAGTTAAAATAAAGATAATACCAAAATTTAAAAAATGAATAAACCAATTTATATACGTTATTTTCATTAAAATAAATTGAATTCTTATTTATTTATTTGTTAAATTGTAAAATTAAGATTTTAATAAAAAATCATTTTTATCTTTATTAAAATATAAATAAAAATTGTTTTAAAAAATTAAAATTAAAATTGGCCCGTGGGTTAACCCATAGGCTATAATGAACAATCTGGGATATTAATGTCCAAGTTTGTTTATCAAATAGCTTGTTTGATACTACTTTTAAGCAACGAGCAAATCTCAAATTCTATTGTTTGTGGCTTGATACTCTTAGTATAAATGCCAACAGAAATAGAAATGACGAAAGGTTGCACATGCAAGATAAAGTTGATCGCAAACAACCTTTCGACAAACCTATTCTTGGCATAGACACCATGTCTACAAGGAAGAATCAAACGACAAAGAAGAGTATATACCTTGCTAAACCTATAAAATTTAAAATTAGATATTCTTAACTTTGATGGAAATTTAAATGTTAAAGAAATTTCAGATTTGATAACAAAGATATATAAGTTTTTCAAATATACTAAAATCCCCGAAGGAAAAAAGGTGCAACCTGTGGCTTATGAATTAAAAGGATGGAAAATATTTGAATAAAGGAAAAGGGCCATAATGATTATTGACTCGGGGCTACCTTTAAACGGAGACATGGGAGAGCCATAGATATTTCTAGTTTGAGTTATTGCTGTCCATTGGCTTTTTCAATGTGTAATAAGGTAAACAAGAATGAACCTCACTAGATATTTTAGCCAAGAAAACAAAACTCCAACAAGATGAAAGTGCAAAATGTTGCAACAACGAAAAAGATCAAAATAGAAAAAAATGTAAAAATATAGCTAACATATTATGTAGGAAAAGACCGATGAGACTTGAGCTTTCAAGACTCGAGCACTATTACTTATTATACAGTTTCTTCTTGTCTTTCTGTGTCACATCATTGATGGATTTTATTTATTCGTAAAGAGAGTTAATATAATAAAAAACAAAAGTATAACTTTAATATAATAACTACATGTAAACTGAAATTAATAAAAACAAAATTATAACTTTAATATGATAACTATATGTAAACTGAAATTAATACAAAAAGCCAAGCGAAACAATTAATTTGAAAATTTTAACACGAAAATTTGGGACAAGAGCTTGGAGCCAGATGGATGTAATCATACAAGTCCAATAAATAGAGAATCATAGGAGACAACAGTATGAAAAAATAGATCTTCTTTTAAAATAAATAAATAAATAAAAGATTCATTTTAAATAAATTAAAGCTTAATTTTTTAATCTCTTTTTTATTTTACAAATTTTACCTTTTTTTAATATTTTGTGAGATCCAAATTCCAACATACATTGTGTTTAATCATTTATCAATCAACAGAAAGATAGTTATAAAAAAAAAATCTTACGCAGATCTCATGAGGGCCCATTAGTGATTTAGTGCAGTGACTAAATTACAATAAATATTTAATGATTTCAAGTTGGGTTTTGCCGACAAGTGATTTAACACATTGGACAAAGAAAAAAATGTATTAATTAATAAAGATAAAAGAACAAATTAAAGCTTTATATATAATTAATGAATTAAAAGTTGGTTTTCACTTTTAAATATTATATTGTTTTAAATATGAAAAAATTGTTCTTAAAACAATAATTTTTAAATTCTAAACCTTAAAAATGATAAAATCCAAACTCTAAAAATTGTAAGTTGTAACTATAGAAACAAAAACTCCAAAAATTTAGAACTCTAAATGCAAAAGCTCTAAATCTTAAAACATAGGATTTTAATGATTTTAAGGTTTGAGAATTTAATGTTTTGATTTTTAACATTTTTAAGGATCTTTAGACTTCTTTCAAAACTTCTTATCACTGCTTTCACTTTTTTGGCCATGTCCCATTGAATAAAACTTTGTTCTTGTGATTACATAAAGTCCAGAATCTGTTATTAACTTAAATTAGTGTTGTTAAAATGAGTTGACTTCATCTAGTTGACCAGTTTAACCTACTAATTAAGTGGGTTAATTTTATATTTTTTCAACTTGTATAATACTGACTTTAAAAGTAATTTGGTCTACTTAACCCACCTATTATACAGGCCAATTTGTAGGTTTATTTATTATCATTTTTTAAAAATAATTTAAATTTTTACTTTAAAGACATTAATGATACTATTTTAACTTATGCAAAAAGACAATACTTTAATATTTTTAATGAAAAATTTTAAAAACCTTTATTATTTGTTATTTATTAGACTTTATTTTAGATTTTTATTTATTTACATTTATTCAATAACTTTGAGACGATTATGTTTATAACTATGAATTTATTATATTATATATCTATTTTATGTGTTAAAATTAATAATTTTGTCTACTTCACTAACCATTGTAACAAAAAAAAAATTAGAGATTTGATTTTTTTTAAAAAAAAATTGACGAATTGATGAGTCAACCGGTATAAATGCTAAAGTAAGTTAATTGAGTATTTTTTGGTCTGTTTAAAATTGAGATCATTTAACCCAACCTATTTAACTTGTGACTAGCCAACCCAACCATCTCTAATTTTAATCAGTCTATTGTCCCATACTCTCCATCTACTGTCTAGTAATACAATATGTGCACAGAGGTTTGATCAGCTCCATCAAAGAGTCTCTTATAAGATTCAGCTTGAAAATTAGGTTTATGAAGTGTTTTTCTGGCAAAAGCATAGTTTATGTCCCTAAATTTTACATCACTTTATAATTTTATTCCTAAATTTTTTTTCAGTCAATTTTGCTCTTAAAATTTTAGAATGCAATTAATTTTATCTCACAACTAATATCATCCAAATTACTAATAAAAAATAGTAACTTGACATTTGACAATAAATTCTAAGAATATGAATAATATTTTGACAATATTTAAACATCAAATAATAACATATATTCTTAAATTAAAACTTTTTTATTTTTACGCAATTATTATCTGACTTGAAGATTAAATTTTTTAATAAAAATTTTAATAGATATTTAGTATATGACTTGAATAATTTCATTAGCGATTTTGAATTTTTCTTTAAACGTAATATTATATTATTATTTTATACTAATAATTTAGACAAAGTTAAGTTATAAAATGAAATCGATTGTAATTTAAAATTTTAAAGACAAAATTTACTGTAAAAATATTTTAAAAATAAAATTAAAAATTAATGTAAAATTTTAAGATATAAAAGTGCTTTAGCCTTTTTATTTTTATAAAATTATGTAAAATTTACTTAGATACATCATTAACCCACAAACAGATTAATGTACAAAATGTGATTTAATTTTATTCTTTAATTCACGTTTAAATTAATGTGTAATTCCATAGAACTTCACTTAAAGAATCTAATTCCTGAAAATTGACCCCATCATCGAGTTTCCTTCACTTATCCAAGTTTGATTTGCGAGCATAGCTTGATTGATTCATAGAAAAAATAGGCAAATAATAAGGTTCTTCTAGTAATTTTAAATAATTAAAATTTCTAAATTTAACTTACAGGAAACTTTACTACAACGAAGTTAAGGTTTGCAATTTTTTTGAAGATTGGAACGAACATCGCATTTTAAGACCAAAAAAAAAAAAATAATGTAGGTACAATTTCTTTTGGCAAAAAAAAAGAAAGTACAATTTCTTTAAAAATTTACTTTATATAATGCTTTTATCTAAAAGCTTGATAACAAACACATAAAAAACTTCACTTAAATCTGCCTCAAATTGAGCATCGAGAAACAATATTATTACCAAGTAATGAAACAGAACACTAGGCAAGTACATAATTTAACCAGAAACCAGATACATCGAATCAAGCAAAGAACTAATCTTCCTAAGTGACTTCCCAGACGAGTTTGGAAAGAGAAAAGGAGGTTCCTCCTCCCCAAAATGATATATAGCATAACAGATGAGTCTCATTTAGGATTTTCCTACACGAGTTTCTTTATCCCTAAATGACTTCCCAGACAATAACACAACATATATCATGTCATACCCTGATATTCTTGAACAAGCTAAGCAGATCCAGCAGCTCCCTCAGGTACCTGCACCAACAAATCAAATTGCAAAACTGCATAAATTCAGGGGACTAAATGGCATCATAATGTTAGAGAATCCCACTAAATCCAGCATCAGGTCACTTGTCCCAACTTAATATTACATAAAAAATGGAAAATTTTCACACATCATATCCTTCCAGGCATGCATGGGATTTGTCATATTAAAACCATACCATACAATCAAATTCAACTTGTACTTGGACTTAAGTTTGACTATTCAAAACAATCAAAACAGTAGAAAGCAGCTTTGACAGTATAATAACATCAGAAGAACTTAGTAAAGATTGAAAACCGCCCTGGAAATGAATGAACAGAATGAAACGTTTGACAACCATGCTCTAGCCATTTGAAGCTTTAAATTTTCTTAGTAAGAATTTCATGCAGGAAGTAACTTCAATAGCAGTTAGCACAAAAAGCTCACTTCTTTCAGAGCAAAGGTTCAAACTTCAGAGTTAAGTCATGGATGTCGTTTAAAAGAGTTTAACCATAACAATTAATGGGATTTAGAACCACACCTTAGGGGTCAGGACCACCTGTGAAAGGAATAGAGTTAACCCATTATCAGTATAAGTAGAACTTGTGAAAGGTCTCGTCATACAGCCATTTCAAGGATAACTCTTAACAGTATTTCAGTTTTTGTGTAAAGTAAGCAAATTTATGCATGGAATAAATAGGCAATGTATGTATTCCTGAACTATCCCATCGACTTCACCTTGACTTCTTAGTCGTAAAATTTCCAGAATAGTTAGAAACTCAGATAAAGCCTATAACCAAGAAAAATGAAAAGCTAGCAAGTACCAAAACAATGAGCAGGGGTACCATTTAATTTTCCATTTATTTGGACTACCAAAAAAATTGCTCAGGTTATAGTAAAGTTTAGATTGTTCAAATGAAGAGCAAAAGTGCAGCATGCAATGGATTATTGAAGACTTGAAGCGTCATTAGAATATAACTTATTATTAAAATAGTTCAGATGTCTGGGAAAATTTGACAACTGCTTCAGTTTGTCTCCAAGAATCATCAATCACTCACTTGTATAAGATTTAAAGTGAATATAATATGCCATTTATAATTTTGAATAGAGGAATAAAGAACCTACGATGCAGCATTCTTCTCCTGCCATTGGATGATCCATGTTCTTGTCCATCACCCATCTTTTCCATTCCTACCTATAAATTTGAATCTTAATACCTTCTTATCAACCAAGCTAGATAGACTCAAAAGCTGTCAAACTTCTAAGTTCTATTCAATTTATCTCTCACAGTGAGCAATGCAACACTTACTAATTGTTAATATCTACTGGGCCTACAGCCTACAATTCAAGGTTCTCTATAGAATTTGGGCGGTCATAAGAAAAAGAGAAAAGTAATGGATTCATTTCTTTCATGTCTCCTAGAAACAGCAAGACTCACAAAGAAACTACTAGCGATCTTGACAAGAACGACGGAAGGTACCATGGGACAGCTCACAACAAGCCCGTGCACTGACAGCAAAGTGCGATGTAAGACAGGCTGTAGCCATTGTATTATGCAGTGGTAAAAGCGATTGTGTGCATCCCAATTCCCCCAAGTTCCTGTGCCAGACAAAAAAGATATTCATAACTTAAGTACGATATCTGCAAATAATTTAATAAGAATTTGGGGGAATGAATTTATGCTTCTCTATTGCTCTCTCTTTTTTTTCTTTTGGCTGAACTATTATAAATTTGGTGGATTATGATAATATAACAGAAATGTAGCACAGCCAATAAAAAAAAAATGAATAAATTTGGCAGAGTAGGCATTTTAAACAAAGATAATAGGGAAAAATGCATTTTAATTTAACCTCCATGAACTAAGGCCTAATTACAAAATTAGTACATAAACTTTAAAATGTAACAAATCATTTATCTAAATATTGGACTAAAATGAAAAACATTAAATCTCATTTAAAGTTAATGGCCCTGTAATGATAATGCGCCGCTTAGCTTAACATTTAGACAAATATAAAAATTCCTTTCTATTTCCAACAATTAACTAGGAACGTTTTCATTTCAGTTTTAAATTCGAAAGACGTTTTCTTACTTGCGAAGTTCATGTTTTTAGTAAGAATAAAATGTACTTTACCCAAGATAAAACGACTCCTGAACCTCCAGTTAAAAACTTCACCTTTTTCTTCACCTCATCACCTTATTAGCCCATCAATGAAGTGAATCCGAGAAATTTCAGAGCACCAAACTCAGAATTCAGAAAGCAAAAATACTTGGAACTATATAGTCCATGAATAGGTATAGTTTACACATTGTGCATATCAAAACAATACTATTCGTGTGATATTGATGGAAGGTAAAAAAAAGGAATCAGAATGAAGAATGGTACCTGGAAGCAGCCAAGGAAAAGCGGCGGGACTGGAGGCGAGTAGCGGGCGGTGGCCGGAGATGGGGAAGAGGAGCAGGTGGTGGGGGACGGAGAGAAGCCCTAGCTGTGGAAATCAACGAGCGAGACAGAGATCCAGAGCGCCAAGCCATTTTTGACTGTTGCGTAGAACCGAAATGAGTCGATCACTGCGACGATAAAAAGGGAGCTACAGCCTAGATTACAAGAGATTGAGGGCTTTTCGAGGGCTTAGTGGCGATATGAAACGATGTCGTTAAAGACGACAGAGTTTGGCCAAGAGACATTGTAAATGTTTTGTTTGATTGTTTTTTGTTTGCGTGAAGTTTTGCCATGAATTTTGCCAAACAGTAACTAGTTAATATTTTTTTTTTTAAATAAATCTCACATTACAGTACACAAATTTAAATAATCAATTTCTTTACTTCCAATAATAATTTTACTCTGTTAATTCTTTTAAAATACTTTTATCTGTTTGGTGATAGCCCATTATATGAGGGAATTGAATTAAAGTAATAAAATTCAAAAAAGGAGATGAAGTAGTAAAATGTAAATGAAACAAAAGAAAACTAAAAACACAAATGAGTCATAATCAAGATAATGTTCTTAATTTATTTCTATTACTTTTTCTGTTCTTTAGTCTTTTATACTTTATCATTCCACCTCAGGATCCAAATGCTTATATGCTTGGCTTGGTAAAAGGACATTGGAAAAAAAAATAAAAAACTCACTATGACTTAAGAGAAAATTATAATTTTTATAGTTGAATAAGCAGATTGTTGCCCCAAAAAAAAAGAAAAAAGATTAAACAAAAGTAAAACAACGTTGCCATTTGAATTTGAACACAAGTAACTCCCTCATGTTGCTACCACCACTAGTAAAACTATGGGCCTTTGAATTTCAAAGTACAGTGCATATAAAAACCAAATGAAGATATCAAATGTGAGCAAAGGAGATAATTTCAGAGGAAGAAAGTATATGTATAAAAAAGAAAATGTCCTTCAAATCTTGATTTTCAAAAACCTTCCATTTCTGAGATATAATGCGTTCAGTTCAAGCACTTCAACTGTCCATTGAACTTGTAAATGACGCCAGGCAACAAGTTTGCAGTGATCATGGTTCCTCTGTAGTGTATTCTTTTGAGAGTTGTGTGATGCTCGGACCAAAGACCAACTTCCTGAAGATCTCCTTCTCTCCACCATATGCTTACTGTGGTTCCTCCACGAGCCTTCAACCCTTTCACTGACCCGTTTGGCCATTTCTCCTTGGGAAGTGCAGGGAGTAAGAAAAGATCTTCTAATGTGCTCTGAACAAGCAGTTCTGCAACTGCAGCTGTAAAACTGGCAACAGAAGCATCCAGAATTAATCTCAAGTCTACCACAGCCAATTTGTTTATAGACCAAATTTGGTAAGGTTCTTTAATTCTTTGTTATCAAGTTTTCTAATCAAAATATAAGATGCAGAATTTTTTTTTATGACAATTAATCATGTAGTGCTAAGTTGTAAAAAATATTTACATATTATCTGATAACAAACATCTTAAAAACCTACACTTAAATTTTGTCCTTTTTTTTTAAAAACAGACTGTAATTTTAATGTCCTTATTATTTGACACATAATATATATTTTTGGTGAAACAACAATTTAGGAGTTACATAAATTGTTGCAGTTCTAGAGATTACAGGCAAGAATCAAGCAAAAAAGACCTTCTGGTCGGTTATAGCTCAATCCTACCAATTCAATCAATGCATATAACAATGGCTTTGAGAAAGCTAATTATATATCTTTCACAAGTATAATTGGCTTTCCCTTTTTTAATTGCTAATTTTATAATTATATCTACGTCAGCAAATATTTTTATTTCAAGGCATCATTTTTCTTTAGGGGCCGTATAGGGAAAATCAAATGCAACAAGTTTGAGAGACAATCTGACTCAATTGTGATATCGAAAACACCAAATTCTGATGACGCAGAAAATCCAATTGACAAATGTTGCAACCGAAGACAAAATATTTGATATTGTAACCGACCATACAACTCCCGCGTATATTGTTTTAGGATTGTCTTGGATGATGGAATCAATGAAGGTATGTCATGAGCAATTGCACATGGTTGCTATAATGACTCCTAAAACAAAAATTGCACTTGTAAAAAAATCTCATTAAGCCAACAATGATGCCCCTGACTTGAGGGAAAAAAAAAGAAGATTAAAGTCCATTGCTAAGAACAAGTTACCCAAAGTTGGCGTCAATCTGAAATGGTGGATGAGCAGCAAATAAGTTACTGTAAAGTCCTCCTTCAAATGGTGTCTCATGATCCGGATCCACCAACTTGATCAGACGCTTTATCATCTTATATGCATTTGAACTGTTACGTAATCGTGCCCAGCAAGCAGTTTTCCACGTGATTGACCATCCTGGACCTTCCTCTCCTGTTCCCAAGGATGAAGTCTAGATCTAATGAGCTCATTTGACTCAAAGTAGGCAATGTCATACCAGTTCTTCCAAGAAAAGTATATTAAATGGCAAAATCAAAAAGATCTTTGCAGTATCTTGGTGAACACGCTTAGTAGTTACACCCTAAAGTTGGCTAGTCAACATTATGATAATCTCAGAAGAGTGCTAATACATGAAAAGAGACAATACTACAATGTATTAAATAGCTTCAGCATCCATGTAATGTTGTCTAGTTGTTCATACATCCAAATACAAAACATGACTGCTAAAGAGTAAAGAAGCAATGTAGAAGACTTTTTATTTTTCTTAGCTAAGATTACTTCCAAAAACATAATGTGCTTTCTTTATATACATATTCCTTTTACACAATGAAATATTAAATTTAAAATACTGTTGATGCAAACTTTTTTATGGAGAGAAGAATTCTACACTGACATTCCAGCAAGACAGAAGTAATTGGCCTAATTATTCAGCTTATGCAAACCTCGTTTATACAGGCTTTTCTCAGCAGCTTCAAACATGGCTGGACTTTCTTCAGAAGTAATGGTATGCCCTGGGAAAAGACCAAACAGATGAGAAAGGTGTCGGTGATGCACATCTGGATCCTTGAAATCTTTCACCTGCCTTACACAGCAGATCCATTATCTATCAAGCAGTTCTGCATCTGAAATTTGCCATCAAAATAAAGCAACATGCATCCTCAACATTTTAAGTGAGTAACATACCCATTCCATTATGCTACCATCTCCAGCAATATTAGTTGGATGCAGCCTTGGTTGAGCTTTTCGGGCTTCTTCAACAATACTATCCTCATCTCTCCCTAAAACCTGTATTGAAAAGCTAAATTAAAAGTAGATAGACATTTTCAGCAGACAACATCAAATTGTTTTGTAAGCTTTAATTAACGTTATAACAGTTTTATTCAAAAAAGGAAAAAAAAAATCATTATAGCAGCTTTACCTCAGCAGCAAGAAGAAATATAGAAAAGACTTCTTTTATGATTGCCATGTCCATTGTTGATGACCGGCTCACACAAGCAGGCTCACCATTGGGAGCAATAAACATATGTTCTGGGGATGTTGATGGATTAGTTTCCAAAAATCCTTCACTGCCTTCAATCAGCCAGCTCAACAAAAATGATACACATCCTTCCAATAAGGGATATGCTTTATACTTGAGGAAATCCTGATAGAGAGAACATATCACCAAAATTTGTCCATACTATCAGATGATACAAAAATGGTATCTCAACCATTTGTTGAAAAATAAAAATAATCTATAGACCAGGGACCTACTATCTATTTTTAAACTAAAACATCAAAATGTCTCTGAAACAGGATAAATTAATTTTTTAATAATTAATCTCATGCACAAGAGACAAAATTTAATGGTTTTAGTTCCAAAACCTACACTAACAAGGTTCAACATAGATAACTCTGGTATCTTACTGTTACATCTTGCATCACTAGCAAAACAAAAATTACATTTCCTGCAGGCTTACTGACATATGACAGCCTATATAAATAAGAATCTACATACAATGTGTTTTGATAATCGATATAGTTGAATGACATCTCATAAACACCACATCATGCAGAACAGTGAAGATTTAGTCAACACTAACGTTAAGCCTAGGACTTGAGGCCAAATGAAAATTACCTGTTACTTTTAAGAGCATAAAGACAAAGAACTGAAGCACCATATTTCTCTCCTAAAGCTTTTGAAACACTTAACTTTGTATCTTCCTTATTTTTCATTTAATTTTATTTGTCTAGTTGACCTCACTAGTTGGTTAGAAATCTTAGGTCTATCACAAAACACTTACCTCATCCAATGTGTAAGCATAATGCTCCCATAAATGGGTACAAAGCCATGCTCCCCCCATTGGCCACAAGGCCCACACAACATCACCATCACTTGCTGATGATTTCGCCCATATATCGGACTTATGATGTACAACCCAACCATTTGCTTGGTAGTTCACCTACAGCATTTAAATTTGAATAAGAAAACTTAGGCATGAAGGAAAGAATAAAAATTATGCAAGCATAGGAAACGATGAGGATCAAGCTGGTTCAAGGCTTTCTAGCATTTTGTCTAATGCAAGATCCACAGCATCCTCAAACACTAACTAGCCCCCACCATGAGGTACTCTACTATTTTTGAAACAATAATTCACATTAAACAGATATCTTGGCATCTGCATTTGACCCTACAATTTCTAAATCTTACTAATAATCAGAGAGCTGACCACTATCCAGTGAGCATAGAAATTAGGATAACTAGAAAGAAGGATCACTTAATAAAGTCTAATATAAAAAGTAAAGAGATGAAAAATTCTTACATTTGCAGTTTTACTGCCATTCATAGACAGAGATGAAACATAATCAAACAATGGCTCCTGACACTCGCTAAGATTGCAAGGAAGAGAAGGCCAATAATTCATTTCAAGATTAATGTTCAAGTGAGGAGCTCCACTGGAAAAAGATAAAATTATCATTATTAGTCATGGAAAAAATTCTAATGCAAGGATTGCAACAAATATGGTATCAGTTGTCACTAAAAGGAAAAAAAGAAAACTTTATTAACATCCACAGTGAATTGTCAATGACAGACAACATTGACAGAATACCATGGATGACATATGTAGTATGTCCTTATTTTCTAATGCGACCAGGAGGACCCTATACTAACCTTCCTTATGATCTTTTAGAAACCCAAGTACACATCCCCTACCGCATTACTATAATTGGACAAGAAAAGAAAAGATGACATAAAAGCATCTTAATGCAGATGAAGGAAAAATGAATCTAATGAAATCAGAGTCTCATAAATGAATCAACTGTAGTTGCACAAACAAGTATGCTCCCTATCACTTAGAAAAGAGAGTGGTGTAGCATGTATTGATATTAATATTACTTCTTTTATAAGTAAAAATAAAATTTGGAGTATTGACATATAAGGACCTCCCAATAAGTGAATCATTGCAGACACTATTTTAAGGACAAGCGCACACACATTCTTTGAAGGTTGGCTCTATTAGTGAAGATTGAGTTATTTGAATTACTAAATATCATCACTAATTTCAAGATCCCTAGTCAGTCTCTCTCTCCCTCTCGCTGTCTAATAGTAAGCCTCAATTAAAAGCTAATCCATTTGAAATAAATGAAAATGTAAACATACTCCCAAGATGGCTGAAGATCTTTGTTCCATATTCCCTGCAGGTTTGCCACCTGACTTCCAGGTCGTGAACAAGAAATAAGCAAATAACGACCAAATTGAAATATAAGCTCCACCAGGGATGGATCTTCCTCAGTCTGAAACGCTTTCACCCTCTCTGAAGTTGGAACTGCAACTGCACTGTTACTGAGAGATAAATCAACTACAGATGGTATAAGTCTCTTCATCTCCAAAGACCCATCTCCTGATAAGCCCTTTGTGCTTTTCAAAAGCTGCAGTGAGACTCGGTGTAAAAGTTCCTGATAGTCATTTAAATGATGTACATATAGATCAGAATAGGATAAATTGATTATTGAGTTCAATGTACTTAAACACTCTATTGTGGGTTCCTTTCTAGAATCTGAAGGCTGGGTAAATGGCCCACTGAAGGAAGATGAAGCAACAAGAAGTAAAACCGCCCAATCTGCACCCTCAACCTTCAAGATCTTGTCATCCAAGATACTGGTCACGCCATTGCCTTCACTAATCTTTAAATCAAGAATTGTTGAAAACTTAATTCCATGCAGTTTGTCCTCTGCAAAAAGTTCCGTTGGGGTCCTTTTGGTGGGACATCTTCCTTCCATTATGATCTGATTTTTGCCATTTATGTAAGTTTGATGATGCAATTTGCTGTCCAGAGAAACTGTAAATGATAATTTTCCACTTTTACTTCCAGAAAACTTTGTCACAATCGCTTGATTTGGATAAGAGGCAAAATGTTCCCTTTCAAATTCTACATCCCCCACAGAATATTTTACTTTTGCAGTTGCAGTGTCTAAATCTAGCTCTCTCAGATAAGTCTCTACACCATACATAAGATGCGAATAATCGAATTCCAGTTTGATATCACCAAGAAGTTGGTAGGCCTACATACATAACACAAGAAAAGAATATGTCAACTGTCAAGCCATATTTTGGCTTATGTATAATCAATGCAGCTCAAAAAAGTCCATTGCACCAGAGATAGTGGCCACACAGAGACAGATTCCTTCTCATTCTTATATGCTTTTCTTGTTGAAATTCTCTACATCTTCGACGTGCAATGAAAGCACTTCCATTCATTGAAGTCTAACATTTCATTTGGAATGGACCAATATGGAGGGAATGATTGTGGGAGGAATGAAAATGAGGGATGCAAGTCATATTACCCCTTGTTTCGGAAACTAAGTGGAATTGTTCTTTTTACTTGCCAAAAGGGGGTTAAGAAAATGAGAGGAATATTTAAATCTTATTTTCAGCGAAATCAGTTCTTAACTGTTTAACAGAATGAACAACAAAGTGAGCCCAAACACTCCTACAGATATTTTCAGTTGAATGAGGATTAGCAAAGAATCACAAACTACAACCGACACGCGGAAGAAAATTAGGCATATTAAAGATAATGCCTATAGCAGAAACATACTTCAGCAGGATTTCCGGTTAACTTAGCTGCAGCTGCAGTAGCTTTCGAATATTCTTCATTGTCAACAAGCTTTCTAACCTCCGAAAGTGCTTCTGGAGCTTTAGAATCAGTGTAGTGTCCTGGAGTCCCAGTCCACAGCGTATCCTCTACAGAAATAAAATATTAAGAAATGAATTTTCCTGCAAATAGAAGAAGAGTAGAGAAATTGGTTTTGGGGATGCGAGAATTGACGACATTCACAAACCATTGAGCTGGATAATTTCGGAAGCAATACCACCCCAGACCATAGCTCCAAGTCGTCCATTTCCTACGGGAAGCGCATCCGTCCAGTGCTTCGCTGGCTCTGTAAACGTAATCTTCAGAGCCCTAGAATCCGCAGATTCCATCAATCTTCGTCTTCAGTGCTACAAATTGAATACCTTCCGTTGCAAGGATGGAGAGAAATATCACACTCCGCTTCACGTCACTGTAACTGAACAATGAACAAAAGGTGGGGTGAGATGGGTCCCACCTCATTCACACAGCAAAGAAACATTGGATTTTTTTTTTTATATAAAAAAATAATATAATTATATCATATGATAGTGACATTGTCATATTATCTTTCATACAAGAAAATCTTGATCGAAAATATCAGCTTACTAACCATAACTATTAAGTATTTTGTTAGATTAGGCCAATGATTCAGTTAAAAGCTTTAAAATGTAACCAAAAAAATAATTAATTTTAGTCTAAATTGAAATTCTTAAATTTCAGTTAATTTTTTGAACTAGAAAGAACTTTATACAAGCTTGAACATTAAACTAAATCAAGCATTGTCATTCAAATCAAAATCATTCTTAAACATCAATTAATTATGCTTTAAAGTTGATGAATCAATTTTACAATTAAACCTGATAAAATGTAACCTCCCCATTTTTAAAAAATATTTTTTATAATTAATTCACTAGAGGATTCAACTCCATACCACAGTAATCTGTAAAGCAGCATTAGTTCTTTTTTCTTTTCTCTTTTGCCTTCTTTACTTCAAGTTGCTTTGCTTTTTCACTTTTTCTTATTCTTATCAAGATGCTTTTTCTCACTCGCTACAAAAAGGAAATGCCTTTTTTTTTATAGTAATGTAATAAAGTGCTTAAAAATAGTAATATGACCACAAAATTCAATCACGTCAAGGATCCAATTCATAATTCATAATCAGAAGAACACTTTCACATCTTTTGACATATGGTCTAAGAAATTAAGAATGAGAGTCAGTAAATAATATAATCAGGATTCAGATCAATAACATGTTCCTGCATGCATGACTCCTCAGATCTTTCACAAGTAATGAGATTCATAAGTTGAAGCATTGAAGAAATATAAAGCAACTGAAATTCTAGAAAATAATCTGATGATAGGAAAACTGTTTAAGCAAAATTGCAAATCAACAACTGTATTAGAAACTTGAGTTTAAGTAGTCTTATCTGTAGCTGTAATGGGTCGTCCTTTAATGGTGAAATACATCTAGGTTAATAGTTTAGCAAGAGTTCTTAAGTTCAAATCTCTGACTCACACACAAAGAAAACAAATACAAAGAACAAGGAAGCTAATATCTACTCCTAGAATCACCTAATTTGTGAAAACATAAAGGTGTAACTTCAGAGACTGAAAGTAGTTAATACAAAAGCTATAATATAGACAGATTCAGGTCTAATTAGATACATATTCTGACTACATTGCAACTATATAGTTAGTTTAAAATTAGTGTTCTTTGATAAACTTACATGGACATAGGACAAGCTGACAAAAGCCTGATAGTGATAGCCTAATCAAAAGTTTGACCAGAGGATATAGAGGGTTACACAACATGTAACTCAACAGCATTGCTCGTGTCATCACCAGCGTCTGGTGTGCCGTAAAATGGAGGCATGAGTTCTCATTCGTTTGCCCTTTTTTTTATATTCTTCAAATCATTGAGCTCGGCTTGAACTCTGGAAAGCTTGAATTTGAGTTTTGACTTTTTCCTGGTCCAAGCAGCCCTCTCATTATCCAACTTCTCATGCTATCTGATGCACTTGTTGTGAATTAAATTCAATTCATCAGTAAGAGCATCGCCAGTAGGAGCTGGTTCATCAGACCATAGGAAAAACTCACATTGCTAGTCACAGGAAAAACATATATAGTTAAGGCAATGAAGTATGATTATATGACATAATTGATAGGGTATTGCATAAGGTATACTTACATTGCTGCAACTTTTAGGACAATTGTGGAATAATCTAAAGGGGTTTTCGTGGGTCTTAGAAGTTTTGCTGTGAGTCCACAGGAACATTGAATCTCTGATTCTTTCCAATCTTCAGGAGCATTCATTGTAAAATCTTCCATCCTGTAGAAATCCAAGGTTCAACTTGTCTTAAATTGAAGCAGAAGAAATATCCATCTCAGGAATTATGTGAGGTAACTGGTGGACATTGACATTCATGTTATTTTATTACACTTATGATACTTGGGATTATCTCAGACTTTGTCCGACTTAAATCCTCTTTTTGGGCAATCTTAAAGGCACACTCCTGGCCTAGTGTATTTAAGATCTTACTCACAAAGTGCTTCGCAACAGAATCTTCATAGGTTAATCTGTTAGGTCAGATGCACCGTCCATCTTACACCTTCAATAAACATGTCAAAATGGTTACTGCTAACCATATAATCTAAATCCAAGAATTATGAATAAAAGACCATTACTTATGCCTTATACGGAAGAATTGTGAACGAAGGGTCATTAAAGGCACAATATTACGATTTTGAATCCTCTGCTTGGCAGGTTACCTGCTTGGTATTTTTAGCGGCGGTTTTTTTCGCTGCTAAAGTTGTTTTAATATTATTACAACGAATATTACTGCTGCTATAAATTTTGCTTAAATAATTAATTTTAAAAAAGTTCTAGTAGCAATACTTTTTGTTGCAAGAAATTTTAGCAGCGGAAAAAACCGCCGCTAAGTGCCAAGCAGCTGCCAATCAGAAATCCGAACGCCAATATTACTTGCCATTATTTACACATCCCTTCTCTCTGCATTTGAACTAATTTGACATGATGTCCTGTTGCCCCACGATACATGCTTACTTCACACCAGCCAGAAACAAAAAGTAATGAACAGCATCATCAGAAGCTTTAAAATATAAGAAGAGAACATGTGCTTTTTTTTCCTAATTAAGAGAAACATTCTTCAATTATTTAATTCTTGAAATTTAGAAATACACAATTCAGTCTTTAAAGGAGGTATATTTGTCTTATTTGTACTTTTTTGTTCTCTAACAAAAGAGTTATGAGTAGCCGATTAAAAAAGTTTGAAGTACCAAATATTTAATCCATGTATCTTTGATGGACAGAAGGTATAATCCACCTTTTAAAAAAATTACTGGGGAGGAAGACTCAAAACATCACACTCAATCATACCATGATAAGTAGAGATCAAAATATTAGAAATCACACAAAAACCCAGAATCACTACATTAATAGGGTTCTAAAAATCAGCTTCACTTTACCAGAAAAAGCCTTTGTTTTTTTTTGGTTAAACGAAAGTCTTGAAGGTAAACAGCATCACCCACTAAAATTGTGAATTTAATTTTAAGCTGAGCCACTCAGAAACACAGATATAGGAAGAGAAATGTGAATGTGTGAATCTATATGCAGAAACGATGAAAGAGAGGAAGGCTAACCAACCTGGTAAGTGGTAACTCTTTCTTTTCTTTTGGACCCTTTTCGCGAGAGCGTAAGCTGTGCCGTGCATTTGAAGACTGAATACGGCAAATGCAGTTTGCCGAGAGTTCTTTACTGTGTAGTCAAATAGGTTTGGTGCATCCTTACTTTCCTAAGTGGAAAGATCAGCAACACTTTTTTAAATAAATTAACTTTTTTAATTTTTACAAATAAATCCTTTTGTCTTTGTTTCATTTTTTAATTATTGTCTTGTTTCTCCTTTCAAATTCTTTTTTATAAATAGGTAAAAAGCGTTAATTTTTTTTAATTCATGCAATTTTTTTTTATTAAATGTGGTCAATTTAAGTGAATTTTTTTAATTAGAACATATTGAAAGTTTAATGGGATTAAAATGATTCAAAAAATTTTTACTTTTTTTTATTTGAGTATTCAAAACCTCATAATTAAGAATGTCCAAACATTTTTGAAGCTACATAAGAATTAACTTAATGATTATTTCGGTTTTGTTTTAGTCGTTCTGTAGCCACTTGAGCTTTATTTATGAATTTTGATCATTAACAAAAATTTAATTTTAAGATAATAAATGAAAAATAAAGACTTATTTTTTAAAGTTAAAAAGTGAAAGAATTGTAACATTTTCGTGGAATTTTCTTGATTTTAAAATAATTTTAAAATAAAATTTTAGATAAAATATCATGAGAGAAGTAGATTTTATTTAATAAAATTATTTGATAATTATTTTTATTAATATTTAAAAATAATTTGCATTTAACAAATATTTTCAAACAATAATTTTAACTATAAAATATGAAAAAGAAATATTTAAGATGATATAGATAAAAAGAATTAAAGATTATACTACTGTTACTCATAAATAGCTTGATCAAAAACCTTTTTTAAAATAACTAAATAAATAAATAGTTGGGTTTGAGCGAGGTTTGTGACTTGGTTTCCACCTGAGAGCAAATGGAGAAGGCACTGAGAGCCTACGCGGAGGTTCTGAGACTTGTTAGGCGTTTGCCCAAGGACACCAGACCCTATTACGCCAAGTACGCTCGTGAGAACTTCGTCAATTATCGAGACGTCGATGCTTCCGATTCTACAACTCTTCACGATCTCTTCAAACGCACCTACAATCACTCTCTTTGGGTCCTCGATAAGGTCTCTTCCTACTCTCATCTTCTTTGATTTTCTCGGAAAATCACTCTTATTCACTCATTTGCAATTCGATGCAATTGCAGTATTCGGTGGATAAATCTGCCGCTGATAAGCTCAAGGGGATCTGCTGCAGTTAGCTACCAAGTGTTTGATTTTATTCCTCAACGAACAGAAGAAACATTACTTAGTATTGCTTGGTTTAAACTTTAAAGGTGTGTGATTTTATAACATTTTGATGTTGTGTTTTCTTTAATAATAATATTCTGCTTCAGCACATAATTACATTTGATTTGAGCTTCAAGTTTTCCTATTTATTCTTTGCACGCACGCTCCTTTTCATGGTTTTTCTTGGAGTTAGATCTTGTCAGCAAGTTCATTGACTTGCTGCCCAGGTGCTAATTATGCTTACATCTATGGCAGTGGAAAAAGTTGATTTAAAAAAATAATATATAATTGATGATTAGGCAAATGAGCATGATATGGCTGTCTATGGCTTCTTCATCAGTTTAGTGTACATTCAACTTGGGTATGGCCAAGAGGTGGATGTGACTTGTGAGAGGTAATTCAATCTGTTTCTGTTTGACGAGGATTTAATGTGCTCACTAATTAGGTTAATATTGATTATTCTATTCATTCACAATATTTTGAATAAATAAAAAATAAAAAAAATAATTAATGTATCTTAAATGAATTACGATTTAATTTTTTTTATTTTTTTATTTTATAAATTTTACTTCTTGCTTTTTTAAAAAATTTAAATTTAAACAATTGAACATTCCAATGCGCAAAATGTTGATTGTTTACATTAATGAAGTTAAAAGAATAGAAAGTTAAATAATTTACTAAATTCTCTAATCCAACTATTTAGGTGTTATGGAACTTAATTCAAGAATAAGTCAATTCTATAAGATTTTGTAACTTTAGGTCCTGTATGGATTATGAAATTTTAAATTTTACAGAATTTAAAAAATAAAGAATTTAAATTATTATAATTTAAATTTTTTATTTTGATAACTATAATATTTATAAATTTTCTTATTGTAACTAATAATTATTTGTATATTATATTAATGAGACAATAACTTGGTGTATGTATTTATGTATTTGTAAATATATATTTTTATGTGTATGTGTGGACTTATATGTATATTAATGTTTGTGTGTGTATTTATATATATATATATATATATATATATCATCTTAGAATCTTTTAGTTATTAGTTTTAAAAATATTATATTATATAATATAAAATAAAATTAAAAAAACATCTATTTTTATGTATACCAAGATATATATATATATGAATATATATACATATACATATAAATAAATATATGTGTATATATACATATATATCTATATTATAATAATTTTAGATTTTTTTAGTATTTAATAAAATGATATATTTTATAATATAAATAATAAAAAATTACAAGAGATAAGTAGATTACATTTTTTTATTATTTAATTTATTATTTTAAAATTATAATAATAATAATTTTATATTATATTTTAAAAAATTAAATAAAAAAAATATGCACATTTGTGCATACAAAACCTCTAATAGATATATGTGTATGTGAAATCTATATAATATGTATGTATATGCTCATCTTAGCGTGTGTACTTATATTTATATATATATATATATATATATATATATATATATATCAAAATTGACACAAATAATTACCATTTTAAAAATAAACAAGAAGAAAATTTTACCTAATTAAGTGAAATTTCAAAATCTAAATTACTTAATTAAATTATTATTATTAAATTTTTAAATTTAATTTCCTTTTAATTCAAACAAGAGATTTTATAATAAAATAATTAAAACACATCCAAACATTATTTTTCTTCCTTAACTTACTTCATCCAAACACAACCTTAAGATTTGATTAAGATTTTAAAAAGTTGGATAATCATATATACATTGTATAACAAGGTAGTAAGAAAAGAGGTGAACTTATTTAAACTAAACCAAATTGATTTAATTTAATCCAATCAAAATCGATCAAAATTAATTATTTGGTTGAATGGGTAGAATGAAATTCTATTAAAATTGATTACGTTGATTCACTTATTGTCAATCAATTTAAATTATTATAATTATTATTTATTAACTATACTTTATATATTAATTAAAAGTTAAATATATTAAAAAATTAAACATTAAACAAAAAGATCCCTAGCCTTTCTTCACTTCAGATTCACATTCAAACTTCAGTCTTCACAGCACCTCTCAGCCGCATTGCATCCTACCCCTACCAGCCCCACCCGCTTAGATTCACGTTCTTCTTGCACCCCTACCCGCCCCACCCCCCTCATATTCACATTCTTCTTCTTCTTCTTCTTCTTCTTTCGTTCCATTGTGTCTGCCGTTCCATCTCCTATCATTCATCGCCCTTACATCGTTCCATCGTTCGCATCAAGCTCTACCGTTCGCTTTATGACTTCATCTTCAAGTCCATCTTCAACGCCCTCTTATTTAATTTCTGTTGGATTTTCGACTTGTGCTCTGTCTTGTGCTTGAATGCTTGTTTTGGATCTGATTTGTTATTGCCTCTTCTGCTTTGTCTTGTGCTTTGCATTTGATTCATTGATTTGTCTTGCGCTTTGAATTTAATTCACTGATTTGTTTTGTTCTTTGGATTTGATTCACTGATTTTTCTTGTGCTTTACATCTAATTCACTTATTGATCTTGTGCTCTAATGCCTTTATGATTTGCCTTGGATTTGAAAAATATTTGCTTTAAGATGTGATTCGTTTATGTTTGTAGTTAGAAATGTTTATTTTCATACTTAAATTGAAAAATGATTAAAGTAGAATTTTTTTTGGTAATTTAATAATATTTTGGAGTGAAAAACTGATTATTTAATCTAATCCAAACTAATTGTGATCAATTTGAATTCGATCGATTGATCTGGATTGATTACATGATTTTTTTGATCATCTAATTGAATCAATTCAATTAATCAGAAGACCAAAATTAATTAAAATTAAATTGATGTTTATCCTTAAGTGAATGTTAAGTAGTAAATTAAAGTTAAAAGAACGAGATATCGTGAGTGAATATATACGCTAGAACCTAGAGATGTGCAGATGGGTGTCGACTATTGATGACATGTCTAGTGATAAAAATTGAAACAGTCAACACTAGAAAGGTTGACTACTTTGAGATGTTAATGAATAGTTAGTGATACTAGTTTAGTTAAGATAATGGACTTTGAGTTCAATAGAATAATAATTCATTTTTTTTAATTATAAACCTTTACATAGTTTAGCTAGAGTGATTATATTTTAACATGAATAATTTTTTTACTTTAATTCTATCAAATCACTCCTCTATTTTTTAGAGAAAGAGGATGAAAATCACTCATTCACATTATTTTTAATATTATCTAAATTAAGTGTCGCAAATGATATTTAGTCTACAACAAACTTATTCCAAAAGTTTTGTTTTCTTACAAAGTTGAAATAACTTTGACATGATTTTTTTCAAGTCAACACTATATCAATCTTGAAGGAGAGAATAATTTTATCACACTTATTATTATCTCATATTTTTTATTTAAGAAGTAGAGAGTGAGGTGACAATTGACTAAATTTATTATTAGAATTGCATTGGGATTAAATGTCAAAAACTTTGTAATATTGAACAACTTTAAGGCAAAGTGTTTTGTAAAGGTGTTTTGTAGAGTTCTTGGCTGAGTTATGGTACCACATATGTCCTATATATAATGTAACTAAGGCTAAAGATGAACACTTGAGATATTTGGGATAAGTGACCTCAGGCACTCACTAACACAGGTCAGCTTGTCGATGAGTGATCAGAACATGCTCAAAGCAGGTGTTAGGGAGCAGGTAGAGATAGGATTATCACTAATCCCTCAAGTACATAAGCGCAAGCGTCTACATGGATTAAGTATATTGGTGCGTGCAGTTTTAGACCAAGTACATAGGTGCCAACGCCTATGAACCAAATCCAAAAAGTAAAGAAAATAAATTAATAAACTAAAAATCATGTAAAAATATAATATAATACTACACACATAACCCTGGAAATGATAAAGCCAAAAGATATGTTTTTTGACCTGTATCATTGTCATAGGATTCTTACAAGTGCGATGAATCGCAAACCAAATTCAAATAATTCCAAAACAGCTGAATTCTCATTAACTCTAAACAATCATTCCTGGATGGCGGTGAGAAATGGGACCCGACCGGGGAAGCGAGAGGTGGAGGATGCGTTGGAGGGCGAAACCACGGTTTTCTCGGGCCAGGTGGGTTTGACCGTAGAAGCCGAAAACCGAAGCCATCCTTGGAAAAACTCCATTCACTGTCACTCTCATTCTCACTCAGCCCAACTCTCTAGTCTACTGTAACCGCTGCTTCGTCTCACTCTTACTCCACCACACAACGTTTCTCTTCACACAACGCACTTCTTTTTTGCGCTTTCAGAGGTAACCACTCAGCACTTTGCACACACCCACACACAACACAAGAGTCTTCTTTTCACTCTGCCACCACCATCTCCTCCTCCTACTCACACTTCTAGCTACCTTTCACCTTTTGTCTTCTTTTTCATTCTCTCAATCGGATTCAGACCACTTATGTCTGAGAGTTTCATGGACGACAACGAGGAAGTCCAGGGGGACCATCTCAGCCATCCCACTTCTTTCTCTCAGTTACTATTCGGAGATGACGATGTTGTTGTGGGCGTGGACCACTACCATCACCACTACCACCACCCTACGCTTCCCTATTCCTCTATTTTCTCCATTGGGAACCCCCCCAAAATGCTCTGTTTCGGGAATGATCAAAGCGGCGACATGGAGGAGCTTTTGCTTTCGGATAACAACGCTCTTACTGTTACTACCCCTCAGAAATCTGCCGTCACTTCGAGTGAATCTTCCTCTGCTTCTTCCTCCAGCAACCATAACTCTAATAATGTCTCAATATTCTCATTCTCATACTCCTTCTCTCTAATTTCTGTGGTAATGATGATGATATAATTGTTTCTTGTTTACTGTTTAGCACAAAAAGCGAAATGGGTCGGGGCAGGAACCGGTGAGTTGTACGGATTCCGTCGTCACGGCGGTGGGTGGTGGCCGGAGACAAACTAAGAAGATCAAAGCCGAAAACCCCAGTTCTACCGGACATGCAAAGGTGGGGACAATCAACAGAGGAAGGTTTTTCATTTTTGCATGTCCCTCTCTGTACAAACATTTTGAGGAAAATGCATTTTCTGTTTTTCAAAAATAAGAAAAAATACCATTCAACTCTCAAAAGTATTTGACAGGCTTTGCCTTTTAGAAAAACAAATTAATTAACTTGGCTTGTTTTAAATGGTAGAGGAAGGAGAAACTTGGGGAACGAATTGCAGCATTACAACAGCTTGTTTCTCCATTTGGGAAGGTGAGAGATATCAGAATGTAAAATTTTCTCATTCTTAAGAAATTGAGATATGTATTAATATTTTCTTTCTATAGTTCAAATTCAAATTTTTAAGATGAATGACTGGAAAAAAGAGAACGATACATAAGATAATGGAATTTAAAAATGGTGCAGACAGATACAGCTTCGGTGCTGCACGAGGCAATGGGGTACATAAGGTTTCTCCACGACCAAGTTCAGGTCCTCTGCTCGCCATATCTGCAACGTCTGCCTTCCTCATTCCACCCTCGTCACCACCAACCTGTGAGTCCCATCTCTCATCATAATTCTCAGATTTTTCTATGTTTTCGTTTTAAGAAAATAAAATAAAACCATGACATCTCAATAATTATTTTAATCTGCCATAAACGATTCATGAAGCTAGACTTAGCGTTCAGGGTGTCAGTAGTAGGGCCCGCTTGATTGTGACAATGCTAAGTTGAAAAGATGTTGAAATAGTTAAGTATTATGGAGAAGAAATCAAAATTGGCTAGCTACATGTGATTTAGACTAAATGAATATAAATTCATTAATATATTTTGTTGGATATTAATTGTTAAAAAATAATAATCTATATATATATGTATACACAGAGTTGACATGGGATTGCAGCTCATTATGATGAGTTAGCAGAGTCAAAGTGTGACAGAATGGCATATTTATTTGTAACAGTGTAAGCGTTATTTCAGGGGGGTGGAGAAAACAAGAGAGAAGAAGCAAGGAGGGACTTGAGGAGCAAAGGACTGTGTCTGGTCCCCGTGGAATCCACCGTACACGTGACCAGCAGCAACGGTGCTGATTTCTGGTCACCTGCTATGGGGAGTAATACTAATAATAACAATAATAACATTGTGTCGTCTTCGTCAAGACAGTGAACGATGGATGAAGAAACATGGATCATGAACGACATACATGTACTTGCCTGTATCAAAAGTTTGTCCTTTTTGGGGAAATATATTTAGATTAGATTCCTGTGTGCATGAAAATGGAGGTATACAGGAAATATGGAGATGGAAAGTGGAGGAAGCAAAGTAACAAAAGGAAAAAGGATATATATATATATATATATATCTCTATAAGTATCAACAAGAGTGGTTTTCAGTTTCACGTGGAGCGGGAGTGAACGGTCATGGATTTGTCTTTAATTTATGTTCTGTTTTGGTTCTTTTTGTTGAGGGTATCTATATATATATATATATATATATATATATAGGAAGGAGAAAAGAAATATTATAGTGCATGTTTTAGGGACGTGTGGCTTTCAAGTAGGATGCCATATTTTGGTAAGCTGTGTAAATTGTGGGACAAGAGTGATTTTAATGAAATTATTGCAAAAGGTTGCCAACTTTTAGCGAGAGTTTAGACGATACCAAAAGGAAGAAACAAATGTTTTCCTTTGGGCTTGAATGTGCTAGAATGTTAGCTTATTCTGTATGGGTTTGAATTATTCAATTCAATTCTAAATTAGGCCTAAGTTATTTATTGAATAAGTGAATTCAATCAATATATTACATTTGTTTAATTTAATAACAATTAGTAATAAAGTAATCTTTTGTATAATATATTTTTGTGTTTTTTAAAAGTTATATCTTACAATCATATATGTTTTTATTGAAAATTTTGAATGAAAATAAAATTTTATGCATTATTAATAGTTAAAATAATATGAATTTATATAATTTCTCATAATTTTATGATTGTTTTTCCTTTAATTTTTATATGTGAATATAAATTTTAGATTACAATCTTTATTTATTTTAAAGCTCTGGCTTATATTCAATTTTATTTTATTTTAGATGAATGAATTTGATTATAATAAAATTTAATTTAATTCAATTTATTTATAATCTAGAGGTGTGAGATTAAAAAAGAATAACTAAAATTTTAAACATTGACTAGCAATATTAAAATAATTTATTTTTGCTATTATTCATTTAACCAAAAATATGATTATAATTCGGTAAATTTAGAAATGACAATTGATGGGTACCTTGTCATTATTTTATTATCTGTGTCTGTCTGATATCTTAATTTTAATTAAATTTAAAACAAAGTATCATTTTTAAATCTAAAACTGCTTGAAACATCCAAAATATTTGAAATATTAAAAAAATAATGGATGATAGATATTGGATATCATATAATTAAGTAATTTATATAATATCTAATATTTAATATTTAATATTTGATATTTATCTAATAAAATTTTTTTAAAAATTATAAATGAATATAAAAATTATTTTACAATAAAATTTTTTACATAATTATTATAAATTAAATTAAAAACAGTTAATAAAAGTATAAAACTTTATTTAACAATATATATTATTTGAATATCATATATTGAATAATCTATTCATTCATTCATATCGAATGAATATAAGGTATGTGAAGTTAATATTTATACTTATCTAATATTTGATGAATAGTTATATTTTATTATTTGTACTTTATTTAATTTCTGATACTCATCTAATATCATGTATTTTTTGTAGATATTATTGGGTACCCATAATATTCATACTTATTGTCATCCCTAAGTAAATTACTTATCATAATCCATTATTTCAAAATATATTTTTCTCACCCAATTCCAAGTTTATTATAGGAATTAGATTTAATAAAAAGGAGGTTTTTTTAAGTGTAATGAATTATGGTTTAAATTTTTGTTAAAAGAAATACTTTCATTGAATATCTAATATTATTTCAAAAAAATTGTCTCTATTTAAAAATATTCATAATTAATAAATAATTAATTAAAGTGATAAATATTTTATTTGTTTGTTTGGAGTAAAAATAGTTTCGAAAGAAAAAAAAACCATAGAAACCTAAGAAAATTTAACGTACTTATGTTTGGTCTTTGGTCCTGATCCACTCCACTCTGAACTTGTAAATTCTAAAAATTTGTTCCTCGTTTGTAATATGTATATTCTTTATTTCTTGGTCCTGATTAGGTCAAGGCCCAAATCCTCAATCTCTTTTTTGCAGTTATCCTAGAGTCTTCATTTGCACAAATTATCTTTTATATCTCGATCCAAATATTACGAAAATTCTAGAAAAATCAAGGCATCATATCCTTGTTTTGTCGGTCATATGTATGCGAAGGCTCATATCCCTCTTGTGAACAACGAAGCCATATATTGTTCCAAAAAAAAAAAAACAACGAAACTAAAGAAATTCTAAAACCTGACCTGCATGTTTAACAAATTATCTTGATAATTAAAAAGTGGCTAGCTAATTAATTAATAGGGTTCTGAGCATTAAGTCCTTTGTTTTGGACTGGGCCAATAAAATTTATCTGTTAGAGGCTAGGCCCAATTTGATTTTGTTCTTAATGTACTGAAAGAATTGAATTTGAATTTTCTGAAATAAAAGAAAAAGAAAAAGAGGTAAGTTCTTAAAGTAAGAAAAAAATAAAAAAAATTGATTTAATGTGAGTCTTTTATTTATTTATCTCTAAATTTTTTTTATATCTCTCTTATATTTAAAAAATTCATTGTATAAAATACTTAAAAGAATCATTTTCCAAAAAAATTTACCATGTTGAATCACTACCGTAAGGGCCCAAAGGGATGGCACCCTAACTCTATCTATCATTCCTAAACATGGTGAACGAGATAAACAGATAAAGAACAATGGAAAACAAAAAGCTAGATGGTGGCATTCCTTGTGCTAAGGGATTAGCTATTATCAACTTAGTGCTAATGTGTTCATTGAAAACTTTACTCTTGACACATTTTGAAATGGCCAAGTAGATTGGAAAAAGTTAGTGGTTCAAAGCTTAGAAATATTCTTAATTCATTAACTGTAATATTTTAAAAAATAAAACTTGCAGAAAACTTTTACAGGTAAGTTCTAACTAGAACTTTCTATTAAGATTTGAACCAAACTATACCTGAAATTGAAAAGATAGAATGCTGGATATCTAGCCCTCCATTGTGTTTATTATTTCCAGTTGGCATGATACTCAACATGAGAAGAAAAACAGAGTTAGTGGTTCAAGGTGACATTAATATTTTAGGTTGATTTTTATGGATAAACGAGGATCATGCCTCAGAATTATGACATGAAACCTGTCTGTTAAAATCTTTATTCGCACGTAGCTCACGAATGTTTTCATTTCTTCGGTGTGTATGTGCTGCATGCTTGCATGTGTCCGATACTGAAAAATTAATAAATACATCTAAACAGTCCTTCATGGTTTGTCAAATTTTAAAATATAATAGAAATATAGCTTTTTATTTAGTGCTACTTCAAACAATAAAAGATGATAGCGAGTCATATATTCGCGTCCGATTTTTCTGCTTGGCACTCTCTGTACCTGTTTGATACTTTTAGCGATAAATTTTTTGTAATTAAAATTTTTTGCAACAAAAATTTTTGTTATTATAATTTTTTTAAATTAATTATTTAAACAAAAGTTACAATAATAATATTTGTTATAATAATATTAAAACATATTTTCACAAAAAAAAATTATCACTAAAATATTAAACAATACAAAAAATTTTAAATAAAAAATTCAAAATTTATATATTTTATTAAATGAGACGTCATTTGATGACAACAATTATATCTCACTAATAGTAATAATAAATGTATATCTACTAAAATTTTGTATATAACTCAATTTCTTATAATATTATTTTTTTTATTAAACTACTTTGATATCTGTATATATAATATTAAAAATTTATTTTACACATGATCTTCACAATATGTGATTGATACACCTGTCCGTGCCTCATCTTCTTGGATTTTTTTAACAAAAAATAAAAATTTTAGACAAACAAAAAAAATCTTATAATATTAAGATTAGAAGTATCGTGAAGGGAAAAAATTTGACCGGTCGCTACCTAATTCTTCAAAGGTTGACTAGTGAATATGATTCACACACGTACTGAAGCCTAAACAGAGTGTCCTGTTTGGCTCACACCACTGACTTTGATATGTAACACACACACACATGTACAATGTGTAGTCCCAAATTACAATTGCTTCTAATTATTCGTGAGAAATAATATAGAAAAATGTGGTCGGTACACATGCATGCATGTTTTTGGTATATTCCAGAAGAGAAATTTTTATATACACTACATATACTTCATCCTTATATAATCTAATAATATTAAGTTATATTTCTTATTTTTATACTAAAAGTTAATGTTGGTTCAAATCAAAATAAAAATATAAAAAATATGACTTAATATTATTAAATAATGTAAGAATGATGTGAGACATATAGTGTATGTAAGATTTTTTCTATCACAGAGTTGGTAAGTGGGTCAATTTGCTGTCATATGGATTAGTTTGGTAAGAAGAACTCCTTGTTGTTTTTATCAATTTGAGTTTGATTTTTCTGAAAAACATATATATATATATATATATACACACACACACACCCACAATAAATTTGAAGGTAAAGTATAATATTCAAAAAATAAAAAAAAGGTAACCTTGACTATGTCAAATGTTTTATCCTTTCAAATAAGAAATTTTTACTATGTATTTAATCTAAAAATATGGAAGAGGGATACGCAAATAAAAAAATATTTTATACAGATATAAAAAAATGTTAAGGGAAAGAGTTTAATCTATTTCTAAAATTATAGTTTAGAATTTATAGAGGCTTTTGAAGGAAAAATAAAATAGAATTCAAACCTTACATGTTACATCCACCAAACTTTAATAAAGTCAATCTATATATATCCCACAAATTGACGACCTCCTAATATCTTTTAATTTTCACGTACAAGTAATAAAAGCTTCAACAGTCAATCAACCGTGTGCTTTACGTTTTGAGACACACCTATTTCCTCCTCTTTTCTCTTATCTTATATACTATTTTATGCAGATCTCAATCTATTCATTTTTGGTATGATATGTTCAAACTCGGAAAAGGAAAAAAATAATAATAATAACTTTCCTTTCTTGAATCTTAATTTAATACCTGTCACATATACATATATATACAAACATATATATATATATATATATATAGCATTCCTCTTACTCCAAACCATACATAAATTTCCAAAATTTTCTATGTTTTAGTGCTTGAATATATATATATATATAAGATCATTTTCGCTGTAGCATATTCATCTAACAAGTGTGTGCAAGGGAGAGGAAAATGAAGGGTTATTCTTTTGCTGCGGCATTTAGCGCCATCTTTTTCATCATCTTCTTTCTATTGCTGTCGTACTCCATGAACGTTGAGGGCTTGAGATCTCTGAAAGATCAATCTTCTGCTTTGATAATCAATGAAGCTTATTCTGGGCCAAGCCACAAAGGACGTGGTCATTGAAGAATTAAATATGATCATTGTCATCTTCAACACATTTTTCATTTTTTCTTTTTCTGTTCATATGGAATACTTTTTACAACTCTCTTTGATGCTTAAGCAAATTGTTGAAGATTAATGGGTTCGAGTCTAACATTAATGGTCATATTAGTGCTTTTTTGAAATGGAATTGCATGCTTAACTTAGTTCCTTGTATATACATAGTGGAATAATGTCTGTTTCCATTTTCTCTGTATATTTCTCTTTTGGACATCGAGTTATTATACAACTATCCATTTTGGGTTGTCAAAAGTGAAAACACTAAGACATCTTAGGCAAGTATCTT
Source organism: Senna siamea (assembly GCA_031216115.1). Taxonomy (NCBI): domain Eukaryota; kingdom Viridiplantae; phylum Streptophyta; class Magnoliopsida; order Fabales; family Fabaceae; genus Senna; species Senna siamea. The sequence continues at coordinate 2,683,219 of CM062355.1, read as the reverse complement.
GAAGGCCATCTATGGCAACTAGTTTTGAATAGTTTATAAAAATTAAAAAAAAGTGTGATGTATTTATATATTGAACTCTCTCTCTCTCTCTTTCTTTTGGGGCGTGTATAAGAGAAAGAAAAAGAAATTAGGGCTAACTCTTAACAGACACTATAAATGTATAATCAGCAAAGAGAATAAGAACAATCACAAGGACTCAGTCTTCCCAAATATTCAAATTAACCTAATCATAAGATTTTAGCTAGTTTAGTAAACTCATCCATGAGTACATTGGTTAACTTCTCTGAAAATATTAAAAATCTTGATCTTAAAGCTTGTATTCGATATCATCTTGATATCATGGGTAAAAGATGCAAGTTGATAAGTAGAGGTGTCTCCATTGCTAATGAGATTGATAGTTTAAAATCCCATTTCACTTGGCATAGGTTACCAAGAGCACTATTGTTAGTGTTCAATTTTAACCAGCCATGACGAAGTTTGATTCATTTGCATCAATAATATCAAGTTGTCCCAATAAATTTCACCATGTAAGAATTTTGGCAATGATCTTGTTAGGTTACTAAAAATTTTAATTGATAAAATACATAATTTAATAATTTTTTGTTATAAATCTACATACATATACTGTTGAATACAAAATCAAATATAATTATAGGTAATCAATACAGAATAAAATAAATAATTTACAATTATTCGTATTACAAGTTTATTTTTTGTAAGAATTTTAAAATAGAATGATTACGTTAATCTTTATCACAATATATATCCCAAATATTAATTTCAAATAAAAACTAGCCATAACTAAACTTTTTATGTATAAGTAAATTATACATTGTTATTTTGAAAAAATATATATATATATATATATATAATGCATTATATTTTTAAGGATGATGTTATGACTTAGTGGCAATACTTTGTTTCATTCCAACCGTGTACGATTTGAGCCCTCACATTGCATTTTTCAAATTCCACTCGTAAAAACTAGATATAACTAAACTTTTAGTGCTCGGTCCATTGAGTCACTGGTTTCAGACCAACCAATTTGGGCTAGTCCAAAAACAATGGAAAGAACCCATGTCAGTTTAGATGCTCAGTTTTGTTTAACTTGACTAGCATTAATAACCTGAAAAATTGCAGCATATATTGTGAACAGGGTATTATAATCTTACTTTCACGTCCAAGAGTTTAAGAAAAACTAGATATATAGACACCTAAAATCTATATATATAATATTATAAAAACGAGCAGCTAAATTTCTCGTGTTCAGTAGTTTTTAATTGCCTTTTGAATTGCAGAGTAAATTAAATCTCACTTCTTACCATGTTTGCGAGTAGAATATATATATGAGTTCAAATTAAGTGTACATTCCTTATATAATATTTTCACTATTACTATAGTTATATGTATTTCTTGTCATCTTAATTAGTCATTTTGCAATGGAATTTATAATATATATTGTTAATGTTTTGAGTATTTTCTGCTACTTTTCCTCTTTAATTAACTGTCAACTTGAAATTTCTGAATATATAATTTATATATTCATAGAAAAGAATCAAGGAAGCTGATCTGGAGATCTAATTATTAATCTTCTTTGAGCTTGAGGGCATGGTGTATTATGTCATTCACAAGTCAAAATCTTCCGCCACAATCATTCTAACAATCAATGTGTTACGTACTGACACGGACACCTTATTACCTTTATTCTTAATCCACTTGTCTTGTTAAATTTAAATATCAAGTTATATAAGAACGAACAGACGAATGCAAGATAATTTCAATTAACTCTTATATTACTAATTTAATTATATTTAAGATGAAAAATATCGCAGAATAATGTAGTGATAATAAAATAAGAACGAACAGACGAAGTCCGTCATTTTCCATACTTGATACGATAAGACACCAGTTTGGTTGATAACTAAGATCCTTAATTTATATACGCAATTTAAATTGATATTAATTTTACTGTAGGATGAGACTTTTTTTGGTATAAGGTCACTCTATGCCTGTTGAGTTGAGATTCATTTGAGTAACTACAACACGTATCTACATGCATCAATTTAACTTTGAACGCCAACGATTTACTACTCAATTTCCACTTCAAGACATATAATCAACTTAATTTCTCAAACAATACATACCCATTATATATATTATGTTCTTTCATATCTGCTTCTCCACTAACCCTATGAAATTTTACTACAAATTAAAAAGATGGAGACAACAAAAACTTAGGGTACGTTTTATTGCTGTTTTTAAAAATTATTTTTTGATTTTTAAAAATAAAAAAATAGAAAATTTATTTAAATAACTATTTTTAGATAAAAAATAAAAAAATATATTATGTATTTTGAGAACATAAAAACGTAAAATAATTAAAAGATATTCTGACTTCTAATTTTTTAAAAAACATAAAAAAAATATTTTTTAATTAATAGCATGTATATAAATATATAAAAATAATATTAATATAAATTTTAAAAATTAATTTTATAAAATATTTATAAATAATGAAATAACAAAATAACGTTCCAAAAAGTTTTTTATTAGTATTGTAAAGAAATTTATAAACTTTTCTCTTGTTTCACTTTTAAAATTTTGAAGGAAAAAAATTGAATGATTTTATATTAATTTTCTTTAATTTTTTTTAATTAATTTTAATTACTTCAAATTAAAAAATTTTAAAAGATTCAAAATAAAATAAAAAAAGCATGCATTTAACTTTTCTCTCTCTTATTTCCTTTTTCTTTAATTCATTTCTTTCCCTCTCCCTCTTTCATTTTCAAACACCTTTAGTCACTTGGTCATCAACATTATTTTTTATGTCATATTAATTGCATTTACTCAAATAAAAAGAAACTCAATGTGTAAGATTCCACATGGGACTAAAACAATTGTTAAATTAATTTGAAAATTTTTTAATATTTTTAATTTTCAAGTTTTCAATGGTCAAATAAATAATGTAAAATTTTTCTTGATACATTTTGGTCTTATTTAAGTTTCAAACATACATTAATTAAATAAATTTCATTTAAATTATATACATGGATCATGATATTTTATTTTTAAAAAAATTGTATTAATTAGTAATGAAGAGAATATTGACAAGCCCAGCCACCACTATTGGGTCGTCGGCAAGCTGCCCTTTACTAGTGGGCCAAGATATTAGCGGTGGCCTATTTTTGTTGTGTTGTCCCGTTCATTCCTTCCCTACACTCACGTGTTTGCCTCCATTTTCAAATTCTTCCTTTTTATGTGAAAATTTTCACCAATTTTGGTTGCAATTTGAGTCTCCCACGTTGGAGAAACAAATAGATATTCAACTCAACACATTAAATGCATCTCAATTTTATAGATTGAGAGTTATATGAGCATAATATGTGACACTAGTTCGTTGTAAGGTTAAAGAGTGTCATCATGTTTCCTATATGCAAACTATTTTGATGATGCACGCATTTAGAATCTTATACTATCAAAGTATTTTCTAAAAAATCAAATTTAGCTTAATAAAAAGAAATAATTTCCTATTATTTTATTAATTAAACTAAATTTTTGAATAAATTATTATTTTAATTTAGACTACAAAAGAAAAAAATTAATTGTGATGTTTTATTAGTAGCGCTTTATTTAAAAGCGTCAATAAATTTGTATATTTGTGACATTTACATTACACAAGTATCAAAATATTTTTAATTTTGTGGCACCCATCAATCCTTATATTTATAATTATATTTTTTAAAATTTTTAACAAAATTTAAGAGTGTTTATTAGGCACCACAAAGTTTTTTTGTATTTATAAGATATAATTTATTTCAATTTAATATTTGAAAATTCAAAATCCTCAGTTATTACATCCTCTAAAGAACATTCCTCAAATAATTTAGTTTTTACTTTAGCCATATAGATGTTTCATTAAGCATACTAGTTGTTGTTTTATGTAGGAAAATGGAGGAAAAGAGGACTACAAGGCCAATTCATAAACTGTATGCATTAAATAAATATAACAATGCAGCCTATCCTCTTTATCTTCATGATTTTTAATTAGTATCATGGTTTCTACCATTACATGCACTCAATAGGTACTTTGTAGCCTACAATTATATGTTCTAACATAAGATAAGAAATAATGATCACATGACATATTTAAATGTGTCATTCTCTTTACAATACTTCAAAGAAGAATGAGTGAAGAACCATAAGAATTTTTGGTTGTTGCTAGAACTGAGCTAGTGTCCTTGACCAGGGCTAGGACCAGAGTCCTTAGCCACTTTGACTTGTTGAGCTGATTCGAGCCGATGGCCTCCACCCCGGGAACTCGGGCCGGAGTCTTTCATTGCCCCAAAATCCTGAACCTTAGCCCTGTGTCCTCCTCCACCAGGGCTTGGCCCTGAGCTCGTCAATGTCCTGAATATCCCAATTACCTTTCCTTTTGGAAAAGGATTAATCAATGGCCTAGCTTCTGATATAGAAAGAAGAAGAAGAAGAATGAGAAATGTGATAGCTTTGAATCTTCCTCCCATGTTGGAAATCAATGCTTGATTGATTTGGCTTTGAAGATTGTATTGCTAGCTGAATGCTGATGAATTGAAGTGGATTCATGGAGATCCTATTTATAGTGAATTGGCTGTATGGAAAATGCACTAATTAAACTATTCCGAACCATGTGATATAATTCGTGTTCTTGTTGCTAAAGGAACCCACTAGGGAGGTTCTTACTTCCTAGATTCGAAAAAGAGATTAGATTTTGAAAGTGAAAGTAACTAAATAGGTCAAAGAGCTTTATTTTGTATTAATTTCTCATGCCGCCATTGTATGTAGATGAGACTGAAATTGAAAAACTCTTGGAGCTTTTTATTAAACAAATCAATTTCTATTTTTTTATTAATTTAATTAGATATTTCATTAATTTGACATTTGGAAGAATATAGTGTAGCAAAAGTTTCCAAGGAAAAGTCAGGCCATCAAGATGGCTTTAATGAACCTAACCACAAAATGTCAATTCTGAGGCTGAATCAAAGTACTAATAAAAAGGCCAATTAAAGTTTCGAAAAATTTAAGTGTAGTAAAATAATATGTATATATTTTTTACAACTCATCATCATTCTATAATTTAATATTTTTAATCATTTTTTATAACAAAGATATAAAAAATTCTATTTAAATCTAGTCCTGTTATTATATTTGTATGCTATTGGCACACAAAGAGCCATCATTCTGAGTCAAATTTCTTGAGCAAGTTAAATTCCATAAGCACTTTTTTGGTAGTGAGGTGGCACCCCTAATTAATATTTTCCATTCTATTTCAAAATTTTCAACATGGAAACCAAACAGGGCATATTTGGACTAAGAATGATGGTTTTTTTTTGGTCAACTAAGAATGATGGTTTTAAAACCACCGTTATGACTTGTGAGATAGATGGTGACAAGCACAAGGGACAGTAAAATGGTCTAATTAATTTAGTTCATGCAAGTAACCTTATGGAATATGAACCACATGACAAGCCACCAAATTCAACACAAATCATTACATTTAACGTTGTAAGTTCCATATGGAAATCTCTCAAGTACTTAGTCTTCCTTCTAGTTTTGGTCGGCTTTAAGACATTCACACTTCATATTTGAGTATTCCAAAATGTTTGTGAAACAAGGTTTTCAATTGCGGCTACCATCTAGCTAGGTGAGCCATTGTGAATTTTTTCAAGTATTTGAGAGAGAGAGACAAACTCTTATGGTTAAGTTAATAAGAGAGAAAAAAATTTACAAAATAACGACAATTATAAATAAAACATATTAAATTTAGAGTTTTAGAAACTTTTTTATTATGCGTAAACTCAAAATTTTGGTTGAATTCAATTACACAAAAGCTCTTTAAATTCAACAAAAATAAAATATAATTATAAAAAATGGGAAGAACAAATAGTAGATTACATAAAGAGTTAATGCAATTCTCAATATTTTCTGTGGATTAAGCCTTCCCAAAATCCTCTTCCTTCAAGATTTAGCCCATCTAGTTGTAGATTTCATATGAACAAAATTACAAATATTAGAGAATCAACCTCAAAATACAAAATCTTGACTTAAGAGGTGGAGGAATCTTTTGTTAAGGAAGGAAAATTGCTCTCACGAGGAGAGGAGATATCAAAGAACACTATAGCCAATAAGGGTAGGTTCATTTGATCACTTTCTACCCATAACAATTGTATGCGTTATATTTTAATTTAGATAATTTTTTATTGATAAATTATCTATAAGTCATTTATAAGTATTCTCTAAGTTCGCGAACCATTTGTATGGATCATAAATTAGAACGTTATCCTCTCACTTAAATCTCTCTCTACAAAAAAAAAATAATTCTAAAAATAAAAAGTAAGCGAATTAAAAAAAATTAAAAGAGATTAGTGTTACATATGTTAAGGGTGTCAAAATGAGTCGACTCAACTCGACTCAATCCTTATAAATTTATAATAAACCGTGAGCTTAAAATAAATTGGGCCAAAAATCATTTTTTAAAATAGACTATTATTTTCATGGCCCTACTTCTTCTATTATAAGGGTCGGGCTGAATTTGTCCAGTGAACCTAATTCTTTTTTACAGTCGTAACATATATAACAACAACAACCCTTTAAAGGCATGCAAAGAAGCAAGCAAACAACTAAACCGTAGTAGAGGTAAGAGAGAAAAGAGAATTGGTCTGTGATGTGCATTGATTATAGTAGGCCTTATAAAAGTTTGTCCATCTGTCTTGATCATCTTAGCGACTGTCGGATCAATTGCTTGCGAGACATTTCATTCTTGGTATATTATTTTGTATCCATACCATACATAATGTGTCCATATGCTGTGAGATTTCATTACGAGCATTGTCTACTTGGCATGCTGTAATTTCTTAGTCTTATTTTAGTCCGTTCTATACTAATTAGGAAGAATTCAATGTGGGGAACCATAAGATATTTGAATTGGTTCTCATACTAGGTCAAAACTTTCAAATATTGAAGCTACCACTGTGCTTTGAGAATAATAAATAAATAAGCAACATTTAAGTTAATAGATAATTAAATTTTAATGAATAATAATACTAGATTAATTTTATAAAATAAAAGGATAATATTATTTATTTCTAAATTAGAAGGTCGAAATTAAAAGTTTTATAAAGTAATTATAGGTAAAGGTATAAAATTACGTGTAAGCCCCCCAAAACAAAAAGTTGAAGCCTAACGAAGAAACTTAGTGTAATTGAGGATGGATTGGTGTGAAATCAAATCACTTTTTGCGGAATCTGAGAAGAAATGTTCCAAACTTAAAAGTGTTAATCAAATCTTTGGAGATTCAGACGGTGCAGTATTTTCATTATATATGCAGAAGGAACTTATCAACTCTCACCATATTATGTGGCGACTTCTACCTGCCACTTTTCTTTTCCAATAGTCAAAATTTGGTACCATGAGAAATAAAATTATTATTATTATTATTATTATATTAACAATAATATAAAAAAATATTTAATCTTTAATTTATTTGAACATTATCAGTGTAGGTCCATATCATACTAGTCCTTTAAGACTTGTTTGATTGTAATTTTTAAAAGCTATTTCTTTACTCTTAGAAATAAAAAAATAAAAAAAACATGTTTCAATAACTATTTTTGGCAAAAATTAAAAAAACATAGAATATGTGATTTAGAAATAAAAAAACATAGAATAATTAAAAAATAGTCTGAACATTAATTTTTTAAAACAAATAAAACACAGAAAATAAGTATTTTATTTTATTAATATCATATATATATAAATACATAAAAATAATAATATAAATTTTTAAAAATAATTTTATAAAATAATTTTAAAAATAAACGAACAAAAAAACTTTTAAATGTAACCTTTTTTTTCTTATCTCTTTCTAAATACAAAATAATACACTTCTCAAACACACAAAGAATCCAAAATCTATTTGTATCATGGATGTAATCAGTATTATAGTTCATTCTCTTATATATAATCAACATTATGAATAGTATTTGGCACTATAAACTTGCCTAACTCACAGATACTTACGAATATTGGCATGAAAAAAAATCTAAATACAATTTTTCTCAATTCATTTAATTCCAAATTCGTAAACATAAGAAAAAGAAGAGTAATAGGCAATCATTATCTGTTTATAGGAGCTTTTGGAGAGATCAGTTGGGTGAAGCAACTTTTGAAGCAGAGAAGTGATTATGATACTTAAATTTGTATCATCAACTTCAGAGCTCACTTGGTGCCACTGAAACCTAATTTTCAACTTTAAAAATTCTGGTAGATTCTGAATTAGCTAAGAGGCCATTTTCTGTTGACTTCTCACAATGGAAAGGGGAAAAATAAACTTTCCCAGTTATTTATTTACTTTTCTGCGAAATCAAATGGAAGTATCTTATCGGATATTGTAAAAATTCTTCAAAATGACTTTAGAATATATGCATGTATGGAAATTGTTATATAGTCCCTACTTAACTAATTGCTTCCAAGTTCCAAGTTCTTAGTTTCTTCAGTATCTGAAATTTTGGATATGGTAAAACACCTTTTGGCTTGCAACAGTGAAACTGAAAAAGAAAAGTTTGACCCTTCAATTTCTCCAAATTCACGCAAGTTTTGGTAGAAAAAGTAGTGATAGTCGCAGGACGAACAGGAGCTGAGTTTAGAACCCTTTTCATATCTTCAAAACAACGTCCTTATCAATTAAAAAAGAGTCAAAGCTAAAGGGGCTAATATTAAAATTATAAAAAAAAATATTTTATATTCCTAAATTTTATATTAATTTTAAATTTTATTTATAAAATTTTAAATTATAATTAATTTTATCTTACAAAATAATATTATTTAAATTACTAATTAAAAATAATAACGTAATATTTGATGTAATGTTACAATATTAAACAAAAAAATAAATTATTAACTTATACTAATTTTGAGAATATAACGGTTAGATGTTATGTTACTAATTTTTGTTAATAATTTAAACAATGTTAGACTGTATAATAAATCAATTGTAATTTAAAATTTTATGAATAAAATTAATTAAAAAAATTTTAGAGATAAAATTTAAAGTCAATATAAAATTTAAAAACATAAAAAATATTTTTTTTCTAAAATTATTAAACAAAATAAAAATAAAAAATAAAAAATATGATATTATCGTATAATTAAAAAATATATAGAGTATATGGACCCTATATACTCATCGTATATATTCATATGCAAATAGAGCCACCACTAAAGTAGGTAAATTTACTTATTTATTTTCTCATCACACAATAATATCATGTTACTTTATTAGATGAAAGGATTCAAATCTGTCTTTACACCATGCACAAGATATAATTCTACAATTAATTAATACTTATGCAATAAATTTTTGGGTAAACTTTTTCTAACAAAAATTGGTAGATTAAAGTAGGAAAATTATACTTTACTATTGGTGCATTATTTGGTTAATTTGGTATTTTTATAATTGACTATATTATGTAGTTTAAAATTTTGCTATTTAATAATATATGATTTTTTTGTCGAAATTATGAATATTCAAAAATTTATTAGATTTTTGACTAATGTAATTCAAATTATTTGAGGTTTTATAATAAGAGTAAAATTCTTTTAACAAATTTTTTTTTTAAACACAATACTTAAACTTAAAATCTTACTTAAAAAATAGAACAATTAGCTATTATTTTAACCAATTGCCTGATGATAATAAAATGAATTTAAACTCCTAATTTTCCCTTCTGGACTCAATTAGAGACACATAAAGTAAGCTAATACAAGCATCATTGTGACAAAAGGTTTCACAAAAAATAAGCCAATACTTCCATGTTCAAGCACTCTTATGTTACTAACAAGGTTTGTGTAGTGAAAAATTTTTTTTTTTTTAATAATGTCTCAAATAAAATTATATTTAATAAAAAAATTTATAAAAAAATAAAAATACTCTAGTATTAATATCGAATATTCAAACTAAAGCTCTAACATTAATTTTTTAATAATATCTCAAATAAAATTTTATCTAATAAAAAATATTTATAAAAAATTAAAAACACTCTAGTATTAGTATCTTTTGGAATATTCAAACTAAAGCCCTATAATATTCCAAATTTATAATCGTTGTTAGCTAAAACTTATAATGGACTGATCGAAAATTTTGAACCAAGGAAGAAATCTGGTCATGTGTCTCAAATTAGCAATAGACAAAAGGGAGGGATTTGAGGAAGAAAAAGATACGTTGTATTGATGCTTTGAATTTGGGATTTCTATTAGTTAGTGGAGAAATTTCAGTTTCCATTGCATAGAAAATTAATAATTTCATTAATTAATTTATTTTGAAATTTAAAACAAAATTGTGAGTAAAATTAAAAATTGTGTCTTTTTTTAAACGAAAAATTAATTAAATCATGGTAATTAATGAAGTTCTAATAATACAAATCACATATTACCTAATTATAAACTTTTAAACAACAAGACAATCGATTACAACATGAGCCAAAACATATAATAGTATTCTGAATTTTACCCTTAAATTAATTATACAAATATTTCATAAAAATTTTATTATAGAAATACTTACATATCTATTTTCAATTAATTTTATTACTTTCTTTTGTCAATGCAAATGAGGTGCAAGATTGCCTTTCATTTTATTAATATCGTATAGATTAAGAAAAAAAAAAGAAGGACAGATCAAACACTTATTATTTTGTTTTTAACTTAAGGGTGAAGTAAATGCTACCTTGAAAGTTGAAAATTGTGGTGGTAGCATTATTGAAAGTTGAGCAACGTAGTCCTAACTTTGAGTTTTGTTTGGCAGGCTCTAGATTGGTCAATTACAACTCATCATTTAAAAGATACAAGTAGATGTAGTAAAAAAATTAGCTTTTTTTACAGTGAATTAATATTTAAATTTTTATTAAAAAATATGTATATTTAATACTTAATAATATTTTAAATAGATTAATATAATAAGAGAATATATTCAAATATTTATTTTTTAAATTTAATAAATGATATATTTTTTATATTTATAAAATAATAAAAAAATTTAATTTTTAATTAATTAATGTAAAATCTTATTAATGTAATTTTTATTTCTTTTTAAATATAGATAAATACATAATTTTTAAAAAAATAAATAATCTAAAATCAATATATTCAACATAAATAATCTTAATCCCATATTTATAGTTTAGACAAACATGCTCAAAATCCTCTCATATGTATCCTCACTCCCCTAACTATAAGCCAGAAATCAGGGATTTACACGTGCTTGAATATTGTACCACAAGTTAGCTTATAATATGTTTTATGTTATCCGAGGTCTAGATCTCACTCCACGTCTCATTCACCAAAGTCCAAAGTGTATCACTTTCACCAATGAACCAGCTTTTTTAACTTTTATAAATACTTTTTCTTTGATTTGATTTGATATTCTAAATTTAATCATTTTAAAGAGTATATTATATATCTTTAATTATTTTTACATTACAATTGTAAATAATAGTTAATTGTGGCGAGTGATTTTATTTAACATCAAATTTAATTTTCTCTGGAAGATAGATGTAAAATTTTTGAAGTATTAAAATAAATTAGACTCTAATTAATTTATTTAGGATGAACTCTTAATTTATCTCTCTTCTAATTTAAACTTAAAATACAAATAATTTTAATTAATCATAATTACTTACTAATTCTTTGGTGTCAAGAGATATCTTTAAAAAAGATTATTCATCAAATAAGATTTTGAATATCTTTCAAAGAGTTAAATCCCTCCATTTTTTCTCTGAATACTTATACACATTAACTATATAAGCTTATTTCATTTACCTTTATCAACTACTTAACATAATACAATTTTAAAAATAAAATGATATTGGAATAAATGAAATGAAATAATTAAAATATTAATTCACTTTTTTGTTCTATGTTATATTAAAGTAATATATGATTTAACTTACAAGCAATCAACTAATTTGATTATTTCCAATTCAATAAAAAAACTAGTCATCCAATTAATTTAATATATGTCTTGTATCCTGACCTCAAGAATTGTGTTAGCTGAAATTGAAACATATTATAAAATGTACCTAATCTCACATTACTCATACTTGTGTCTACTATTATACCAACCCTATATATGTCACCTTCATTCTTTAGCCTACCTTTGGTCAAATCCTAAATACCTTTTTTCTCTCTCTTTTATTCAATAATTTCCTCCTAATTAGAGTGCCCACTTCCCTATCTTCCCTCCTTATGTGACCTATAAAAATGGAGTCCCATAGTTACTAAGTTTATCCCAAACACCATAACTTTCATGATTAATTCCATATTTGTGATCATAGTTTTTATCTAATTAATTCTCTATATAGTATGGGTAGCAAGTTAAGGTCTTTGCAAGTTTTTGTTCTTGTTTTAGTTCTATGGCTTCACCTTCACCTTCATTTGCTTTCTTCTGAGGTTGAAGCTCGGCCATTGAAGGTGTTGAAGTTGGAAAGAAGAAATTACTCCATTGCTATTGCAGAGATCAAGCATTCTGGCCCAAGCCCAGGTGGGAAAGGCCATAGGCCCAGATTTCTACATCAGCTTAAAGATTCTGGGCCAAGCCCAGGTGGGAAAGGCCATAGGCCCAGATTTCTACATCAGCTTAAAGATTCTGGCCCAAGCCCAGGTGTAGGACACTAGTTACCACCTTACTCCTCCTCTCCAATTTTTGCTTTATGATTAAGATTAGACTTATATGCAGTTATTTATATCTTTGTTATTAAATTTTTTTAATTAAAATAAATTATATGAATTTTTTTAAAAAAATTAATCATGAGAAAAATGCATTATATAAATTATATATATGTCAATTTTTGATTAAAAATTTTGACAACAAAAATATAAAAATTACATATTGAGACTTTCTTTATTATTAGTGAAATGGATATACAAGAATAAATCCAGTGGGTTTCACTTTCTATTTCTGGAGATGATTTGACCTGTAATTTAGATGCTAGTTTGTTATCTTTTGTTTAGGCAATTTAAATGCAACTTTTTGGGGGGGGGGGGGGGGGGGCTTAGTATGATTGAAAAATTTTTATTTTGGCACGTTTTTAGGCAGCAGTCACTACTTGAGGTAAACTATTATGTAAATCTTTAATGATGGTGATGATACTTGATATTTGCATTGTTTTTTTTTTTAATATGAATGATTATAGAAAATTTTGAATTTATGAAGTCCCACAAGCTATTTAAACAGAGAAAATGCTATAAGGTATACTTTTTTGGTTTTTCTTAATTAAACTGTATTTATCAAATTAGGTTAGGTTACAATTTGTCACATTGTGATTTTGATAAAAATTAGTTATAATTAATTTGCACTTCTATAGTTAAACAAGTAATATAAAATTATCACAAGAGCCAAACTTATTTTAGGATAAATCACACAAAAGTAGGTGCAACTTATCCTATTATTTATAAACAAATGGGAGTAAACAATTAATATATATATATATAATTTAATATAGCGAAAATCCTTGAATCTTGTGTAACGAATTCATATGTGAGTTTTTCAATTTTAATGAAGAGCAATTTGCATTAAAAACAATTTATAAACATTTTAAACAAAATTAATATAAAATTTTTAAAAACAAAAAACAAGACTTTAAATAAAGTAAAAGAATAAAATACTAATTTGAATTTAAAAAAAAAAAGTGCAAGTCTAATATAAACCCGCTCCGCCGTATAAAGAAAAACTAAACCCATTCGCTCTCACATACATGGCGGAGCTCATACTCCTCCGTCTTATCAAACTGCTATCGCCGGCAGCCTCTTCTACGACCCATGTCGGTGGGAGACTATGCTTCTCTAGCTTTGGATCATGGCAAAATCGTTGTTACTCCAATGCTGCTGATACCTTAAACGAAACGCATAGGCAGAGGAAGGACGCCAAATGGCTTACTCTTCCCCCTTTCACCGCCACTGTTAACGGCTCCGATCTGGGGAAGGAACTTTCCGGCCACCGTTCCGAAGTGAAACGCGGTATCTCAGCTACCTCCACAATTACTGCGCTCAAATGGGTTCTTCGGTGCTGCCCGGAGCTACCCAGAAGCCTTGTACAGAAGCTCTTTCGTCTTAGACAGGTCTATTACTGGTTTACCCTTGGTCTTATGAGTGACCATAAACTGTTATCATTATTAATTTTGTTAACGATATAGGTTCAATCATAAACTCGCAGTTGGTGTAGAGTATTTGGAGTTTTAAAGTTTTCTTTTTTGGTCTTCATCTGGATTAAAGACGATAATTAACATCGTGAAGTGAAATTTTTAGGCGCCAATGAACTATGTCATCGCCTTGTGTTATAATAACAAGAGTATAGGATTTAATGGGTTCAAAAGTTACCTTGTTCCCCATGGCTTAGTGACCTAATGTCATCTGCTTCACTCTAGTTATGGTTATTACGAGGGGAAAATGTTGAAGCTTTTAAATTTTCTTCTCATGGAGCATATACAAGACTTAAGAGCTCTCTTCGATTTGAATATATATTGTCTGCATTTCTGCCAGCAAATCAATCGCTGTTACTGCTGTACTCCAGGTTCGAAGAGAATCTGCTGCCGTGGAGAACAAAACTGTTGACACTCAAGCGCATGAACTTAGACTTAAAAGGGTACCCTATTATTTATATCAAATTCTTCTGCTGCAAAGAAAAAAAAAAGGACCTTTTTGTGCATATCCATCCATTTCCAATGATATGTAAAATGAAGATTATTCACTTTCCATATTTTATTGTTTATCTTCGGGTTGTTTCATTTCTGATGCATGAAAATTAACGGAAGGTGGCAGCTAAGGATACCTTGAATTTAGGAGACCGGATCTTTCTTCCTGTTACTGTTAAAGAGACGCCTGCAGAGAAACATGAGTTTGATATCACTGCCAAAGAAATGAATTTTATCCACAGCCTTGTGTTGTATAAGGTTTTCATCTTTTAACTCTTTTTATTTGGCATCTCAAACAATCTTTCTCCCAATATGTAAATTTATATAAGCTTTATGAAATTTAGGATCCTGCCATTCTTGTTCTGAACAAACCTCCAGGGATGTCTGTGCAGGTAACTGTCTGATGTTACTTATTGATTTTCTTTGGTATACTGATCTTCAGTGATCATTGCTTACATGTGGATCACATCTCTCTTTAAATAGGGTGGCATTAATGTCAGCCAAAGTTTAGATGAAGTAGCTGCAGCATGTTTAACTTATCAATACTCCGAACCCCCACGGCTGGTGAGCTCATGATTGAGTTTGTGATTGTGATTGTGATTTCTTTATTATGACATTTTATTAAGGCATAATTCTATTCTGAATTATCTTTTTTTTTTCTGAAGTTACTATCTGTGATAAACTTCCTTCAGTTGCATTCAGTTGATTTTAAACGGTGGTGATATAGCTACAATTTAGGATGTGTGACAATAAAATAGGAAGGAAGCCCAAATGAAACCTTTTCCTCTACAAGATTATATATTGTTGTGTCTATTGGTTCAAAAACAATGCATCAAACAGAAAGAAAGTTGTTTTAATGAAAAAAAAAGTTGAAATTTAATTAGTAATATTCTTCTGTGGAAGATCATTGGAACTGTAATAGTTATTACAATGCTGAAACATCAATGAAACTAGTTGGATTGTTTTGCTGATATTCAAATTATTTCCAGTTGAATTGATGGTTGCTTGGATATAAAAACTAGCTATTTGATTGATCCTTGAACTAGATTGTATATTAGGTGCATAGACTAGACAAAGATTGTACTGGAATTTTGGTGATGGGAAGAACACAGACAAGTGCTACAGTTCTGCATTCCATATTCCGGGAGAAAACTTCCAGGGCATCTGATGATGTAAGTGATAATTTTTCTTCATTTTCTGTTTGTGCTTATTTTCACCAGATGCCTTACATGCCCATGATTCCTTCCGAGCATTCAACATTGATCTTCTATGTTCAGAATCTCAAGTTGCATGTGTTTTTTCTTTTCCCTGACCAGCTGGCATTTCATCATTTATAGATTGGCAAGGAAAAGAGAATCCTACAAAGAAGGTACCTGGCTTTGGTCATTGGTTGTCCAAGACGTCCAAGGGGGTTGGTTACCGCTTCACTGGGTAAGGTTGGATGATATCCTTATCAATTCACTGTTTATGAGATGTTTCTCCTACTTGGCCAGCACTTCTGACTCCCAACAGAATTGCTGCAGACATGCACTTCCTGCATCCATCCTTTGGTTGTTCCTAGACTACATATGATTAATTTATTCCTTTATGCTCCCCAAGAATTATGCAATTAGCTTTGATATGGTTATCTACAACTATTGCTCAGCAACAAACAATGCCATTACTTTTGTCACACATATCAGCCTTGTAAAACATTGTATCAGCGTTTGTAACTAAGGTTTTACTGGATCTTAGCTTAGTTCACATTTCTAGCATTCTAAAATTAAACCATCTAACATATGAAAAGTCTAATGCTGTAAGCTCAAATGAACTCTGGACGAATCATGGCTAGTTTAGGAATACATCTTTGGCTTATCATTTGGGCAATTAGGCACCAATGCAACCTCTGAAGTGATAATTTCACACTGTATCCACAGACTATTTAAAAAATTGATTCGTAATATTTAGTGCATTATTAATTATTATTGTGGAATTGCTTTTAAAAAAAAAAAAAATTTGTTACTTACCCACTTGGTCAATGAGTTCACTTTAAAGGATCTACCTGTATATCCTATTGCTTAAGTGATCTAATTGGCAGTTGATGCTCTGATTGGCTTTTCTTTATTTACTGTTTTTACGTTGATGCTTTAGATATGACTTGTATGCAAATGAAACAAATTAAAATGAACTTTGTTAGTTGGCACAAGATGTACACCAATTCCCTTGCATTACGTGAATGCTTAGGCTTTAAGCTAGTCAATTCCAACATATAACAGCACACAATATAAATTACTTCATTGCACTAAGATATATGTATGATCTTTAATTTGATGTCACACTAGAATCATCTGGAGAATTGAAAGCATCCTGTATGATGAAATGTATAATCCTTGATTTGGTTTCAGGTGGTGGTAGGCAATGGGAAATCTGATCGAATAACCATCGTTGACAGTTCTTCAGAATTATCATCACAGCATGCAATTACAGAGTACCGAGTAATTGGATCATCATCACATGGTTAGTAGTTAAGGGCACTTAGAATTTTAAGATGATAAGATCCAATTTACCTTCCCTTTGGGGGGTCACTTACAAGCACACCTGATGATATTTTGAAGTGTTAACCTTAAAATTAACATCACTTCGTGTGTGCAAAAGAGAAGACCCTTATGGTGCACAGAAAAACTATGCTTGAATTTCATAACTAGAGAACCTATTAAGACAGGCCCTTGCAAATAATTGAGCCTAACATATCAATGAAATTTGCAATACGTCTTTTTTTGTTTCTTTTGAAAATGCAATTTTTTTCTGCTAAATCCTAAAGCCTTATTGATTGAGTGCTACTTATCCCTCTGGTAATCATGCAGGTTACACGTGGTTGGAGCTATCGCCATTAACGGGTAGAAAACACCAGGTAAAAGAAACCTAAACTTGCTGTTCTTGGTGTCACTACCTCAATTTAGTTAATAATTCATAAGACTCAAAAGAACAGCTAATCTAATAAATTATGTGCTGGTGCCATAGCTTCGTGTCCACTGTGCTGAGGTTCTAGGAACACCAATAGTTGGAGACTACAAGTATGGGTGGCAAGCTCATAGGAGGTGGAAACATTTTGATCTTCCAGATTCTGAGGGCACGAGTGAGGAGCATCCTGATGAAAGAACACTCCCTTTTGGCCTCAATATGAACAAGGGTAGTATCTCTGAGAAGCATCCTCGTCTGCATCTTCATTGTAAGCATATAGTCTTGCCCAATGTATCTCAGGCTCTGCAAAATGTGCAGTCATCTTCCGACTATGATCTTTCACATGTGGAAAGCCTCGAGTTTGTTGCGCCTTTGCCTCCATACATGAAAAGCAGCTGGGATCTCACGAAGTCCTGAGTTGCGGTTAAAAGGTTGCAGCTTTTCTGGCTCACTTGATTCAATCAAGTTTCTTCCATCTGCATTACTCTGCTAACTAGTTGATGCACACAAGTCAGCAAAAAGATTTTGAGAAGCTTGTGCCCTCGCAAGAGTGCTTCTTTTTCTTTCCATGCTTTAAGAACAAAAAGGAGACATAATCAGATGACAGTGGTTGTTATAGTATTATGTAATAATAGAAAAATATTGAAGATAATATTCTGTTATCCCATTATACCAAAAGAGTGTTATTTTCATAACATCAAAGAGATAACTTTTTTTTAACTTATCAATTTTACTCATTATATTTTATTTTTTTCAACATAAAGTAATAACATCAGCTCTTTTTTGTCTTCTTCCTACTAAAGGATCATATATATATGGTTAAAATTTTTCACATATCTAAGCTCTTTCAAAGCACACTCCCAGAATGTGATTTTTTGTTAACCTTCCAGTGTTATTTAAAATATTCTATTAGGTATTTTTTGTTACATGAAACTATTTGATTATATAACAATTAATATTTTTTTCTAATAGTATAGATCCATAGTTAGTTTTTTATTTAAAGTTAATTATAAATTTTTTAAAATAATTATAATATAAATATAATAGATATTAGTATAAATAATTAAATATTTAGATTTTTTATCATTGTGACATAATATCACACTATGATATTTAAAATTATACTGTACCAAAGGCCCCAAAAGAAACTTTGATTATTTGATTTGCATCAATCTCTTGGATAAGTGGTAAAATTGTTGTAGATGCTAGTACTATTGCTTGCCGTAGTTTAATCCATGCTTGTACAGGTTGTCTTCACAATGAGTAGTTGTAATAAAAATGATAAATTAATCTTTTATTCTTTCAAAGATTTAAAATAGAAACGATTGTGTAATGCAAATATTTAAAATAAAGTAGGTGAGCATAGAGGGACGTTCAAATTAAGATTCAGAATTTCATATGCTTAATTAATATTCTTACGTTATTTCAATTAACACATTAATTTAATTCTAGAAATTTGATGCCTAATATTCTAACGTCGTTTCAAGCAACACATTGAAGATTAACCTTAAAGAAACATGTGCATTGGAAAAGAGAGGAGCACCAACCGTTCTAACTTGAAGTCTTTTTAGATGAAATATTATTAGTTGAATGACTTCATTAAGAGTAATCACTAAATAATATTTTGTTTAATATTGTGATTTTTAAATAAAGATTTAAAATACTCGTCTACTAAATATTTAATATTAAAAAAATATAATAAGAAAAATATCATATACGCATGTGAATCATACATATGCGTGTGTGTCTCTCTCTCTATATATATATATCACTTTATAACTAAGATTTACGCTGATTTATATTGACTATATATAATTTGTTTCTCAAGGATTCCAAAGAAAAAATGTAATTTTGAAAAGGATTTTTTTAGTAGTAAGAGAGATTCCAGGGAAACCAATTCAAGGTGGCAGAATAAAAAATTCTAAAACACGTTTACAATATTTTTCACAAAATGATCAGTAGCAGTTTTGCAGTTTTTTTAAAAATAAACTTTTAAACATGAGAATATTATCATTTAATAATTAAAAAAATACTTAAAAAATGTTTTGAACTTTAAGTGATTTACAAATAATTCTCTCAAATCTTGTAAATGACAATTAGATGTATTAAATTTTTTTATATTTTGGCAAATATGTCTTTAATTTCATGTAACAAACGTATTTTTAAGATCAGAAAAATTATAAATAAAAATTAATTTTTAAAACTATAAACTGAGAATAAAATACAAATATTTTCATGCACATATTAATTTTTTATTAAAGAATTTAATAACAAAAATATATAAATTACACTTTTTTTTTCAGTATGTTTTTGGTGAAATCTACATCATCTCCAATAATTCTGGATTAGATAATAAAGAATTTCCTGTTTTTCTTAATTAGATTAGGAAAGATAAGCGTTTTCAGTACTAAGTTATGTTTAAATAGATAAACTATAATTCACTCAAATGGCCTAAATTGTATATCTAAATTAACCAAATTACATTTGAGGAAATTCTTTACATAGATATTCAAACATATAATCATTAAAGGAAGTGTTTAGAATTCTGCTTAGTCATCGGTCTTTTGATATTTCCTTATCAAACTTACTTTATATACTTTTTTCTCTTTCTCTCTTCTTCTCATGTTAAGAATATATAGTTAAAATTAACCGTTATATAAAAAACTAAAATTATATAAAATTATTTTTAAATTATATTATTATTAATTTTATTCACTTAAATATTGATAAATAATAGATTCATATAAAATTTAATAGGTTCAAGATCGTAAAACTATTTTTTTAATATTATTGAAAAAAGTTACAAACATTTTTAAAAAACTGTTTAACACTTTGAAAATAAGGAAACTAGTAAGTTAAAGTCGATTTTGGATTCTTTACTTGGCGTTCTTGGCGCCTGTTAAATTTTTTAGAGGCATTTTATCTATCGTTAATTTGTGTTTTAATATTATTATAATAAATATTATTATTGCTATAACTTTTGTTAATTTAACAAAAATTACAGTAATAATAATATTTATTACAAAAAAATTTAACAACAAAAAAAATTACTGTTAAAACACCCAGCACGCTCGTCCTGCTGAGAATCTGGACGAGTTAAAGTCATTGCCACTAATTATCACGTCCACTTAATTAATTAAATTTTAGCGAGCATAAGTTCATGTAATTATTTAAAAATAAAAAGAAAAAGTTGACCCATGAGCAAAATCCAATATAATAGAACCCTGGTGGTCCTTGTGTTGAAAAGCTCGCATTCTTAATTTATTTAGTTTTTTATTTATTTTAAAATTTTTATATTATAAAATATTTTAATATTTTTTTTCAAGATGAGTAGTTATCTTTAAGAAAAATGGAGGACGTCCACATTTTTATTTTTGGCCTATAATTTGTTTCTTTATTCAGTTTATCTATGTCCATATATAAATACAAGTACATCATACAAAGCGTGCGTTTCGGGGTTGGCTTGGCTATACTTTTACGACAAGGCTAAATTATTTTTCTTTTTATTAAAATATACTTTAATTTAATGGTTTTTTATTTCAAATTAAAAATTATAATTCTTTTTCTTGATACTCAAATATGAACTTCTTTAACTTTTCTTATAATATTCTTTTTTTTTTACTGAAATATCTTTATATTTATTACTTATAAAGGATTTGATCAATATAATAAAATAATGATATTTTTAAATTTAAAAATAGAAAAAAAGAGTTATATAATTTAAATATTTTTATTAAAAAATAATTAATTTACGTTTATAATAACAATCTATTTAAGTTTGTTAATTAAATTATAAGTGTTTTATCAATGAAATGTTGGTATGCAATTCTTGAACAGAGTTTTAAATTTCAATCTCGTATATGAAAATATTGATGTCATGAGAGTTTTATTTTTATTATGAAATTTTAATTAATTTAAATTAAATTAGTTAATAATCCCAATTTGTTTAAATCTAATAATCTCAAATATCATAATATTTATTCTTAAAATACAATACTATATCTTTCAATTTTATTTTTAAACAAGTAAAATAATTATAAGGCAAATGATTCTATTCAAAATATTAAGAAGTTTAGCTACAAGTCTACAACATTCTAATAAACTAAACATAAATTAAATAGTAAATTTTAAACCTTATTTTTTAAGAGATTTTAAAATTATATTCTAGTTTTTTAAGAGATAAAAAAATAATTTCATTAATTTTTACCAAAATACTTTTATATTTAATTTTTATATAATAAAATGTGTATTTAATTTTTTTAATTTAAAATAAAATAAATTTATTATTTTGAATCAAAATAAATAATAATTAATTTTATTAAGGTATTTTAGTTAAAATGAATAAAATAAAAAGTTTAAGTTTTTAAAATAAAAAAAAAGTAAAATGTAATTTATTTTAAAATAAATGGGCGTTAAGAATGAGAGCTGTGAGCAAGCACATAAAATGGTGGTAAAATAACAACAAAAGCAGAATTAACGAAGCATGAATTGTTGTCGTGTTGTGCCTTCATCACCACTTCAATGCCACAAGAAAGCTAACAAAATTATTGTGAATACTGAATAACCATATAAAACTACCATGAGTGCACCTCATTTTTTTATTTGCAAATTTTAAAATATATTATAAAATAATAAATTAAATAATTAAAAATTATTTAATTGTTTATATTTTTTTCATCTCTTCATATTTTATACATTATTTTATACAAATATTAATCAAAATCTAAAATTATTATAATATAAATAAATAAAATTAAATACAATTGATAAAAAATAATAGGTGTTTCTCTTAGTTCGTGTGGTTACATAACGGAATGAGATTGGAAGATTAAAGCCAAAAAGTCGATAGATGCCATTATTGGAAGCATCACCAATTTCTACTGGGCCGCCTCTCACGATAGACGGCTAGGATCGCATCGTATACCTGATGGATATAATCTCAGCCCTCTATTCTGTGTACAGTATGAGAAAATTTTCAAAAAAGAAGGTAATGTCTTTCACGGAATCGAATTTTGTGAAGTGGCTGTTTCATAAAGTACAGTAACGTGCACTGTTCTAATCATTAACTTATAAATAAATAAATAAATTATTAAATTTAGAGTCCCAAAATTATAAGTTGTACATTTTTGTGAGTGAAAACAGAGTACAACACTCTACAGCTGACGTGGGGATGATGCAATGCTATTGCAAACAACGAATAATATTTTTTTATATTATTTTAATATCACATGTTTTATTTTTATATATTAATTTAAATTTACGTTAAAAAATAATATTTAATATAACTTAATTTTGTTAAATAATATAAAAATAATTACCTATAAATTTTTTAAACAAAAAATAGTATATATGCTTGTAAACATGCAAAATGACCTTAACTACTTTTAAGTTAATATAAAGGAAAAAAATCTAATTAACCACAATTACATTTATAGATATTTTTGGCTTTTTTACCATAGTATTATATTAAAAAAAATAAAAATAGTAAATTATACTATTTTTTCTTAAAGTTTAATGAAATTGTACTTATTAATGTATAAAACTATGGTAATTATATTATTCTTTTTACCTAAAACCTCCTTTCAATATAATTATAAATATCTTCATAACAACCCACAAGTGACCAAAGATTTGAACGGTAGAGATCACTACTTTTAGGAGACTAATTAACCTTAACAACTTCATTCTCAACTCTTTCAAAGTACTTAAAAGCAACATAAAATATAAGAGTAACTTTGACAAACTCATTGAGACATTTCATTTTTTCTCAAATCAACAACAGATTAATTAGCAGCCATGAGATACAGAGAATCAGATGGGCTAGTGAGACCTAGATTATGGGGTAGGAGGAGGAAGATGACACAAGACGACATGATGATAAAGATGAAGCATAAAGCATAGCATCAAAACCCACTCCATTCACCTACCGCACTATCCAGGACCCACCCATAGCTGATATGTCTGCATCGTTCTCCCAAATCTTTTTTTACTTCCTTCCATTGCTTGGCATCTGTATAAGAATGTGCCTATGCGTATATATATATATATGTATTGATACTATTTATATCTATCCACTAATCAAACCCACTAAGCACTAACTGGTGTCATCTTCTATCTCTCCTCTGTATTCCTTTATTTCATCCCTTTAATCCTTTCTTCTTTGTCTGAAAACTATGGGTAGCCTTGAGGGAGAAAGAACAACAGTGGGATTGGCAGCTAGAGATCCCTCTGGGATTCTCTCTCCCTATACTTTCACTCTCAGGTGATTTCAAAAATCTCATTTTTTGAGGTTTGGATTCCTCTGTTTTCTCTGTTTGTCATCTCTTTTTTTTTATTTTGACTGATGAAACTTGCAGAAACACAGGCCCAGAAGATGTGTACATCAAGGTTCAGTACTGTGGGATCTGCCATTCTGATCTTCATCAAATTAAGAATGATCTTGGGATGTCCAATTATCCCATGGTTCCTGGGTAAAACAAACACTTGAAAAAAACCCCACCTTTAAAGATTAAGCTTCTGTTTCTCCCTTTTGGCATCATCTGGTATTGTTGGGATTGTTGGTCCTGAGTCCTGACAGTGTTATGATTATACAGGCATGAAGTGGTGGGTGAAGTGATCGAGGTGGGCTCGAATGTCACCAAATTTAAGGTGGGAGATGTGGTGGGAGCAGGACTGATCGTAGGATGCTGCAGATGTTGCAGGGCTTGTGAATCTGATATGGAGCAATACTGCAACAAGAAGATCTGGTCGTACAACGATGTTTATACAGATGGAAGACCCACCCAAGGTGGCTTTGCTGAAACCATGGTGGTCGACCAAAAGTAATATGAATTATGAATCATAATATTAGCTTTGATCCCACTTGTAATCTTCATGTTTACACATACTTTACCACCAAATTTCAAGTTTCTGACTTGAAATCTTCAGGTTTGTGGTGAAAATTCCGGAGGGTTTGGCTCCAGAGCAGGCAGCTCCACTATTGTGCGCAGGTGTGACAGTGTACAGCCCTTTGTCACACTTTGGGCTGAAAGAGAGTGGGCTAAGAGGAGGAATATTAGGGCTTGGAGGAGTGGGACACATGGGGGTGAAGATAGCCAAGGCCATGGGACACCATGTGACTGTCATAAGCTCATCTGATAAGAAGAGGCAGGAAGCTATGGAGCATCTCGGAGCAGACCAGTATCTTGTAAGCTCAGACGCCACACAAATGCAGGAAGCTGCTGATTCACTTGACTACATCATTGACACTGTCCCTGTGGGTCACCCTCTTGAGCCTTATCTTTCCATGCTCAAGTTTCATGGAAAACTGATCTTGATGGGTGTTATTAATACTCCTCTGCAATTTGTTTCCCCCATGGTCATGCTTGGGAGAAAGAGCATCACGGGAAGCTTCATAGGGAGCATGAAGGAGGTAGAAGAAATGCTAGAGTTCTGGAAAGAGAAGGGTCTCAACTCCATGATTGAAGTGGTGAAGATGGATTACATCAACGAAGCTTTCGAAAGGTTGGAGAAGAACGACGTCAGATATAGGTTCGTTGTGGATGTTGCAGGCAGCAAACTCGATCAATGAACACGACACACACAGGGAGACAATTATAATCTATGTTAATTACCTTCCACACACTGCAAAACTTGTCGTTAATGGAGTAAGTTGTTTGTGTTTGTCGTTTTGGATATTCAAGATCACGCGTGGTTTGTTTTCAAAAACCTATGTTGAGTGGTACACATAGTAGTTCACCAACTTCAAGACACTTGTTTGTCTACGTTTCTATGATTGAGAGGATCTCTGTGCCGTGTTGAGTTCTATCATGGAGGTCTGACATCATTAATTATATTTTCTCATTTGAATTTTAAAATGCATCAACTTGTTCTCTTAATTTGTCACAAGGATTAATGGATTGCATTCATTGCAAAAAACTAGTCATTTATAATACAGTGAGTTAAAATTTAAATTTATATTAAAAGACCTATTTATATTTAATGTTTGATGATATAAATAAAATTATTTTTAATAAAAAATAAAAAAAATTGTCACAGGAAAAATAGTTGAACATTTTGTTAATGGTAACATTTAATAATTAATAATAATTGCAGGCTTTCGGGATTTTAAAATTAATTTATGATTTTTGTTTTATAAAAAAATTTAATATGTTTTAGTCTTGAAAAATATATTAAATTATTTTATTTTTAAATTTTAAGAATATAAAATTTAGTCTTAAAATTTTTAGTCACTAGCTATAATTATCTTTTATAAGTAAAGAAAAAAAAATATATGCCTTTCAAAAAGAGTAAGAAGATTTCAATACTCTAAATTAAGTGATAAATAGTTAATATATATATTTTTTAGCTCGAAAAGTATATTTTCTCTTTTTTTTTAGATAAAAGTATATTTTCTCTTTTTTTTTAGATAAAAGTATATTTTCTATTTAGTATTTTGTTTTATGTTTTTATTGGCCGCCAATATTGTTGAAGAAATGAGAATACACTTAAATACTTAACTATTAAAATCAGACAATTCTTTAATTACATGAAATAAATATCATGTACGAGGTGCTATTAAAGATCTTTGCCTTAAAAATTTTCTGTATTGGTTGGTCGGATTCATTAATTTTTCTGTGTTCGAACTGATAAATGCTTGCTTGATCATGATAATTGATTTTCTTATGTTTGAAGGTGCTTCTCTCGCCTAAGTTAAAGATTAATAGTATGTGATTAACTATTAATTATTTTGTCACAGATATAATTTTCTCAATTAGAACTGTATCCTCAAAACACGTAACTATTAATTATGTATCTTTTTTACATAATACAAATTTCTATATAAGAGATATATTGTATCTTATAAGAGAGCATTTATGATCATGTATTATGAAAGAAAAATAAATAAGAATAATTAATTATAACAATAAAACAAATTTTTATGCGCAATTAATATCATATGGTCTACAAAGAAATTTTTATTTTATTTTAGTTATTTGCTATTTGAAAAGTGAGTATAATGCTCCATTAATTTACTTCTTAAACTATATAAAGAATGGCAAAAGTGGGTTGGGAAAACACAAAGTCCTTTCAATAGGTTTATTATAAATTCAGCACCATGATTTTGATTCTTTCGAAGAGGACAATGTTGATGATAAATAATTGTTAACTGCTCACCAGCTTGGTAACTTATGTTTTATTTATTTTTTTTATACCATATATATATATAGTTTTTAAATTCATTTTTCAATAAAATCATCATTTTTTACATAATATGCATTCATTAATTTTAAAAAAAATGAAATTTTAACATGAATTATTAAAAAAATAAATAAATTAGAATTACATCAAATGAACAAAAGAGTTAATTTTTTAATTTTTATAAGAAAATAAATTTAATTTAATTTTAGCGTAATTTATTTCTTTTCAGATGAACCAACCTATGGAAAAGAAGGAGATATACCCTCACTTACCAACCCTTTCTTACATTTCAAAAGATTCATATAAAAATTGCAGTTGAATGTAGGACCATTATGACTTTTTTGCAAAGCAATACAAATCGTCAAATTCTATATGTTTATACATACATATATATATATATATATATATATAAACATATATTAAATGCCTATGGCCCTCAAATTCAGCCAGTGGTGCAGATATTGTGGACCACCCTTACGAGATAGTCAACAAAAAGATTAGGTGGTGGATAGCTTTATTCTCGTTACAAGTTCAGTGAATTTTTTAATATAGTTGATTTCGACAATGAAAAATATTAGGTGAAGAATTTGATTTTTGTTAATTTATAAATATTTGAATTAAAAAATTTGATAAATTTTTATGTAAAATAAACTCAAAACTCAATACATAACCAACGGCTGCTGCAAATTCTTCATTACTTTTGCTCCCCTATCTTCAACTTTTTCCACTTGTCACCGAAAATATATGAACGTTACAAGAAATACAAATGCTAAAAGGAGAACTCAAAAGTATGAGAATTGAGAATCAACTATGGCCAAAAGTTTGGTACTATAAACTAAGCTGTCAACCATGGAAACTGGTCTAATTATAGTGTCAGCTTTTCCTCCAATATTTTCAAATATTATTGACTCCTAAGAAATAAAAAATTATCGCATTAAGAAATATTGTTTTGTTCTTAAATTTTTTTTTTACCAAATATCCTCAGAGAAAGAATTTCCTTACCCTTAAGAAGAACTTCCATAACCAAAGCTCCCACGAGGAGAGGGAAAAAGAGTACTTTGCTCTTATGGTATGGGCCTAATCCTCTTGAGCCCCTGAGTGATAATGTAAACCTTTAGAAAATTAATTCTTTATGGTGTATTTAAATTACGGAGAACTAAGAGGGGAAAGAGAGAAAGTGAAATTTTAATAAGGGATCTTATTTTATTGTTCTCGAAGTGTATTGACTAAGATATTAATTAGTTTTCTTCTTTCATTATACCGTACCCATATAAACATACAAATCCACAATACACAAATTTTCATAAATACCAAAAGTTATCTATATAAAAAGAACTGTAAAACATTTGATAAACACACAACAATTATAAAGTGAGGTATCAGTAGTTATATAAATCATATTAACGCAATTATTTTCTAAATGGTGCATGCTCAACCATTTGCCACCTTCTCGTATGTCACGAAAAGGAACAGGAAAACTGGCTATGAACCGCCAATAGGAGGGAAATAACTGCCTAAGGTAAATCTTTCTGTCCATAGCTTCTGGTTGAGTAGCTTGTGCCAGTTTTTTGGGCATTTGGACAAGTTTTTTAATCAAGTTGATGATTACTTGTTCGTCAACATGTCCACTGATCTGAGCATTCAGCATCAACAACCGAATGTGCCTAGACTTGTCATTTTCAGGTACTGATGGGTAGAAATCACCATTCTTTATGGCTACTTCACTTTTCGGTCAATAGATTTCTGAGGTTTGAGAAAGTTTATGATTTCAAAGTTTTCCATTTTTGAGAGAAGGATGCCGTATTGACAGAGAAAATCAGATTTTTCTTTTTTTCTTTTTTTATACTTTGAGTGGATTCTTGTGAACAAATATTCCCTATAAGAACTATAAAAATGCACTTCCTATCCTGACTTTACTACAGTCCAACTTCCACTGGCAGTGGTAGAAGACCTAGAAGGAGCCTTACTGGCTATTCCATCCCTTAACACAAGACGAACAATCAAACATCCATTATAGCCTTCTCAAATTGATGCAGCCTCTCTAAAACCTCAAAGATGACAGGTCAAAAGTGTTAGCTGAACTGATCACATTTGTCGACTGAAGAACATGTTCATGAAATATCTGGAAGGATTGAAGCCACCCAAAATCACTGCATATCAGAAATTGAGTTCAGAAGTGATAAAAAGTATTAACGTGTCATGAAAATCACAAGTGGCAAGCATATTCAACACTTACGAATAGGAGAAAGGACGATGACAACACCAATTGGGTACAGAAAAAAAGTGGTCCTCTCCAAAAAGGGCAGAACTGCAGCCAGAGATGACAATCTGTTAAAGTCTATATTATTCACTCCCAATCAAATCTAGTAAATTCAGTTCCAGCATTATATGTCATTGGGAAACAAGTTTACCAAAAAACCATTAATGGTCACTTATTCCATTATGCTGACTGTCAATGTGACAGACAAGTATGAATTTCAGTTTCACTCTGTATGAGACCAGGTACAAGACAAAGTTAAAGGGGTTTTGGGTTAAAGAGAAATGAACAACTTAGATTATGTTTGGATTAAGAAAACAAGAGAGGAGGAATGGAGGTGAACTTTTTAGAGATCTGAAAATTTCCTTTTTTCCTTTTTCATCCATTCTGTTCAATCTAAACATATTGTAAGAAAAAAAAATGTCAGGACTTAAATCTAAATCAAAATACATGTATAAAATCTAAATTAGAATTTCTCATCCCGTCTATTCTCTTCAATTCAACAAATATAACCTTCAGTTCCAATTCATCTAACCAATTCTCTTCAAAGTTCTGAATGAACCACCCAATTTTAATATATTAGTGCAAAGTTAAATCAAAATTCAGCAGACGACTGAAATAAAAGAATACACTGTCCAGCTAAATTGTCAGCTTGCAAGTCTTTTTTGCATATCAAACTTCAAACATGCTACTGTAACCAAAATACAAGAAAGCTTAATCTAATACCTGGCATCTCAAGTATAACTCGAAACAAATAATACGGATTCAATGCAATTGAGCAGATTTATGCTCAGCCACTAAAGCCAAAAGACACTTTTACAGACAGTAGCCACGTGAAAGGGAAATATAATAATGAGAAACTATGGGATTGGAATAAAAAGAGAAAAGAAATATGGGATCCAAATATCAAAGTAATTCAAAATGAAAATTTTGTAAAGATTATTAATAAGCTACGCACCCAAGAGAGAAAGACAGAGAGCATTACCATCATAACCTAAGAAATTGAGATAATGATAATATGAAGCGCCCACCATGAATAGCAAATTTGACAGCAATGCTGGAATAAAACCATGAGCCACCAATAGAGGAGACAGAAAATAATGGATCACTGCCAAATGACCAGGCATCAGCATCATTGTAATGCAAAATATTGCAGTTGCAAACATTATAACAGCTTTTATACTAAGGAGTAAGGGATTACCATAAAGCAAAACAAACATAGGGAAGAAGGAGTTGCAGTGCACATCAAATGCATACAGCCTTCCATGAAAATCAGGATAAACATAATCAGCAATTAGAAAATAATCAATAAAATTCTAAAGCAAAGATGATAAACTCAACGACTCCATATTTATCAATGACATCAAACATTTTAAGAAGCACTGCCAAATAATCAATTCAACCAATATTTGCACATGCACTTATTATTGAAGATTAATTTCTTCAGCCATAATAATTAACTAGTGGGCGTGGCATGTACTAAAGTGCATGCCAATTTTTTAAAAAATTTAATTTTAAATATAAGTGGAAAGTTAAATAACTTTTTCTCCCATAGCTCCACATTCTTTCATATGTTTATATCATATATTTTATGGTTTGTGAGACCAAAGAGACAAAAGGCCCAAAGCCATATAATACAGATAAATGACAAGGGCAACAACATTTCTGAACTTACCATTCAACACGCTGCTCAACCACATAACTGTTAGGAGCCTCTTCTCGAAGATAAGCATTAGTCAAGAACCTGGAGATCACATGGGTCCAAAAGCTACAACAGTTATGGTATTAAGATTAAGTGATTCAGAAGAGAAGGATGAAATATTTAATGCAGGAAGAAGCCTTTACCAACAAAAAGTTGCCAGAACTACTCCAGTCAACAAAAAGTGAAAAAACAATACTGAGAAGACAACAAAAAGTGCATGTGCAGCACTATGATCATATCTGAAATGATCAGAAAGCCATAACAATATTAGCAAAAGGCCACCGGCCTAAATAGGCAGGAAGTCATCAAAACATAATGTGAAAGAAACTACCACACCAAAAAAAGGATGTTTTAAAAACAGATGCCCCCTATCCTAAATAAAAGAGATATGAGGGACTTATCATTAATTTAGGTTTTCAAAATTACAGTATACCAAGTTGCCTATGCCTAGCTATGAAGAATCAGCACCAGAGATATGAAGAGTCAGAACCAGAAAATGTAGGAGAAACTTACGCTGCACAATATGCCAAAGTTGCAACGGCCAAAAGAAGGCTGCAGATCACAACAAAAGCAGGGTCGTCACGTGCCCATTGGTTCTTGGTTTCTGATACCAAAAAACAATAAGAGAAGAAAACCCAATTATATTTCTTCTTCTTTTCTTTTTTTTCCTTTTTGTAAATTTAATTGTTCTCTTTTCTTTTTTTTGGGTGAGATTGTTGGAAGAAATTCTCTCCCTATACCAATAAAGGTAATCATTAAAGGTAAAACACGTCTTCTTTTTTAATGAAAAATATCGCTTCCTCAGCACACAACCCTAGCTCAATGTCAATCAAAATTCATTTGGGCATTATCCCTAGACCAAAATAAAGTAGACCTTTTCACATGTAGCATATCATAACAAGCTTTAATTGCCAAGTCTAAGGGCACCTTCACTTCAAAGTAAGGAGAATCATAAGGTTATCATTATTTTTTGGGTACGCGATGACACTACCCAAGCCCCTCACCTCCAAAATCAGACCTAGTGGCTTCAAGGTATTCAATTTGAAACCTATCGTTAAATTGTGCCTGTATTACACTGATTATCAAATTGATAAAATGCCTTCATGATATTGTTCGAGTTATGAGTAAAGGAAATAGAGTAGTTTGACCTGTCACCATACTAGCTACTTCACATTTCCGAAGACAATATATCCTATCATAAATATAGATCAGTCAATAAGAAACCAAGCTCATAACCTCTTTTGTCCAAACAGAACCATCCCAGACCCAAGTACTTGAAATAATGTTTTTTTTTTAAAGAAAAAGAAAAAGAAATCTCAGCGCATATTATTACATATGATCAACAATTGATATCCTCAGCATCATTTATCAACAAAAGAAATTCAAACATGTCACCATAAGATGTTTTTGCTAGGAGTTACTGAAAGATAACATATTTTATTGTCTAGATACCAAGTGTCACATGCACATACTAACTAGTTTAAGGATTATGAACCATTGCAGATATAACACAGATAAGTCATATAGCGAGGTAAACCAAAAGCTGATCAAAAGTTGTTGGACCAATCATTGTTGAAAAATACATAGAGATATATTTAAATCAACAAGAGATTCATGTGAAGTGAACTTACGTTTGTGATATTTAGTATGCTGATAGCTGAGTCCATTGTACAGTTCCACATCAAGCATGTGCACCAGAAAAAGCGATCAGAGAAAATGGAGAATTTAATCTCACACACACACGGAGGTAAATAGATACTCATGACATATGGCACAATTATTCATATAAAGGAAGGCCCCTACTATTTTTGCACAATATCATCATAAATAGATAGAAACTTCAAAACCAAAAGGGAAAAATCTTAAGGAGATGATTGTATATACTTACACAACTTTTGGAGAGGTGCACAAGTGAAGCATTTGCCAAAAAGTATACTCAACATCCATTTGCTGCCACTGAATTAACAATAAAAATTACAAAGAAAAAATCAAATGAGTGATCATTTTAATTGAAATAAGTTAAAAAAAGAAAATAAAATGGCATGAGCATGTATTGCCAGCTCTGACATCCCTCTGATGTAATTTACACAAAAGTAGATTCGGTACTAGGCATAAACCTCTCTTTTCAAATCAAGAAATTTGAATAACATGATTTCATTCACAAATCTTGACTTGTAAAATTCAGGCAAACAGAAAAGTAGCAGATTAACAATTTTTTTCTCTCTTTAGGGCCACGTGGCTTTATGACTCATCGTAAACTTAAAGAGAAAAATGCAGATTTGTTTGTCAACCAATAACTCTTTTTTTTTTTTTGGTACAGGTCAACCAGTAACTTCGCCTGTGCTAAGTTGGGCTTTCATAGCCAGTCCTAAGCCCGAATAAAAGAGGAGTGTTACATTAGGTACTCGATAACTAGCGTAAAACTATGTCAAATCTTATGAATATGGATGAATGACATAATCGTGTTAATACTGGGTTGTTGCCCAAAAGCAACACACTGTAAGGCTCAGATATAGTGTCAAATGAGCCAAGATAGAATCCAATGTCATCGCCTAATCCATGTAGCAAACCCACCTAGTGGGAAAAGACTATGTTTATGGTTTCTTGTTGTATTTGTCAACCAATCAATTAATACTTTTTGATAATACTCATTTTCCTTTATACAGAGAGCACATGATCCAGCCAAAAAAACAAAACATTTGCATAGATGGTGCTTCAAAAAACCTATCAAAGTAGTATCCAGCTAAAAAGGGTTGTACAAAGAATGTTTCATCAAACCAGCTTCACTATACACCCATGACTCTTCATTTTAGTACTTTGCAATTCAAATTTTTTAAGCTAATGCAATTCAACCAAACCAATATTAACTTATCCATTATGATTAAAGCTCAAAAATTTTGGTTGTCGAACTTATTTTAAGAATTTCATTGGCAGGCCGATAGTTCTGGAGGAGCACAAAGTCCAACTTAAATGTTCATCATAATAGAATGAAAAAGAACTTCCGATTATCTGAATAATTGTTCATTTATAATTACAAAGCTACTAAATTTTGACCAATGGTATGCCTGAGCAGGTTATGCTCATGTTCTTTTTCTCCCCCGTTACTGTTGCACTTGGGGGCATCTCTTCATAGGCCAGTACCATTTGACAATATATGCCATAGAATAGTGAATGCGAAAGGTACATTCTGCTGTCTTGTTGACTGAACAAGCGAATCACCAATACAGATCTGTTGCAAGAATGAGCATCTGGGGAAGGATGGAGGGAGGAAACGCTCCAGAAATCATTCCATTCTTAGTAAGCATGAATCAATAAATGAAGGAGCAAAAAAGGGGGCCACGTTATTATTTGCCAAGATCAGTTAAGCCATTTACTCATCTACTGATATAAAACGTCCAAAGAATCTCATAAAAGCATTTTATAATTGATTGTAATAACCAGTTGAAACCAGCGACATTGAAGCGCAATGTATCTAGCAACTAGAGGATTTGGTTTCAATTATCAAACTGCTACGGAGTATGGACTCAAATCAAATAATAATACCAGCCATTAGCATAATCATTCACATCTGAGCACTTCATTGTGAAGAGTCCGAATTAGATGTTCAACTGAGAAATAAATTAAAAACTTACATATCAAAGCAAGATTCCTAATTTCATTCCACAGTAAATATAAGTCTATCAAATTCAAAGACGAACAAGGCAATTAGACAACCAAGAAAAGCAGATCCACTTGTGGAAAGATAATTAAAGAGAGAGAGAGAGGAGGAACCTTGATAATTCGGCGGAGGTACTGAAGCAACATGGGATTAGCTCGAGAGGAAGAGGACGAGGAGCGTCCTTTGGAGGCTGTAGGCAACATCTTCGCTCACTGTATTCTCGATTCGCGGAGGATCGAGGATTCTCTGAGAATTTTTGCAGCGATCTCCTTCTCGGACCTTCTCCCGGAGCTCAAATGGCGAAGGTGTAAAAGTAAAAACGACGATACAGAGTAAGACGAAGGTGGGCCGAATTCCGGGTTCAACGATATTCAAACTCGACTTGAATCACCCAACTATTAATTGGAAATAATATAAATAAGTAAATTAAAAATTTTGAAAATAGGACAAAACTTAACGTTGGGTTTTTTTAATCCTCAAATTCGATGATAAATATAATGGAATTTTTAAAATTATCATTAAATAACTGGCTTTTTAAAAAAATCAGAAAAGAATTTTAGTGAAAAAGTTTAAAACTTTTCTTAAATCTCGTCCTTAAAATGGTTCGATAAAAGTAAAAGCTCAAAATAAGGTTGATCTTTCTCACTAAAATATGTGTTGATTCATATAAAATTTATATTTGGTGAAAATTAGTTTTTTATTTTTTATCTCTACTGATAGATATAATTTCTATTCTTAACTAATTGTCACTGTTGAAACCCAATAGAATAATTTTATTCAAGATATGGCTCAGCAAAACAAGCAAACGACCTCAGATGAAACCAAAATACTTTAAAGCATAAGAGTTTAGAAGAAATCAAAATACTTTGAAATTTTTTTAACATTCTTAATTTAAATATTCAAACCACCAAATTAGGAACACTCAAAGAATTTTAAAGTACATGTGGACTAAACTTTATACATTGTTTTTCTCTCATATGTGCTTTACTACTGGCTCATATGGCGCATTATATAGGTATTTGGTTAGAAAATACATTTGCATTGATTAGTAAAAATAACTGATAAAATTGAAACTAAAAAAATTAAGAAAAAAATTCATACAACCATTATATTATTTAAACCTAACACACAATTCATACAAAGTTTTAACAAATTCATCCTTTCATATGTATTAAACATAATAATTTACATGTATATATTACAACTAGCAAATCTTATAAATATATATATATATATATCAAGGGTTTGGGTTTGAATTGAATATTATTTTCTTTATATTTAAATTTAGACGTAGTAAAATTTTTTTAAAATTTTCTGTATCCAAATCCATTTATTTAGTACTAATAGAAAGATTCAATGAATAAATTTTATGAATATTAATTCATTAGATATAAGTATTTTGATTATTTTAGTTTAAATTTAGGATGAAATTGACTAAATAATCTTAAGGATGCAATTGGCAATAACCCTAAATTTTAAGTTAAAAATTTGCTATATTTTTGTATCAAAATTTAAGCTTTAAAAAAAAGTTGACCAATTTTCCTTCACATCATATTGCTATTTCATCTTGAAAATGATATGCAAATTTTTAAGCTATCTATAGCCAGCCATAGTCAAAATCATTATAATATTACATATTTGGTCAGGTTTTTACGTTCCAATCGTGGTATTTATGACCTTTTAACGTATAAAAAAGATAACAATATTTAAATTATGTAAACAAGGAATTAAGAAATCATTTTTTCCGTGAAATTTGCAACTTGGGCGCTTTATATTCCATGGTACTAAACTTATATTTTAGACTTAGTAGGTATGACGAACTTTGGTTTCTTTCAATTCTCTAAACGGCAGTTAAAAATTTTAAAAAAAAAATTAAGAAGCCATTCTGTTTAAGCATATGCTATTTTTTTAATTAATTATTGTAAAATTTAAATTTTCAAAAAACAATTATGAAATGATCTATTTGTTTGAATATATGATTCTATTTTGACTATGTTACACCTAACATGTCTTTTTTTTTTTTGTGACCCATATTTATTTTTTAAATGAGATATAAATGACTCATGACTCATTAATTAAGAATTAAACTTAATTCACCAATTAACCTATTAATATATAAATTTGGTCATAAATTTAAATTTAATATAAATTTTGTAACTATAAATTATTCATAAAATTTTTTTGAGTTAAATTGTTGATTACTCCTTTTATTTTAAAATTAAATTTTAAAAAATCTAAATCATGCAAATTATGTTAGTAACTAGTCAATATTTATTTATATGTCTTTTATTAGATATAAGTATATATAACGCAACCTTAATATAATAAAACATCAATGCAAATTTAAAGGACAAAAACTTATTTAAATTAGTGCCCACGATATTGAGATAGATAGTGTATTGTATATTTTCTTCTATATTTATATATCTTTTAATCATAAAACTATTTTTTTTTAAAAAAAAAAAAAAAGACCTGTATATCTTATTTAGCATTTCCAAATGTCGTGAGAGAAGTGGGATATTGGTTTAGTTGCGACCTTGAGATGCGGCAAGTAGAAGCCCAAGTTGTTTCACAATCCACAAGCATGGGAAAGAAGGGAGACAAAATTTATGTCTTCCTCAATTTTTGAGTTAAAAAAGAATTTTATAATTTTAATAATAATTTAATTAACTAAACATTGATTTGTTCCAAAAAAATTATAGTTAAACATTTTTGGCTAAAAGGATGCATTTGTGTGACCGCATTCCATTTTATTAAAATTTAATATAATGTTACACAAATTTTTCTTAGAATTTATTTTTTATCAATAAAATTAATATTTTATACAACATCTATTCATTATTAGTACATCTATAATTTATTCTTTAAAATTAATATAAGTATATTGATTTAGTTAATGTAATAGTACTCATATAAATGAGACTCAGGGTGAATATTTCATGTTTTCTTAGTAATTTATTTTCATTTTTTTAAATTAATATATTAAAATTGTGATTAAATCTTTATTACAAGAAAAATATTGAGTAAGTTAATAATTTAGTACTTAAAAAAATATATTATCTCAAATTAGATTATGAAATAATAAATATTTCATACAAAAAAAATAAGAAAATTTGGTTGTTGGATAAATTATGGGTTGACCCAACCCAACTCATCTTTCTATTTTTTTGCTTAAGTTTTGACCTAACCTAACGTGGCTGATGGGTCAATAAGAGTTATAACTTGATTAGATCTAGTGGATTTAGTTGGTCAATATTATTTTTGTACAACCTAAGTATCTCTATTTTTTATTTAACTAAAATACAAAAAATTCTTACATTATAGATTATTTATAAATAATCTCTTTCAATTATAAAACTTGATATAGAATCCCTTTTCAAACCTTGCATTTTGTGTAAAAAAACTCTCTTCATAAACTTTAGATTTTATAAAGAAAAAATATCACACCCCCAAAAACAAAGAGGGTGATCAACAAAAGATTCAAAGAAAAACCTATGATTTAGTAAGTCACACAATAGAAATCAAATGCATATAGTTTATGATATTATCATTTAAATGCATAAGAAAACTCTACCAAAAATATAAAAAACTCCTTTGATATTTGAATATTTCAAAATTTATACACCAATCCCTAAAGCCTATTTGCAGTTATTCTACTAGAGAGCTTCGCTCTTAACCAATAAAAAAGTTATATAGTCAAACAAAATGTATATAAGAGATGGTAGGAATCTTACCTATGACCAAAAAAGCTATCTAAATTTAAAATATTTGTTATCTAAAATTCAAAATAGGCCCACAAAAGTGAGTTTACCAACTCAATGAATAGATAAGGCCTTGTTAATAGATAATCATATATTAGTTTTACAAAAATATAGCTACCAGTAAATTGTATATTAATTTCCTTTCTTATAAGTTTCAATATATATATATATATATCTCTCTCTCTCTAAGGAAACACATCTCTATAATTAAACTAAATAGAAATGAGAAAAAAGATCACGAGGATAAACTAACAACAGAAAATAGTACATAATTAATAAGGGTAACTAACTACAAAAAACTTATAGCTTAATATAATTTAGAAGAGTATTTTGCTTATATTATTCAAATAGATTCAATTCGCATATGTTGGTTGACATAAAGGGTTAGAAACACCCTTATTAATTAAGGTATTTAAAGTGCACCAAAGATTAACAAATATTACCATTAGCTACACAGTTCTATATCAAGTAGATTCCCATATAAATACTTTTAAATTGAAAACTTATACAAGTCCACTAAAGCACTTTGCATTTCAAAACCATAAAGTTGAATTTATGGTAAATAATATGTACTTAGAATCCACAAAATGACATAAAGAACATAAGTAGGAATGATCATAGGTAAGATATAAGTATAATACTATAGTCCCATACTCAGACCCATACTTGAACAGGTATTCCTATCTCTAAACTCATAAAATTTGTGAATACCTGGACTTGGACCCGTTCACCAGAAACAAAATTTAAAATAATTAATTTTTAAAAAATTATGACTTATCTACATATAAATTCATAAAAAAAATATATAAGTTACATTAATTATATTATGTAAATTTTAAATATGTAATCAATATAAAATCTCAATAAATTTATTCTTACAAAATTGTTAAATATAATAATTTATAAATTTATATTAAATTTAAACTATCTTATTGATGAAATTGAAGCAAAAAATATAATTTATATATTTTTTTTAATAAAATAAAATAAATATATATTTATAACATAAAAATAATATTTAAATAATTTATATAGATTGAATATAAGTCTGGGTAAAATATCATCCTCCCTAGATCTGGATCCATTTATTTAATACTCAAACCTAGACTTAGACCCCGATAAATAAATTTTACAAATATACATAAGGTATAAGTATTTTGATTATGCCTATTCATAAGGCTGCCTTCTAAATAATACACCCATACTTTCATTATTGAAATAATTATTCCTCAACAGTAAATTTTTAGAAAAGTTTCACATTTAATTTATCTCAAGTCAAAGGAAAAAAAAAATTAACTAATACAATTTAATAACCTTATAGGATAATAATTTCATAAAAATTTATAATATAATTTAAATTTTAATACAAATGTCACATTATGAATAATATTCATGAAAAAGAGTTGATAATAATAATTAATATATTAATAAAAAATACGATATTTATCAATTAGAGTACAAATGAGAATAGAAATTTGGTTTGTTCTCCAAAATAAA
Source organism: Senna siamea (assembly GCA_031216115.1). Lineage (NCBI taxonomy): Eukaryota > Viridiplantae > Streptophyta > Magnoliopsida > Fabales > Fabaceae > Senna > Senna siamea. The sequence goes on along the minus strand of CM062355.1, from coordinate 2,643,504 downwards.
GAGTAATATGCTAAAATTCGTAAAAAATGTACAAGGGTATAAAAGAGATTATATTAGGAATTATCCAATCACAAATTGCCTGAGAACAACAAATGCACTCTAGGATTCCTCAATCTCACTTTCACAATAAGTACATCCACAAAGGTTTCTAAAATTGTGAGTTCTAAAATTGTGAGTATCATAGAAACGTCATTTTCCCTTTCAAATAAGTTACCAATATCCCTCATTTTCCTCTTGGTAACTATGATACAATAACTTCCTTCCAATTTTGCATACTCCTTTTTATTTTTCAACTCTAAAATTAATTAAAATTTATAAATTTCAAGATCCAACTCATTTTATTTTTATTTTATAATTTTTATCTAATCACAAAACTTAATTTCACAATATCTTACTTTCTTATACTATTATCCAAAATTCTTAAACCTTTGTTATAATTTACCTAACTAATATTTGAGCCAGAAATTATTTTTGAGAATTAGATTTAACAATTAAAAAAGTGTATAAACCTCACGAACACATCAATTGGAGCTTATAAATCACTATCTAAACAACTCTATTTTAAAACTTTCACATAATCCACTATCATGCAAAATAAGGCCAAAAAAAAAAAATTAATGTGGAAATGTTAATTAGCAAAGTAGGACTAAGAGGGAGAAAAAAACTTCAAACTCGCCTAAAATTGAGATTATATGCCTAGATGTTATTTTGTTTTTTAAAATTGTTTTATAAAATTAATTTTAAGAATTTATATTAGTATTATTTTCATATATTTATATACATGCTATTAATAAAAAATTTATTTTTTATATTTTTTTATTTTAAAAAATTAAATTCAGAATGTATTTTAATTATTTTATATTTTTTGTTCTCAATATATATATTTTATTTTTTATTTTTTGTCTGAAAAAATTATTAAATAGATTTTCTTGTTATTATATTTTTAAAAATTATAATCAAACAGACGTATATTATCCATTCTATCATTTTTTTTTTGTCACCATGTAGAGAGAAAAAATAACGCCGAGGAGAGAGAAAGATGATGCTGTTGGCTGACGGTGACAATGCCGATGGTGAAGATCCGACGAGAGAGTGAGGTGGAGCTTCATTTTGGAGAGAATGAATGGGAAAGGAAGAGATGAAGAAAAAGACAAAAAGGGACATGGGAAGGTGCACCGTTCTGGAGAGGAAAATAAGAGAAGGATGGAAGAAAAAGAGGGAAAGAAAGGAAAAACAAAAAGAGGAAAAATATATGTTTAAATAATTTTAAGTATCTAAAATTAATCTTTTACTTTCTAAAATTTTTATTAAGAGTATCAATGGCTTTTAAATTAATTTTAAATCTAAATAATATTTATTTGGTCTACTAATCCTATATTTAAAAAATACAACAAAATATTAGGTTATTATAAAAAAAATATTCAAATAATTTAATATGCCTACTATTTCTTAAAATTTTAGATAAAAAAAAATTAAGAGAGTAAATTTTTTTTACATAAATTGTAAAATTTAAAAGGATTAAATATTAAATTTTATAATTAAATAAACTATTTATATATGATTTATAATTTAAATAAATTATGTTTATTTTAATTTTTTTAATTTTAATTTTTTGTTTTCTCTTGGTGCATTTCACCATCCCTATTCTAGTGTCTTTGTTATTTATCTGCGACTTGAAGTTTCTAGAGACAACTAGAGGGCAAAAAACAAGTAAAACGATCGATTAACTAATGCGCTCAATGGACCATAGTCCAAACTCCATGGGCTCCACCTTTTTTTTTTTTTGGGGAATAGTGGGTTTGTTATTTCAACAACCTCCTTAATGGCTCGACCAAACAGAAATGCCATCAAAAGTTGTACTATACAGAGAGACATTGTACCATAATGCCTGGTGACGCAACTATTGTTTTTCACTTTTTTGTTTTTTTAAGAAACTAATTTTAAATTATTCAAATTCATAATAACAAAAAGAAAAGTCTACTAGTACTATGTTATAGTAATTTCAAAAGAAGAAAAAAAAACTACGAAGACTGTTTTTTTTTTCTGTTTTTTCTTTATTTAATTTTTGTTTACTTCATTATTGGGATAATAATTCATCACTCCAATTTTGATTTCCAGCTCTACCAACTCTATAATATTTTTCACCTTTTCTAGCATGACATTGATAATCTATAGAGTCTCAAATTTATGATTTCTCTTAGGTAAAACAAATTAAATAAAGTAAAACAAATTAACTAAGACAAATTAACAAACACTTTCTTCGCTTCTTTAATTTTCAACGATTATGGCTCATTCTACTTTGAACTTTTATCATCTGCTCAATTTACCTTTGAAACTCCAGCGTCATATGATTAAGCATGATCATTATTAAACCTTGCCATGTAACTATGGACCTCATCCCTTATCATTCCCTTCATCACCATTAGTAAATTAGGCCTATATGTTGCCTTATCAGAAGAAGGTGTTGGTGCCTCTGCACTAAAACCTAAATTTTGAAGCCTCTGTGACTCATTTAACTCGGCTCCAAGAGGGTAAAGAGTAAGTTTAGTGCAAGGCTCCTTGTTAAACTTGAATATTGGACTTGGATGTGACTCGACTTGCTGGGAAGGTGGAAAGATCGTGCTAGTTATTGCTACAGGACAAATCATCATTGAAGATGAAACTTTAGGCATACTTGAATCGCTCACATTAGATCCAGATGGATTGGTTGGGATGTAGCAATGACCATTTGAAGAGAATGATTGCATTGACATAGAGACATCTCCTATGGCCGATTTCTTCTTAGGCAGCTCACAAACAGTGGTAGCTTCATTAGCGATCATTGACGAGTGCTTGCGCTTCAAGGTCGAGTTCCAATGGTTCTTGATCGCATTATCTGTACGACCATTCAGGAGCCTAGCTATGGTGGCCCACTTGTTGCCATACTTTGAGTGAGCCTGTATGATGATCTCATCCTCCTCAGGCGTGAACGACTGATGCTCCACATTTGGTGATAGTTGGTTACACCAGCGAAGACGACATGACTTCCCAGATCGTCCGGGGATCGATTTGCTTATGGCAGACCAATTTCGAGGGCCATACCGTTGCACAAGCTTATACAATAACTCGTCCTCCTTAAGGCTCCATGGACCCTTCACTCGATCCACTTCTTTCTGTTGCGCCTCCATCGTTCCTGACTCTTCATTCATCATTGATAATGAAAGAAATCTAAGCCACAAAGCTAAAATTAAAACTCAAAAATCTACCAAACAAATTTTTTATAAACAAAAAGATAATTTGAAATGTTGAATTGTTGAGTGAGGCAAGTTGTAGCGAGAAAGAGAAAGAGAAGGATGAGCCTTCTCTGATGATGTGAGATGCATTGATGAGGAGTTAGAGGCATTTAAAAAAGTAAGGGTTAGAGTAATTGACTCAACCGGTTAACCAAAACAAGTAAGAAATGTTGAGGCAACCAGTGCTATTAGGTTACCAGTTAATATTGATTATAGTTGTATAATCATCAAGCCATGCCACATAAGCACAAAGGTTTTGTAGAATTTGACTAAAATCTTGAGAATATGAAAATTTACTCGAGGAAGTGAGGTAGTGATTAATGAGTACTAGCTTTTTTCCTAGCTTGACTCGCCACAGATATGGAAGTTAGTAACTAAAGAGTGAAAGAGGAGGAGGATCTATAGGGATATATCATGAGAATTTGTTATGAGATGAAGAGACGTTTGATAGAGAGTTGAGGATAAGTTTGACCGAGCCAGGCTGGAAAGCATATTGGTTTTATTTTTGGTGTGGAATTTTATTGATTTTTTTGTAATTTATAATTGGATTTTTGGCACAAGGGAGTGATGACAGATAAAAAGATAGCAATGAATGCGAAATTGGAGAACAGATCATTACTAACAAGTTATCAATCCAGCCTGTAAATCAGGCACGCGAACAAGGTAGTAAAGACTTTGTGCCACCGACATGAGACGGTGACCAACTCCTCCTTTAACCTAACTTTTAGTTTTAGTGTTGTACAAACTACTTAAAAAATACAGTATTCACAACGTTGTTGGTGGAGTAACAACACAAAAAAGCTTCACACATGCTCTTTTCTATTATTTGATTTATTAACTTTTAAAAGCCGTATTTTAGCATTTAACAACCCAAAACAAAAAAGGAAGAACAATTTTTCAAGTTTCAACTATTTGTTTTATTTTTCTTTATCTATTAGTCTTTTTCAGTTGTATTCATTCATATATATATATTTTTATCAAACAAATGAACCATATTTATATGTTAGCGGTAAATAATACCTAAATTAACCTTTTTTGTGCTAGTAATTTACTATTTTATTTAAGTGTTGGCAAGAAATACATATAAAAAGTACAAATTCTCATTTTAAAAAATTGGTAACTTTGACTATGTCATTATTTTGTATTTTTGTTACAAACATTTGTTATTCTATAAGGTGAATATATAAAACTCGTGAAACTTGATCCTTAAATTTTGACGCTTTATATAACTATTAATATTGAATTAAAATATAACTCTTTTTTAATAAGTAACATTGACGATCTATTTGAGAGAAAAAAATAGAATATTTTTTTCTTAGTTTAGTTTTTAAATTTTGAGAAGAAGAAAATTAAAGAGTTTTATATTAATCCTCCTTAACCATCATTATTTATTAATTTTAATTATCTAAAATTGAGAGATTTTGAAAGATTCAAATAAGAAGAAGATAAATTATCACTTAATATTTTTTTGTCCTTCCCTTTCCTTTCCCTTTAATTCCTTCATTTTTCTTCCCCTCCTTATTCCCAAACACAACCTAATTAAATGTTATGTTTGGATTATATTTTAACTCTACAATCAAACCTTTATTTCAAAATAAATTGTCTCATTCCAAAAAAAATAATGTTATATCATAATTTTGTCAAGGTTAATGGCTATTGAAAATTGATCTGGTTTGAGATTTATTCTTATATATTGAATTCAATATTGACCATTAAATTAAAAATTATAGTTATTAATTAATGTGCAACTTTTTTATTTAATTATACTTAACTTAATCTTTATGATTAAATTATAACTCGACCTCTCTCTAAAGCTTTTTTATAAAATAATTATTGCTAGATTTCGATCAATACAATAATATCATTAAATTAAATAACAAAGAAAAAGAACTAAGAAAGAGATAGAGTAGAGTTGTAATGATAGTTTAATGGCCATGAACAATGTAAAGGAGATAGTTATGAGTATTGGAAGTGATTAGTATTATACATAATTATTTATATTTTTACTATAAAATTCTTTAATTAAAATAAAACATGTGAATTTTTTTTTAAAAAGAAACTAATCATAGGAAAGATAATTTCTATAAATTATATACATATCAATTTCTGATTAGAGAAACTGATAATAAAAATATAAAAATATCATCTAAGTTTTAGAGTTGTAGATCCAAGAGTTTTAGAGTTTTTGCTAACCACTACTCTAAGTATTAGTTAAATTTTGTTATTTTTGATTGATTGATAGAACATTTAATAACTTAAAACTTGTAAAAAGTTAACAAAAATAATAATTTTTAATATTTAAAAATTTCATCAATATATCAAATAAAATCTTAACTAGTATATTAAGGGCATTGATTTTTATTATTATTGTTATTAGGCAAAATTTTTTAAAGTTTTAATATAATACTTAAAGTTTCAAAGAGGGTGTTCAATAAAGTGTTTGTGTTTTACATGTAATTTAAGTTTGGTACAAGCTTCCCATACATTTAGCCATCTAGTAAAGTCACGTGTGACGTTATATATTAAATTATATTTTAAATCTTCAAAATTATATTAAATTACTAATAAATTTTCGAAGACTAAAATTTAACCTTTACATTTTAACTTTTAACAGCTATAATGGACACGAGAGAGGCACAAGAGCATAGTGAAAATGAAGGCGTTGAATAGGAATTTGATCAAAGCTAGCTTTGGTAACAATCCTACATCCTAGCTTCCCATTATTTTTTTCCCGTAAATTTATAATAAAATACATGATATGTGCATTTTTTTTCCTTTTGCCTTTTTAATTTATGTAGAATGAGAATTAAATTGGATTCTATAACCATGCTAAATGTGCTTTTACTTTTGTTTAAAATTTTAGTATGATCTTGTTCATGAATATTTAAAAAGCTAATGTATATTTGGAAAAGTTTTGAAAGTGGTTTTGAGCCATAATAAAAGTAATTTTTTTTAGTAAATTATCGTTTTAGTTTTTGAAAGATATAATTTATTTTAATTTAGTCTTTAAATTATAAAAAAATTTAATTTAATTTTAAAAGATACATTATATCTCAAGTTAGTCTTTAAATATAAATAATATACATCTTTTTATATTTTAATTTAAAATTTTAAGGATTAAATTGATATATAATATATTTTTTAAATATTAAATCAAATATTTTTATGATTTAAGGACTAAATTAAAATAAATTATATATTTCATAAATTAAAATAATAATTTATTCTAATTTTTTAACTTTGGAACAAAAGTAATATATTGAAACTTCTCTTTCTAATCAAAATCAAAAACTAAAAATTAAAAATTTTATAACAAAACTTTCTTTACTAAAATTTCATTTTTACCCCTATATCATTTTATTTAATTATATTTTTATTTTATTCTTTATATTTTATTTAATTAATAAATAAAAATAATAAGTAATAAATATTTATATTTACTTATCTATTTAAATAATAATAATAAATATTTAATTATAAAAATAGTATTCATAAATAATAATATTTTATTAATTAAAATTAATAATTATTTAATTAATAAATTAATTTATTTAAATTATAAAATAATTGATATTTTAAATTTTATTTAATTAATAAAAATGAAAAATAATAAATATTTGTAACAATTTATCTATTTAAATAATATTAATAAATAACTAAAATGTAAAAATATCTTTTTTTAATAATTTGACAATAAAAAATAATTTTTATATAAATTATTTAAACACAAATTGCTTTTCAGATATTTCAGATATTGATAAAAGTACTTTTTAACTAAATTTTTCAAACACAAATTGCTTCTCTCTTATAGTATTTTTTTTTTCAAACTCTATTTGATAAAAAGTTTAAAAATAATCCCAAAAATCCAAAATTGCTTAAAAATAAATAAATTTTAAAAACAATCCCAAACAACCCTAAATTGTTTGTGCAACAGATGTTTAGAGCTATGTGAAGCTTTCGCGTCTTTTGCCACTCAAATTTAAGCAATTTAAATGTTGCAGTTCTTGTATTCTTGATAGATGAGGATGGGAATTCCTTATTACCATGGATACCTGCAAGTTCGATGATAGGTCAGAATTTTTTAAAATGTAAATTTTGATGAAATAAAGAAGTGATAAAAAATAAATGAATAAAATAATAAGAAAAAAATAAATTAAAGATTTATTATGTATGAGTTAGAATTCACATGTATTTTTTATTTTTTTAACACTTCATTACTTTATTAAATTTATACTTTAAATAATTCATGCTAATTTTATAGAATAAAGAAATATAAATGATGTTAACATGCTTTATTTCTTAAGAGTATCCGATTTTGAATTCATTTATGAGACTATAAAATTGCAAGAGTTAAAACTCTTTCCGTCATTGTTGAATCAGTGAAATTTTATTAGTAAAAGTATATTTTTCATTTTTATAATTTTAAATTACTATTAATTTTGTTCATAAATTTCTTTTTCTCTCAATTGTGTATCCAAACCTTATAATTATTGTTAATTTTATTCTAAATTTTAACTTTGTTTATTTGTCATATTAAGAAAAAATGAAGTGAATAGAGATGTATGCATGATTTGTTAGTGTAATAAGTAATATTAAAATTTTAAATAAAATTAATATCGATGTAAAATTTGAAAGCACCGTTAAGAGCAAAAAATTTAAAAATAAAATTAACAGTCATCCTAAATTCAGAAAGTGGAAGTTGACAAATTTTGATAGTACAAATAGAGTTAATGCTTTTAGTTTTTTTTTCAAAGGACATAGATATTTTGTTGCATTTGGACTGTATGTTACATTTTAAAAACACCATCTAAATGTATGCTACATCTTACTTTTGTTGTTATTTATAATAATATATTTCATATAAACAAATTTCAACCAGAGGAATGTTATTTATCTTTTAAATTTCTAAAATAAATAGGTATGAGTCCAAAGATTTAAACATTCAGTACAAAACAGAATGGAGCTCAAATTTGTTATTTGCTAAAGTATGAATATGAACATAGAAAAATACATTTCTATAGGTCAAATAATATAGATTATATTACTTTCTTTCCTCATATTCTATTAATGTATCCTGTGCACATGGCATATATTTTCTGTTTTTGGTCAACAATAAAATTAGGCCATTTGATATTTGTATAAAAAAATTGGGCCAATTTACTGGACTGAAGCCCAGATTTTGTATATGTTTATTTTTAATGTAAAAAAATCAAATGAACAAAAATATATGTTTATTTTTAATGTATTCTGTGCACATGGCATATATTTTATGTTATTTGCTAAAGTATTTTGACTTATTAAAGAATTTAATTAGTATTAATTTTGTCGCTTTCGTCTAAAATCTGCCTTTTTTTCATAGTTATTACTTTTTTTTTCTTAATTTTCATTTTTTCCTTTTTTTCATTTGAAAAAATATATAAGTTTTTTGAAAAGTCAATCAGTAGTAAAATATCTTTTACAATAATACTAATTAAATTCTTTAATAAGTCAAAGATACAATTTATAAAAAACTATATTTTTACTAAAATAAATAAAATTATAACATATAATTTTATTATATAAATTGGTATAGCCCAATTTTTAATTGAAAAAAGTATACTTTTTTAAATATAAAATAATATAATTTGTACATTCAGATTAGTTGACCCTTTGTTTAGGGTGTTGGAATACACAAGTTTGATATACAATGTTAAATTAAATTAAACTAAATCATAAATAATTAATTTTGGATAATTTGAACTTATTTTAGTTTGTTTAATTTAGAAATTTAAGTTTATCAATTAAAAAATAATTATTTTTAAAATATAAATATCAACTGATAACAAAAAAAATGTAGCATTTCATTTGTTAAAAAAATAAAATTATAATTGTTCTCAACTAATTCATACACAAGTAATTATATAACAAGATAACAATTATATTATTCTTTTAAATCTAAGTTAAAAGTTATAAAATTAACCTAATTTTCAAAGTCAAAATTTCTTAAAAGAAGTATAAGATAAACTAATGAAGTATCAAATAATAGAACAAATTTGATTATTTAATGGTCTATTTTTTAAGAGAAGGTAATTTTTTTAATAAATGATATATTATAAAAAAATAATATATATAATTTAATTCAATTTTTTATACAATAAATAAAAAATGGAACCAAAATGGAATATTAATAATTTTTTTAGTTTTTATTTGGTTCTTGAGAGATCGGTTTTGGTTTGGGAAATGGGTACACCTAACTCTTGTTAATTGTTACTCCGGAGTCCATAAGCCACAGCTTAGCCTTCGAACACTGCGACGCCTCAACGGCTTCTTCCTTTTTTCGCAATTGCACGTCTGAAACAAAACCAAAAAAACAAAGATAAACAAATCTTCGCATTTCATTTCTCCCATTCAAACCCTAATCGCCATGGGAGAACCTAAACCTTCCCATCGGATATCCGTTCATCAGGCTTTCGGCGGTGGCTTAGGTTCTATTTCTCTCTATTAAGATATCGCTTTTAATGTGTGATCACAAATTTCAGTATGGCATGGATCCCATAGAGTTAGGCGAAGCTAAGAAATGATCTTGCATTCTATTCATCATGGTCTTCCTCATATTTAGTTTTTCTCTATTGTTCTCATCTTCTGCAAATCGAAATTGATTGATTTCTGTATTTATTTGATTTTGGCAGTTGCGGATGTGTTGCTTTGGAAGAATTGGTACGGAGGGGTTGTGGTACTGTTTTCAGCTTCGGCATTGTGGTTCCTATTTGAACGAGCCGGATATAATCTATTGTCTTTTGTGGCCAATGTTCTATTGATGCTTGTCGTGATTCTCTTTTTCTGGGCTAAGGCTGCCTCCCTTCTGAATAGGTATTTCTATTTGTGTTCCTTGCAATTCTTAATTTCCTTGCTATCTAGTCACGAAATCACTTATGCGAATTAATATGACTGAATTCTTTCCCTTTTTTGTGCCCCCTCATCTGTGGAAGAGATTACCATTTTTTTCCCCAATTTTGTTTGAGTTAAAGGGATAAACTAAAAGTATGGATGCTTCCTTAACTATTCTCAAAATAAATCCGCATGAAATGACCGAGTATAGTTGAGTCTTTGAAATATGCATAAGAATGTATTGTGGTCATTATACTTTCTTTACTTGAAATTGTTTTAGTTTTGTATTGTTTTTAATATATGCTACAGACCTCTACCTCCTCTTCCTGATATGGAAATCTCTGAGGAGTCTGTTGCCAAGGCTGCTGATGCACTGCAAGTTTGGATCAATCAGGCTTTGTCAATTGCGCACGACATAGCAATTGAGAGAAATTTTATACTTTGCCTTAAGGTGTGCTGTTCATTTTTTCTTCTTTTCATGCTACAGTTACTTAGATAAACTTAGCTTATGGTACAGCATTTTACACTGAAATCTCTTTATGTGGGTTTGGGTGATCAGATTTCGGCTGCATTGTTGGTGATCTCTTTTATTGGTAGTCTGTTCAACTTTCTGACTCTGGTCTATATTTGTAAGTTCTCTGGTTTTTTAGTTTTGTTTAAACATACACTTTGCACTGTGAAAACTTCCAGTATTTATTTTCTTTAATATTTCTATTATTTTCTTGATAGGTGTTCTTCTTAGCTTGTCAGTTCCTCTGGTGTATGACAAGTACCAGGAACCAATTGATGACAAGTTGTGTATGATACATGGTAAAATTCAGACACATTATAAAAAGTTAGATAGTGATGTTTTACGGAAGATTCTTATGCCTCCAAACAAGCAAAAGAAGATGGAGTAGGTAAGCACACACTATCCATTTATCTATGTGTTTGATGCAGAAGTGACATGCTCAGGACTTGAAATTAAATCTTGTTTGGTTATGTTGACAAGCAATTTGTCTACTAAGTAATGCAATACCCATACATGCAACTATGCAAGTATATTTCACCATATATATAATCTTATTTTACTTCTTGCAGTAGTGGAGAGGAATCCTACTAGGTAGGTATTTGTGTATCAGTCCTGCCCCTATTAAACCTTCTCACTAATGATAATTTTTCTCTTTTCAAGAATATTTTTCAATTGATTGGTATTTTATCATTGAAACTGATGTTTAAGAAAATATATGAGTTTCATAATTCATACTCAGTTACAAAATATAAAGCATGAGCATGACCGCAATCTGACCTAAACAAAGAAGAATTAAAAAAAGAAAAGAAAAGAAAAGACAATGCTGTTTACATATCTATCTTATTTTACATTTTTTTAACTCCTCTTTATGTTTTGCTTGTAACATGTGCTTTTCTTGGATAATAAGTTCTGATAAGTTACCATAATTAAACACCTACTGTTGTAAAAGTTTATCAACGTAAAGAGCATGTAATACTAGCAACCATAGAAAGGTCTAAAAGACCTTTAAAAAGGGTGTGCCAGTGGCATTATCTAATTAGAATTTGCAATCAAGCTGTATGCTATGTGCATGTGAGTGTTTAATTTATTATTTCCTGTTAGTGTGTGTTTAACACTATATTCATCATATCAATGTAATTTAAAGAGGGAAAATAATGTTTAGAAGCATTTAAAGAAGGAAAGTAATGTTTAGAGGTATTTAAAGAGGGAAAGTTATGTCTAGAGGTATTTAAAGAGGAAACGTAATTTGTTATTTCCTGTTAGTGCTTGTTTAACCCTTGTCAATACTAAATGCAATAGGGTTGTGTTTGGATGAGATAATTTAAAGAGGAAAAGTAATGTGTTTAGAGATATTTCAATTACCTCATTACAAAATCTCCTGTTTGGATTAGGAGGAAATAGAATTTGAAAGTATATGGTAATTTAATCAAGTGATTTAGAAAGAATTTGAGATTCCACCTAAATAGGTGGAATTTCAAAATTTCCTTCTTAATTTTTAGAACATGCGTTTTTTGTATAATTTTTAATACATATAAAGACATAAATGCATACATTTACACAAATTAACATAAACATATTAATGTGTATATATGTACATAACATCTATATACACTTATATTTGTATGTATATGTATAAAAATATGCATATATACACATATCTACATTTGTTTATGCCCACACCCATACATACACATGCATATGTATGTACACAAGAGTGCATGCACATTCGAGTGAGAACATCCATTTACATATAACTGCCTGCACATGTATGTGTAGAAATGCATGTCTGAGTATGTGCACATTCGCAGACATACATTTATATGTATATGCACACATTCAAGTAAATGTATATATATAGATTAATATATGTATATATTCGTTCACACATACACATACAAATCTACATACATATGTATATAAATATATACATTGATATATTGTACAAATATTTATTAGTTATAATATGAGATTTTACAAATACTGTAATTATTCAAACAAAGAATTTAAAATGTAAACAATTTGAATTGCAACAATTTAAATTCTCTACATTTTAAATTCCAAAGAATTTAAATTTTCACAATCCAAACACAACCTAGATGTTTTATATAAGCTTTGGATCTGTGATAATTCCATCACTTTGATTCTGAGTTTTCTATGTAATGTAATTTTCTAATCTAATTTTATCTTCCTTCATTTTTTCAAAGACCTTAAGCTTGTTCAAGTCACCTGGATTTTTGAGTTAAATTCTTGCTTGTTTGAAATTCAGGATGCAAATGGATCTCTGGAAGTTTAGCTAGGGAGTCTAGAAATGGATGCTTAACACATGAAGTATTAGAGAATTTCTTTTCTGCTGGGATGATGTCGCTATTTTCATTAATGGTTAGATGGTGTGTTAATTCTTCGGAAGCAGGATTTGACCAGTAGCTCCATAATAGGTGATGATTCGTTTTCTGACTTTCTATATCTCCCTGGGGAGATGCTTTTTTACATAAATTTTGACAGGGGCTTACCTTTATTATGCTTTCCACTAGAGTGAGAGAGGATGGGGAGAATTTTTAGAACTGTAACATGTCGTGGTTTTGGCTCACAACAATGAAGAGTTTGCTCGTCTTTGGTATGTGATATATTCTAACTTTTATTATATAGTTTTTGAAAATTGGTTAAATACTTGTTATATTTTTTTAAGTTATTGCAAATTAATACAAACTTTTATTATTATTTTTCATACATGGAACCAAAGTGTATTGGACCTATCATTATAATCTCTTGTGAATCATCCATACCCCATGTCATTATCATGCACTTAGTGGTTTAGCGAAAAAACTTGTTTAAAACATGTATGGACAAAAGTATCTTTTATGCCTTTAAATTTTATATCAAGTTTTAATTTTATCTTTAAAATTTTTTTGTAATTAATTCTATTTTTAAAATTTTGAATTATAATTAATTTTATCTCATATTTTAACGTCATTTAAATTATTAATAAAAAATAATAACGTGATATTTGATAATAAATTTTAAGAGTGTAAATAATATTTTGACAATATTCAAATATTAAATAATAACATATATTCTTAAATTATAACATTTTATTCTTATTTAATTTTTATCTGAGTAAAGATTAAATATTTTAATAGAAATTTTAATGAATATTTTGTATATAATTTGAATAATTTTATTGGAGGTTTAATTTTTTTTTTCAAACGTAATATCATATTATTTTTTTATTAATAATTTAAATGATATTAAATTATGAAATAAAATTAATTTTAATTTAAAATTTTAAGAAAAAAATTACTGTAAAAGAATTTTAAGAATAAAGTTAAAAATTAATGTAAAATTTAAAAATATAAAAAGTATTTTTATCAATATGAATGCATTAAAGTTATGTTAATTAGAAGTACATCGAGCATGCATTATCAAACGTTATCTACCATCTAGGGATATAGGATTATTCACGCGTTAGTTTGACAATAATTATAACATATTCCACACATTTCTGATTCTGATTATAATAACATTTGGTGGCCACTTCACTCTGCATGAGACAGTCAAACAGTTATACTAGGTAGCCACTAACAACTATTTTTCCTCCTTGAAGATTGGAGTTGGTATAAGACGTCGAATAATAGCAATCACTTGAAATATTTTTTCGCATTTGTCTTATTGACATTCGTCGATCACAAAACCATATTAGTGTTTGAACTTTATCAGCTGTCCAAATTGTGCACAGTGCAAGGTTACTCCGGCAATTGTGAATAAAGTTCCTCTTCGGATCTTAAATTATTCACTCGCAAGTCGTAACATAATTATTACTTTAAAACTAATAAAAAAGTAAAAAAAATTATTTAAGTTCTTACACTAGTCTTTATATATTTAAGTTTTATGTATAATTTATACTAACATATTGATAGACTAAAATATATATTATTTTAAAATTAATGACCAAAATATCCAGTGTCATACAACAAAATCATAGTTAAAAAAATCTAGTGTGTTTAATATCATGTTATTCAACGAATATGTGATGTGTAGAAGAAGCTTTTTAAAAGTTTCGGCCTTAAGAAAAGAAAAAATAAGAGAGACAAAGACAAAAAAAGTTCAACCTAAAGAGTTAGATAGCATTACTTATAAGCTTGTGTACAAATCCCCTCCTCGACGTAAGAGTGCTTTTCCCTCCTCTACGCAGGAGTTTTTTTCACTCTTTGGCGTAAGAGGCCTTCGATATTGGCTTTCCAGTTTCCTCTATAAGCTAAGAATCTAGTGAATAGTTTAGGAGATTGCTCTTTTTTCCATGGAAGAAGAAGATTTAGGTATGCTAGAATGCCAAGAAGTCACACTAGAATCCGAAGTATCTCAAGCTCTACAAGTAGCAAAGCATGTGTTAGCAAGTAGAATTATTGCTGAAAAGACCTTAAACAAGAAGATAGAAAAATCTATGATAATCAAAGGATGGGGGCAACCGGAAGGGATGTTCATTATGGAGCTAGGTGCGAATACTTTCATTTTCAACTTTGAAGATGAGAAGGAACCAAAAAGAATAATAGAGGAAGCTCTATAGAATGTTCTAGGTTAACTTCTTGTTCTTTAATGGCGGGTTCCATAAGTAACTCTCCACAAGCTACAATACAACTTCTCACCCTTTTGGATTTAGCTACATAGGGTGCCCTTAGAGTGCTTCTCAACAAAGAATGTTGTAGTCATAGGTGGAAAGATTGGTGAAGTCATAGAGGTTGAGAACCCGTTTTGTGGAAAAAATTTGCTTAGGGGTTTCTTAAGAGTATGAGTCATGGTTGATACTAGATGTCCACTAACCACTGGGTTCTAGATTCTTAGGAAGGATATCTTGAAAACTTGGGTCTAGTTGAAGTACAAGAAATTGCAAGACTACTTCTACAACTGTGGGTGTCTAGGCCATGACCAAAGGGGCATGCAAGAAAGATCAAGCTATATCAGTAGTGGAACCAGGTCAACCAAGGTTCGGGCCGGGACTAGGTTCCTTCGAAAAAACTAATGTCACAAATCTTATTGGAAAGGAAATAAAATCTCTCTAGGAAGGCAAGTTAGGAGTTCCCAAATGAACACTACACCAGGAGGGAGGAGTCTATAGATGGAGAAAGAGAACAAATTGGAAGATCGAGGTAATCAAGGAACAGAGCTCAAGATGAAAATGCATGAGTAATGTCAGAAGGAAGAACACAAGAAAAGAAAGAAGCTTAGGAGGATCAAGAGAAGGTGCGTATAGATGATGCCATTTCGGGTGGTATTATGAGACAGCCCAATGTAGTAGGTACCTCTAGCCTATATGAGGGAAAGTCAATAAGAGTAAACCTTGAGGTGCCTCTCACAAAAATTGATCTACAAACTTTAAAAATTAGAGTAGGCCTCATCCCAAGTAACATTATTGAATTAGATATTATGTTTGAGCCCTTTGGGCTAAAAGAGCCAACAATGTTAATTGATGTCCGCAACCCAAATTTAAGGAAGGATTTAACTCCAGAGTTAGCTTAGACCAACATGGAAGGGGGACTAGCCTTTGAATGCCCACTTAATGTAGGCCAATTAGTCAAATGTAGAGAAATCATTTCCAAAGCCCAATTCTCATGTATTGACAAAGGGAAGGAGTTATAACAACACTTCATAAGTATCAGACAGTTTATTAGAGAGAGGAGGCATGGAAAATGAGGCAAACAAATAAGAATATTGTGGAGACAAATTACTATGTGGAGTTACCACCAGATGAAAATAGAGAGCAAGATAAAAATGAAGGGAATGAAGGGATGAACACTCTACCTGAAGATATGATTATTCAATTTAATAGTAAAGTAAACTTAAAGAGGAACAAAGATGAGTAGTATTGTGATAAGAGGAATGAAGTATTGTTATTGACTTGTGAGAAAGACGTAGGTGCTCCTAAAACTGAAGAGAATGAATGGGAATTGCCAAAGGCTAAGAGAACCAAGACGGACTTTAGCACTAGCAAGATGGACTTCAGCGCTAACATGGATGGCAGTGAACTCAAAGTTGACATGGCCGAGAAGGCAGACCTTACCAACCCCCTCGGTTGAATGCCATGAATGTCATCAGTTGGAATTGTCGTGGTATGGGGTTAACTCGAAAATTCACGCTTTGAAGGATATATGCATCCTTTACAAGCCATGAATTGTTTTCCTTATGGAAAAAAAATCAAAAACAAAGAAAAAAAGACAACCTTAGAAGGACATTATCTTCTGATTTTCTATTTTTAATAGATGCAATAGGTTTATTTGGTGGTTTGAGTGTCTTTTGGAACAATGATGTAGAAATTAATATTTTGAGTAGTAATCAAAATTTTATCCTCATAAAAATTAGCCAGATTCTCAATAACAATGTATTCTACTTGACTTTCTTCTATGGTGATCTTGACCCTCAACGTTGCAGGACCTTTTGGCACTCCTTAATCAACCTCAAACCACCTAAAAATTTTTCTTAGGGATGTGTTAGGGACTTCAATGATATCCTAGAGCTTTATTAGAATGAAGGGGGCAACTATCCCAACCAAGCACATATAGATAGATTCGGGAATGCTTTATCAGAAGTTAGCCTCAGTGATGTGAAACTTCATGGTTGCCATTTTACTTGGAGTAATAACAAAGTAGAAGGAAACATTGGAGAAAAGATTGACAAGTTGGTGGTTAACTAGAAATAGAGAGAATCATTCACAAAGGCCATTGTTAAAGCCTTACCTCATATTGGCTCGAACATAGCCCATTGGTGATAAACTTTGGTAAGAAACATTAAAAGACAGAGTTGTCATTCAAATTCAAGCACTTATGGATAGATCATGATGATTTCTTAGAAGAATTGAAGAAAGGTTGGTACTCTTCTCTTACCGATGGCAACTGGGCAAGTGTATTCACCAAGTTTAAAGATGTTAGATCCAATTATCAGATTTGGAGTAAGGGAACTTTTAAATGTGCAGATATGGAAATCAAAAACATTAAAAACAAAATCTCTTCTCTTCATAATAGTGCAGCTTTGGAATCTAACATTAGGGAGTTAAAAGTCCTCAAGCTTAAATTAGTAGAGCTTTGGAAAAGGAAAGAGAAATTTTGGGGAGCTTGAGCTAGGGTGAAGTGGTTAAAGGAATGTGATAAGAATTCTAAGTACTTCTATGCCTCTACCTTGCAGAGGGTAAATTCCAAAAAAATAGTTAGAATTAAGAACTAAGAAGATTTTTGGATAAAAGACCAAAAAGAGCTTATTGGGGCTTTTCAAGTTTTCTTTCAGCGTCTGCTCAAGTCTGAGAGCTCGAGGGATATGGAGGACGTGGTTGCTAACATATCTCCCATCATTTCTGGGGTGATCATTCTCTTCTCACAAAAGAAGTCTCTCCTTTGGTGGTTAAGGAAGTTGTCTTCAATCTCGGAGCTTTAAAAACTCTCATTCCAGATGGTTATAATAGTCTTTTCTTCCAAAGAGCCTAACCTATTATTGGGAATGACATTTGTTTAGAGATAAAGAATTTCTTCTTGGACTGTGTACTCCTTAAGGAGGCTAATGAGACTTACATCACTCTCATCCTCAAGGTCCCTAATCCTGAGGATATAAGCCAGTTCAGGCCAATAAGTTGTTGTAATTTCATCTACAAAATTATTTTTGAAATTTTGGCCAATAGATTAAATCCTATCATGAGCAAACTAGTTTGGAACACGCAAGGGGCTTTTATAAGTGGGAGATTGATCCAAGATAATTTAATTATAGTCTAAGAAGCCTATCATTTCCTTAGAGAAAAAAAAAGAGAAGGTAGCAAAGCATTATGTTAAAGTTGGACATGAATAAGGCCTATAATAAGGTGGAATGGGACTTCCTAGAAAGGGTTTTGAATGCTTTGGGCTCTAATGATAAATGGTGAAAATTAATCATTTCTTGTGTTTCTTTTGTGTCTTATAAAATTAAGTTAAATGGGCATCTTAGTGAGGAGATCTTTCCTCAAAGAGGTTTGAGGCAAGGAGATCTAATCTCGCCTTACCTCTTCCTCCTTGTAGTTGAAGCTCTTTCCATTATGTTGTGTAAAGTGAAGAAGTCAAAGTAGATTAAGAGTTTGAAGCTAGCTAAAGATGCTCTAGAAATCACTCACCTTTTCTTTGCTGACGACACTATTCTTTTTGCGGAGGAAGCAAGAATGAAGCGTTTAAACTGGTTAAAGTATTAAATTGTTATTGAAAAGCATTAGGCCAACTACTAAATGTCTAGAAGTCGAGAATATCCTTTAATTCCCTTTGCTCAGACAAGGAGAAACGATCCTTAACCAATATTCTTAAGATTCAACTTTGGGAGCATCCAGGTTTTCCAACTAAATATTGAGGAATTCCAACTAAATGGGTAGGTATAAATCTTAAACTTTATCTTGGATCAAAGATAGGGTGATGAAGAAGTTACTAGGATGGAAGGACAATTATTTATCCTTAGTAGGGAAAGAGGTGCTCATTAAAGCAGTCATCCAAGCCATCCCCACTTATGCTATGTCTATTCTTAGATTTCCCAAATCCTTTTGTGATATCTTAGGCTCAGTGGTAGCCAAAGTTTGGTGGACAAAGCCTAGGAAGGAAAAGAGCATCCACTGGGTTAAATGGGATGATCTAGTTAAATGTAAAGGATTAGAGGGAATGGGTTTTAAGGATTTTCATGCATTTAATCTCTCTCTTCTAGTAAAGCAATCTTGGAGGCTCTACAAAAACCAAGAGGACCTGTGGGAAAGAGTGATTAAAGGCATTTACTTTCCTAATAATAATTTCTGGGAGGCTAATAGAAAAGGAGAAGTTCTTGGTGTTGGACTAGCCTGCTAGCTGGAAGGGATTTCTTGCTTAAACACTATAGCTAGTTGGTAGGAAGAGGGGGAAAACTAAAATTAAGAAAGATTCTTGGACTTCCAATGGAGAAATATTTATATCCACCAACAGAGAGTGCCAAGAGGACAAAGTTTCAACCTTGATAGACCCTGATGGCACTTAGAACATCTCTAAGATTACTAGTAATTTTAGTAGAGATATGGCTAAATCTATATCGGCCACCCCCCTGGGCTCTTCTAACTCTAAAGATAAAAGAATATGGCCTTTCACTAAAGATGGAAATTATTTAGTCAAATCAGGGTACCAAATTGCTGCTAAAGTAAAAATTGCTAAAGAACCTCACAATTCTTCTTCTTTCAAGATTGATGATTTGTTATGGAAGAGGATCTAGTCAATTAATGCCCCTTTTAAGATGAGATTGTTCCTTTGGAGAGCTTTCAAAGATGCATTTCTAGTTAAGGGGCTTTTGGTTAGGAGGCACTTAACACAGGAGATATTATGCCTTATCTTCTATAAAGAAGAGGAGTTAGTGGAACACCTCCTTCTCATATGCGATTAGACTCAGCCAAACTAGTTTGGTTCGATTCTTCAATGGGATATGCCCTCTCATAATACAGTCAGGTTTGATCAATGGTTGCTTAATGCCCTAAACATTTGTAAAAACTCCTTCATTTCCATGGTTGACGTCCCCAGTGTTGTTTTCTTTATTTGTAAGGGCATATGGAAAGCTAGAAATTGTTTCCTTTTTGAAGGAATTAAACATAACATCTTCCTCACCCTCTAATTTATCTTCGATCTTAGTAAGGAATTTAATGAGATTTCTCTTTCCCCTTACTCTTCTCCCCTTTTCCACCTTTGTTATAGCTGAGAGAGTACTAAGAAATGGAAGCCTCCCCTAAAAGGTGCCATTAAAATTAATACCGATGTAGCTTACAATTCAAAATCCAAATTAGCAGGTATTGCAATGATAATAAGAGACCATAAAGGAACTATTCTTATAGGTATGGCGAGGATATGTGTAGCGAACTCCCTGATTGAAGTTGAAGAAAGAGCCTTATGCTAAGCTTTGAAATTCTCTTCTAGATTTCAAAATGACCCTATTGATTTTGAGTTTAATAGCTAGATTCTCGTCAAGGCTTGTAATAGGAAAAGAGGTTTCTGACAGATTGAGAATTTTTTATCAGACATTCAAAGGTGGAAGGAGAGCTTGGGAAATTGTAAGATCTCGTGGATCAATAGAAAAGCTAACTTGGCAGCTGATTTCATGGCCAAAGAAGTTTTAAAGGGCCTAGATTGTGGCCCTCTTCACCACCACCAAAACTCACAAAAATCCTTTCTGTAAATTGTTCTCCACAGGATAGGGTGTGTTGCCCTATCTTTGTTCATGTTAAGTGGGCCTAGTGTCTAGCTTTAGTCTTTCAACCCTGTAATATCTTCATTTATATGGCCCATGGGCCTCTTTTTTAATGAAATCTTTCACGCTTCAAAATAAATAAAAGAAAATGGCATTACTTACAAGCAAAAGAGTTCCCCATTGAAATGATAGAGCAAAAGGTGTAGATCAAACGAGTAATGATATTTCTAATGTTGAGTACAACTCAATCAATAACAACTGATTTGAGCATTCCTTAAATATTGGTTAAAGTGGGAATGATTTTAGTAAATAATTTTTTAACTATAAAAGATTATTTGAAACTTTTTAAATTTTGTTAATTTTTACATTTAAAACTTTAATAAAAAAATACAAAAGATTAGTTAAAAAAAATTTCTGCACAAAATTTAAACTTCAAAGAGATTTTTTATATAAAACTTAAAATTTATGAAAATTTTTAATACAATACTTATAGTTTAAAAGAAATTTTTGTCTTATCTCACTGTTTGCTAAAATTTTAGATTAAAAGATTAATAAATTTTTTATATAAATTATAAAATTTAGAAAATTTTAAATCAATTTTTAATTATTTACACATTATTTAAATTCAGGTTATTTTCAGCATTGTAGCCTTAAAAATATAAGTGAAACGTGAGTACTTGGTATTCATCTTTTAAATGTCACAACGAATTCAACTGAAGCTAATATGTGCGAGACAGGGATCCCAGATGCTGAAGAAAAACAAAATCAAGAACCAGTCACTCGTTTCAAGGAAAATCTAGCTAAACTCTGATTTGCAATACTTTATCGATGTGATTTATGTTGGTCAAGATTTTTTGACATGCCTAACATTTGCATTTAAATAAATAATTTTATCCTTTGTAACTAATACTGATATGATGAACACACATTTATACGTCCACTTTAAATTCCTAATAGATATTATTATTATTATTATTATTATTACTTATTCATCACAAAAAAGTGAAATCAACCCCTTAGAAGTTATTAATTATGAAGTCAATTAATATTTTAAACAATTAAACATGGAAAAAAAACTACGAATTGATAAGATATTTTGCTACTTTTGGTTGTCATGTTATTACACGTATGCAGACTTTCATACAGCCATAAATTATTGGTAAAAATATATTTTATATTTTTAAATTTTATATTAATTTTTAATTTCATCTATAAAATTTATTTATTGTCAATTTTATTTATAAAATTTTTAATTATAATCAATTTAATTTAAGTGACTAATATAATTTAAATTATTAATAAAAAATATTGACTTGTATTTTTTTTGGGTTAACTCATTATTCGTAAATTACGAAAGCCTCGTCAAAATAGTAAAAAACTCTATTTACATATCATGATATGAAAACAAATAAACAAATGCACGCTCTATCCATCGTATGAGGCATTGCTGTGAAGCGTCTCCATCGTCGAAATCACGTTGCCGTTGCGTCCGCCGGTGGAGGCTGCTGCTGCGTCCGCCGTAGACTCCATCGTGGCAGGCCGCCTTTGAAGCCGTTTCTCTACGAACAAGAAAATTATGACATGGGTCTCATCATGTAAAATTTTCTTGTTCGTAGAGAAACGGCTTAAAAAGCAGCCTGCAACGACGAAGTCAACGATAGACACAATGGTGGACTCCATTACCAGATGCAACGGTAGCGTGATTTCAAGTTTCAACGACAGAGACTCTTCAAAGCAACGTGCCTTGATGTGAATTTTCAGAGTGTAATTTATTAGTAATAAGTCAATACAAAAAACACATCAATTGCCAAGCCAGTATTTTTCGTTAAGATGAAATTAATTACAATAAAAAATTTTAAAAATAAAATTGACAACAAATAAATTTTAAAAATGAAATTAAATTTCAATATAAAGTTTAAAGACATTGAAGACTTTTTTACCTAAATTATTTTGTAAAACAGAATCAAACAAACAAACTGGAAACCATATCAAATGTCCAATGATACACTCACATTCTGAGTAATCTTTTCTCATTTCTACTATTAACAGTCATCGATTAAAAATCTACCATGATGTTGGAACCTAAACACATAAAAGTTGTGGACAGTGTGGTGAAACTCCTGCCATTGTTATATAGGGACCATGGAATATGGATACTGAAATTTTCAGGCGAAGTCATGCTTATTGGACAACATTGCACTAGTCCTTTCAAACTTGGAAATAGATCATGTCAATCGCCTACAGAGAGGACCTTACAATGCCTGAGATCTAAAATAGTTGCAAAAATCATCAATATAACAACCACTACTCATGAGGAGGATACAACTTAAACTGTAATTACGCCTTAAGCAAGCTTGGGAATAGGTGTAGCTTCTGACGGTGGTAATGTGATGGATCGCAACAACTCCAGTGAGAAAACAAGCCCAAGGAAATGAGAAAGAATTGTATTTGCTGAAGCCTGTAAATCAAACAAGGATAAAAAAATGTTTAATAGCATTGCTCATTCTGGTAACTATCAAGTTTCTCACTTTCTCTTCAAGTTTCTTGAAGACATTGGAGTACAATAAGCACAAGTTGCTGGCACCAATAAACCAGACGTGGCTAATGGTGAATTCAACTCGATTAAGAATAAAGAAGCTTTGAACATTGGTTTTACAAATTAGGTAGATGAAAGCAGTTGGCAGTTGCTATACAAAACGTTACTTGGACAACAGAAATTGTAGCTGATAGTAGGGGTCACTTGCAATAAGTCGACTGATAGATTCAGTAACATGATTTATGTCAGCTAAGATTTTTCACATATTACTAAAAATCAGATGCTTAAAGCTCAATTTCAAAGCAATAGCTTTTCAAATTATTAGAAGTTATAGGCCAGCAAATTTGTCCTTGACACTAAATAAAACTGTGTCAGAGGCTCCTCATGTTCACAATTTTGTTCTCAATCATATTGTCAATTTAAGCTCCAAGAATCAAACTGTAAATACTTCACCTCCCTTATAAGTTATAATAGTAATCAATATAGGTGTCCTAGTTTATTTTTGAAAAAGAGAAGATAATGGTAGACACCAGAGAACCCTACAGATAGAGGTCTTCTGTACGTAACAGAGAAACCTATTAAGCAGAAGTCCAAGATGATCCAAAAGAAGTTGAAGCCATGCCTTACCACAAAATGGTAAGTAACAGAAGATAATAAACTAAATATTTTACTTCTACAAAAGAAACTTGAGATAAACCAATATGTTTTACCTGCACCAAAAATACATCCAATGCAAGAACAGGGCTATATCCAGGAGAGATTCCCTGATAATATGGGTTGGCTGAGGAAGTCAGAGCCTTTGCAACCAACAATCCAACTGTGGCTTGCATGCCAAGAATAGCCGCACCCATTCCCAAAAGGTTTACTACTATACCATTTTTCAAACTTTTCACTACATCAGCACGGGGGGGAGCCTGAAAACACAACAAAAAGGCAAAGTAATCTAGTAATACTCATTAAACAGATAAGACGCTGATTACCAAATATAAATATAAATATATATATATATAAACGTGTATGATCATCTAAGATGATAAATATCAGTGAACTATCTAGAAAGATGCATTTCAAGCTGTAGAAAGTTACTTTCAAACATTTCAACATAACTTATTTCTATTTATATCATAGAAACCAAGCAAACTCTCTTAAAATAAGGAAGATAGTTAGCACTATTAACTATTTCATCAAGTCAATGATACTCCAGGTGGCCTAATTTTTGCTCAACACTGGCCATGAAATTCGATAGGGTTGGGACACACTCATGAGGAAAGGAGTTAAATAGAAACACCATCTAAAAGAACATTGAAAGACATGTAAGTTAGCAAAGGTAGATATTGAAACATCCATCCAGCTAACGGACCAAGGTCAATGCTATATCTTTTACTAAGGTTTACTCCTTTTTTGTCTTTTCTCTTTGTTACTTCTTTACTCTCTTAAAGAGGAGAGTGTGGCAAATACCTAACACAAAAGCCCCCAAGCCATTGACAGCAACAACATTAAACTATCGGAAACAGAAAAGGAATGAATATAATATTCCATCAGCAACTCAAATTTTAGATGATACAAGAAGGAATATGAACTCATGCTTCACCACCCTAAAATAGATGCCGTACCAAGTATACCAAAGGCTACTCAACAAAATTCCCGCAGAGAGGCTTTGATCCAAACATCAAAGACAACACTACTGCTTGGTATCAATTTAAAAAGGATTCATGAACAAGTAGAATTGAAACAATTTTACATCACAATTGAGTAATATTGCTGACATTGGCATCAATCACCGAAGTGACATACAGCCAATACGGTCTTCAATCCGAAAAAGGATCCTCTCAAGTATTTTACATAGTCAAGTTCTTATAGTACGAGAGAGATAGGAAGAAGAACTTCACTTCTCTCTCCTACTACTTCAAAGGATCCAAATCCCTTCAATCCTTGGTAATTTAAAAGCATCTCAGCACCATTAATACAAAAACAGTACCTTGGTCGGCTCATTGGCTGTTCTTCGAAGCTTATCAGATAGCCGAATATATCCAAATGACCAGAACACAGAAACAAAAGCAGCAGCTATTCCACCAGCAGTAGAGTAAAAAGTAGCAGGAGATGTGACCTTTCCAGTGATAACAACGGAAAACGACAGTATTACAGCTGCTACCACAGTGCAGACTAGCTGGCCCCAAAATCCTAAATTACCCAAACGCTTGAAATACCTTGCAGTCTTCTCCAATCTCTTCGAAACCTACACCATCGAACCACACTAAATATTATCATCAGTTAGTCACTCATAAATAACAGAACCATTGTCGTCGCCTTTCCAAGCGCATCCACACAAACTTACATTGATCAAACAGAAGAGATGATAGATAATTAACTATGACAACATGAAAGATTTAACCCTAGAAAGGAATTCAAACTGGTCGTAGTATAATCCAGAACCACACAGCATTCAACTCATTGACTATGCTCGGGGAATTCCAGTGCCTACATTCACTAGCGAGCTAGAGATATAAGAGGACGACGTCAGAAAGAAAATACCTGAGCAAGTTTTGCTTTTTCTGATTCATCATTGGAGGGAGTAAAAGCTGCAGAAACCTGAGAAGATGCGTTTACATAGAAAGGGAGCTTCTTTGGTCGATAGACAGCGCCGAAAGAGGAATAAGATAAGGAAGACGAAGTCAGAGAGTGAGAAGATTTGAAAGAGGGAAGAGAGAGCGAGGGCGACGAATTCGGGGGGCGAAAAAGTCGGTGGAGCTGAGGAGGTGAGCCGGCAGAAGCAGCCGATGAAACCGGCGTCGCCGCAGTGAGAATGCCGCCGCGAGCAGCCGGCCGAAGTAGCGTTTGCATTACTACAAGAGGACAAGTTTCAGCAGTTGCCTGAATTCACAAGTCACCTCCCGGAGCCGATTTGATCGTGTGTGTAACTTCTCGGCTTCGGAGATTGAATTGGTTAAAATTGGGCTTAAAAGCTGAAGCCCAATAACAAACATTGGACCTACATAAGCCCAAACCATCATGGCCCATAATTCCCACAATTGAGCATGCACTTCATGAGTCATGACTCATAATGACTCACGAGCCCATGAATTCTTGTTCTTGCCAACCCAGTTGAAGTCAACAAGATTTTTTTTATTGACTAAATTAATAATTTGGTCACGAAATTTGTAAATTTATTCAATTTTATTTTTTAAAAAATTAGTGAAATTAAAAGTTAAAATATTAATTCTTTTAATATCTATGGGCCACTTAATAAAAAGATTCATGTGTAATAATTTTAGTATTCTTAAAAATTAAATCATATACTTACTAATTTTTAGAAATTAAAGCTAAACACACTTAATAATCTAGAGACTGAATTATAAATTTAGCCATTTCTTAGAAGTATTGAATTAATAAGCAAGATAAGTAGAAATCAAACTAGAAAACATTCACACTTCATGATTTAGAATATTACTTTTTGTCCTTTTCTTTTCTGTCTTTGGTGTCTATCACACATCTTAGTTCTAAATACAATCAATGAAACTTTGAAATCACATGATTATAATAGCCTTCATCCAAAACAGTGTGTGAACTGTGAAGTAAATTTTTTTTATTAATTATTTTTTATTAAAAATAATTTTATTTAAAATATTATCAGATATTAAATATTAATATTTTTTAAAAAAATTTTAAATTGTAATTTAACATATCTTAAAAAATTAATCTTTTTTATTATATTAAATTCTGTTGGTAACTGAAAATAACGAGCACTAAAGTAAGTAATTTATTATTCAAGAACAAGTTTTAGTTTAATTAGCATGAAATATTACATATAATAACAATAGCAGTATGTTAGTGTTATTTTAGATAAGGAGGACAAAGAATCGAGTCACGAGGGCAAGACGCATTAAAAAAGATAATGAAATTGTCCATCAAGGTTTTGTCTTGGACCCATAAGTCTTGTGGTTTTTGCTTTGATAAGACATAGGTAAACATGTGATGACACAACGTCATTAATTATGGACGTAGGTAAACAACCCCTAATGCTCATGTAATTTACCTCCTTCATGCTTCTCTGCATATAGTGTATAGACTAGACTTGATTCCTTTTTAAAAAAAAAAAAAAAAAAAGCATGATCGGATTTTGTCATGAATAAATTCTCTTCTTGAACCATTTAAAAATGTATTTTTTTTATTAAAAATATCAAAATATTCATATATTATAAGTGTATGTAAAATTTACTTGCCAGATTTATATATTAAATAAATAAATTTAGATATGAGTATTGTTTTAAAATATTTTATGGGTTTGAATTTAAGTTTAAGGAGAATTGTATCTAATTTAAACTCACATACATTATATAAATTATTTAAATATTATTTTTATATTCTAAATATATATATTTATTTTGTTTTATTGAAACAAATATAAATATAAATTATATTATTTATTTCAATTTATTTAATAAGATAATTTAAATTTAATATTAATTTATAAATTATTATATTTTGTAAGAATTAAATTATTAAGATTTTATATTAATTATATATTTAAAATTTACATAACATAAAAACTTGTTTTACAAATTTTTATATAGATGAATAATAATAAAAGAATTAATTATTTTAAATTTTCTTTAAAAAAATTTTTTTCTCTCTTCTCTTAGAGAAGAAAGAGATAGAGTATCATTTAAAAAAAAAATCTTATGTCACAAATTTTTTTTGCCTTCTCCCATAATAATTATACACGTGTTTTTTGGATCCTATTCTAATATAATAATATTCAAAATGACTAATAAGAAAAAGTGGAGACTGATAAATTAGTATATGCCAAACTATTAGTGTGTGTGTGTGTATTAAAACAATTTGCCATATCTACAAGATCAAAGATAAAGATGATAGTATGATATACTCCTCTGTACAGTATTTTTAAAAAAGGACATTTTAAAAGGGAGTTTTTATTAAAAGTAAAAGTTGTTTTGTATTTGAATATAATAATAAAAAAATATTTTAAATTAAAAAAATTATTTGTATGTAATACTTATAAAAATATTTATTATGAGAAAAATGATTAACAAAGACATATATATCAATATTATATTTTTAAAAAAATTAAAATAAATTATACTTTTATTCTTCGAGAGATATTAAAATTATATTTCTCTTCTTTTAATTTTAAAAAATTACACTATTTATCTTAAGAGATAAGAAAAATATACAATTTTACTCATTTTCATCAAAACAAAGTATTATGATTTATATAATTAAATATAGTAAGTTATGTCAACCTTTGTTGAGAAGTGATAAAATTTGTACTTACCGTCTTTTTAGTTTCAAAAATTAGACTTGATATCCTTAAAATTTGGTACAATGTTATACAAACATTTTTTTGTCAATGAATTTAATATTTGACATAGTATCAATTCATTCCAAAATAATATAATTACTTTTTTGTTTGATTGTTATATTAAGAATCTTATATTTTAGTATAAATTTAATTACATTTATTGTTATATTAAAAATAAAATTACATTCTTATTCTAGGTTGGTAAGTGCAATATAGTCAAACCTTAAAAGAAGATATAATTTATATAATTAAATATGTATTTTAATAATCTAAAAAAGTCACTTTTTTAAAAAATTAAAGTTATGATTGTTAACTCACAATCAATAATATTAAAATAATAATTATTAAAATATATATTTTTAATAATTTATAATTTTAATAAAAAATGGAAATATTATTATTGAAGAAATTCCTGTCAAAATGGATAAAATTATAATTTTTCATATCTATTGAAAAAGAAAGTTTAATTTTTAAATAAAAGAAAAATATATAATTTTTATATCTCTAAAAAAAGTATCAAATTTATCTTTATAATAATTGATAAAGGATAATTTTGTCTAAAATTATGTTAAAATGCATTTTTAAATGTATACTCTATGAACTCTTGCATGTGTTTTTAAGAGAAGCCAAAAAAATACGGCTTCTCTTCAATGACGCAGCTTCTTCTCCATCTAGTGTCACTTCAACTTCAGAAGCTCAAACTCTCAGTTTCACCACACAGAAATTATCATTTGCTATGCCACTTTATCTGCAGCCCATGATGATAATATAGCTGATGATGATATATATGACCCACTAGAGTTTTCCATTTTGTGTTTTGGGTGTTTCCAATGATTGTTCTGCACAAGAGAAGAAGATGATCACCATCTATAAATGCCATAAAATTTGATCACAGTTCAAGGACAGATAGAGGCCTTTCACAAACTGAATCTCTTGGTGATTAGGGGACCATTGCTTCTATTAAGAAGGTCAGTTCTGGAAGGCCGTGCAATTCTTGTCTTCCATTGCATGACTTTGCCATATCATACCTCAACAAGTTTTCCCTAACAAGCATATTATTTTGCATGTGAACTATAATAGTTCCAACTTCTAATTAACCCCACAAGTCTGCTTTATTTTTATCTTTCTTTATGAGTTATTAAATCTTATTTTAACCGTACGATAATATTAATATATAAAAATTTATAAAATATTAAATTTATATGTAATTATTTATATATTTATTATCAAATTTTTTAATTAAAATAAAGTATATAAAAACTTTTTAAAAAAATCAATTAATAAAAGAAATGTGCTATATAAACTATATAGGTATCAGTTTTTGATTGAAAAAATTAATGATAAAAATATAAATAACTACACCTAAGTTTTTCCCATTTACATATGATATTCTTTTGTTTCAAAAATTATACTATTTTTCTTAATATTTGATATATATATATATTACAAAAATTTTATTTTTAATTTATTTTTTGCAATGAGTGTTAGATTAATCTCATAATTAATGCGGTCCATGTAACTAATGGATTGATTTTAAATTAAATGAAATCTTAATGCGATGGTTATTGAGTTTTAAAGAAATTAAATTAAAATAAATAGGGTTAAAAATCTCTTTCCTTCTTCAATGATATATCATTTATTTTAAAAGAATTTAAAATTAATGTAAATGGAATATTTTTTCCACCATAAGAGAAAATGTACAAAAAAAAAAAAAGAGTAAAACAAAATTTTAAGAGTTTAAACATGTACCAAAGTATACATTAGTTTATGACTTCTCCTACATAATCTTTAAGACTAGAAAGAGATAAAAATTCAGTTTATTCTAAATATTATCCTTGCAATGAGAAGTAAACTTATTGTTTAATATGTGACTTTGATCGATTTTGTTACTTCTAACAGTTAAGTAATTTTATTAGTTCTAACACGAATTATAATAAAAATAGTTTAGAATTAACGTGTGTCAAACTTCTCTCACATCATATTCTTAATCAGATAATACTGCATTATATTTGGAAGTAAAGCTTTAGCCAAAAATCGAAATGCATAACTATGAGAATTTTTTGCCGATATCCCAAGCTCTGATATTGTTACTATATATATCTTCACTGTTCAGATGGAAATTATTTGAATAGAGCCACTACATTAGATTTGTCTTATATCTATTGCACTAGTTTGGACAACGTTCATCTCAGAGATAAATGTTAGTCTCGTGTGAAAGATTTGTCACTTGCCACAAAGTTTCAAGCATAATCAGTGAAAAATAATCTATAAAACTCACATAAATTAGTTAAACTCGTTGTTATATACATAAAAAATAACTGTGGTAAGCTCGTGACTAAGATTAAACAAAAAGAAAAGGACATTGGGATTTGCAATTGATGCTTCCTTGTTAAAAAAATTCTTAGCTTTTATCATAATGTATAAATTAGTGATCATCCTTTTGTTTTTTGTTTTTATTTTTTTTCTTATTTTCTTATTTATTTCTTTTTCTATTATAAAAAATTAAAAAACACATAAAAATTATTTTTTTAAATCAGTTAAACCATTAAATCAACTATTTTTTATCGATTCATACGATTTTTTACTAATTTTTTTTATTATTAACCAATTTTTTGTGAGACTAATTTTAAAAATTAATTAAATTAAAATCATGACTAATTTATTAATTTTTTGATCAGACCAAGTGATCAAGTCTAATTAATTCTCTCAACTATGGTTAGGATAATACATCACAAGTTTTTTATTTAAAAAGAAAAAGCTTCTAATGGCCATTATTAAGGAAATTAAAAAGAAGGTAGAAGATGAGAAGTGGATCAGTTATTACAAATTATTATAATACATAAGTGCGGTTGCTATACGAGTTTAATAAGAGTCGAATATGTAGCAATCTTCATTTATAATTTCTAGGTACCTGACATTATCAAATTATTTAAGTAATAAATTTCATTTATATAATAACGATAAATGTATGATATATACTTATTTTATATTTATTCTTTTTTACATTACCTTGAGTTTGTATTATTATCCTCTTTCTTTGATGGAATTAAGCAGTGATCCATTTTTCCCTAAATTGCATTTTGTTAGTGGTGGCAGAAACACCAAGGCCGTTATGGAACTAGTTTCCTCATACTTCAGCGTGCTATTAATGCCTTATTCTAAAGGCTTAGCTATAAGTAGTTGAACACCATGCCAATAATACAATGCCTTGTTGATTTATTATTAAATTAATAAGTTGATCTTCAAATTGTTAAACATATTTAACTTTATTTAATTTTAAAAAATTG
Source organism: Senna siamea (assembly GCA_031216115.1). Classification (NCBI taxonomy): domain Eukaryota; kingdom Viridiplantae; phylum Streptophyta; class Magnoliopsida; order Fabales; family Fabaceae; genus Senna; species Senna siamea. The sequence goes on along the minus strand of CM062355.1, from coordinate 2,611,526 downwards.
TGAGTGTAAGTAAATTACTCTCTCTTTCTTTTTATGATACAGTGCACCCTTCTGTCTATTATGCTATTGATCAAATTAAATATAATTATCTATTAGCTTGACTCATAATGTTAACAAATTCATTTGTGAATATATTCTTTATTTTTATTAACTTTTTTATCAAATGATTCTATCATTAACTAATTTAAAAATGTGACTATTTAATATTGATAAAAAATATATTTAATACTTGCTGTATTATAATAATAATAAACATAAAGATATTTTTGATTAAAACAAATATAATTTTAACTTATCTTTTCATAAAATAAATATAACATATTTTTTAGAGGGAAAGTGAATTCTTTTAAAATAAAGGAAAAAATTATATAATTTAAAATTAGATCAAATTTATACGTAATTTCTTATATCTTTATTATAAAATTTTTTAATCAAAATAAATTATATAAATTTTTTTAAAAAAATTAATAATAAAAAAATTATATAAATCATACATATCGATCTTATAAAAAAGAATAATTTTAGATAATAAATCTATTATTTTTTACAATTAATCTGTACACTTGTTAATTTTTCAAAACAAAAATTAAGAAGTTAATAATTCAAATATCACATTACTAATCTTTCATTGATTTTCCCTTTAAGGTCAATACTAAATTCATGGGATGTGAAGTGGTGGTGGTGGTGCATGACTTTTTCAGAGACATTCTGCTACAAGTTATGGGCTCCAACTCACCTGCGTCTTGTAGTTCCGCACAATAGTTATTGCTTCATCTCTCTTCTATCTACCATCTATAGTATCTTCCAAATTTTGCTTTCAAGGAAATTTTTGAGTTTTCTAAGTTCTATAGTGAGAGTTGGCAGAACTGTACCATATAAAACACTTTTAATACCTCTCTCTCTGTTAGGTTCACTTCATCTTTATCTAACTCTTTCTTTCTGCTATTACTCTTCCTACACATTCAATCATTCTGCTTTCCTTGCTACAATTTGTCTCCTTCACTCAGTACATTGTAGCTAGTAGCAACTCACAAAATCAATGGCTCTCCATTAATTCTCTAAAGATTTGGTGAACAAAGGACACAAGTTGCAGTTAGTCACCATCTCCCTTCTGCTCTTCTATCTTTTCTCTTTTTCTACAATATGAACTCGTAGGTTCTGCCATTATGTTTTATCATCATCATCATCAGCAGCAGCAGCAGCAGCATCTCAAGGAATCATGAACCTTAACTACAAGAATCTCCATTTGGGGTGGAAAGTTTCGTTCTTTCATCTGCTGCTTCTTCTTCTTCGATCATTTGCTCTTAACCCTGATGGGGTCCTCTTGCTTTCCTTCAAATATTCCATCCTCAGCGACCCACTTTCAGTCTTAGAAAACTGGAGCTACGGCGACGAAACACCATGTTCGTGGAATGGAGTTACATGCACAGAAATTGGAACCATGTTTAGAGTCACTAGCTTGGTTCTTCCTAATAGCCAGCTTCTGGGTTCGATTTCTGAGGATGTTGGGATGATCCAACACCTTCGTAATCTAGATCTCTCCAACAATTTCCTTAATGGGTCTTTACCCAATTCCATCTTCAATGCTTCTAAGCTTCAGGTTCTTTCTCTCGCCAACAATGTCATCTCAGGGGAGATATCTGAGTCCATTGGTGAGTTGAAAAGTCTTCAACTTTTGAACCTATCTGACAATGCCTTTGCTGGGTCTGTCCCGAAAAGTCTGATCAATCTTAAAAATCTCACTTTTGTTTCATTGAAAAGTAATTACTTCTCTGGTAAAATTCGAAGTGGGTTTGACTCTGTTCAGACTCTAGATCTATCTTCGAATTTGTTTAATGGGTCTCTCCCAGAAGATTTTGGTGGGGATAGCTTGAAATACTTGAACCTTTCTTATAACAAGATTTCAGGAACAATCCCACCATCATTTGCCAAAAGAATACCTGAAAATTCCATAATTGATCTCTCCTTCAACAATCTAACTGGTCCAATACCAGAGTCTCTGGCTTTGCTTAGCCAGAAAACAGAGTCATTTTTCGGGAATTCTGATCTCTGTGGGAAGCCCCTGAAAATCCTCTGCTCTATTCCTTCTACACTATCAGACCCACCCAATTCCACCACTTCATCATCATCATCACCAGCAATCGCAGCTATCCCCAAAACAATCGACACAAGCCCAGAAACAAACACAACAGAAAACTCCAACTCCAATGGGACCCACAATAACCTCCCAAACGGCCTAAAACCATCCACCATAGCCGGAATCGTCGTCGGAGACTTGGCCGGAATAGGCATTCTAGGTATAATCATCCTCTTAGTCTACCAACAACGAAAACGAACAGACCCAAAAGCCACCTCGAACTCAGAAACGAAACAACACCCAGAAATGAGAAAAGCCACAATCCCCTGTTTCGGGTCAGGAATAGAGGAAAAATCAGCATCGGAAGCAACAAGCTCAGACAGCGAAGAACAAGAGACGACAAGGATTGAAATGAGGAGAGAAAAGGGTAAAGAAGGGAAGCTGGTGACGGTGGACGGAGAGACGAAGCTGGAGCTGGAGACGCTGCTGAGAGCGTCGGCGTATGTGGTGGGGACAAGGGGAGGAAGCATCGTGTACAGGGCGGTGGTGGAAGATGGAAGAGCATACGCAGTGAGGAGGATAGGGGTAGGGGAGTGTGTGGTGGAGAGGATGAAGGATTTCGAGAGCCATGTGAGAGCTATTGCAAAGATTCGACATCGCAATTTGGTTAGGGTTCGTGGGTTTTGTTGGGGAGAGGATGAGAAGCTTGTTATCTGTGACTATATCCCCAATGGCAGCCTCGCAAGCATATTTCACAGTAAGTTTTCAATCTTCACCTACATGATTTTGTTAAATTGATCTGTAATCATGAAATTGAATCTGATTTCAATTTGTAAATTAGTCTGAGAAATAGAAAAAATGAATGTAATTGAAGTTGATGAATTGATTCAGGAAGAACAGGGTCATCCCCCATGAACATGTCATTGGAAGTTCGTGTGAAGATAGCAAGAGGAGTGGCACGTGGGTTAGCCTTCCTCCACGACAAGAAACACGTGCACGGCAACCTCAAACCTTCCAACATCCTCTTATCCTCCGACATGGAACCCATCATCTCCGACTTCGGCATCCGCCGTCTCCTCTGCATCCACACAGCCAACAATTCATCTCACCAATTACAACAACAGCAAGACCACCACCACTCGCCCTATCAAGCTCCAGAGTGGTTCCAACACATCAAGCCCACTCCCAAGTGCGACGTCTACTCCTTCGGCGTCCTTTTGCTCGAGCTTCTCACCGGAAGGGTCGTCTCTGACTTGGAATTCACAGGCCCTGAAGAAGATGCTGACGTGGCAGAGGAGAGACATAGGGTGTTGAGAATGGCTGACGTGGCTATTAGGTGTGACGTGGAACATAGAGAAGATGTTGTATTACGTTGCTTTAAGTTGGGGTTTAGTTGTGCCTCTCATGTACCTCACAAGAGACCCTCCATGAAAGAGGCTCTACAGATCTTAGAGAAGATCCCATGCTAGATAGTGATGTGCTTGTGTCTCAACTTTTAGATTACAGTGTTTAGCTTTTTCATATTTCCTTTCTTCTTTTGTTGATTATGGAAGAGGTAGTCATTGTAAGTTTTACTGGTGAATCATATCCTTGTCTGTAGTCTGAAATCTATAATTGATTTCGCATTATAAATTCCTAGAAATATTAAGTGAGTGTTCGTACAAATTTTCATAGTATGGGTGTGTGTAGTAGAGTTGGTTTAGTTAATAAATAGGAAGGTAATAAAGTAGTGTCTCAGCGTTGCATTAACTTGTCAGACATAGATATGGATGAAGAATACATTGATGGATTTGTTAGGATTATAGGTATTGACGAAGGAGGATTGTAATTGTTTTAATTTTAAGTGGATTCACTTACTCTCATAGGCTGCTTTATAATTTAAGAATTTTGTTAAGTAATTATCTTATATAAGATTAAATATATATGTAATTGTTTATATTTTTTAATTAAAATAAAATATATAAAATTTTTTTAAAAAATAAATTATATATGTATCAAAATGAATCATTTGGTGATTAAAATATAAAATTTATATCTAAATTTTTTTCTTTTATATATTAGTTAAGCTTTTTTTTAATAATTTAAAATTAATAAAAATAAAAATTATTAATTATTAAAAATTTTATTAAAAAAAATAATAACAACTGGTTAAAAAAACTTAAAAATTTAAAAGTAGTCTCTTGGACAAACTAGTAATGTGGTGCACATGCTGCGGTTTTTGCAGTCAGAAACCAAACTCGAAGATTGTTCATGTTGTGATTCCTAAACTAGCTATAGGACGAACACAAGACTACAACATTAGAATCAAACAATTAAACTTAACGGTGGACTTTAATTTGTAGTTACTTGGGGGCATGGTTACATTTTTTTTTTATAATTAGTTTATCTTTTACAAGTCAAATTTAATTAAAATTATGATCTATTTGGGTCTAACAACTATGCGTAAAAGTCATTGGCCAAAATAAACTTTCTCTCTTTTGAAATTTTAATTTTGTCTCTTATTTTTATTTATTAATACAATTTATTTTTTGAATCAATGTTGTTGTCGATATATATCACTACATAGTCTTGTATGAAAATTCAATTGAAATTTCTTTGCCAAAGTATAGTTGAGTTAGTTGAAAAATTTAGAATAAATTAATAATTTAATTATTAAAAGATATATTATTTTTTTAATTTAGTCTTTGAAATAAAAAATATCTTAAGTGGGTCTTTGACAGATCAATTATTAATCAATTTAATTATTTAATTAATAGAATTAATAGAAAGTTATTTGACAATAACATTAATATATATTAACTGACTATTAAATAATTAATTAAATTTTATTCAATAAAAAAATATAAATAATATATTTTGATGATATTTAATTTATAAAATAAAACATATTAGATTTACAAATTGCGCATAAGAAATGCACAAACTATATGATTTAACAATGGTTAAATTGTAAATATGATGTGTTTTGTTTTTTTTATTGAATAAAATCTAATTCATCATTTAATAGTTAAGTTAACATCTGTTAATACTACTGTCAATTAACTTTTCTTTTATTTTATTAACTAAAAAATTAAATTGATTGAGAATTAATATTTAAGAAATCAAATTAAGACATTTCATTTTTTAAAATTAAATTAAAAAAAATATATTTTAGAAACTAAATTATTAATTTGCTTAAAAATTTATATGAAAGTAAAACACTCATTAAATAAGTCTTATATAGTTTTGAATTTTTTTTAATTCTTAATTATTGGGTTTCCAATACCCAAATGAATAACCTTTCGTAAAAGAATTTGAATTCCTTTGGTTTCATTTATACTTTGATTATGTTTTAATTAGGACAATTGTACTTATGCTTTATAAATTACTAACGATATTTAAAAAGAAAAAAATGAAATTAATTAGTAAAGATAATGAACAAAATTAAAATAAAAAATAAATGATATAATTGAAACTACATTCAAATAATTAAGGGACATGAATTAGTTTTAGCCAAAATCATAAAATAGAGGAGAAATAGTTAAGTTTACAAAATAATCAATGAAATAAACATATTTTCTCTCTTTAAGACAACACATACACTTACATAATAATATTAAGAAACTACTTGCCTCTTAAAAAATCTAATACTTACAAAAAAATATATATATTTAATTAAAATTTTTTAAAAAAATCTTTATAGAAAGACAACATACTTCCTTTTTTTTTTTTAAGGATTAAAGTCTCCCAATCTTTCATGCTTTATGTCTATCTACCATTATAGCCCAAACATCTCATGACCAACTCCATATTGAAAAGAACAGGAAAAAGAAATACTTCAGGGCCTTCCAATTCCGGTATTGCCCCAAGCCCAATCGAAGAAAATTTTGTCTGACACTAAGTATTACAATATCAATTAAATTAAAATTTTTTACAACTATCAAGATCTAATTATAAATTATAAATTATAATAATTAATTAAAAATTAAGTAAGAATATAAATCATAAAATAATAATGTAACCAAAATTTAAAATAAATACATTTTATAAAATAAGCTAACTACTTCCTCCATACAAAACCAAAGAGGGGTCAGTTTTTTATATAAATTTTTAAAATTGGTCTATCTTAATCAAACTAAATCAAATCAATTAATATCACAAAAATATAACCAAAGCGTTCTCTCTCTCTCTCTCACACACACACACACATATTAAAAATAAAAATATCTAATCACCATATAATACTAGTTTAATTTTGTTTATAAATTAGTTTAAAATTTATGGATTAAAAATCATTTTAATTTAATGATGATTAAATATTTATTTAACATGTTAAAATGTTAAATCTTATTTTCTTTTCTTCTTGTCCTTGAATGTTTGATTTTTTTTTATCTTGTCATGATTTTTTTTTACATTGTTATGGACTATGGTCCATTAAAATTTGGATTAAAAAGAAAAAACGTATTGCTATTGTGTACCGGTATATTAAATAGGTTTTTTTGTAATTTGATATAATTATATTCAGACTTAAATTGCGGAAAATATTTAAAAATAAGTAAATTAGGCCAAGAAAAAAGGTATAATTCGTCAATTCAAACGGTTCAAAATTAATTACGGCCTGTTAGGTCAAGTTTTTAGAGAAGGAAAAATTGTTTACATTTTTCAGAAGTGTTTATTTTAAAAAATTTAAGTGTTTGACAAGAAAAAAAGTTCTTATAAATAGTAATAGAAGCAATTTTTTACTTATGTAGGATAATTTAAAAATTGTAATTTTTATTTGTAGGCAAAAACAGAAATTAAAAATCAAATATTTGAAGAGCAAAATATCCAAAAAAAATTTATTTACCACAATACTCTTAATTTATTTATTTTACATCGAATCACAAACTCATTATGTATAATAATTATATACAATATTTTTAGATATACAAATCAAATTTATAATAAATATTTATAACTATTTATCATTTTAATATTTTTTATACACATTGGTCCAATATAAATTGCAAACCTTCTGTCTTACGTGGTTTGGTTTCATTGGTCCAATATAAATGCAAACAAACAATTTATTTTCATATTAAATTTAAAATTTTGATATGGGAACTCGACCTCAAACTTTTATTGATTTGTTTTATAAAATTTATTTTTTTAATTTTATCACTCTCTTTTATGAAAAAAAAAAAAGAAAAGATAAAAAAAGGAGACTTCAAACTTTTTGTATCAAAACTCTTAAATTTAAACAAATGTATATTGTTTGATTTAAAAATATGTACCAAAGGCCAAAAATAAAAATATTTACTCACCAACCTACTAGTTTTAAAAATCTGTACGAACACTTCTTAGACCATTAGATCTATCGATCATTCATATGAATTAAGGCTCTTAAAATGTTTAGTATATCTTAATTTTGTTTGAAAATTGAATTAAATTAATATAATTGATTATAAAAAAATTGTGAACATTGTTAATTTTATTTTTAATGAATTTGGTTTAATTTTAAAGTTAATTTGATTTGAACTCGATTTGATTTATGTTTTATATTAACTTAAATTTTTTCATATATATCAAACAAAATTTTAATTTGTATAAATATTTAATATATTTGTATAATTTAAATTAATAATTTTAAAAAATTTAAAACTATAATATTATACTAAATAATTAATCCTTACTTGTTAAATCAAGATTTTAAAAATATTAATAAGTAATAAAAATCTTATAACTAATAAATAATTGCATTATTAATAAAATTTATTCAAATTTTTTTATTTATTAAAATATCAATATATTTCATAATTTTTTTAAAAAATAATAATTAATAACTACGAAATATGATTTAAATATTAATATATATATTGATAAAATAGTTTGGTTAAAATTAAAAAAAATTATAAACTAGTAACTCAATCAAACCATTTAATTTTATTATTTTAAAAATTAAACCAAATCAATTCTTTTAAAACTTTCAACCTATAAAATATATTTGTTTATCTTTTTGTTTTTTTAATCTCTTAAAGTTAAAGTTGATAGTTATGTGTGCCGGCCTTTTTATTTTTTATTCGATTTCCTTTTGTTCAATGCATGTGGGCTGTTGGCTACTTACCTACGTCCTCAATTGTTTTTAAAACCCCGGATTCATTTGGAATTATTGTAATTTTTTATTTTAAAACTTGTATTTTTAAATAAAGTCTAATGGCAAGTATTAAAAGAAAGAAGAAATAGGTTTTGTACCGATATATTTTCTTTTTTTTTTTTGAATACATTTAAATTATATTATTTTATATTAAATAAAAAAATATATTACTTTTTTAATACTATACATTTATTAATATTATGAACAAATTCTGTTTAAAATTTATTTCAATTCATTTTTACTAAAAATAAATTATGATTCAAATTTACTCTTGTTAAAAATATGCACTTTTAAAATTTATTTTAAAAGTTTTTAATGCATTACATTTTTTGAGATAATGTTACATGTTAATATTATGAGCATAACATGTTGTAAGAAAATATTTAATTTAAATGTATGTCCCTTAAAATAAAGGTAACATACAATAAAAAAAATAAAATATATGACTTATACAAATAAGTGATACAAGATAGATTAATTTATATAATTTTTTTAAATTGATCTTAACTTTTTCTATTTAATTTTAAAATTATTTCTATATAAAAAATTTAGTATATTTATATAAAATATATCATCAACATTATAATTTGTTTTAAATTTAAAATAAATATCATAAATGATTAAAACATTAAAAAATTTAATAATATTTTATTAAATAACATTTGGTTTAGGTAAATTTAATTTTTATTTCTTACATCTAAATGTATGTATTTTAGTTATTAACAAAAAAATAATATAAAAAACATCTAAAAAAATATTAAATATTGAGATAAATATTTATTTATCTATTGCATTTTATTTATTTATTTGTTAAATATATATTTATCTGTTATAATTTTTTTTACCAATATATTTTTTGAAGAATATACATTTAATTTTTTGTTAATATAAATTGTTTATGTTCATTATAATTTTTGTAGTTAACAAAATATGCTTGAAATTTTTCCTGTTTTAATTAATAATTGTTAATTGAGGTAAAATTTAAATAAAATTTATTAATAATATGAAAAAATTTATAATACTATAAGAAAAATAATATATTTTTTAAAAAATTTAATATAAAATAAGATAATTTTAAATATATTAAATCTTTACAAAAGGGAAGAAGTAATTTAGGTTTGATATAAATATTTGATAGGCGTTCTCATTAATATCATTGTATTTTACAAAGTTTTTAAGAAAAATGCCTTTAATGAAAATTTGAACGAACAAACGCTTTTACTTATAAAGTTATAATTTTTTTGTTGAACAAACGCTTCAGCTAAAAGCCATCCTTTCTCTGTGCTGTGTACTGCTTTCTGTTTTTGTTCTGGTCCTTTTCTGTGTTTCTGTTGGTGTTTCTTTGTTTGAATGAAGTTTCTTTGAGGCCAACAAAAAAAAACCATTGACAAACAGACACACAGCACAAACCCCTCAGCATCAGAATCCATGGAATCGAGCGCAATTCCAGATCTGAACCCTTCCGACCTGCAAATCTTCATACTCTCCGGCCAGAGTAATATGGCCGGCCGAGGAGGCATAATCAAGGACCCTAACCACAACCAGAGATATTGGGACGGCGTCGTTCCGCCGGACTGCCGCCCCGATCCCTCGATCCTCCGCCTCACCGCTAACCTCCGATGGGAACCTGCCGCCGAGCCCCTCCACGCCGACATCGACACCGGGAAAGTGTGCGGCGTGGGGCCAGGAATGTCGTTCGCGAACATAGTGAAACGGCGGCGCGTGGGCGGAGAAGCGCTGGGGTTGGTGCCGTGCGCAGTGGGGGGGACGGCCATAAAGGAGTGGGCGCGTGGGGAGAAGCTGTACGAAGAGATGGTAAAGAGAGCGAAAGAGAGTGTGAAAGGAAAGGGAAGCGAGATCAAAGCGTTGGTTTGGTACCAAGGAGAGAGCGACACGTTGTCTGAGAAAGACGCCGAGGCGTATAGAGGCAACATGGAGAACCTCATCCATAATGTTCGCGAGGACCTTAATTTGCCATCGCTTCCCATAATCCAGGTTTGGGATCTTACACTAATTTATTCTGTCAGTTAATGATTTGATCCATGCATATTTAAAAATAAAATAAAATAAAATATCTTAATTTAATTTTTAAAATATTAATTTTTAATAGTTTAATTTTATAGTTAATAAGATAAAAAATAATTAATATTAATATTAATATTAATATATATTAATTTAAATATTAAATAATAAATTTAATCTTATTTAATAATAAAAATTAAAATATATTAAATTTAAAAATTAAATATTAGCAAATTGTATAGTTTAAATTTGATAAATATGATATATTTTATTTTATAAATTATATATCATCAAATTATATTGATTGTATTTTTTTGTTAAATAGGATTTAATTAATTATTTAACAATCATTTAATATTTATAATATTATTACAAGTTAACTGTTTATAAATCTTATTAATAAAAAGACTAAACCAATTGATACTTGATCTTTAAAAAATTAAATTAAATCATTTCACTTTTTAAAATTAAATTAAAAATGTATATTTTTTTAATAATTAAATTATTAATATTTAAAAATTTATTAAAATTTAATTAATTAACTTAAAGTAATTAAAGTATTATAATAGGTCAAAGCTTTTCGAGCTTAAATTCGTAGATTTTATGTAAAAAAAAAATTAAATAGATATCACTTCAACCAATCAGTATTTCATGCTAATTTAAACGTAACTTTAAATGTTCGATCTTAAGGGAACTATATTTCAGGACTTGACTAATTAATGATTAAATTTTCGTGAACATAGATACTCCTGTTTATTGTAGAATAGTATAAAAGTGACTCTAATAAAAAAATATTTATAAAAATTAGTGTTAAGATAACTTTTTACTGATATTTGGAGCAAAATACATAGGATTTGGTTTAATGGTAAGTTGGGTTGAATATGGATACAGGTAGCAATAGCGTCAGGGGATAGGAGGTACATGGAGAAAGTAAGAGAAGCACAAAAGAGTATTAATGTTACTAATGTGGTTTGCGTGGATGCCAAGGGACTGGCATTGCAGGAAGATAATCTTCATCTCACCACCGAAGCTCAAGTTCAATTGGGTCACTTGCTTGCTGATGCATACCTTGCTCATTTTGTTCCACCATCATGAACATCCTCTCTCTTCCGTTGAACCCACCATTTAAACATGTTTGAATCTTTGATTGATTTAGTTTAATTTGGTTTGGTTTGGTTTAAAAATTAAATTGAATTAATATAATTTATTTTTAAAATGAGTGGACTTGATTGATTTTATTTTCTGTTGATTTAGTTTGATTTTAATATTGATTTGATTTAATTTTAAACTTGATTTACTTTAATTTTAGAGTTGATTTAGTTGGATTTTAGAGTTAATTTAATTCATGTTAATTTAACATTCTTATTTTAGAATGTATTAAGCAAAATTTTACTTTGTTTACATATGTTATATTATAAAGTCTAAAATAATAAATTAAAAAATAATTTTGAAATGTTCAAAATTATAATATTATACTAAATAATTCATTTTAAATTTTTAAATCAAGATTTTAATAATATTAATAAAAAATAAAAAATTTACAATTAATTAATTATATTATCTAATAAAATTATATTAAATATTTTTATCTCTCAAAGTATTAATATATTCACATAATTACTTAAAAGAAATAAATAATAAGTAATAAATACATAATATAATTATAAAATATGCCTTAATTTTTATTCTTAAGAGATAATAATATTAAAATATATATAGACAAATAGTTTGATTTGATTTTATTAAAATTTACAAAAATTATAAACTCACATATGAATCAAACCATTTTATTTTGTCATATTAAAAATCAAATCAAACTAATTCTTTTTAATTTTATTTCATTTCTAATTAATTTGATTTAATTAAATCAAATTTTGGTCAATTTTAAATAATCTTACCACCATTCATGGAATAGTAAGAGATTTGGAGTGAATTGTAAATTTCTAATTGGCGAACTGGTCCTTGTCTCTAGTTGAAGCCAACTTGATCGCATATGTTGATGGATTTTCTTTAAAACAGATATCTATGATATTTTTCACTTTTGTAATAATCTTTCAAGTGTCCCACCTCTTGGAATTCCTTTCCTTTGTTTTAGTTATTGTTCGAATGATCAAAAGCAAAATCGAAATTTTGCACCAACCCAAAGGAATATGCTAATTGGGCCCCACTGGATGCATTTAATTGATACTTTCACATAGTTCTCACACTCAGATATGTCCTTGGATTTGGACTTTTGCAGTAGTCACTCGTGAAGTTTCACGCGACAAGGAGCGCGTCATGTCATTCTCCTGTATTGATCTCCACCAACCCTCCGTCACCAACAAAAAGAGATTAAAAATATAATGGGTGGTTGCACCTAAACCAAATATTTCTCAAGTTTTTAAAATATTATTGCAATTTTTAGACATTTGATATGTATTATAAGTTTTTTATTATTTATTTTTCTAATAAAATCAATTTTTACACATAATATGTATATTTTAATTTTTAATATGATAATAAAAATAATTAAATAATTTTATTTTTAAAATTATCTGCTAATTATGGTACATCTTGTCTTGCCTTAAAGCTGAAATATTTGTTTGGTTAGAATTAGCACATCAAACGGGTTTGCTTAAACAGAGGACATATAGCATAATGAGAGAAGATGCTTATTGACAAAGTTAATTATTTCATAATGCAATATCTGGTTTCTAATCCATTGCTTAATTAAAAGGATATAATGGTGATTAAATTTTTTTTCCCACCGTTTTGATGTCAATCAATATCAATACAAGTTAATACAAAATATATTAAAGGATCTTTTCAAACATTGAGGATTTTTAAAAGGACTGTGATTATGGGAGCTTGAGCTCTCAAAACTCAAGTTTTCATTGATCTATTTTTTTTTTCTTTTTAAATTATGTATTTTAATTTTGTCTCTCTCCTCTTAAGAGAGAGACAAAAATAGGAGAGCTCTTCATATCAATTTTTTAAAAAAATTATTTTAGACAATAAATAATCCCAACACAACAGTTTATTATTACCAAATCTTATTATAGATCTACACGTTGGTCAAAATTCAATGGTAATGATTCTGGTAATTACTTTTAGATTTACGGAATTACGTTCCATAGATATTTTTATTGCAAATTGTAAAGTGATAAATTCAATCAAAGGGTTATAGACCGATTTTAATTTGTAGGGTCTTTAAATATGTATCAATGTTTTTGATATTTTGTTATAACACAAGTACAATGTATGGGTAAATTATATTTATTGTCGTAATTTAATATTTATGAACAATTTAAAATAAGGATGAGAAAATATTTGAGATAAATTGAAATGAAAGAAGTAAAAACTAAAAGTAATTTAATCAAAATCCATTTCTGGTTATTGTCATTGACACATTGTCTATGAATTTGCAAGCGAAAAGCAAATCATGGAGCGCACAGAAAAACCCTATATTGGTTACTGATAAACCCTGCAACTTCTGCTTCGCTTCCTTCATCAGCGCGTGGACTTCAATCTCCTTCCTATAAAACCCCACTTCCCTCTCGTCTTGTTGTCACTCTTGCTCCTCATTCGGCGCAACTTGCCGAAATCAGAAACCCCAAGTTTCCAATTCGAGCAATAATGGCGACCTCAGCTTCCCAAACCCTTCGAACCCCATCACTCGGGAGAAACCCTTCGCTTTCTCTCTCTTCCAAACTCTCTCTATCCTCGCCCCTCTCCGTCTCTCTCCGGAGCCGCCGCTGTAGCCGGACGGCGCGGCCCCTTGTGGTGGTGGTCTCGGCGGGTCTGGATGCCAAGCCTACCATCCTCGTGTCTGAGAAGCTTGGTGAAGCCGGGCTAAATCTGTTAAAGGACTTTGCTAATGTCGATTGCTCCTACAATCTGAGCCCCGAGGAGCTTTGCACTAAGATCTCGCTCTGCGATGCGTTGATTGTGCGTAGCGGAACCAAGGTCACTCGCGAGGTGTTCGAGTCGTCCGGTGGAAGGCTCAAGGTGGTTGGAAGAGCCGGCGTTGGAATTGACAATGTGGATCTGGCGGCGGCTACCGAGCATGGGTGCTTGGTGGTGAACGCACCAACGGCTAACACGGTGGCCGCAGCGGAGCACGGGGTTGCGCTCTTGGCCGCCATGGCTAGGAACATTGCTCAAGCCGATGCGTCCGTGAAGGCTGGTAAGTAAATTGAATGTTTGAAGTGTGAGTTTAACTTTGGAGTGTGATACTCTTTTAAGCATTTTATCGAACACTTTATGTATGTTTCTCTTTATCTCATAGATATTATTTTTGTTGAATATGATTTTATTCTTGTCATTAAGTATGCTTCATTTATACTGAAGTCTTCTCACAAACTTGTATTGTGTGTATTGAAGTGCTTGAGAATGACGGGGGAAAAGTCTTTCGTAGTTAACATTACTATTATTATTGTTATTTCAATGGAACCAACCTTTTTTAAAATATTTCCCGCTAGAAGGCGGAAATCTTGTGGAACCATCATTCCTGTATCAAAGATTCTTTTGAAACTTTTGATGAGATCTCCTTTGCACGTATGGGGTAAGAGTTCTCTTAGATTCTTTCAATAGACTATGGTAGTATTAAAGAACTAAGTTGTGTTTATCTCTTCTCTTCGACGTTAAAGTAGTTTTGTACGCCAAGGAGAACTTTAGTTGAGAGCTTATTACTATTGCCTTTCTTTTTATAACCTTTGATGCAAAATCATTTTATGTACCCTGTTTCTGCCTCGCCCTCATGCTATTTACTTTAGTAAAAAATTTCCAGACTGCTTGATTTACTTGTTATCATGGTTGATCCAGGGAAGTGGCAACGAAATAAGTATGTAGGTGTGTCTCTGGTTGGGAAAACACTTGCTGTCATGGGATTTGGGAAGGTGGGTTCTGAAGTTGCTCGCCGTGCCAAGGGACTTGGTATGCATCTTATTGCCCATGACCCATATGCTCCATCAGATCGTGCTCGGGCAATTGGTGTAGAGTTAGTGAGCTTCGATGAAGCCATTGCTACTGCAGATTTTATCTCTTTGCATATGCCTCTTACTCCTGCTACATCAAAGATTCTCAATGATGAGACTTTTGCTAAGATGAAAAAAGGAGTTCAAATAGTCAATGTTGCTCGTGGAGGAGTCATTGATGAGGAAGCTCTTGTTAGGGCTCTAGATAACGGCATTGTAGCTCAGGTTTTTGCTATCTCTTATTTGGAAGCATTACAGTGGTTTGTAAAGGAAACTAAATAATTGTGTTTCTTTGTTTCAGGCGGCACTTGATGTTTTCACAGAGGAGCCACCCGCGAAAGACAACAAATTGATTCTGCATGAGAGAGTTACTGCAACACCTCATCTTGGTGCTAGTACTGTGGAAGCTCAGGTATGTTGATCAATTAGTTATGAGTCTTGCCTTTTCTTCTCTTGTCTCTTGTTTTATAACCTTTAAAGCTGTTGAGCAGGAAGGTGTGGCTATTGAAATAGCAGAAGCTGTACTCGGGGCATTGAAGGGGGAACTTGCTGCTACTGCTGTCAATGCACCAATGGTTCCCGCAGAGGTACCATAAAAAATCTATCTTTATCCTTTTCCTACTAACAACTCGATATTGAAATATTGCCATAGTTTCTCATCCTTATTCTCTCTCTCGATAGCTGTTGTATGGGAAAAAACTGCATCTATAAAAGCTGAAGTGCCAAACAACAGCTGGTACTAAAGAGCTTTATGACCTGAGATTTTTGTTTTAAATTCTTAATTTTAATATATGACTAGGCTCAAACCTGTCAGTGTTAGTACTTGATTTTAACTATTATATTTGAAATTCTAAAGTTGATAATATTATCCACTTTAAGCCATAACAACCTACTCAGACACATCATAATATCACGCAACTCATGGATTGAATTTGGTTCACAATATTGGCTGAACTTTGTTGCCAAGATAGGGATACGATGGGATAATTACAATTTCATCCCTTCCTAACTGCAGGTGATAACAGAGTTGAAACCATTTGTTGATCTGGCTGAGAAACTGGGTAGACTAGCTGTCCAATTGGTAGCAGGAGGAAGTGGTGTAAAATCAGTGAAAGTGACTTATGCTTCTGCTAGAGCTCCTGATGATCTTGACACCCGGCTTCTCCGTGCCATGATAACCAAGGGTCTCATTGAGCCCATATCCAGTGTTTTTGTGAATTTGGTTAATGCTGATTTCACTGCCAAACAAAGAGGACTCAGGATAACTGAGGAGAGAATCATTCTTGATGGTTCACCTGAGAGTCCACTTGAATTCATCCAGATCCAAATAGCTAATGTGGAATCTAGATTTGCTAGTGCCATATCAGACTCCGGGGAGATTAAGCTTGAAGGTCGGGTGAAAGACGGAATCCCTCATTTGACGAAGGTTGGATCTTTTGATGTTGATGTGAGCTTGGAAGGGAGCATTATACTTTGCAGGCAGGTGGATCAACCTGGAATGATTGGAAAGGTTGGGAGTGTTTTGGGTGAGGAGAATGTGAATGTCAGCTTCATGAGTGTAGGAAGGATTGCTCCACGGAAGCAGGCTGTAATGGCAATTGGGGTGGATGAACAACCTAGCAAAGAAACTTTGAAGAAGATTGGGGAAATTCCTGCCGTTGAAGAGTTCGTTTTCCTGAAGTTGTAAGAGATTAATTTTCTACACATTTTTGTTTTTAAATTTCAGTTGGGAATGTGTGCTTGATGTGCCGGATTTGTTGAATGGTCAATTGAGAGTCGTAGTTTTGGAGGGGTGGAGAAAAAAAGTAATTTAAGTTTTGCAATAAATATTGTCGCTTAGCGTCTTATCATAAGAACAAATAGTTGTTCAGTAGACTTGTTAAGTATGTTTTGGCATTATGAACTCACATTAATCCATGAAATGGCTTGAAAAAATGATTAAATTATTCATTAGGGGGTAATGAAATGGGATAAATTCCATTATCATTAGGCAAGACTGTTGGTTTCTAGGTAACAGTTCGTTTAAATACCTTGCAGTTGGTTTCGATGTAAGACTTAAATATCGTACCTTGGAAAGTATTTTTTTTTTTTTAATCTTAAAAAAGGATTCTATGTCTCTAATTCGATAGATAGGTCCATTTGGAAGTTGTATAATCATGCTACTTAAGAAAACATAGAATTCATCTGAAAAAATTGGATGCTAACACTCATCTTGGTAAATCAGCGTAGCCAGCTTGGGATTGTAGGGTAGTAGCATCAAAATACAGCTAGATTCTATGTATAAATCCCATGATTTTTTATCAGAGCAAAGCAATCTTATCTCGTTATCGTTGTCTGTTCTATATGATACAGCAAAGTGTGAATAAGCAATTTCTAGAATAACATCTTTAAGTCCTCGTAATGTAAACATTGTAGGGAACATCTTGGCATTCACAATATATCAAATCCAGTACTATTTTGAGACTCTAGGAAACCTTTTATGTATTGCACAGACCATGTTCTTGTTGCCCAAGTTGATTTAGAATACATCATTTTGAAGCCAAGTTTATTTTTTTGATACCGTGCATTATGAACCCAGAGAAGTCTGAGCTCCTGATTTATGAACCAGAAATAAGAGGAACTTCAGCCAGAGTTGTGGGTAAGATGTGGAGGTTATTAATTGCTAGATATGCAGTAATACCAGCAGCATAACCTGCAAAAGCGAAGCCACTAACCTGTACAAGAGATGAATATCTTACGTTACAAAAAAACACATTTCATTACGTAAGGACATAGACCACTGATACTTTGAAAAAGCATGTCTACAAGTATCAGAAACTGCATGAAATTTCAAATTGTAATCAGTCACTAAACATCTTGTCCTCTGGTGTTTTATCCTATGCCTGTGTTTTTAAACGTACCTAGGTAATAAGGATATCTATAAAGTGGCACATACCTTCCGTAAGTACCAAAAGAAGTCTACTTTTTCCATTCCCATCAATGCAACTCCAGAAGCTGAGCCAATTACTAGCATGGATCCACCAGTACCAGCACAAAATGCAATCAACTGCCAAAACTCAGAATCCTGAGGAAAAGCGGAGAGATCATACATTCCCATTGTTGCTGCAACTAATGGAACATTGTCTATAACAGCTGATATGACTCCAATAGCACTTGCAATCAATTCAGCGTTGGGAATATGAGTGTCAAGGTAATTTGCTATTTCCCGAAGAATCCCTGCTGCCTCCAGGCTAAAGAACAACACCAGTAAGGTTGATTCAATACAGCTAGTTAAAATATGTAACCGGGGAATTTAAGCCTTATGTATACAGTATATTTCACACAGGAAGAATATGTCATGAGTCATGACAATTCAATTCACGCAGAGGAAGAATATGTAATCAAAATTCATGTGCAAGATTACCTCTTCCTTGAAGGAACTCGATAAGATTTAAATTGATGAATGCACAGGTACTATCAAAAGTTTATTGTAGAAAATAAGTAAATTAAGCAAGTAACTTATCAGCATGTAATGCAGATGAAATGCAATTCGATTATTAACTCAGTTAGTTTTAATTGTTTTAATAGTTACAGATGTTTTTACTTTTTTATCCTTAGTAGTTAGTGAGATGGATTTTACACTTTTATCCTTCCAACTTGTATATATAGCAGCTTGGTCACAGAATGAAGTGGATCCGAATATATTTCATTTTTCTCTCTTTCATATTTTTTCTGTATCGTTCACGACAAGGACATTGTTTTGTTTACTAACTCACCTGCTGACAGATAATAGAATTCCAAGGAAGAATAGTACTGCTTGAGTATCTATCCTTAACAAGGCTTGTGGTACTTTTAGCTTCTGTCTTTCAGATTCACCATAGTGGATAGCATCAGTGAGGATCCAAACCACACCGAGTCCAAGCAACATCCCCATGTAAGGAGGTAAACCTGTGAGGGCCTTGAACACTGGTACAAAAATCAAAGCTCCCAGTCCTACAAAGAAAACAAGCTGTCCTCGAGGAGCCATCTGTTCGCATGCCAAGATGTTGGGAGAATTCCATCCCTCCCCATTGACTTCACTGAACAGAAGAAGACTGATGTCTTAAATCACAATTTGCTAAGATAATTCTTGACATTCAAATTCTATTTTCTTGATTACTTATTGCAGTGCAAGAAAAGTACCTAGTCAGGGACATAAGAGCCAGAGGGACAACTAGAGAAATACCCGAAGGTACAAACAAAACCTGCAAACAAAGGATGTGCAATCATGATACTCGTCAACAAATACAAGTTACACGACATCTGCACTGAGCTGAATCTATGTGCTCATACAAAAGAGCAGTAAGAGATGAGTTTAACGAGGGAAATCTAAACTTGGGGGCAAGAAATTATATAATTCTTATCAATACCTCAGGCTCAGGAAAATCTCATAAAAATGCCACTGCTGCTAATTAGATTTACCATTGTCATTAATGGTTCAGGTCAAATTTTGCCATGATCCAAACTTACATATCACATAGGAAGAATTTTCCAGGAGATAACCTTCATTGTTGGCAAGGTGGATATTTGACCATGTATCCACAGCATAGTAGTGGTAACATCACCAATAGGAGTCCATGCACCACCAGCATTCGCAGCTATAACAACAATAGCTCCAAGAATCCTGTCAACAAATCCAACTTATTAGCTTTCCAGGATGGCCAAATAAATATAAACAGGAGCTTTTGACAAGAACGACAAACTCATTGGAGACCACCTCGTATAAGAGCATACTTCTAAAAGAATAGCTCACTTGCAAGATTCAGATGTGTTAATGAATGAAAACAAAATAAGCCAAATTCAAGAGGGCTCTCCCTCCCCCCACTCTTCATTCAGTATTGCTCGCAATTATGCAACAATGACAGCATGATAGGAAATATGAAATATCCAGTCCTTTGTACTAGAATTATATATTTGTAATATATAAGGCTCGCAATAGTTTAGTTATTATTTATTTGATCTCCAGACAGAAATTAAAGGACAGGTTAACAAAGAAGAGATTCAATAGCTAAACCTCATAATAAGCAGAGAATGTTAAACAATGCAAGCTTAGAAGCTTCACCCTCTGAAAGTAAATATTCGTAAACAAAGGTTTTAAGAAATATCATTAATGCAGATTGCACATTAAATATGAAGTTCTAGCAGAAACGGATATAGATAGAACCTTTTTGGAGAAAAAAAATTTCAAGAACCCGTTATGAGAATGAAAATAGCTAGAAAAGCCTGATACTATCAAATTGCTGTGGGTCCTTGGGAAGGGAACATTAAATATAATGCACGAACATCTAAACTCAAATTGTAGCATTTTAGAAAAGCTGCCTATATTTGGTCCTTTGATGTATGGAAGAACATTACATTGAAAACTAACAATATAGAAGTAGAATTGCACAATGTTCAGCAGAGAGACACATACTTTCGATACTCTGATGCAGGTACTAATTTCCGCAACAGGGAAACCATGACTATAGTAGTTGTCAGGTTGTCTAGGATTGAACTGACAGAAAATGTGACAAATCCAATCTGCAAATATAAGACTAATTTGTCAAATTCCATTTATTCAGAGGCATAATTTAAAACATTCATTGACACAAACTACAAAAGGATTTAGCATAAAACAAGGGATGAAAAGTTCATTTCAATGAAAATAATCTCATAGCAACTGAAACAGATATATCACTCATTTCTTTTACAGACAATTAATTTTTATGGTGTCACATAACATATTTGCAAAGAAACATCATGTGTATGGTCTTTTTTCTTTCTTCCTGGGGTGGGGACTGTGGAAGAGTATGGTTCTGTCCATTCTTCTATTAATAGTGTCTTTTATTACTTAAAAATATTTTTAAAAAAATATGAGTGAAAAACAATTAAACTGGTGATACTAATATTCCAAGAATCACAATTGTATAGAGAAAATGGAAGCAGCAGAAAAGAAAAAGTGACATGGGGCCCTTTGGAAAAATCTCACAGAAGTCTAATACCTATTATTGGGATAGTTGCAAATGCTAGGGAAGACTTAATTAGAACTAGCCTAAAAGATTTATGGCCTTGATGGTGAGTTGGTAACTGCATCTCTTTGCAAGGAGGATGTCTGAGGCTCTTGTGTAAATCATCCAATTATGGCCAAGAGAGTATGTAAAATTTCAACCAATTCAGTCAAACAAATGGGGAAAAAGAAGTCTACACTTGCAACATAGAGTCTAGAAAAGTATTTGAAAGAGCACAATAATGCAGTATAGAGCACTTACCACCCAAAGGAGAAGGCGTGGGTTTCGAGTTGTTATATTGTCAGTAACCAACTTAAATCCTTGATGAGCATCAACTATCTCAACAATGGTCATTGAGCCAAGCAAGAAAACCACTATTTCACTGACTTCTGCTGATGCATGTGTTAACTCTGAAACAGCTATATCTGTTGAAGGAGCCTACAAACATCCCAGTAAAGGATAGATATGGACTGAACTATAAAAGTAGATATATTACTTGGGCAGCAAAGAGACATGATGAAAGAGAAGGAATGATCAGGATATAATTAAAGACAACTTAGGCAACAAAAGTTTGTCACTTATAGATCAATTGGTAAATTATCATCATGTTAATGAAAACTGAAAAGGAAATTTTACAAATAAACATATGGGAATTGATGCATCAAGTGCATGTCACTCTGTGCTGTGTCCTATGCATTGTCAGACCAAACCTTGAAAGTGCAACGTAAATCTCTATAGCCGGACAAGGTGTGTATGCTGCTTCTGACTAATCAAGAATTTACTGATTTCTCAAAACAAAATCTGGACATTACCCCTATACTCCTTATCACCCATAAGCTTACAGCCATCAACAGTCCTACTCCACTTTTATTGAAGGCTAGAGAGTCTTCAAATATGATGCCTGCATATCCTATTCCAAATAGCAATGCCATAGCAAGATCCTGCGTGTTGAGGTCATGTAAAACTAACATAAGTAAGAATACAGCATAATCAGAAACATTTTCTTCAAATGCATGCACTTTTAGTATGAAACATACAGCCGATGACATTGATGGACCCAATTAGCAGCTACCCAAGACTGGTTAATTGCCAATGCTCCAGTAGCCGCTGCTGCAAATATTGCAAGAGCTTTCAGGAAATCAGTCTTGGGCTGGTAAGTTTCTTCAAAATCTTGTGTGCTGGTTTCATCAACTGAACACAGGGGATCACATGTCCCAGACTCTGACGTCAAGTCCTGATTACAACCTCAAAGTGGAGTATGAACATTAGCATATAAGTAGCAGATGATGGAATTTCAAACACCACCAATGCGCAAATTTTCCTTAATGCCTGAAGTAATTGGATGAACCCCATTGATCCTAGCAAAGCCTCTCCCCCAAAATCCAAAATAAATAAATATATAAAAAGCCAACCCATTAAACATTGCAGTGACGAAGTTGAGTTGCCTCCTCAATTTAAAATCGTTATTGAGATATAAAGTAAGCTATGTGCAACATCCATGAATGTGAGTCAGCTGCAACAACCTGAAACTCTAAATTTTACAATAAATTTACTCACATCCATGTATGTTAGTTAACTGCAATGTCATCATTTTTCATTATCAATGGAACTGAACATAACTAAGACCAAAACACTTAATAGCATTATTTCTAAAAGTTGAAGAACAATATTGACTCAATTAAAACTAGAGTCAGCATACTGCAACTTTTCCAATATTAAAGGTCAAAAAGTGTATTTAAGCCAAAAAGTAAAAGAAAAAAAAGCATCAACGAACATTGCAGTGGTGAAGTAGAGTTGCCTCCTTGATATAAAACCGTTATCGATATATGAAGTAAACTAATTTTAAATCAAAAAACGAGTTGCCTCACTGATTACTGAATTACACGCATCCCATAAACTAGCAAAACCAACGAACGGGTTACACAGAAGAGAAGAGAAGAGAAACCTGAAACTGTTTCTCGGGACTTTGTTGAGCTCGTGGGGTCTGAAGCGAAGAAGAGCCTCTAGCCTTGTCTTCTGCACCTGCCAATACATGATTACGGAGCAATTTGAGACCCCTAATTGTACCACAAGAAGGGCCAAAGAAGAAGGAACGAGACGAATATAGTGGAAATTCGATGGTGCGAAGGCCATGAAAAGGAGAGTGAAGAGCTCGGTCAGGCAAATGGGGGAATGGGGACAAGGAGAGAAACTTCACTCTTGGCTCACAAACTTGGCTACATGATTATGGGTTCGCTTTATTATCTGAATAGGGAAAAAAACAGAAAAAAGGAGTTCCCCCCCCCCCCCATAGTTCTAGCCTTTGGGGATCAGTTATGGGAATGCAAAGTTGCTCTCCTTGAATTTGACTCTTGGGATGTGCTGTCAAAATTTGAGTGGAGTTGTAAAGTGTGTATATATATATATATATATATATATAAAAGTAGACTTAATTTATTTATAGTGAATTTTTAATTTTTTTTAATTTTTTAATGTATTTTACTATTTTATCAAAATTTAGGCTTTAAAATATTTATACTCATCTGGGTGGTGCTCTATTTGCCTAAGATAAAGCCAAAAGTAAGAATGAAAACTTTTTTAATTTCTTCGGGTGATTAAGGAAAAATTAGACAAGAGGATAAATTAGATTTGAGAAATATACCTTTTAGGAAGAATTGAAGAAATATCAGCGGGAGTTCTGCAAAAAAATAAAAATTTAAAATTTTATTATCTATATTATAATAATTTTAGATAATTTTTTTTCGTACTTTTTTAAAATAATATATTTTATAATATAAAATAAAAAATTTAATATGTAATGTGAGAATATAAAAAAAAAAAATTAAAAATAATGAAAAGTTATAAGAGATAAATGAATTTTATTATTTAATTTATTATTTTAAAATTATAATAATTATTTTATATTATATTTTAAAATAAAAGAAAAAATATGTACATACAAAGGTTCTAGTTTAATATAATATTTTTATTAATTAGTCTATTAATTTAAAATATAAGTAATTATGAACATAGATAAATAAAGAAAAACACAAATTTCATGGTTTATTTTAACTAAAATAACTTTAAAAAATATTAATTTGTATTAAAAATATAAATTATTAAAAAATGAATTTTTAAAATTTGTTTTCAATATCATTCATTTTAAGTTAAAAATCATAAACTTAATTCTTAAATTTTAGAAAGTAACTTTTTTATATTAATCAAATATATATTTGATATTTGTTAGATTATATAATTTATAAAATATAAAGATATTTTAATCATATTAATTGAAAAACCATCTTTAAATATGTTAGTTTTGTTAATTTAACAGCAAGAACTTTCGTTTTTTTATTAAAAGTATATTGGAAGATGTAAATATGTGACATTATCTATAACCCTAACCCACACTTATTACCTGACTAATTTTTTTTCTTTAAATAAGACTAATGGAACAAATTAAATGAAATTAAAATGATAAGAATAAATTAATAATTTAATCTTTTAAAAGTAAGAGTTAATTATTATTTTAATTCTTGTAAGATACAATTTATATTAATTTAATTCTTGAATAATAAAATATTTAATTTAATATTTAAAATATATATTATATCTTAACTTAGATATTATACATAAGTATTATATATTTTTTATGTCTCAATTTAAAATTTTAATTACTAAATTAAGATATAATATATTTTTTAAAAATTAAATTAAATATTTTTATGATTCATAGATTAAATTAAGACAAATTATATCTTTTAAGAATTAAAATAATAATTTATTATAAAATTAATTGTTTAAAATATAAAATAAAAAAATAAAAAATATATTTTTAAAACAAAAAATACAAAAAAATTTAAAAATTCTAAACTCTAAATTTTTAAAACATAAAAAATATAAAAAATAATTTTTTATTAATAATATATATAAATATATAAAAATAATATTAATATAAATTTTTAGAACTAATTTTAAATAATTAAACGAAGATATTAAAAACGTTAGATACGTAAGAGCGAGGGTGCATATTGATCTCAGTGGAATCCATTGGTGATAGGGTTTTACTTTTTTCAAGTTCATGTTACATTTTCATCGTTCAGTTCTAATCATTTATTTCCCAACCAAATACTTTCAATTCATAATTAATTTTTTATCCTATAAATTGACTTTTAAACTGAATATTTAATTATAAGAAATCATTAAAACACTTTTTTCATTAATTAATACTTATATATTGTTTTCTCCATCTTGTTCAGCCCTGGTCACATCAAACACATGCTTCAAGTAAGTTGATGCTGCAGTGCAGGCCATCCTAATTTTGAATAAATTACAATTTATTTCTTTTAAAAAATTTAAAAATTTATAATTTTATTTATTTTAATTAAAATATCTTCAGTGAAATTATTATTTTTTAAAAAAAATTATAATTTATTAAAAAATATATTTTTATTTTATTATTTTATTATTATTTATTTTCAGTTAAAAATGATAAAATTATTTTATTTTAAAAATAATTTTTACATTGGTAATATATATAATTATATAAATAATAAATATAATAATATTTTGATCAAAAAATATAAAATTATACGTTTTTTGTCTTTTACAGAAAAAAAGTATAATTTTTTAAAATAAAAAAAATATAATTTCAATATGTCAAACAAAATGGAATGTACTTTATTTTTTTAACAAAAAAATCACTGGTTAAATGCTTATATACATTTCTTTTAACTTGGAATTTGAAATCCCAGAAAACGAGCTTAAAACAAGTAAGATAGTCAATTTTTGGAAGAATTTAACTAATTAGTGTACTAAATTGCTTAAAGCTTTTTTAATTAGTTAATAGAGTATTTAATTATTAAAAAAATTTTAAATATAATTTTTATATATTTATCATGAGGTTCTCTATTTAAAGTTTAATATCTGTATGATTTATATAATTTGTTTTTTTATATATTTTTAAAAATTTTATATACTTTATTTTAATTAGAGAAATTAATAATAATATAAATAATTGTATACAAATTTAATTTTTAATAATTTAAAATTTATAAAAAATTAACAAAAATAATAATTTTTAATCTTTAAAAACTTGATCAATTAATCAAATAAAATATTAACAAAACTCTTTTTGAAATTCTACAAATACATATTTGTTCATGAGTGATGAGATTTTCACTATTTTAGCCCTAATTGTTATTCCTCTTTTACACGAAATGTTGTGCATACATGGTTTGGACTCACTAGAGATGAGTGAGAAGAGCAAAAAAAAAAAAAAAGGAAGTGAAGCTGATGAGTGATGAGGACATGAATTGTCTGTCTTCTCTGTGTCGTTTGATCCCTCTAACTTAAGACTGGGAAAACAGGTGTTGACTGAAATCCAAGTTAAATAATTTAAAGTCTATTTAATACTCAACATTACAAAGGTTAAATTACACTATCATTTATTGAGCATAGAATTACAATTCTTTCTCTCTTTTTTTTTTTTTAAATTTATAATTTAAAAAATAAAAAAAAATTTATTTTATTTATTTTGATTAAAATATTCTTAACCACATTATTAATTTTGTAAAAAAATTATAATTTATTATAAAATATATTTTAAAAATTATTATTTTATTATTATTTATTTTAAGTTAAAAATAATAAATTTATTTTCTTAAATTTAAAAAATAATTTTTTATATTAATTGAATATTTATTTAATTATATAAATAATAAATATATGAGTATTTAATTAAAATAGATAAAATTATAAATTTTTTATTTTTTAAAAAAATATAATTTTTTAAAATAGAAAGAAGGAGAATGTAATTTTAAAATATAATTTACTCTTAAAAAATGTCACTTGAGGAAAAAATATTTTTAAGGTAGAATTTTGTTAATCAATATTTTTAGAGTATTGGTTAAAGTGTTTTTTTAGTTTATTAATAGATCATTAACAAAAATAATAATTTTAATATCTAAAGATTTCATTAACTAATCAAGAACAAATTTTAACTAATTCATTAGCAAAATCCTTTAAGTTATTTTTGACTTTAATAATTTGTAAAGTAAATTTATGCCTTTTGTGAAAAATAAATAAACACGTGTTTAATTTTGAAATGCCCATCTTCCAAACTATTTAGTGTTTAAAATTTAAATTTATATTAAAAGAATATATATATATATATTAAAAATAAATTTGAATCTTTTACAATATTCCACGTGTTTATCTCTAGAATCTGAAATATGAATGGTGGTGTTCGAACGAGAAAGAGCTAGCGTCACCCACTGTGTCGCCAATACCCACAAAACAAATCCAAGAGATAAAATCTCACAATTTCTGGGCACCGCACAGCTTTGGTTCACTCACACAGTAGTATAGTCCCCATGGCCATCGCTCAAGTCTCTGCTTCTCTCTCCGTCTCTATACGTGGTAATCTATTTCTCTCTTTCTTTTGAAACATGGATTCTGGGTTCTAAATTTCCATTGTTGAAGTTAAATTCATCAATTATTCTGCAGATGTATGTGTTTTCAGCTTACCCAAATCGCCTTCTTCCTGTCGGTTTCCCCGATCAATTATCGCTCCAAGAGGCGCATCCTTTGCCTCTGGTTCCCCTCTGTGTAAGACTTCTTGCTTTGCTATTTCTTATTATCTGCTAATTGGTAAGGTAGAAATTGCATTAAACAATGCCGCTTCCCCCTGCCTTTTGAACAATTACCACATATGGATGCTTGGTTATATTGGCAATTTTGGGTTTAATTGTAAATTTTGTTTTTTTGAAGATTTTGTTCTGACTAAAGCAAATGCATTAGTTTGTTTGAAATCGAAATACAATGAAAGAAGAATGTTCATTGATTTTGTAGCATGGCGATTATTGTAGAATAGCTTCCTTTTGCTGCTTATTTAGATCCTGCACTTTAATTTGAGTTGTAACTTATAATAGGTCCAGTCCTCCATTTATGTACCTTCTTTTGACTTTAACTTGAGAAACAGAGAGATGATTTACTGTACTGTCAAATTTTTTGCAAATTTGCGAAGTTTGTATTTTCTTTTTAAGGGAAAAAAAATAGATGCTTTCAATCTTTCGACAAAAGGTTTTTAGATAAACTCTGTGAGCTAGCTAATTTGAAGTTTGAAACAGTGGATGAAGATTTTAGTGCTAACGTAGATGATAGATACCTTCTGAAACATTGATGCTTCTTTCATTGTTCAATATGGCTGAATTCTGTTTAGTTAATTACCTTTTTCTTTCAAATGGAGATAATGTGAAAAGGCAATGAATTTTTATTGCTCTTAGTTGGTTTTGTAGTTTTATCTATAGTTTTAAGGATGCTTCTTTCCATTTTAGGTTTTATGGGTGTTGAGGCACTAAAATAATGTTGAAATAGTGTACTAGCTAGTAAGCTAATTAATGGTGATGTTTGCCTTCATCCCTAGTGATTCAGAGAAGTTATGCAAGGAAACCTGCATGCAAAGCAATGCCTGTTTCAATAAGATGTGAGCAAAGTACCCAAGGAGGGAACAGTTTGGATGTCTGGCTGGGCCGGCTCGCCATGGTTGGCTTTGCAGTGGCCATCACTGTTGAAATTGCTACCGGGAAGGGACTCCTGGAGGTATGATACAGTACATGGTATTTAGTGAGTTACTTCCATTTGTAGGAATGATTTAGGTTACACTTGATTGAAGGAAAATGAGCTGGTGAAAGAAAAATAGCAATGCATCTCTCTGTGCAAGCATTTGTCACCATCCTTTGAGCTATGGCATAACTCGTAATTTATTTCATTAAATGAGTCATTAGCTGTTGCCTCCCTTTTATAACCTCACTAATGGTTTCTTTTCTAACACTTACAAGAAAAAAAGGTACAAGAGTGGCTATGCAATACAATTCTAAACTGAATACCATTACTTTTTTTATTATCTGTTGCGTTAGTATAAAAAATTGACTGGTAAGCCATATTTATTCCCCTCCCCCTTCCCCCCAAACAAAAATAAAAAAGGAACAGACCTGTTAGAATCTTACTATGATAATTTTTACTGTAATATGTTGTTATCTCTCTCATTTACATAGCTATCTTCTATCAGATGATTAGATGAACTTGTTTAAGCTTGTGATTTTCTTAAGCATTTATAAATGTCTAGATGACTCTACTTGAGTATTCACTCATGATTTTTTTAACTATTAAGTTCATTATGAAATGCATGTAGTTTTGTATGATCTTTCTGATGCATATAAACCAAGGTAAAATCAATCCAAGTAAGTGCAACATTAGATTTCATTGTGGAATTCTGATACCCCTATACTTATCATTATGCCCCCTCCCACCCATTCCAGTTCAAGTGATATGCAGCTATGCAAGTGGGGCAATGAAAGATTTTTAGCCGAATTTGTAGTTGCAAAAGAACAATTACATTCTTGTGTCTTCATTTTGCAGAACTTTGGACTCACCAATCCACTGCCTACTGTTGCCCTGGCAGTAACAGCATTGGTTGGTGTTCTGACAGCTGTTTTTATCTTCCAATCAGCCTCAGAGAACTAATCACGCTGGTTAGGCTGACTCTTTTTGTTTGTAAATTTTGTAACTCAGGTTTTTTAAGATGAAATTGTATCCTTGTTTGTTGTAATATTGCTTTGGTGACAAAAAGAAAAAAGAAAAAAACCAAAATTGGAAGCCTTAAATCAGACCATTGCCTCTGCTTTTACTGTTGCATTTGTCCTAGCTAATCTTTATAGTTTAGAATTACCCTCTTCATGGTCTCTATTTTCTTGTTTGATGTCTCAAAGTGTATCAAAATTAATGACGTGCAAGTGATCCAATAATATTTCTCATTTGACGTGGTGTTTACTACACCAAGACTTTAATTTTTCAATCGCATGCAAATTTACTTATAAAATGTTTGACTATAACAAATATGAAAATTTTAAAATTTATGTGTTGTATGTATCTTCATAATATAAGAATGTTGACTTTTATAATATGTCAAGCTCACTTATTTTCATTAACAAATTTTTAAGTAAGAGGTTAAGATACTCAATTATAAAGCACAATTTAAGGGCGTGAACAAAATGCTCAGATTTTTAAAAATTCAGAATATTTTTACCATTGAACCCAATTAGCTCGATAATTGGACTGGTGATTCCATAACTTGAATGAGCAAGAATATTTTAAAGGAGAATGGGCATAAGTATGGTTTCAGGTGGGAGTGGGACAAAGTGCACTACTAAGTGCATGGCTTTTCTAAAATTCTACTTCTACCATGATGTGGTTGATGCATATATGGTTCGACTACAACTTACAAAAGTGTGGCCATCATTATGAAATATGAATATAATATAAGCTCCATTGCTTAATGTTAATGGGAACGTTTGCCAATATTGGATGTCAAAGATCATAGAACTCTCACTTTATTCCTATCTTCCAACAAGAATCTAATCTCCTTTGCTTTGTCTCTCTGGATCTCTATTCTCCTCCACATGTGCCATCATAACAATGCTTTCTTTTCCTCTGCATCTTCACACAATAAGGCAATCCTAGAGCTCAGCCTTCCTCCTCCTCCTCCTTCTTCTTCTTATGCATGGGTAAGATCATATCCAGACCGGGAAAGAGGTTCTTCTTCTTACAGAAGAGTAAATTAAGGATTGTGATGGTGGGTCTTGATTCTTCCGGGAAGACTGCCATTCTTTACAAGCTAAAATTGGGGCAAAACGTCCGAACCATACCAACTATCGGTATATATATATGCACTACAATATCCCTTCTCTCTTTCTGTCTTAAATTTTTAAATATTACTATCAAAAGTATGATTAGGTTTAATTTATTTCCACTAACTTCATCTTTTGAACGATTTTAAAGAGACTTTTTGTACTAGCTAACGCCTTTGGTAATACTTTCCTACTTTATTAATTAAATCTAATGGCTTTCCAGTCTCTCTTTTCCATTCTTTAGCTGTCTCTTCAACAAAGAATCACCTTCAAGAAAGAGTTTTTTATGTTGTTTATTGACATTGATCAAAGAAAAAGTTGAACATTGAATAAAGAGGTGATAATCTGTTGTTTTATTATGGATCAGGTTTTAATGTAGAGAGTTTAGAGTACAAAGACGTTAGCTTCAACGTCTGGGATGTAGGAGGACAAAACAAGGTAGAAAGATTTTGTTTCTGAGCAACAAGTTAAATAACACAAAGTTAATATTGTTTCAAGGCCACCAATTAGTAGGTAGTACTCATTTAAATATTTACAAAGTCAATTAAACATTAATTAATTTCATCTGACTTAAATAAAAATATCGCTAATAAAAGTTGACTCATCGAATCGCCTTCTGTTTAGACAACTACATGGTTTAGATTCGAATATAAGTAGTATTGTATTAATAAGTTATTTATAAATTTTTTGTAAGTATTCCTTAAGCTTAGGGACATGTCTGATCCTAAACTGGAGCGTCATTTACTCACTTAAACTTTTTTTTACTAAAAAAAAAAAAATATATCTCATAGCTGCAAATATACTAACCACTTTGACAAACAGATTCGGCCATTGTGGAGACATTACTTTCACAATACACATGGAGTTGTCTTTGTGGTGGACAGCAATGACAGACAAAGAATCTCAGAAGCTAGGAATGAACTGCATAATATTCTAAGTGATGTGAGTCTACTTGCTAAAAGTAAACAATAGTATATATTCTTTTTTAAATTTAGTTCTTTTGTGATGATTAATTAATTAACCTATTAATTTGTGATGTGGTAATTAAGATTTGGCTGGTGATTAATAATGTTTTGCAGTTTGAACTACGGAATACTGTACTTCTTGTGTTAGCCAATAAGCAAGACATTGATGGTGCCATGAGTGTTGACGAGGTTGCTGATAAACTTGGTCTTCATTCACTTCGTCATCGTAGCTGGTATGGATTAATTAGCTACTTAACTTCATTATTTGATTATTTATTATTTGCTAATTTTATAAATGGAATTGAAAGCTTAACATACATATTATATACATTAGAATTAGTTAAATGATTTTTCTATTTGACAGAAAATCAATTTAAGGGACCAAATCAAATTTATAAATAAGTTTCAAGAATTAAAATACAAGTCTAGACTTATTATTTATTTTTGAGTGAATGCTTGGATGCAGGTACATTCAGAGTGCTTCTGCCATATCTGGCCATGGACTCTATCAAGGTCTTGATTGGCTGTTGAGCAATTTTCGGCAATGCTGTGTGACATGAAATTAATTTTAAAGTAAATTATATATTTTCTTGTTACATTATATATAATATAATATATATCTTTTATTTCAAAATTTATATTTGATTTCTTGGATATTTGATACATTTTATAATATTTTTCTTTTAGTTTATTTTCTATCAATAAAATTAATTTTTTTCAAAAATATCATATTAGTTTTATTTATAGTATAATAAATAAAAAATAAAAATTTTGCATAGAAAATAAATTTTTAACAAAATTACAATATGTATAATATATATATATATATATATATATATATATCAAATATGAGGAAAGTTGGATATAATTTTTAAAATAAGAGAAATTTAAGCATAATTTAACTAAATTTAAATTCATGTAAAAAACACATGCATGGCTTCACCTTTTCAAGTTATAAGTCATTTTTTATTAGCAGTGAAACGGGAGTACTTTGTAATTACCTGTAAACCTTGTGTAATAAAAAGTCAATACCGAGAGGCTTAGTGAAAAATAGATTAAGTTAGAGGAAAAGCTTATTTTAGTACTTAAAAAAATGATAACTTTTAAATTTAATTTTTTATAAATTATTTTCATTAATTTAATTTTTTAAAGATAAAAATATTTTTAATATTATTCTTTTATCTAAAATCTTAACATCTCATATAACGAAATATTGATTAAAATTTTTTTGGGTAACATAGAAGTTATAGGTGATAGATAATATAAATTATATTTAAAAAGTATATGTATGCAATTAGTCAAAAATAATTTTAATATCTAAATTAACTTTTATTTTCAAATTACTGTCAAATACACATTAGTCAAAAATTAAAGTCTACGTGTCCAATTAGAAAATTTTGATTTATTTAGATATTTTATCTTTCATAATTTAATGTATGACATATGACACAGTTATATTATTAATTAAATTACACTTTAATATTTTATTAAGTAAAAAGTTATGAATAAAGTTTAGGTAAAAAGGCAAGATTAAAGTTATTTTTGGATAATAGCATTTTGAATTTCATAAAATATTAAATGTAAGTAATTTGAATTGCTACAATTTAAATTGTAGCATTTGAAATATCTTATTTAGATAAAACAAATAATTTAAAATGCTTCAATTCAAATTTTTAGCATTTGAAATATCTTATTTAGATAGAGTAAGTAATTTAAAATGTCTCAATTATTTGAGTGCATTTTGATCAAAATAAATTCAATTATAGATTATCTTTTCATTTTAGTAAAAATTTATGCAATTTAATTTTATATAATAAAATAGTAAGTCATATAATTAAATTATTTCTCAAAATAAGGAAGAACAATTTATCTAAATTATTAACATCTAAAAAATAAATAAAAAAAATTTATGTAACAAAGTATCACATAATTAGGCTCTAATAATAATTTTCAATAGATTATTAGAAATTAATTGTATTTTTTTATAAATTATTACTTCTTAATATACAAATAATTACATTTTAATATTTGTTTTATGACATGAAATTAGTTTGATAATTTAAAATAAAATTGAATAGTGAGATCACATGAATCTCATTTTTAGTAATTAAAAAAAAAAAAGGAACAAAGTTTGAAATAAGAAATAAAACAAAAGAATAAAAATAAAATATTCAAAAAATGAAAAGAAAGTAATTAGTATTCAACAAAAAAAATTAAAATAATTAACTAAACAGAAAGAGATGCAGCATTAAAAAAAAGATATGTTTGTGAGAGATTTGTGAAATTCCACCTTAGTAAATAGAATTGTGAATATCATATAAATAAGTCACTTTAAATTATTAAGAATTTTAAATGTTCAAAAAATTTTATGCCCAACAGTAAATTTTGTTACATGATAATTAAAATACTTAAAAAAAATTGCTTTTTCCTTTAAATTTACCTTATCCAAACACACTATAAAAATATTTCTTTTAGGGATTACATTGACAAAAATAAATTAAAAAAATCAAATTAAAAATTATCATCTTTTTTAAGAACTAAAATAAAATTTTTTTCTAAAAAATATATGGTCCAATTGCATCACTGTTCTTCTTAATTTTATTATTCTTATTTTTTTAGCTTTTAATTTGGTCATTTTTTAACGGATTCAGTTTATATAAAGGTAGAATTACCTTTTACTCCTTTATAAAATTAGTTCATAAACTCTAAAATTAATAAAATAGTCTTTTGAATCTAAAATGTAACAATATTTCATTGAAGCAATCTTTAGTATTTAGTGTTTAAAGAGGTATTATATTTTAAAGTTTAAATAAATGTTTTATTATGCTTTAGGTTTGGAAAACTAAATGTTGTTTTTCCTTTTATAAACTAACCAATCTTCTACATGACAAGCCCTTTCAGCTTTTCCATATTAAAGTAGCAAATTTCAAATTAAAATGCATATAATGTGTTTATATTATAAGTCATGTATAGATAATTTTTTTTTTAATTATAAAAATTAATTTAAAAATTTTTAAAATTTGTAATTTGTAATTTTTATGTAAAAAATTTTTTCATTAACTTTTTTATTTAAAACACTACGAATATTGGACACATTATATTAATTGAAGAAAATTGTAGATTAATTTTGATAGTTAAAAAGAGTTTTTTTTTTTTAAAAAAAGTTAGATACAATTTTTATATTTTTTAATCAAATTTTTAATAAAAAAATTAATACTTATATGATTTATATAATTTATCTCTCATAATTAATTTTTTTAAAAAAATTTATTTATTTTATTTTAATTAGAGAACCTGATAAAAATATGTCAATAATTATTTATAAATATAATTTTTTTGTACAAAATCTAAAGATTAGTGATAATTTTTTTTTTTTTACATAAAACCTAAAATTAAAAGAAAATTGCACAAAGCTCAAGCTTTTGGAACAAAATTGGAAAGTAATGATGTAATGTTGGAATGTGAAAAATGGTTACTTATTGTTAAGCTATAAGTCATACTTTACTTTTAAAAAAATTTCTCACTTGACATTTTGAACATAATATCTGGTAAATTGTAATCTCTTAGAAAATAAACACAGACATGTTTGTGTAAAATGACAAAAATCCTTGTGCTGTATAATCCCACGGGATTTTTTTTTTTTCCTCTTGTCAGTTCTATCACTAATTTTCCTCTTAATTAACCCAACCAAACAATCATGAATCATCTCGTTTTTCTTTTCTTTAACTAAGTGGGTCTTCCAAGGGGCCACTTTTGTTACATAAATTTGAGTCAAATGATTCTTGTTTTCTCAACAATAAGCATATATTTATGGTATTGTTATATGTAGATTATATAGGCCTACAGCTAGCCATTTATTCACCAACTTAATATAACAAGAGTGGTTGGATTAGCAGGTGTTATCACTTTCAATTAATTAATGGGAATTAGGAAGCAAGTTTGTTTGAGATTACCAAACTTTTATAGCTTTATAAAATTATGTATTTTACTAATCAGCATCCAAGGATATTGGTTAAAGTTTTTTTTCATTAGTTATAAAATATTTAATGACTTAAAATTTATAAAAATAATTAATAAAAATAATAATTTTTAATGTTCAAAAACTTTATCATCCAATGAGAGAAAATCTTAAACAATATTTTAAGGTACTGGTTAAAATTACTAACTTATTAATTAATTAAATTTTAAATTCTAAAGAGTAATGGGTGACAATCCATTTCAACCGACTCCACTCTTCAATTTCCCAAATTTTCCATTGTTATAGATGATGGGAGATGGATTAGAAGGAAAAAGAAACTCAATGTTGTATAAATGGAATGAAAAGGTGAGATAGTAAAATAAAATAACTAAATAGAAGAATTTCAAATAATCTTATAATCTCTTTGGCCAAACTTCTTCAAAAGTTGCTTTTAATTTTTTTTAAAAAAATAGGTGTTTAATTAAGTTTATTAAAAATAATCAGCCGCTTCCGAATGATTGTATTGCAAAAAAAAATAAATAAATAAAATTTTTTTTTTTTTAAAATAGAAGTAAAAATGAATTGTTTTTTTTAAAAGAAAATTATATCTCCACTAACTATAATTATCCTTAACTTTTTTGTTTACATATATATCCTCTTAAATATATATGATTTTCATAAATTGACAATCAACAATATTTTTTTAAGATTTACTAAATATGAAATATTTCTTAAATATTAATAATAATATTTATCAAAATAATTTTGTTAAACATAAATTACTTCTCTTTTACAATATTTTTTTTAAAATTTCATTTAAAAAGAAATCATTAAAATAAACAAAAACAAACCCTTAAA
This sequence comes from Senna siamea, assembly GCA_031216115.1. Lineage (NCBI taxonomy): Eukaryota > Viridiplantae > Streptophyta > Magnoliopsida > Fabales > Fabaceae > Senna > Senna siamea. The sequence goes on along the minus strand of CM062355.1, from coordinate 2,574,906 downwards.
CTCCTCGATTGTTTGGAACTTTGGTACACATTTTTTTTTACTAGATTAAATTATATATTTATTTTATTTTAAAATATTAACTTGACATACATCAGATTTGGTATAGAAAACAAACCAATGATTCATACACAAGAAGACACGTGATGACAAAATTATCTATTTACTCATGATTTAAATACTTAAAGCCACCCGACCCAAGTTCCAATCCAGCACAAACATCAAACAAGGTCTCGTTTTGTAGCATGTAGTTCTTCTGTATACAATTTATACATGTATAAATTAATCGATCGGTGATTGAAATGTAGTTTATTTTATCTGAAGTAAAACCTTGAATTCAAGTAAGCATTAGGATTGAATCCCCATAAAATTTTAATCAATTTAAATCAAATTAGTAAAATAGAAAACTCTTAAATTTTAATTCTTCAAAAAAAAATTTCTTCAACTAGACCCCAGCCCAATTAAAATCAACCTATCCTCTCCAACCATTTGGTCAACACCTGGTCGCAAAATGTCCTCCTTCATAATCATTGATCATCTTCATTCTTTCCAGCCTTAGAATTCCCACTTGAAACAACTTACTCAGTGTTCCTCCTCCCTCTTGTTCAATCTTCACCTTCTTCTCTCTCACTTTTCTCTCTCTTCCTTTTGCTTTGAAATTCTCTGAAACTCCACCTGAGATCTAGGAAAATGGGAATGTTTCCTTCAACTGTTCAAAACCTCTTCCTTCCAATCCTCATTCTTACTTATCTTCCTCTGTTTCACAATCACAATGTGCTTCTACTTGTTCATGCACGCACTTTGGCTTCAGACATTGAAGCTCTCAAAGCCTTCAAAGCCTCCATTAAACCCTCTTCTATCCCTCCTTGGTCTTGCTTAGCTTCCTGGAACTTCTCCACTGACCCCTGCTCCCTCCCTCGCCGTACCGCCTTCATCTGCGGCCTTACCTGCTCCCGCGACTCCACCCGGGTCACCCAAATCACCCTCGACCCCGCCGGATACTCCAGTTCACTCACCCCTCTCATTTCCCAACTCACCCTCCTCACCACCCTCGACGTCGCCGACAACTCCTTCTCCGGCCAAATCCCACCTTCTCTCTCCTCCCTCTCCAACCTCCAATCCCTTAGTCTCCGATCAAATTCCTTCTCTGGTCCCATCCCTCCCTCCATTACCAACCTCAAATCGCTTCAAAGCTTGGATCTTTCACACAATTCACTATCTGGGTCACTCCCGAATTCCATGGAATCGTTCTCTAGCTTGAGGAGAATCGATCTCAGTTTCAATAAGCTCACTGGGTCACTCCCGAAACTGCTTCCACCGAACTTGATCGAGCTCGCGCTGAAGGGCAATTTGCTATCTGGGTTTCTCTACAAGTCCACTTTCGAGAAGCTGAACCAGTTGGAAGTGGTGGAGCTCAGCGAGAACGCACTCGCCGGAAAAATTGAAGCTTGGTTCTTTTCACTGCCGTCGCTGCAACAAGTTGATTTGGCGAATAACAGCTTCACCGGCGTGGAGATCGCGAGACCCGTCGGAGGCGAAAGCAACCTCGTGGCCGTGAATTTGGGGTTTAACAAGATCCGAGGTTTCGCGCCCGCGAATTTCGCTGCGTATCCTGTAATGTCATTTCTGTCGCTCCGGTACAACTCGCTACGTGGCACGATCCCATTGGAGTACGGTCAGAGCAAGTCCATGAGGAGGTTGTTTTTGGACGGGAATTTTCTCGTCGGGAAGCCGCCAGCGGCGTTCTTCGGCGGCGCGTCGGTGTCCGGCAGCTTGGGAGATAATTGTCTGCAGAACTGTCCAGCGAGTTCACAGCTGTGCACGCCTGCACAGAAACCAAGCTCTGTTTGCAAGCAAGCCTACCGTGGAAAACCAAGATCATAGTCTCACTGTGTCGGTTAAAAAATAATATATAATTAAAAGGTTTCTACTTTTTTAATTTTTATTTTTTGAAATTATTAATAGTGTATAACTATTACGTGAATAAGAGAGCTTTGTAAATTACGATAATGGCAGTCTCCTGCAACCCCATGGTTTTGAATTAATAATGAACATGTAATTTAGACTTCAGTTCAGCCCTCGTTTCCATAGCAGCAACGGTGTTGCATTCTGTGTTAAAATTGAAATATTAAAATTATAATTAGATGATGATTATATTTGTAATTTGATTCCTTAAAATATGTTTAATAAAACTTTAATTTTTAATAAATATTAATTATATAAATTAATTTTTAAAAATTTAAAATATTATACATATTAATTTTTACATCAAATATCATTAAAAATATTTTATGATATAAATGTATGTAATATTTTAAATTTTTTGAGTCTAATTTATATAATAAATATATTTTATATAGATAGTTAATGATTTACAGTAATAAATCTGTCAAATATTTTTAGTAATTTTTGATAAAAGAATCAAGATACATAATATTTTAAACTTTTAAAGTTAATTTATATAATTAATTTTTTTAAAAAATTAAAATGAAAGTAAATATGTTATTTAAAGATTAAATTATTAATATAATTTTAAATATTTAATGTAAAATATATTTTTTAATAAAGTTGAGTCTCGTACAAAAACAAATCTTTCCAAACATATAGTAATAAATTTTAAATTTTTATTAAGAGTTGCACACGTCTACTAATAATAATATTTTAAACATAATTAATTCTTAAAAATACTTATGGCTTGTAAAAAAGAACATATTTTCTTTCATTTTAAAATTATAAAAATTAAGATAAAAAATTTAATCTACTTTAAATTACGAAATACATATAGATATTGGGAAGGTATGAGATTTGGTCCACCACATTTTGAGGTGAATAAGTCGGCAAGTCCCCACTCAGCATTATAAGAAGAAGTGAAGGTCATTGTCATCTGTGACTCGTACATATTACATAATAACACAACATACCAAAAGAAAGCAAAAACACAACACAATTGCTCCTTCCGTTAGATATTATATATTATTAATAAAATGAGTCATCTTTTTTAGGTTGAAATAGTGACTGAGATAATTGGAACTTCCATGATTAAGTCAGTATGATTGACTGATTATGATATTGGTTTTGTCAATTGTATTTTTTTAAAAAATTACAAAGTAGAAATGAAGCATGCAGTTTCTTTTAGCTTCACATTTTTTAAAGAATTTGTTTTAAAAAAGTAAAACATAGCTTAAATTTCTAGATTTAAATGAATTTTTTTTATATATAAATATTAGAATGCCTTGATATAATGTATTGATCCGTTTTAAAATTCTTGATTCCTAAATACTTCGTGTTTTAATTTAATAGTAACTAGAAATGTTAAAACGTAATTGGTCTTAACTTATTTCGGTCTTAGTTAGGAATTAAGATTAAGTTAATTAAATTAATATTGGGTTAATTCTAATTACATATAGATTACAATTTATTTAGTTCAACCTGTTCTTAGGGTTTAGGATCGACTCTCTTTCTTTTTAAAGTACTATCAATTGCTATTTTTTTTAATAGTTGACACTAAATCCTTGACGATTTTTTTTTTATTTTTCTAAAACAAATAAAAAATATATTGTTGAAATCAAGTGTTCAAGGAAATATGACTTTGAAATAAAAGTTACAGACATAAAAGAATACACAATATATTTGGTTTTAAATAAAACAATGGAAAAACAACAATTCTAACCCCTTAACTTTGATTTAAATTTTATTTTTATCTTTAAATTTAATTATTTTTAATCTAATATTTTAACTTTAAAAGATTAATCAAAATTTTTTAATTCTTAGCTCTCTTAATTTACTTAACGAAAATTATGAGTTAGAGTTTATTTTAATCTCTATGCAATATTATTATTAATATTATCAATTCATTAATCTTACATGTAAAAAAATTAATAAATATTCAAATTTAAAATTTAAATTAAATACTCATCAAACTTAAATTTAAATGTAGTATTACCTATAAATGTATTTATTTTTACATATAAGATTAATAGAATAATAATTTTAATAATAATATAATATAGAGATATTAAAATTGTCTCAAACTTAATATTTTTCTTTAGATACTTTAATGATGTTAGAAATTAAGAAAATAAAATTAATTTTTTAAAATTTAAAGGACTAAAATGAAAGATAATCAAATTTAAAAGATAAAAATAAAACTTGAATCAAAGTTAATAAATTAAAATTAATTTTTTTTCTTAAAACAAAATAACAAAAAACTAAATAAATATATAAGAATACATGATGAAACATCATGAAATATTAAATATTATTAGCATACATCATAAATGTATAATTCATTTATTTTCAAAGTTGATATAGCACATGTTAAAATGAAGTAAAATAGTAACTTAGTATTCGATATTCTCATCAAGTAATATTTAAAAAATATTAGATATAAGTAATTTAATTTATCCTTACAAATAAAAATATTATTTTTAAATTTTAAATTCACAATCTTTTAAGTTACTTTATTATAATTTTATTATTATTTTAAAATTTTTTTAAATATACGTTAAACAAAAGTAACATAATAAAAACATAAATAAAAAGTCAAATCAAACGTCAGTGAAATTGTTGATATTTCTTTTTGATGGACCACCAAAAATATATAATCTTCTTTAATTTTATAATATTTTTTGTTGAAATGAAAGCAAATGAGAATTTTAATGACTCTATAATGAAAATTTATCACTATCATCATCAACGTAACAACAAACAACCATATCTATTTATTTGATATATCAAAATTGAAAATGAAAATAAAAAAGGCCCAACCTTCGCCTGTAATAAATTACGAAGAGTAGCAATAAAAGACAGAATTATTAATTTATATTTTATATGTTTTTTTATTGGTTGGAAAATTTTCATTTATTTACTTTTGATGAAAAATTTCATTTATTATTATTCATGTCACTATAATGGTTACACCGTGAAGACCCGGGGCCCTTATTGCGTGGTTGTAAGACAACTTCCAAAAGTCTTTGGCTTTCGGAGATTTTTTTTTTTTCATTTTGTTTTTTATTTTTTAATATCAAGAAGAGATTTAATTTCAACTATTGATTGTTTGTATAAGAATAATTATAAAATATAAAAGGTAAATTTAATGTTATATTTTAATTTTAGTAGATTTAGTCCCTATTCCAACCCCGCATGAGTGACATTCCTAGACATAACAAGGGGTTCGCATAGGTTTTAAGGTTTAATAAATAGTTTGACTAAAATTATAAGAAAAAGAGGGAGAGCTCAAATTTTCTAAAACTTCCTTACGCAAACATCTTAAGCCTTGTGAAAATATTAAAAAAATTTAAAAATTATTTTGGCTCTTCTTCTAAACTCTTATACAATTCATTATATTTTTGTTATTAATTTTTTGATCAAAATAAATTATGTGTAATAAAATTTTAAAAATAATTAATTATAAAAGAAATGAGTTGTATAAATTATATATATAATAATTTTTAATTAAAAAATTTGATAACAAAAATTTAAAAATTACATATAAGTATATTTTCTTAAATAGTCAAGTAAAAGAGTAGAGTTAAAATAATATTCTTTAAATTTCATGATATTATATTTAAATTTTTTTTACATAGGTATCTTATTTTAAAAAAATTTATTGAGAATTGAGACATTATGAAATATTAAATGTGGACAATTTTTGCAATAAAAATTTGAACCCTAATGAGAGATAGATTGGTTTAAAAACTTACATTTTGTTCCCTAATTTTTATATTATAATATAAAATTTTTAATTTAAATTTATTAAGCAAATATATTTTTTCGTTTAGGACTATTGTCAATTTTGTTTATAATTTTTGTTATATTTATCCAAAAGTTTTTGAAACAAAATTATCCAAAGGTTAAATTATATATTTGATTTTTATACTATATTACAATATAATTATAATTTAGTCCTTATATTTATAATTGATATAATTTAATTTTTATATAGGCTTTTAAATTAATTAAAAATTAATTCATACGGTTAAACTTTGTTAACTCAATTATCTTTTTGTAGGTATGATAGCCACATATATTTTTTTAATACAATTAAGCATGTTTTTATTTTTTAAATCATATTATAAAAAAAGAGAAAGTAATGATCTCATGCTAATAACACTATCATTTCACAAATTTCCCTTGTACAACAATCCGTCATGTCTAATGATGTACTCTCACTCTATCATTTTCTTATGAAAAGCCCAAAAAGAAAAATGTGGAAGAAGAAACCAAAACTTATTTCTATTAGCAACTAATTTTAGTTTTTCCATGATTTCCAACTCATTGTTTTCTTCTTTTTTTTTTTTTGTAATAACTTGAATTAGAAAAAAAAATGTTGACTTGTATTAAAAAAAAAAATTAATTTAAAAATATAAAAATAAAATTATTTTTCCCCCTTTTTATTATAACTAACTGTAAAGAGATGCCAATAAGACAAACCAACTACGAAATATCTGCCACCAACGCTTCTCTGTTCACTCTCCCTATCTGCCGCTGCCATCACTCCGCCCAATCCCCCCGTTACCGACGCCGATTCTGCCGACTGCTCACTCGCCGGCGGCGACGTTAATCTTATCCCTCCTCTCCGAGAGGTCTACGCTGCTGGCCGAATTTTTGATATCACTCACAGGTACATCCCTGGCATGCCATTCTGGGAATCTAAGGGTGGTCTTGCCCACTTCTTCTTTAATATGGCACCATAGCTCCTAATCTCTTGCATATATATGAAATATGTTTTTATTAATCTCTATAATCGTCACTATGAATTTCGCAAAAGATGAATTCAAACAGTTTTACTGATTCCCTTTATTTTAAAAAGGGACCTTATTGTATTTCCTTCATTTTACTTGTAAGGACTGTGTCAAATGGACTTTTATAGAAGGGTTGGGTGGTAATCAGAGGTTGAGTAATAATAAGTTTAGCTCACTATCATTTATACATGGAACTTAGGACTTAGGAGAGTTTGGCAAATTGAGAAACAGGCCTATAACCATTAATGTTAAAACTGATTTAGTAAATAAGCACAAAGTTGTGTTGGAAATTGGAATTCTAATTAGTTTATGCAAATTTAGGTTTTGAATTAATTCTAATATCTAATACTTCTTGGTGAATTATTCTTAAAACTTCAAACCATAATTCAACATTAAAAAACCTTTGAAAAGAGAGATATGGAGGGGAAAAAAAGATCTTTGACCTTGAATTTGACACAAGGTATATGGGATTCGAAGTCGATGGAGCAAAATGGCTAGTGGAGAACACTGACATCAAATTTATCGATGAGATATATCATTTTTAAGATATCATCTGCTTTGTTCTAAATCTGCTTTTGCACATATACATGCACACTTTTTTTTTAAAAAAAAAAACTTTACTTTGACCACACAATTATGTTTTAGATGTCATGCAAGATCAGATAAACTTAAGTCAAGTTTTCACAGTTATCATATATATTTGAATTACAGTGATTTCACTTCCTTTCCTTGATTAAGATGGTGCAACATAATTTTATTAGTTGTGTGATCGATTAGAGATATTGAGTTCAAGTGGCTGTCATTTTTATAAACTGATAGGCTAAATCCATGACCACGTTTTCTGAAGATAGGCTAGGAATATATTTTTCTGACTCTAATGTAATTAAATTCCCTGTGTGCATACATCTGTACATGATTCAATATTATTATTTCCTTTTCCCGAAATGGGTGGTTCAGCAGTCTACGTATTCATATCATTTTTTCAACACAAGTTTGAGTCACACCACTAGCTCTTTGGCTGGGTACTTGGTAGCATCTCTATGTCTCGGATATGTGCCCTGCTGCATAGCCCAGTTGCCTCTCATATTTTACAAGAAAATATCTCATTTCCTTCAGGTTATTTAATGGTTCTTTAGTTTATTAATAACAGTAAGGGCTAATTATGTGTTTAATATAACCATATAAAGATAAGGATGAGATTAGGAAGATTGCATTAGAGAGAAAGTTGAGGTAGAACGTATCATAGAAAAGTTAGTAGAAACCATTAGAGAGAAAGATTGCCTTAGGTAATTTGTTCATGTATAAAAGAGACCATTAGAGGACGAAGAGTTGACTAAATAGAAGATAGTCCAATAATTAGAGGTAGTAGGAGATCAAGGAAAACAATAAGAAAAATATTAGGATAGATGTAACTATAAATAATCTAATTTAGAAATGAGCCAATAAATAGAGGTTGGCATCACTTGATCCATATAGTCAACCCCACCTTTTTATTTGTTGTTTTTGTATAACCATATAAAGACAAATTTTGCTTCTTTCTTTCTCTCTCCTTTTCTCCCCACTCTTGTGTAATTTTTTGGCCCTCCTTCAGATGCTAGTCCATTTTTAGTTTACAAATTCAATGTTTACAGTCTTGTTCATTGAAAGAACTTTGTTACTTCCGTTTTTCCAATTGATAGTAGTCATACTGCTGTTCTTGCTAGTTATTTTTGCACTAATGCACTTTCCTCTGTTGCAATGTAGGACTTTATTATTTATCTGTTGCTGCATATGATCACTCAGTTCCATCTAATCTTCTTTTTCTGGAAGACAGGTAAGAAAAATTTGTCTTATAGTGGAAATAATATGCTACTAATTAGCTAATAATTCCCTCCCATATGACTTAAACTTTAAACAAGTTAAAGAGACTGATCATGTAGCTCAATATATGTTAAAAATTTGAAGCCTTTGGTTGGGAATAAAATAAGGAAGGGATGAGACAAAATAAGAGTAAAGAAATTGAGGGGAATGCAAATGAGAAGAAATAATAATTTTCTCCTCTTCTGTTTGGAAGTCATATGAATGAGGGGAATGAAAAAGAAGAGAATTTTCTAATTACACCTGCAACCATAACTAATTCTTGTTGAGATGGCATTTTAAGAAGGGCAATTCATTGCTTGTCCGGTTTTATTGGCAAATGCTTATTCAGATCTAATAAATAATTGTTGATACAGAAGTTCAACTTATCCTTTGGATTAGTTTATAATGATTGCTCAATTCAGCCTCGCTGGGTGTGTGCGCCTTAATCAGCTAGAGAGTTATGAACTTTTCTCAATTTGTGGTCCATTTACTTTCTGTGCTTTTCACCTCTTGAAAGATGATGTTGCTTTTATCTTGAAAGATAATTGTATATGAGTTAGTACAAGTTGCTGTTAGAGAAGAGGCTGCAAGTATGCTTCTCAGGATTTCCTTGTATAAACAAAAGTAGAAAATACTCATTTGTAGCTTGAATAAGAATGTGCTAAGAAGTCCCAATGCTTCAGGAAATCATTCTTGTGGAGAGCCTGAAGCTCGATAATGTCCCGGCAGGAATGCAGTGTTTACCTCTAAGGTTGGTTGGTTCCGACTTCCGAGGCATGGCCAACACGATGCATTCTGGTCAGTTAATATTGTCCATTTGAGTTTGAGGTATGCAAACCTGGGTTTACAATCGTGTGGTATGATCACGTTTCAGATAATTATTCTCCACTTTGGAGTCTAACTATTTTTTCCTGTTTAGGACAGAAATCAAATATGGCTTCTGCCTTAATATCATATTTTTGCCACTTTTTCGAGACTTCAGATAAAAAAGAATTAATCCGGGAAGGGAGTTTAAATATTAGCAAATAAATTCTTGATCCTAATATTAAAAAGGATAAAAATTTATGTATTCAATTATTTAATATTAACTTTTTATTGATATTTTAAATTGTATTAATTTATCTCGAAAAGCTTATTTTATTAATATAAATACATAATATTATTATTTTACTAGTGTGATGATAACACTTGACAACCAAATCTTATTACTAGCATTAAATTAATCTATAAATAACTAGTATGGAATTAATCTATAAATAACTTTTTTTAATAATATATATATTGTGTTATAATAAAAGTGTTGAACGATAATTCCAGTGAAAACAATTAATTTGAATTTCCTTTGATTAAATTTATTTATTTTCTTTACACTCTTATACATCCATCTGCATAAAATAAATCCCAAAATTTGTTTTTTTTTTTTTAAAGAATCTTATGGAAGCATATGCCAGGGGTTACCATCAGTTTAGTGTTTTGAAATTTGAGTGAAACTAGGGAATGGAAGAAAGATATTTTACTTTATTTATGCGTGAGGCTGAGACAACAAAAACAAAAGGTCGTTATCATAAGAATATATTATTCGGAACATCAATTAGATTAAAGGTAGGTCAGGTTAGACTCGTAGTTGATCAATCTTCAATTCTATATATACGAGAACTATTCACACGCAATCGCATCGTTCCTGTTTTGCTGTGCTAGTCCTCAGAGCTTCACTAATCATGGCTTCCTCAGTACGAGTACCTCTGGTCACGTTTATCTGCGCCTTGAATCTCGTAATATCGCTTTGCTCCGCAGCTGCCACCACCGCGGCCTACCCCTCCGTACCCGGCGCTGGCACTGATGACTGTTCACTCGCCGGCGGTGACGTTATTCTTATCCCTCCTCGTCGAGAAGTCCACGGCAATGGCCGAATCTTCGATGTCAGTCACAGATATGTCCCGGACATGCCAGTGTGGGAGTCTAAAGATGGCCTCGGCCACTTCCTCTGGCTTCTGTTCAGCATGAAAAACGGTTCGATCGCTAATAACTCAGAGATGAAGATCCCCACTCACACAGGCACTCATGTTGACTCTCCGGGACACGTCATCGACCGCTACTTCGATGCAGGGTTTGACGTCGACTCGCTTGATTTGGAAGTCCTCAATGGTGAGTGAGAGTTGTTGACTTGTAGTATTTGTATTCAATTGCTTAATGTTTTATTTTGATTCAATCCCTCGTATTCTTCAATCGAGAAGTTTTTCTTTCACTTTTAAATATGATATTTTCTGGTTATGTTGATACTATGTGTTTGAAAACAATTATTTTTGGCTTTTGAGATTTCGACATTAACTCGAGGAGTTTTGGGAAGTCTCATAATTGGCGAATAGGGGTATAAGCTTTTAGATGGGGAGTGCTACGATTCTCTTGTAGATTCCAAGTGTGTGCTTTTGTGGCATGTACCTTATGTCATTGTTGTATACTTTCTTCTCAAAGTTCATACTCTTTGATGTAAAGACCAGGAAAGAGAATACGCAACTTGGCTTGACTTAACTTTAAATTAGAAAGCTGAATTATCTTTCACTACTTCATGTTAAAGCTCTAGTTCTAGCTTTAAGAACTTAGAGAAGAGAGGTGGATGTTTTATAAACTCTTGATTGTCTCAATATATAATGCTGTTGTTTCGTCTATGTTTTGTTTTATTTTCTTCGCTCTGTATTATTATCAATTTTCATTATAGTTCTTTGCTTCTTTCGGTATTTTGACGGTCTTGTCCTCTTTCCACATTTTTTCTTTGTGGATAAGAATCGCTTTTATGGGTTTCTCATCTGATGCTTTGTGGGCTGCATTTAGGCTTTTGTTGTTTTTCATTTTTACTTAATTGAATATCATGCTGTGTTTTCCTTTTATTTCATCTTTGAATTGATATGATTGTTCATCTTAAATCCGTAAGATGCTAATTAATAAGGGTTGTTTCTGTTTGAAGGTCCTGCACTATTGGTCGACGTTCCCAGAGATACCAACATAACTGGTATGTATAACTTGTGATTTACCTATTAAGACGTTTTATTTATTTTCTTTATTGCATATGGGTTACGAGGGTCAAAGACCATTGGCAACTATTGTATTCTCTATCGTGTACATAATACATAGCTATACAAAGAATTCAATGTGTGTCTCTAAGGCACTATCAATTATTCCGGTAAATGTTCCTTCTGCTGTTAAAGACTAAAAGTTTTATGTATTTTGGCAGTGGCCCTCAGCCATGGAGGAGGGTGGAAGTTTTCCACTGTTCAATCTTAAGAGTTGTGGATTAAATTTAATTTTGCTTTTTTTTTTTTTTAATCTCAGCTGAAGTTATGAAGTCACTAAATATTCCAAGGGGTGTACGACGTGTGCTCTTCAGAACATTGAATACAGACAGGTAACTTGTACAGACTGATTGTATTGGTACTGATGTACTGAGTACTCTCTTTTAGGGGCCTGGCATGAGAAAAAGGAGTATGGATCTTCTAAAGGGCAAATTTTGGTGAAGCGGTGTAGTGTAGAGAGAGAAAGAAAGAAAATATATAGGTGGGCCCTAATCTATTGATGGTGGGTCCTTAATTTATCTCTCTCTTACTTTTTTTCTTCTTTTCTCTCTACACTTCACTATTTTACCAAAATTTGCACTTTAGAAGATTTCTAGTCAAAAAGAAGATGTAATCAACTTCTTGATGCTTGTTTCAAAAGTGCTTCTTCGTTGTAGTTCTGGAGCTATAACAGAAAAATAACTGATTTTTTTTTTTGGGTGTGATTATTATGTTCTAAAAAACTAATATGTAGAACTTTTTATCAATTTATTCAAGTTCAAACAGTACTGCTGATACTTAAACATAAAAATTTGAAAAGGAATATTAGCTTTCAGAAGCTGTCAAGTGTATATCTCAAATATGGTTTGGAAGTCTAATCAACATTGAATTTCCTTGTGAGGAACAGATTGAGTTTGTATAATTCTTCAGTCTTAAAATAAATTTCCTCCCCCTTTTTTATCACTTGGGCTCAACTATTTTTTGCATTCCTCACAATCACTTAATGTGGTTGTCCATCTGTGATAAATAGGCTATTGAAGAGTGGGTGAATGTTAGGCAGAGATCATATCTAATTGGGATTTCTGGTTTCAGACATACACGCTTGATCAGATCTTTCTATATTGACCTTGATGATCCAAACTAGAATCTCATGATGACAATCTTAGGTGATTTCTATTTCATTAGAAGCCATATGTGGGACTAAAACTTTTTACATTCTTAGGCGGCTTATGTTTCAAAAGGAATTTGACTCAAGCTATGTGGGATTCACGGTGGATGGAGCAAAATGGCTAGCAGAGAACACTGACATCAAACTTGTAGGTAAGATGTGGATCTTTTTTGGAAGATTTGGTCTACTTCCAAAGGATATCTTCTCTGCCCTTTTATCCTGTCAAATGACTCGGTTAAAGCTAGTTTTGCACATGTAGACATTCACAAATTTTATTTTCAGTCTGACAACACAGGTGTTTTATAGATTTCAGATAAACATTCGATTAAGTTATTGCATTCAACTAATTTAGTAGAGATGTTGCAGTATGATTTTAGCATTATGGTGCCTTTAATACTGTCACGTCTCAGTGGGAGTGAGATGGTAATTATGACTTGTAGTTCACCTGTTTTATTATTGTGCTTACCGATTTGAGAGTCTTATGGACAATGAAGTAGTCTTAGAAGGTTACTCTGAAATCTATGACCTCCTCCATTGAAAATGTCATTTCTAGGTTTTTATCTTCACCAGCTTTGCATTTATGTTGTGTAGATATGTAATATTATCATCTCTGTCACTCCATGTTCTTTGCGCATATATGGATTTTGTTCTTCACTTCTTCAGATTGACTCGTGCGCTTACACCTTTGAAATGCAATGTAGGTGTTGATTACTTATCTGTTGCTGCTTATGATGACTTGATTCCATCTCACGTTGCTTTTCTAGAAGGCAGGGTAAGCAAATATGCCTGATGATTAAGATTTGAGAATGCATACGTTATGTTTCACTATCATCTAGCTAATTGCTTCTACCTTTCTGGATATTAAAACAAATCACATCTTAAATATATTTCTGTATTTCCTCGTGTTCTCTTTAAATTTCCTTGTATGAACAAAAAATGAGTATTGTTCATTTGTTTCTTTGATAAGAATTAAAATTAACGTGACATGCACTAACAATTTTGATTGCATCAGGAAATCATTCTTGTAGAATCCCTGAAGCTTGATGATATCCCAGTAGGAATATATTCAGTCCATTGCTTACCTCTTAGGTTGGTTGGTGCCGAGGGATCGCCAATTCGATGCATTCTGATCAAATAAATAAAGAACATGTAAGTTTGCAGAGGGAAAACTGGGTTTCCTGTTGTATTTTTGTTGTTTTTTTATTTTAATTTTTTTCTTGGGGGAAGAATAGGATTGTTATAGCTGTGTCAAAATGCTAATTTAGAAAGGTGAAATTGCTGCAGGAAACAGTTTAGCGCCAAATGCTTTAGGAGATGCTATTCACCAATGAGTCCATAAGAAGCAATATGGATGTGTGACAATATTAATAGCATTACGTTGCAGGTGGTTTTCTCCTTTAATGTGTATATGCTAGAGCGTAATAACTTGTGCTTTTTAGTGACAGTTGTTTTCACTTTCGTTTGCTTGTATGCCACTTTTGCATCATAGTTAAGATTTGATACTATTTAAGTATTTATATGTACTTCCTCCCTCTAGAAGCACTAAGAAGTTTCAATTTTTCCAAGACAATTTGTTAGAAAGCAAGTTTATTCATATGGCCTTCTGATTAACACGCAAGGAAGAAAAAGTAAAAGGATGCATCATTATTCTACACTACACAGGATTTAAATTTATTCTTAATAATGTCAAGTGAAAAATTCACTATTTTCGATACATTACTTATTAACTTTGTGATAATTTTTTAAAAAATAAATGGTAAAACGGTTAGGGATAGGTTGGCTCATTTGTGTTTTAATATTCGTGGTTTAAAAGTTAATATTAGAATAGGTTATGGGTTAAATTATGAGTAAATTCTTGTTTTAATTTTTAAAAGATATATTGTTTCAATTTAATCTTCAAAAAGTTAAAATTATTAATCTTGTCTTCTAAAGATGTAGTCTTAATTTAGTTCATATATTAATTATATAGATATGTTGATAAAAGTTTGATGTTACACTAATTTTACTATACTTAAATTGTTAATAATAATATAAGGATTAAATTGATTGAGGTTATATCTTTAAAAAAATGAAATTAATTATTTTTATTTTTTAGTGACTAAATAAAGATGAAGTATAATTTTTAAAGACTAACCAAAATTTTGGAACATTTGTCTTAGCCTTTTAACTTTTTTTCTTTTAAAAAAATTCTTAATATTTTATGCATTAAAGATCTAAATTCTTTCTCTGGTTAATAGGAATTTCAAGTTCCACCAACATATTACAATATTTTCTAAATTTTGTCCTCCACCCAGTTTTAAAATTTTAATTTCTTTACAGAATTTTGAATTTATTTTTTGTTAAATAATAGTTTTATTTTTAATATAATAAAAAAGATAATTAAATTGATACTAAGTTTTAACATATCGTATTTAATTGATAATAAATATAATTAAATAATTTTATTGATAAGTCCCCAACTGCCTTCTCAATCTTCGTAACTACCATTCGAGCGGGAAGAAACAGAATTTTGCAGAGAGAGCGAGAGAGATGGGGGAAGCCAACTATGCACGCATGCCGAGCGGGAGGATTCTGGAGATGCAAAATCGTTCCATGAAGTTCGAGCTTCAAGGCACCAACGAAAGCTTCGCCGATGCACTGGGGCGCATTATGGCAGCGGAGGTGCCCACCATTGCCATCGACTTCGTCCTGATTCAGAAAAATTCCACCTTCATCAACAACATGTTCATCGCCCACCGTCTCGGCCTCATCCCCCTAACCAGTGACCGCGCAATGTCAATGTACTACTGTACTGACTGTCCCAAGTGCAACGGCAAAGGCCACTGTGACCTCTGCTCCGTCGAGTTCTACCTTAATGTCAAATGCATCACCAATAAAACCCTCGATGTTACTAGCAAGGATCTCATCTGTTCTGACCCCTCTGTTGTTCCCTTCGATTTCCGAGACAAAACGTCGGGGTATTCACCATTTGAGATTTATATGTGTTTCTTTGTACTTACTGAGACATTGATGAATACGTTCTTGAACCTTGGTTTTTGACTTGGTATTCTTGGATTGGGTATTTAATTTCGTAATTGCTGTGACACCGAAGCTCTGACAAATCGAAAATAAAGTCAGTAAGTATTGTGTTATTTGATTCACTGGAGAGGACAACGATGGTGCTGAACTTGAGAAATAGACGAATGACTCTGTTTAAATATTAGCTTTTCTTTAATTTGTCAGGGGGACTGTAATTGTGAAGTTAGAGCGAGGACAGGAGGTGAAGCTGAAGGCAATAGCTAGGAAGGGAATTGGCAAGGATAAAGAAAAATGGTCACCAGCAACAACTGTAACTTACTTTTCACCGGTACAAATTAAAATAAATGAAGAATTGATGGACACATTGACACTAGAGCAGAAAAAAGAATGGGTTGCCAATTGTCCTACCTCTTTGTTTGAATTCGATCCTTATACCCAAAAGGTTGGTTTCTGTTTGGTAATTCTTGTTAATATTTACTTTTCGTTAAGTATTATCACTTTCGTTTCCTTAGTTTATAGCAATTTGTGAATAACTGAATATCTGCCTAGCCTGCCTTTTGAATTTTCTTGCTGAAGAAGTTACTTGATGCTCTTTGCTCCACCTTGGATATAGGTTAGTAACATCCATGCGTTATAAAAAGTGCACATTTAAAAAAAAAATGTATTTTTCCTTGGATTTCTTTAGGTTTCTTTAATCAAATGCTTTTTCTTGTCTCCTTACGAAGTTTCCAAGATAGAAGAAAAACCCCAACATATGTAGCATGCTGTGAAACTGTTCTATGCTACAATACTTTGGGGAGAGGCATTGTAAGAGAGGGACATCTATATAATTTCCATCGAAGATGGGGTTGTGGCATTACTAGGTTTAGGTACATGACATGCTACAATACTTTAAATGGATTGCTAAGTGGGAAAGACCCTGCAGCTACTTTTTTTTTCTTCACCAGTGTTAACTATCAATTAAATCATATAAGAAGCTGGTGTTAATTCTCTGTTTATAAGTCACAGGCAATCCAATAAGCTCACCATGCCAAACAAAAAGCACTAAAGGGTAGGTTCTCTCTAATTCTTCAAATTAACCTTGGACATAGTTACAGTTATTCATCAAGTAACTCTAGAGCGCGCTGTGACATACTTGGTACCTATCTCTCAATCTCTAGTTTAACTTAGCTTTCGTAATTCTTGGTTGTATATTGGATCATTCGATTATATATGTATCTTCCAACAAGTGTAACAAACTGTCACAATGTTTTGCAAAACACAGAGGTCATTGGGAATCAACAAGTTGAACTTTATATTTTTCAAAATTGTTTGGTTCTGCTACAAAGATACAAAAAAGACTGAATTTGTTTTCAGTTAGCTGATTGAGTAAACCACACACCTGCACCTTCTTTTTTTTTTTCCTTCAAAAGGTTGATTTCTAGTTATTACTTAATGATTGTTGGTCAAAAATATAGATGCCTCATATTTAATGATCATTGTTAGGTTTTCGATTTCAATTGTTTTAATCCCTTATTGATAGTTTATAAGTTGTTATGCTTAAAACATTAGAAGTTGTCTAATAGGGCCACACAATTTTCCTTGGAAAGCATGCTCTAAGGTTATTTATCGTAACTAACCTAATAATGTTTCAGGTTGTTCTTTCTCATCCTGAAGCTTACATTTATGATGACGAGCTGATTTGGAAAGCAGAAACTATGGGCAAGCCGGGGCTTGTTGTAATCTGTGAGAAAAATGATACTTTCGTATTCAAAGTAGAAACCACTGGCGCCCTTAAGGCTTCTCAGTTAGTAATGAATGCCATGGAAATCCTCAAACAAAAACTGCGATCAGTGTGCCTATTGGAAGATAATGAAATAGATGATCGGTTTGCTGGATTAACTTCTGATATGCAGGAGCTTGATAAAGTAGATTAAGAGGGTTTAATCAATACTGACTTCCATTGGTTTTCTGGAGCTTGTTAATATGTCATTCTGACTTCTGTATTTCTTCTTGGATGTAAAAAATAGAAAGTAAATAATAGCATATGGTATACGTGTTATATCTATATTCTGTCCTATGTTGAAGCACACATATATCATCAGATTTCTTATTGACCATGTCGGGTCTTTCAGGCTTATAAAGAATGAAGAGATTAATGGATGAGACAGACACGAGAAAAACATTTTCAAATTAAAATGAATAATAAGTATCAATTTTACATAGTAATCTATTTCAGGATGGACTGCATGCTCTGCCTACTGTTAAGGATCAGCTTCTCTATACATATCTTAAAGCATTCACTTTATGGTTCGAATTCTTGAATCTTGAGATTCCAAGATGGAGGGAAGGGAAGAAATTGAACAAGAATAATCTTTTTACATTTTTACTTTTCACCCTTATAGCCCAATTATCCAAACTAGGATTTCTGCTGACCCACTGCGATGCATAACAGATCATAATGTATGTACCATAAAAAGAGTCACGGGTTCTATCTTTCTGTGAAGAAATGTGATTCGAGAGATTCCAATTCCTGTCTAAAATTTTGCAATCTTAAAAGCGGTTTGAAACCGTAAACACTCACCACCAATGGCATCTTATCCTTTAGCATGTGTAGTAAATAGAAGTCATATTGGCACAAACACACATTGAGATTACTTGTTGATGATTAATTTTCTCCACTCTATTAGTTTCATTCATATATTCTTCCTTTTCTTAGTACAAATAGAAACAGTCTTCTCTTCTGTACGGCATATATACTTTGCTTTTTATAACAATGACCACCACAGAATTTGACTTTCCCTCTCTCTGTACGTGAGACATCAAATTTTGTTTCCGTGTATCTGTATGCGTTTTCTTTTTTGTCTTGTACAAAAGGACTTGGTCCATGGTTTTACATTAAGATCATTTTACTGTGAGATTATGCGCTCTCTAAGTAACAATTTTAAGGCTATATATGAAAAGCTTAGCTGGTAATAGAGGTTGGGTCACTCTTGCCTGTGAAAAGATACCCAAATCTTTGTCTGATAAGCCAGACATGCTTGCAGGAGGGCAGCCTAGTTTCACAGATTTGGGACATGCTATGCCATGGCTGGCCCCTAAAAGCATCACTAACTCCTCTTGTCCTTTTCTTCTGACTTTGTAAAGCAACTAAAGAGACCTAAAAGGCATCCAATACCTGCTTAACTATTAATCTCACCTTCTTAATCAGATGGAAAATCTGGTATTAGGTATAGGTTTACCAATCAAAGTTTTCCATATTTGATTTAGGAACCTCCATTATATATAACTTACAATTTTTCTTTTCTTTTTTAACTGTTTAATCACATTCATTTGTGAGAAATATTTAGCTGCATATGTTCTACCAGCTCATAGTATAATAAGGCAATAAAAACTTATTTATGAGTGTTTCATGATGTAGTGAGATTTACTTACTGACTTTTTTGAATTTCAATTGGCTCCTTATACTATTTGATTTGCAAACAGTGTACATAAGAAATTCTCATTATTTATGAGTTGGAGTCTAGAAATAACATGATTGATGGAGTATACCCCAAACTAAATTTGATGAGAAATAGCTTAGCAAGATACCCTTTTGAATTTGGATTGGACCACCTAAACATCGTACTGTTCTTGCCATTATATTCAGGTATTTAATGCTTGTCTACTTCTCCTTTAAAAACATTTTCTTTTCCACATATGACACTACATGAATATGGTGGGGTATCCCATTGGGGTGCCAAGAAGATTATTTGAGGTCCCACTGAGAGATTCAAAGAAGTAAACTTTAAAGACTCTCCTCACATTATTGATCTTCTCTGGACATTGTTATTCTAACTTCTAAGTAGGTAATTAATAAATAAAAACACTCATTTATAACTTGTACTCGGTTCATTCAATATGTTTGCTGCGGAATAAATTCAACATTAGACAAATCTTACTCCCCAAAGACATGCTTCCCATTCCCTAATTTTCTATGTAAAAGGCCAAAGCTTCCCAAAAAACTTAGAACTAATCATAGTTCCACTACCCAGGAAGCTTGTGCTTGTTCAGGGCTTTTCAAAGCTGAAGTATTTTTTAAACACATCAGAAGAGAGCTTGTGAAGATGACTTCTTGAGCATTAATAGTGCTTAGAATAATATGTATATATGGACCACAATGTGATTGCAAATTCATTTAAGATAATCATATTAAGGAATTTAGTATTAGAAATGGGTGGACTAAGCGGGTACTATATTACACTAACTTCCCTTAAAGTTTGACTAAATTATATTGATTATCCTTTAACTATTTTTTCAATGAAGATTATGATTTTATTTTTAATATAAAAGTAAATGTAGTTAAGACTAAGTTTCAACATTCTTAATGTTAAAAAATTTCATTGTTTTGAAATAAATACATATTATGTAAAATATTAACTTCATTGACAAAAAATCAATTAAAAGAAAAGTTTGTATAGCATTCTATTAAATTTGAAGGGTACCAAATGTAATTTTTAAAATAAAAAGAATATCAAATATATATGAAACGACCTTGAAAAGATCATGCCAATGCTTGGAGCTTCCTATAGGACTGGATCTAACATTACCTTTAGCTGTACAAGTTAGGGCCAAATTATGGTTCTTGTGAGTTTTTTATTTGTCTCTAGCTTGAGATGATGCTGAGCACATTGAATATGATCAATTCCCTGCACATTGGATGCCGATTTCTCAGTATCCAAATCATAAACTGTAACAGAAAAAGATAGGAAAGGAAACAATATTGTGATAATAATTTGATTCACGCATTGGATGTGGAAAATGCTAGTTGACAGAAGCCTTTTGGGGCCTCTATTCTGATCTCTTGGGGCCATTTAGAATGGTGAATCGTCATACATCATCTAGCTGCCTTCAATTCCATTGGCATATAATATTACTTGGGACCATATAAATGTTTGGATATGTATATATCTATACATATATCTATATGTATTGTATAGTCGCTTGAGAGTTTCAGAAACACACCAACTACTCCCTTAGTTTTAAATTTCAGAACCTAGTTCGGGTGTAAATTTGTTTGTGCTAGCATTCACTTTCCATCGAATTTAGAAGGTCAAAGTTTCAAAGAAATACTGAAATTTTCATATATTTCAAACTTTAGTATAATGATATTGACCAAAATCTATTTTGAAGCTTGAAAATGACCTAATTTGTGATGAATTGTATGTTAAACAAATATAATAATTAATAAGAGTTGTGTAGATCAGAGGTAGAAAAAAATTGTGACTAATTTTCAATGGTGAGTAGGTTGAGTTATGAATTTTTCTTCAAAACATTCCACCAAGAAGAGTTTAAATTGGAGGATTTAAATACATTTAAATATTGACTTCATTCTTTAAGTTGATTTAATATATGACTGGAAACTTTGTGCACTATATTGATGTGACCTGTTGCCTTATTACTGAGTGGATTATCTCTTTTCTGATATTGTCTCATCTTTTTATTGTGTGGTTTGGTAAAATCATTTTGACGAGGTCATAAGTATATCAATCAGAAACTAAAGAATACATACATCCTATTTCATATTTCATGTCATTTTAGAAATGAAATTATGCTAAAGGTTGTGTGAAAATGTTAAATAAATTTTATTTCATTCCTTCATAATCAGACTAAATTAACCACTTAGTTTTATACTCTGTCTTTTGCTTCTACCAAACAGAAATTTTAGAACTAGAAAGTCTAGATATGGATGCAGCTAAAAAGCAGAAAATGTATTTATGCTTTTTCTTGTTTCTTCTAAAGAAAAGGAGGTAGAGATTAAAGAGTATGTTTTACATACCATCACAAAAACCAAAAATTGAAAAAAAAAAAAAGAAAAAAGAAAAGAAAAGAAAGGGTGTGTTTTATTGTGCTGCCAAAGGAGTTGTTTCTATTAATATACTCCAGAAAACCTATGTCTTTGCAGACATGAAAGGGTGAGAAGGGGGCCCACAAACATATATGGTCCTCTTTTGTTGTTGTTTTTAAACTTTACAGCTGTAAGCAAGAAAAGACTAGAGAGGAAAATTACATGGGAGGGCTTTAGTCCAAAATTTGAGTTCATGTGATTATATTAATTAATGAATAAGGATAGATGAGACTAGGTCAAAAGGGAAGTTCATAATCACCAAGCAAGCTAATATTAATATGCCCCAAGACATGATCATATTATTCTACAATTATTGGGGTAGGGTTTTACATTTGCAATATTACATTACTACTCTTTTCTTGAGCTTTGGTCCATTGTATCAAGCTGTTACCTTTGTAAAAACAACTAAATTACTCCTTTAATTTTTTTTTTCTCTCTCACTCGTCAAGTCATCATCACGAGCATGCATATGCCATTATCTATATTCTATCAAATTTAAATCAGTGGTTTTAATTAATATATATAGTTTAATTATTTAGTTTTTAAAATATGTAAATTTTAATTTAAAATGATAGTAAAAAAAGTTAAGCATTAATTTGTTTTTTATAAATCAAATATATTTACTAATCTTTCTGGAAAATAAATATTAACAGAACAAAGGACAATCTTCCAACAAAATCAAAGATTTTGTCCCCCATGATTAAAATCCACTGGCTTTTTGCATTATATCATAATTTAGGATTAGTGGGTGCTCTGTCAAACTCAAAACAACTAAAAAAACTGTGTCTCTCTCTCTCTCTCTCTCTCACTGTCTCACCTAATGATGTTTTTCTTTTCATGGGTAGACCCTATTAATTGGTTAAACATAAAGTCTTAGGGAAAATTTTACAAGAAAACTGTGTGGTTTACATAAGGATGAGGATAGGAATTAGGAGGAGCACTTTGACTCTGCTTTTTCTTGTTTGAGAATTTTCTTTGGCACCATTTTGCTTTCTAACTCCTTCAAGTAATATGACATAAAATACTAAACCAAGAAGCTTGATAATTAATATGGCAGTTTCTTATTCCATTTTTATCACATACAATTAATTTTAAATACATTAATTATCTTTGTAGATTACTAGATTTATACGCATGGAAAAAAGCAGAAATTAACTATATATGACTTTTGTTTTCACACTCAAACAAAGCAAAGGAAACAGCCAAAAGGTGAAGCATGCACTATTGTGAATCCACTAAAATGACCATCATATTTCTAAAAAGAAAAAGTGGTAACAAGGGAAAAAAAAAAGAGAAACAAAAAAAAAAAAGAAGAAAAATCTCCCACGCAATATAGAGAAAAGGGAATAAGGTCTACGGAATGTTATTGTTATCCACATGGGGTATCTAAACACCTTTTCTTATTTCTTTGAAAAGATTGTGCACTTAATCATACTTAGTCTAATCCAACTATAACGACTTGCAAAAGCTAAGATCAAATGCATATGTAATAAAAAGTTTTAAATCCCACTACTTTGAATTTATCTTCTAAGTGTTGTCCATGTTCTTCCCTATATATATATGTCTTTTAATTGCTTGTTAATTACATATTAATGCTTCTATAATATCTTTATACATTAAATTGAACCTGTTCTTCAAAGACTATACGCTTGAAATTTGAAGAGAGAAATTAAAGTATATAAGTAAAAAATTAATTGTAGTTAAAAAAATAATTATCTATAATTTGTTAATTAAAATAAAAATGGTCTCATCCCACAAAGAAAAAAACACAAATTCAAATATCAGATAACGTATTTATTATAAAGACTTTACTTTAATGTTCACTTGACAAATGTTAGTCTCATTTTAAGGTGACTTGAAAAAATCTTAAGTTTTTATAAAAAGAAGTATGATATTATTATATTAAGCTTGATTACAAATTACAAGGCACCTAATTACAAGGAAATGTGAACTTATTTATAAACAAAGGTTGACAAAATGAATTAATTTCTCACATGAAAAAGATTTTGATATAGAATGAATGTCCAACAACCATGAAAATGAAAAGTAGTAACATTGAAAAGGTAGAGATCATGTCATGACTCTTGATAGAGTTTATGAAGGTAACTAGTTAGAAGGTTATTAAAAGTAGTACATGCAGGCTTGCTTGGCCTTAACTCATAGCTGACCTATGAGATTGTGAGATAGTGTGTAAGCAAGCATATGCAATTAATACACATAAGGTGTATGTATGTAAGTCTCTTAAATTCTCCAACTCAAGGCTTCCTTTGTGGGGTACATAATTAATGCTTCCTTCTTTTCTTACCTTCATTATCCTAACAAGATGATACTATTTAAATTCAAATAATTAAATTAATATGAGATTGTACTTTAATTCTTAAGTTAAAAAATCATTTTTAAGATAAAAATAATATTATGTTTAATTCAAACAATAAAAAGACAAAAAAATTGTAATATCATATCATTTATATAAATTTAATTATATTACGTCACATCTTTAAATTTTCATAATAAGAGGTAAGTGTAATCTATTTTAAGTTTTGATTTTTTGAATATTTTAAAATTTGAATTTAAGTAGTAAGAATGGTGCGTGTGTGTCACGCTATGGTGAGGGCACGTATAGCAGTGAGGGTGTGTAGAGAGGCAGAGGGCAGGGAAGTCTACTCCCAGAATCTGAAAAGAGAAACAGATGGTGGGTTTAGGTGAGGGATTAGAGTAGGGTTGTATCGTAGGAGAAACTGGAGAGATTACAAGTTCCAATTTTTTTATTTATCATTAAATTATTTAATATATATATATAGTAATAAAAAATATTTTGTATAAATTTGAGTATATTATAATAATATTTTAGTTTTGATCAAATTATATCTACTTTCTTTTTAATTTTAAAAATTATATTTAATATTCTTGATACTTGATATAATGAATTATAATTTATTTTTTATTAATAAAATTAATATTTTATATAATATATATTCATTTCAAAATTATAAAAATATTTAATTTTTTAAATTGTTGCATTCAGAATAAAATAAATTAGAATAAAGTAAATTTTAAATTTTAAATTAGAAAGATAATTTAAAAATGTAAATATAAAAATATTTAGATATATTTTTTATATTTTATTATCAAATTTTTTAATTAAAAATTTACACATATATAATTTTTTAATTTTATTTTAATTAAAGAATATAATAATTTAGTTCAAATATAGAATGTAGAATATAGGGTATAGCCGTATAGGGTCCCTTACACCCTACTCTTTCTCTGCCTTGTTACGAGGTCAAAACTGAAACAAGGATCCGCCCCCAATCAACAATGTGACCTAAGCCTTAAGACCCAAATGCCCGACAGTCTGCTTCTCACTTCACATGCAAACATACACACACTTCCTTCTTTTCATATCCTTCTGCCCCACCACTCCACTTCTTTCCCTAATCTATGTACTCAAATTCAAACAAGCTTTAAAAATACCATTTTCTCACATACTCATACACATTCAACTTTCTATTGTTTATTCATTCCAAAATGTCTACATAGGATTGGGAATACAAAATTCATTTATATACATTAATTTCAAACAGATTTAATGCTACTATGAGAATTTAAATTTTAGGACAATAAATTAAGACAATGTATATGTTTTGATCATCAACTTGAGAATAAAAGAAAAAAGCTTTGGTTGGACCATTTACGGCTCTGACCACCATGTCAAAATTTCATTCCAGCTAGAGCCAAAGCTTTAAACTTTGAAGCATACAAAATGAACAAGAAATTGTTCCGAATTTATTATAGAATGAGAGCTATAAATATGTCCAAATAAGGTATGGTCTAGAAGAGATCCATTTAAAGAAAAAAAGAGAAAGTGCCTAAGATAAGAAAACATATTAAGATGCAGACTGCAAATATATTCTTCTTCATTCACAACTTGGTCCTCCTCCTTCACCTTCAGAAGCCATTCCTGTGTAGGCAACAAGAGCAGGCCATTGTTGGAAATGAAGACACTGACAAGAAGGAAGGAAGTCTTGCTTGCACCAAAGTATTATCGCAGTAAATATAAGATCTATTTTTGGTTTTTTTCTTTTTTTTTTTTGGGGGGTTTGTAAGGACAGAGGACATGAAGATTTTAAGGAGAAGTGCCAACGATTCCGACAATGACCCGGTTGAACGGTGACAGGTTCATTTGTTGTTGGTCTTGGGGTCTGGTCTTCTTGAACAGAGGCTCTGGGGATGAACATAATGATGATGACCCCACTGCCCAGGAATCGTTGGAACCATCAGACCCAAAAACAGCATCGATTACGCCACTTGGGCTTCCAGGACTGATTTCCTCATACTTTCTCTTCCTACCCTTGTTATGCCCATAATTGTAATTATTATTAGCGTTTGACATTTCCAGGATTGCATTATAACACTCTTCTACTTTCTCCTGTCAAAATTACACAAACATTTAAAAATTCAAAATTATATTTTAGTAAAGATCAAATAATGTGGTTATGATTTGCATTAATAGCAGCTTTTAACAACACCCCAGAACGAAGCACAAACCTCGTTAATTTTAAGAACACCCAGAAGCTGTTTTTTATATTCCACTCCTTCACTCTGCTCAATCTGGTCTACCACATGCAGCATTGTCGCAGTGGCCAATACCGAAGGAAGATAACCCACAAATCTTGAATCTAGACTCACAAAACACATGTACACATACAACGTGATAAGGACTCGAGAAAGTGAAAAAAGGGTAAATTTTTCTTTTTCTTTTTTATTTTTGTTCTTGAATCTTGGTGCTTGATTACTTACCTGAAATGATAGATAGTAGAAGATGCTCACAGCGCCTGAGGAATTCCCAGTGAAGATGGGTTTTCAAACCTAGCCTCCTTATGATGTGATCTAGGAAAGAGAGTGGGGTTACTGGGTGCATCTTCCATTTGAGGGTAGACAGAACAAGAAGCTCCATTCTCTGTATAGTTTTTGCCTCAAACATATATTTAGTGTCTTCCACCTGAAACAGAATAACAAATTAGATAAAACAGAACAAAGCCATAATTTTTATTTTGTTTTGTGAAACGTACTTGGAGGTCTAGAAGAAGAGGGACTTGAGTCTCTTCAACTTTTGCTGCCAAAGAGAGGCAAGTGACAGCGACAAGCTGGATCATCCATGGCTTCTCTCTTTGAAAATGGAAGCTGAAAAGGAATCTGTCCAGATAGTTAATGGCTAGTGTTGCAGTGAGCATAGAGAAGCCATAATGGGCATTCACTTTGAGCATCCATTCCACTGCCTCACGACGAGCGAGAGAAAGATCAACACTCAGATCAGAACAAGCTTCTTCTTGCTCTTTGGAGAAGAGAGAGTTGAGCTCTTCATCTTCCCAGAACAAATCTTGCTCCAACAAGATCCGAGGAGGAGGAGGAAGAAGAAGACAAGTGTCACTATTCCCTTCTACTTCTACTTCTTCGTCTTCCCATTTTGCTTCATCACAGTACAGAGCATCGAGGAAGGATGGAGAGTTCTCATGGTGTTCTAGTTGGTCATTGTGATGGTGGTGGATTGCCATCTTCTTCTGGGAAGAAGAGGAAGAAAGTATAGTCCTCTGCTCATCATAAAAAGTGAAGGCACAGTCTCACACCCATATCTCTCTCTCTCGCTCTCTCTCTCTTTCTCTCTCTCTCTGAGTAATGGGGGGGGGGGGGGGAGCAGAAGACACAAATGGTGAGAGGCAGAGAAAGAAAAGTAGTAGCAGTAGTAATAGTAAGAGATGGAATAGAGAGAAAGAGAGAGAGGTAAGTGAGTGGGTTTCACGCTTGTCTTTTTTATAATTTATATATATTGGTGAATGGGAATTCTTCTGTTTCTTGTTCTTTCGGCGTGTGTGTGTGTGTGTTTAGTTGGAGGGCAGAAATCTAAGGGCACACGTACCAAGCTGGACCCATGAAAACTACCTCTTATACAACCTAAATAAAGACGCTTGGAAGCAGGGCATAGATAGACGCATTTCAGACACAAAATTGCCATTCAATTCTTGAATTTTTCATTCTTTTTCTCTCTGTTTTATGGGCTGGGCCACTCTTAACAGTTTTGGCCCAATTCATTCCCAGCCCACATCTGCTTTATTGTTATCACCTCATGGAAATAAGCATATCTACTATTGAATTCTAATAGTAGTTTATGTGGCATGTGGTGTGCTTAATCGTAGCAACACCTTTATGTTTTAAACATTTGGTACCACAAACGGAATTCAAGTCTAATAAAATGGATTAAACTCTTAAAAGGTGACAAATTAAAGTTTAAATTTTTATTAAGAGAAATACTTATATTTCAAAGAAAATTATTTTTAATATAAAGATATATTTCATTTTTATCTCGCTTATCAATACACATAGCCATCACAAAGTACTACACCCAAAGAAATCGTCCCCCTCCTGGACACAACGGTTGATGGATGATGAGATACACTCTATTCAACCCATTACTAAGGCTAAGATGGAAAGAAAGGTGGACTTGGGTTTGAGTTGGTCTTGGGCTTGGGCTGGTAATTGGAGTGGCATGGGCCACCTTAGTGATGTGCATAGTAGTTCCATGGACATACATGCATTATAATACTTGAGACAAGAATATGGTCCGTTTTGTGATGTGTGAAGTGTGTGCACGGTGGATTAAGTAGGTACGCAAAATTCCGTGTCCTCCAAATTAATAAACAATAATTACCAAGTTTATTGTAATATTACTATTATCCGTGCTAGACAGATGATAATGAACTTCTTTTTACTTTTGTAAAAACTTTTTCAAAACATTTACTAGTGTATGTTAAAAATTTAAAGTGAACTAGGAAAAAAACTTCTCTAAAATAAATTTTTTGATTTGAATATGGATAATGGCGAGTCTAAGGAAGAGAATAAGCATATAGTCAATTTATAGAGGTTCAGATCCAATATAATCTTGATCTTATATCTTTTCTCTAAACACACAGCAAAGGTATTTTACTAATAGGATAATTACTAAAAATACACTTAAGAAACCTTACACTTGAGCTCAGCATATGCCACTTGACAACTAAAAGAAGACTCAGCACACCTACTTTCACTCTACCTAGTATTTTTCTAAACTTACCCACACTCTTAACCAGCTTAATCAGTAACACACTGACTTAAGCCAATAACCACTTCAACAATCTCCTAATTCTAGATTCTCCACGAGACACCTAGACAGAAGGAGGATGAAGATTTCAACTTTGAACAAGAAAAACTACTATAATGATTAGTAACTTACAAAGAGCAATAGATTCTAATAGCGCACTAAAAGATGGAGCAAATTTTAACACTTCAAGAGTAGTATTCAAAGCTTACCTCTATGAATTCTTCTCTTTTCTTCTTCTTCTTTAATATTGCACCATTCTGCTGCATTTATTGATCTTCAAAAATTCTTTAAGAAACTATCTGTTAGAGCTTTTATTTAATGCCATCAATAAATGTTTGAAACATGGACGCTCCCTCTATCAGAGCACATTGAAGACTTCATCCAATAATTTTCTTCATTTTTGTTACCTTTCAAAATAGCCGTGGGGAATATAAAGTCAACCAGCACCTTTGTTCTTCATTTGTCCATTGGATTTGTTGCTGTTATTGAGGGAGTCAAATAGCCAAGATTGAATTTTGGTCTTGAGAATTGCTCCATTTCCTTTTGTCAATAGGAAGTACATTATGGAGACTTGTACTGGCCTAAGAAGTGCCTTTCTGCTGTATTATAAAAAATCTACTGCTTAGCCTGCTAAACTCTGACATTTGCTATTGCATTTTGAAGATACTTTTTACTTTTCTGTTGAAAAGTAAAATGGGCCATTTTCATGTGTTTAATATTTTCAGAAGATTAGGCCATTTTGAATTGACCCAAAATCTTTTTAGTAACATGAACTTTCTTAGAGGCACCATTCGAATGTTTATAAAATTTTTTAAAATATGAAATTTCAAAATAATTGTTAAGGTTAATAATTCATTTAAAATTTTGAAGTATACCAAGATTTTATGCTTTGAATTTGTTAAACATTTTAAAACAAAAGTATATATGTCACTTACACATATATACCAAACATCTATAACATATTAAAAGAAATATTATTGATATTTGACTTGATAATGTGTTTTGACTCTTTTAAGTTGGTACAATTAAATGGAGACTAATTACCAAAGTATATCTTTAATTATAATTCACAAGATTAAATAAATATATGTTATTTTATTAGAGAGTGCTAGCCAGATAATGAATCAAGAAGGAGGGTTGAATTGGTTCTTTTTACTTTTCTGAATCCTTTTTCAAAATCTTTTCAGGTGTATGTTATAATTTTAAAGTGAACCAGAACAAACATCTTAAAAAATCCTTTCTAAAAATCTTTTTGAGTGTATGCTAACATTTAGCAAAACTTTAAAGTAAACAAAAAAAAACACTTCTCAAAATAAGTTTTCAGTTTTTAGTATATGGTTAATGATGACTGTGAGGGAGAGAGAAATCACACAATCAATTTATAGAGGTTCGGATCCAAAGTAACATTGATCTTACATCCTCTCCCCAAGCATACAGCAAGAAAAATTTATTATAAGGGTAATCACCTAAAATACACTTTGGAAATCTTCCTTTACCTAGGCTCAACATACACTAGTTTTTATGTCACCTGACAACTTAAAGAAGGCTCAATACACTTGTTTTTACTCCAGTTAGTATTTTCCTAAACTTACCCATAATCTCAACTAGCTTAATCAGTAACCTACTGACTTAAACCAACAACCACTATAAGGGTAATTATAAAAAATACACTTGGGAAATCTTCCCACACCTAGGTTCAGCATACACCAGCTTTTATGTCTCTTGGCAACCCAATGAAAGTTCAACACACTTGTTTTTACTCCACTCTGTATTCTCTTAAAATTACCCAAACCCCAAACAGCTTAATCAGTAACCTATTGACTTAAGCCAAACATCCACCTCACTAATTCTTACTTCTAGATTCCCAACACAATTATTAGACAAAAGGAATGAAGAGGATTTCCACTCAGTCTTTATGACCTTCAACAATAAACAATAACTCACTAAGAGTAGATAAACTTTAAGCACATAGGAAGATGGAGAGAATGAAGAATGATATTCAATGCTCAGCTCAATAACTCTCTCTAACTTCAATGTAATACCATACACCTTAATTTATTGATCTTCAAGGCCTTCAAAACTAGTTGTTGGAACTCATATTTAATGCCCTAAATAAATGCAGAGATTTTTTGCCGGCCAGGGACGCTCAATTACTCAGATGAACAGGGACAGGGGCAGGAGCCCAGACGATAGCCGAAGCTGACTCGAGGATAGATAGAAGGATGATTAGCTTAGGCTTGAATCATTTGTATATATACTCTGATGACACTGTTACTTAACAGATTCTGTCTCTTGTAAATTTTGTATGAACTAGACTGAATGTATATATAACGTTTTAGAAAGTATGTATGGATTGTAGCGATGAATTGATGTTGCTGTGTATGGATTTATATTAGTATGTTTACTGCTGTTGTTAGACTGGCTGTTGAATTTTAAACAGGTGATTCTGTATTTGCATAAGAGAACGTTGCAACCTCTATTAAATGCTTTGCTTCATTTTTGCATCTTCTCAAGACAGCTAAGGTTAATGTAAGAAGACCAGCAACTATTTTTCTCCCTGTGGATTTTCAAGAAAGGACGCTAGTAATAGCTGGTTTTTGACATTGAGAAGTGTTTCATCCCCTTTTCATCTCTGAAAATACGCTACACCATCTAAAGCTATCTTACTGTTTTCCTTCCTGCACTAATATACTCTGAAAAGGCTACTGTTCAGCCTGCTAGATTCTGACATCTATCTCTACTTCATTTTGAAAAAGTCTCCCTACTTTTCTGTTGTACTAAAAAGGCTACATTGTAGATTAAAGTATTTGTTTGAAAATGCTTTTCATTTTGACGTTGAGAAGCTTTTAAAAGTTGTAGGAGACTTTCTTTTGTTTGATGGATTTTATAAATTTAAAAAGCATAGGCCTTTTTTGGACTTTAAAAACATGGGCCTTTAATATAAGTTTAATATCTTAGAAAGATTGACCTACTAAGATTGACCAGAAAAACTTTGGGCTTAACCTTTATATATTTTCAACATTTTCAAAGAATGAGCATATTTGGATTTTGCCAAGATAAGCTTACTACATGAAAATAATTTTTCATTAATCAAAAAATATTTAAATGTAACATATTCCAACAGAGAGGATTCAATTAGTAAGGAAAGTAAAAATGATGAATTAGAGAACTCAGTAAAAACAAGTTATAACTAAAAAAAATACACCTTTTGCAAATTTCTTTCAAATTAGATAGCATCAAGTTTTTCTCATTAAACTTGTTGCATCTCATCCGCATCACAGATTAAAAGTATGATGGTGACAAAATCTCTACCATTTTCTCTCTCTACTATCACAAAAGGAAAAAAATTGGGAAAGGATACTTTTTTGTTTACTTTCAAGCAATATTAATTAAGAAAATGATATTTTCAACAGAAGGAAATATAATGTAGAATGATAAATTATATATGTAACCTCTATTAATTTAGTTAATTGCATGAATTTAATTAATACTTCATGCATAAGTTAAAATAAATTTTACTGCAATTTATTTAGTTGACTAATGACAATTAGATCTAAACATTCCTGAATTGATCTAAAAATTAATGACAACTAATTAATGCCAACTAGAAAAGACATGAATTTGTACAGTTTAATACCAACAACTACATTCAAGCCACATAAACTGGCATCGAATTGCACATTTAGAAAACTCCAAAAAGAAAAATTAATGAGCTTGACACACTACAAATTAATATCAAATTATATGCATTTCAAGACAGGAATATATCATGGATATATTTTCTGCTTCTTTAATGATCTGATCTGCATCGTGGATTGATTAAATAATTGGGAGGGATCAGTACTTGCAAAACAGATTATTGGGGCCTCTAAATAGACAAGAGTAAAAAACAAAGTGGGATACATTTTTAGGTCACTTTATTTAATTATACATTAGTCAAGCATAAAAAATAGTTAAATATATTGACTAATGTATACGCCTAAAAAACTTTCTAAGTTAGAAATAATTCTCCCAGTCCTCCAAAATACTGAAACAAATTTTCAAAAATCTGTCCCAAGGAAGTAGTCACTAGTAATCCCTGCAGAAGAGAAGGCTGAGCCGCTGTTGGTGGATTATTATACGCTCCGTGTGATGGTGGTGCATGATAATAAGCTCCATGTGGTGGTGGTGGTGGTGATGCATAATTATAAGCTCCATATGGTGGTGATGGTGATGCATAATTATAAGCTCCATGTGGCGGTGGCGGTGCATAATTATAAGCTCCATGTGGTGGTGGTGGTGGTGCATAATTGTAAGCTCCATGTGGTGGTCGTGGTGGTGGTGGTGCATAATTATAAGGTGATAGTGGTTGTGGTGATGGTGCATATCCATATGAAGGGTATGTTGCCAGTGGTGGAGAATAAGCATATGGTGGTGGTGGATATTCATATGGAGGATGTCTCTCCGACTGTGGCCGTGTTGTTCTAGATGATGATGCTCCATGATTCTGCAATGATATTGGTTCCAATTAATTATTAAACACACACAAAATTTAAGTTGTCATCAAATTTTTTAATTAAAGACTGATTTCTCTTGTGATTATTTTTTTACAAAAAATTTACATATTTTATTTTAATCAAAAAATCTAATAACAAGTATATAAAGAAGTGCATGTAAGTTTGTATATATATATACATACACATATATACACACACACACACACATATATATATATATATATGTGGCAAAGTTCAACCAAAATTAAATCTGGCTTCCATACCTTTTTTTCACACACCAATTTAAGACTTATGGCACCTGCACATCTGGTAATTTAGTGATGATTAATTAATTACATGTCTGAATGGGAAATTTTCATTTATTATATTTTATAAAGCACTGCGAATTAATGAAATAAGCTAAATGTTTCTTACCTATGATCACTTCCTTTGTAAAGGTAACAAGAGGAGTCTTCACGCCCATGTGACAAAACATTACGCAGTGAAATCCTAAACGTGCCACAAGAATACATTAATTAAATCAGTTAATTTCAAAATTCATCGGAAATAAAAAAGGGTAAGCATTTTAATTTGAACTTTTTAACTAATTAAAGAGAAGCTCTGAGAAAAGGGGAATAATTATTACTTGCAACTGCCTATAATAGCAGTTAAAGTGAAACTACGGTCCCTGGAAACCACGACAGAAAGCTCCGAAAGGCCATTAATTAATGGAAACACGAAGTGAGGTGGAGGAAACCCAGGATTTGTTCCACTAACTGTAACTGAAAATCAAAGCCACAAGTGAGTATGAGATGAGCTATACACCATGGATATGTGAAGTGAAAGATAAGCTGTTTTGAGAGAGATATAGATATGAAGAAGTTATTAATTAAAATATATATAAAACCTGGAGATGTTAATTCGATAAGGGACTTGAAGCGACCGTATTGCATATAAACATAGCAAGGTTGCTGACGTGGATCCACCCAATTGTTGCACTCCATGACTTCATCCACATTAAAAAGAGTGAGAAACGAAATCAAACCAAAACCAGAGAGATGGATATATGATCATCCGCAAAAACAAAATTAATTAAGGAGTAAAAGATAATACCAGTGGCAGTAACCTCATGATGAGTGTCGGCCATTGTGGATTTTGCACTATGATCAGTTGGGATTGAGAATGAGGAGAACCAGGTTGAACTGGATTTGTGTGTGTGTGTGTGTGTATATATATATAGATATAGATAGAGAGAGAGAGAGAGTCTGGTTTTCCGAAGGAGACAAGAAAGCACGAGGAAATGACATGAAGCTAGCACGCCATTTAGCTGGAGACTGAAGAAAGACGTTCTACGCCGGTATTATATATATCTTTTTGAGAAGATTGCGCTCTTAATCATATTAATTACATGAAATTTTTTGAATTACACTCATGTTTAAATAATTTTTTAAATTATAAAAATTAATTTAATTTTTTTTTAAATTTTATAATTAATTTGTACCAAAAACTCTTCTATTAATTTTTTTATTCAAAACTCTAACCGAGGTTAGGAATGTTTAATTATTTTAAAAAAATTACACAAAAATTAAAGTTTATTATAAGAGTTTTTATATAAAATCTAAAGTTTAAGAATATTTTTATATTTTAATATAACTTAATTTTATTAAATTTTTTGTTAGAATTTTGCGTAAAAAAGTTTACTCATGAATTTTTCATACAAATTGTGAGCTTTAAGATAGTTTTAAATCAAATTTTATAACTATAAAGAGTTATATGTAGATCTTTTGCATTTAACCTACTTGTTAATATATTAGTCTACCTATAATTTGACTTTAAAATTTAATGTATCAGACTAATTAGTCAAATGTGTAATCAATATGTCACTCACACTGTAATAATTCTTCCACCTCTTAAGATATGTTTAAATAATAGAATTTCAAAAAATTAAAAACTTTTTTAATTAAAATAAAAGATCATGCTATATAATACTAGCCAAAATTTTAAAATCGATCAAAACTGATGCCTCATAACCAAATCAAATTAAATTAAACAAAAATTAAAAAAAATTGATCAAAATTAATTTAGATTAGTTTAATTTAAGTATTTTTTAAATAATTTTATGTGCCAAAAAATTGAATCAAACTATTTATATATATAAATATATTAAAAATAAACTCTCCTCTATGAAATATATTATCTTTAAAATAATTACTTTACCATCTAATTGTTTAATTTTCTTAAAGAGATGTATATGTATGTTTAAAATAAACTCTCCTCTATGAAATATATTATCTTTAAAATAATTACTTTAACATCTAATTGTTTAATTTTCTTAAAGAGATGTATATGTCTGTTTAATATTTATAATATCAAAATAAATTATATTAAATTGATTTAATTTAATATTTTAATTTTTTTTTCACTTGTACTAGCTGGTTTCTCTAAGTAGAAATGTTAAAAATTTATATTTAAAAAATTAGATTAATTATTCCATATGATATTTATCCTAGAAATTTAAATTTAAAACTAGTTTGATTTTATAATTATTTGAATTAAATTAAAAATAAAAATTTAATTATTATTTACTTATTTTATAATGTTGTTTGAATATGTATTAGTTAAGATCATATATGATTTTATCTTGTTAATTAATGAAATGTTATTGCATTTTTTTATTATATTTTTATATTTATATATTAAAAATAATTATTTTATTTTTTATTGGTAAATTTAAATATATAAAATTGATAAACTAAAAAAATTTAAATCCCTCAAATCAAATTGTTTAAAATTGACTATTTATAATTTTATTTAATTTAATTTTTTACTATAAAATTAAATCAATAAATATATTATTATATTAAATCAATGTAAATAATTTAATTTACAAATCTCTCTAAACCCACCTAAATCAAAGTGACCAACACCGGTACCCTACTCTTTGATAAGACGAAGACTCCAATTGGACTAAGAAGTCGTTGAAAGTTATGTTTAACATTAATATTTTGAACGATATCTAGGGTGGTTTAGTTGGAGGATATTTATGGTGGTTTAGTATACCCATAAATTTTTTATTTTTAAGAATTATATTTTTAGAAATATGATTTTTAATAATATGATTCTCAAAATTTTTTTAAATTTATTTAATTTACTTAAAATATTTTATAATATTATCAAAAAATTAAATTTTTACACTTCGTTTAAATTTAATATTTTTAAAAATATTTAACACTTTTTGAAATATTACATTAAAAATTATATATATAATTAACTATTTTTTAAAACTATTTATATAATATTAAAAACAAAAATCATTACAACTTATTAATTAAATAACATATATACATACATTACTAATTAATAACACTTAAATAATATATATAATTATATATATTTTTTTTAAAAAAATAAAATTTGTACTTTCTTTCTATGTATGATAAAAAAATCATTAAATTTATAAAAATTATAATTTAAAAATAACTTTAATAATATTATTATCAACGTAAATTAAATTTGAATTTATATATCATAAAAATAATAGTCTAACAATTTTTTTGGGTAGCAAAAATTATATAATTAATTTTAAAAAAATAAAAATAAAATAATAATTTGTAGTACTCTGTAATATTTTACTATTTAAAAGAATAATTTTTTAGATACAAATCTGTTGGATTAGCATATATTAATTTATACAAAAATGTATTAATATACAAATAATTTATATACATTTTACATAAATAATTTTAAAAAATAGGAATTAAAATAAAATATCATAAAAAATTTATTATTAAATATATTTGATACACAAAGCGTAACACAAGCATTTATTATACATTTTATTATTATTTAATGTATTTATTATTATTATTATTAAAATTAAATAAATTTATTATTAAGTTTATATTATTATTAAGCTAATTATTCACATATACATTTATTACAAAGTTTATATTATATTATAAAATATTTGTTTAAGTTTTATAAAGATAATTTAATAATTTTATTATTTTAAAAATATTTTTATGTCATAAGAATATAAAATTTTTATTTTTTAAATAAAAATAAAAATTTATAAAAATATAAAAATATTTTATTTTTAAAAATATTTTTTTAATCTATATACTAAATGTAAAAATATAACATTTTAAATTTTTTATTTTAATTTTTTTTAAATTGTGTATCAATCGCTTCCTTTTTAAATCTGTTTATCTTTTTGTGAATTTATTATAGGCGTTGGCAGCGGTGAACATTAATAATTTGAAACCACATGCTTACATATACAGCGACTGCACGCGAGACTAGTCTAACTAGAAATAAATTTTCTATAAACGTGTGGACTCCTAAGGAGAATAATCCTTCAAATACTTGAGCTCATACATATAAATACATATACAGCGAAGGCACGCGAGACTTGTCTAACTAAAAATAAATTTTCTATAAACGTGTGGGGTCCTATATAAGGAGAATAATCCTTCAAATACTTGAGCTCATACATATAAAACTAAAAGATGGAAAGGAATATTTAATAATTTTTTAAATATGTCGTTAACAATATTTTAAAAATATGTTTTAAAAAATTATTTATATTATATTAAAAAAATAATCAAAACTTATTTTAATAAAAATTCTATTATATTTATTATTTATATATATGATATAATGTATTAAATATATATTTAATTAATATAAAATAATTAATATTTTAAAATATAGAATAAATTAAAATTTTATTTTTTAACAGAATAAATAATATTTAAATATATTTAATTAAAAATAATAATAATTTAATAATATCTTAAATATTTTAATTATTTTTTAATTTCAAATAAACTTGAGTATGGACACGCGAGATTAACACAATATAGTGGTAAGAGTAAGGATATAAATAATATTAATGATTCAAACCTTTTTGATATATTAAAAAAAACTTGGGTATATTTTGAAATTTTTTTATAATTTTATTTTAAAAGTAATTTAACATGAGATTCTGAAAGAGAGAGGGGAGATGTAATATTTTTAGGAATATTGTAAAGAGAGATGTAATGTGAAGAGAGGGAAAGAGTTTGAAAGATAAGATAGGATTAAATTTTAGAAGAGTAATTTAGTAAATTTACAAATTTAAAAATATTCTCATACCATAAAAATATAAAATTTCCACTTCTTTAAGCGTGAATAAAAATTTTTAAAAGTATAAAAATATTCTATTCTAAAAAAATAACATATTTAAAAATATTTTTTAATTTATATACCAAATATAAAAAAATAAAAAAACCTTTTATTTTTAAATTTTTTCTTAAATCGTATACTAAATACTCCTTAGAGTTTGTGTGGGAGAGGCCAAATGGAAGGTTCACGTCTATTCTTTCTCGTCACTGACCAAGTATTCCTTAATTCATTAATGGTCCCCTGTATATTGTGCGTATATTTGTATAGGAAATTTTAATGTCGTATGCTATATATGCATTAACCTTATGCAACCAAGTTGGAGTACTAATTTACGGTCTCCAATTGTAGTATATTTATTTTATTGCCATTCATGTAATGTTACTTAGTTAATATCTTGAATTTTGATTTCTCGTGTCACAATGTTACGTGAATCCCATTTATATAATAAAAATTATAATAAATAATATATTATTTTGCATCTATTTTTTCGTTCCTATATTAGTGTTGTATTATTATTTTATATAAAAAAAATCTTAATTAGTCCCAATATCTCTAGAGGCCGCTTTTGTCACCATAAAAATAATTTTTTGTAAGGACGATGGTAACATACAATTTTTTAGTGAGGACTTGCTAGTTGCCACCAAACACTTTCAGAATAACTCACAAGTTGTCATCAAAATCTAAAATTTTTGGGATATATAAATATATAAATATATATTTATATATAGAATATCATAATGTTTGTTCACTCAAGCACAAATTTAATTTAGACAAGTCATTTAGGTATTAATTATTAGGCAAAAAAAAGTAATATATACATGAAACATTTTTTAAAAAAAAAATCAGTCAAATAAGTTTCAGTTGACTGCATTGTATACTAGCACATTAAGAAAACACATTAACTCAAAGATCAAATTATTTAATTATTTCAACAGGAATTAATTAATCAACATGCATCCATTTTTTGCTTTCTTGGATAGCTGAAGTATTGTGGGCTGATGTAAATAGAACCTTCTGGAATGTATTAAAGTAGATTAATTATTTAGAAGACTAATGTGTATCAAGTCCTCTATATATGTAAGTGTATTCAGAAAAAATTACAATATACAGATTATCAATATTCAGTCCTTCTTTCATTCTGTCAAGATTTCTAATCTCGCGTGATTCTTCCATGGATGATGATGAATTAATTGAATCATCCTCCTCAGAAGAATTTAAACAGATTTGTTAGAAGCTCCGACAAGGAAGCAGCTGACATTAAACAATGTATAATAGGAGTAGCATAATTGGATGCTGGTTTTGGCGGAGGATAAGCCGAAGAAGGTGGTGGCGGTGGCCACTGATATGAAGAAGGATAATAATAAAACGGAGGTGGAGAAGGGTATGGTTGTGGCGGTGGGGGATATGGATATGGTGGATAATAATAGGGTGTGGCTTGTGGGGAGTAATTAGAGTAAGATGGTGAAGGTGCTGCAAAATATGGAGGATGTGCCTGGTAACCTGGTTGTGCCACTTATGATGATGATGATGATGGAGCATATTTTGATAATGCATGTGTCTGTAACACATCAAACTTAATGATTAATTAGTGAAACTTGCAACAAAACCATCCACCTCAATCAAGTACAAATTAACATCGGAAAAAGGCTAACTTACGTTGGCATTTGCATACTGCAGTCTGAGTTTTACCTCACCTATAAAACTGCAATAATCCTCCCATGTAAAAAAAAAAAATGTGACCATCTGACGTGAAGAAATAAATAAATACAAAATTAATTAAGTAATATATCTTATTTAATGTGATAAAAATTATGAATAAATGATATATTCTTCTCTATATCTCTACAATATCCCAAGGTAAATTGTCATTAAAGTAATAAAGTGTTGAAAAGTGATAATTAAATCAATAATATTATTCAGCGACTATTAAAATGAAAAAAAAAAAATTGTTTACCAGACATTTCCCTTTTGAAGAGGCCAGGAGGAGTCTTCATAACCTTGTGAAAGAACGTTATGCAAGCGAAC
This sequence comes from Senna siamea, assembly GCA_031216115.1. Taxonomy (NCBI): domain Eukaryota; kingdom Viridiplantae; phylum Streptophyta; class Magnoliopsida; order Fabales; family Fabaceae; genus Senna; species Senna siamea. Next base: position 2,534,427 of record CM062355.1, on the reverse strand, counting down.
CCTAGCTAGTAGGAAACTTCTTCAGGTGAATTAAGAAATTAAAGAAGCTTTCAGGAAGAAAAAAAGAAAAAGGAAAAATAATTACCTACATTCGACAGCCAATAAAATTATCGTTAATAAGAGTATTAATGTCGTTCAAACCACGAAATTAAGCTCCCTAAGGCCTTCAATTAGTGGAAAGACGACCTTATTTTGAAACGTGGGGTTTATTATTCATCCATCTGCGACAATATTCAAATTAATTAAAGGCGAGAGAGAGAGAGAGAGAGAAAGATGCTTAATTTTTAAATTTACCTCGTGAAAGATATATATATATATATATTGTAACTAAATAAGAAATTAATATTCTCCTGTAGATGTTGTGACATTAATATTGGACTTGTTGCCACCATATTCGAAACAGACATATAACGGATGGTGCCTCAATGATTCCAATTCTTTGCTGCAAAAAATGTTGCATCCTACCACTTCACACACAGAGAAAAAATGAGAGATACTCAAGGAAATTAAAGCAATCCAAACTAAGAATTTATAAAAAATACAAATTTGAAGAGATGAGAAAAAAAATTAAGAAGCAAATTAATATAGGGTTTTTTTATATATACCAGTAACCTCAAGGTGTCCACGAACATTGCTCGCTATCGATATATATATATATATATATATATATATATATATATATTATCTGAAAAAATTCTAGTGAACACGTACAGACAATGAGTTGAATGGGTTAGCTAGCGTACACTAGAGTTCATGATCAGATGACCTTCAAGGTCTTTTTCGTTTTTCTTTTTTTTTTTGGTGGGCCACTGACCTTGAAGGCTGTGTATAATGTCTTTTCCACAAATAATATTCCAATTGTGTTAATTATTTTTACATAAATTATAATTTATGTACACTAGAGTTGAAAGGGTCTTCACTCTTGAGTCTTAACTGTTGCATTTTCATAGCAATGACCTCGAAACTTTGCTCACCTTAGTTAGGTCAACTTGGTCATCACACTTATAATTTATATAAAAGCTTGTGGGACTTCAATAATATTGTGCATCTTCATGTTACATGCATCTTCATGTTACATGCATGAATGACGACTCGGGAGTATTCTTGGTCCACTTGTAATATTGTGCACTAACTGTAATCTACGATCAAAAATAGAACGAGAAAAAAAGTAAATACTTTTGTTAAAAGAATTTTATCCCTGTTATAAAATTTTTATTAGATTAAATTATATTTATCAGAGCCTAAGTTAACTTTTAAATACTAGAATTTTGAAAAAAAAAAGTGAATAAATAAATTAAATGTTAAATGCATGCATCTTGCTGTTAATTAGTACAATAGTTGATTGATAAGAAAGATCAGAACTAGCTTCATCAACAATTTGCAGGCTTCAAGCTTTTATATATACATGGAGACTATGTTCCTCCATGAAGACTGTTGGCATGCAGTAAAAAATACTATGCAAATTCTCGGCCGTTTTCTTTTATCTTTCAATATATATATAAATATATATAGATTCTATGATAAGTTTAATATATTTCTTGAGCGTTAAAACTGAAATGATTCTTTTAGGTTTATCAAAATCCAAAATGACATGTCATTATCATAGTACCGCATAATTTTCTCTATGACACTAATTCCTGATAATATAAACTTATTTCATCCTACGAATATTTATTTCTTGATTATAAAATATTAATTTAGTTGAAATGTATTTTAAATAATTTAGTTATGTATAAAAAAAATTATTAAAAGTTTTTATATAAAAAGCTTATATATCAAATGAAAGATAACTTAATAATTAAAAGTAAAGAAATTCAAAAGAAAACAATAAAAAATTATTATAATACATTTAATTATTAATAATTTAACTATAAAAATAAATTAAAATAAAATATATTGTTGTTGTTTAACTTATAATAACATATCATTCCACCACACACCTCTAAAATAATATAGAATTAGAACAAAACCATATTCTTAAAAAATATATAATATATTTGACAAAAAAGCAGTGATACAAATAAAAAGTTGTAAGTGTAAAATTAGAATACCACAAATATATATATATATATATATATATATATATATATATATATATATGTATATATATATAAAGTGAAGGCACACTGTTAAGAACTCAATTCTCACACAGTGTTACTGAATAATACGCTACTATATTGATGGTTGCTAACGAGCTACAGAAGAAAAAATAAAATGCAATACAGTAAAAAATAGAATACAATACAGAAGAAATAAATCCCTCTCATTCGAGTCGGAAGGCAACTCCATTAATTCACCTCACGATTCTCATGCCTTCCTTCCGTTTATTCTCCTTATTTAACCTGACCCCAGCTTCGTAACTAACGAATCTTCTCGCAACTGACACCTCGACGATCTCGTGCATGGTTAGTTATGTCTTCTAGACATTCATGTACATGGTGGGCTCCTGAGTACACTTCTTTTCCATTGGGCTGGACTCGTTGTTGCTGGACTCTCCTTGCATAGTGCTCATAATGTAGTCTTTGACCCATACTGGTCGTCTTCGTCGCCGTTCACCCCGATCCTAGATTTGTTCTCTTCTTCTTTCTTTCCTTTTGCATGGTCTTCTACGTCTTTAGCTACCGTGTCAACTTCCTCGTTCTGGTTCCTCTGATCTTGATCTTGATCTTGTGTTGTATCAATACCATCCCCATGGGAAAACAACCTTGTCCTCAAGGTTGAACTCAATGTAAAACTTAATCCAATAAGAGTTTCAAAAAGCATTAAGTACAGCCCTAGTGGCATTCTTAGAACATCTTTAGTTTCTTTAATAGTGACAAATGACATGGACTTATCCAGGCTCACCTTCTCCTTGTATATACCAACCTTCACGTAGATCACAAAGGGCTTGACATTCTTCTTGGGAACCAGCGTAAGAGCCTAGGTTAGTGTTTCTAACTGCCCCGATCCATCTTGAGCCATAACTACATTAGGCTTGATTCTGGAAGGACCAGCCACGACTGCTTGGAGGGGCTGACGGTGATGGTTGTGGCTCACCCACGAGGGTAATTCCCCCACCTTAGGCAGAAGCTTTCGGCTAGCACTACTGCTTTTGTTAGCATTAGCGTTGGTGTTGATATTGACGTTCACGATGGTGATGGTGCTCATATTGAAGCTGAACGATTGGGCGAGATCAGAGATGCCGGTGATAATATCCACCCCGTTCATACTGAGCTCTAAGGAGGTGTTGAGAACCTTGGCCATGGTTTCGGCGGTGTGCGTGTTGGTGTTCTCGAAGCAATCCAAGCAAGTACGTTGGTGGGAGATGGTGGCACCAAGCCAGACCTTGAGGTTATAGGCGTAGTCACCCAGCTTGTCAATAAAGAAAGTGTCAATGCTGTCCATGGACTTCTTGATGTCGTCGATGGTGTAGTCCAAGACCTCATGACAGATGTGCATGGCCTACTGAGTCATGTTGTCCTTGGCCAACTCCTCGTAAAGAGTGGAATTGTTGAAGGAGGGAAAGGCAGTTTTGACCAGATCTTTAACATCATCGGTGTTGTTATTCTTAGAAAGGCTTTTGACGCAGGTTTCTTTGTATTCCACTGAATTGCAAAGCATGTCGGCGTTCTTCTGAGAGGTTGTATTTCGTTACTTTTATAACCTGAGCTTGAGGGAGCCGCCACCTCTTCCAAAGAGCTATCTTCTCCTCCGGATAACCCTTGTTGCTCTCCATAGCCAAATGCCATTACTGCTAATTCCAAGTTTACAAAATATAAACTGCACTATTCAAGTTCGGACATGCAAAAATTTCCACTATTATTTTTCAGTTGGGTTTTACCATAACCCAAGCTGTTCATGATACTGCTAGCAAACACAAGCAAAACGTTTGTGGGCATTCCATCTCCTATTGTTCCCATATGATTAGAAAGGGGGCACATAATACCATCAAAACTACCAAGATCGTGTATTGAAATACAATTCAATCTATGGGTCTTACATATATTAAACTTTTCATATCAGTAATCCTATTAATATGCAATTGTTCTACACAACGAAATTAGCTATGGTAGTTAGGATTCTTAAAATCAAAGGCATGAACTAGAGAATCTTCATATGCATCTTGCAAGTGTTTAATAATTGGAAAAGGAATTACATTACCCCATTGCACAAGTGGTGACGATGACGAACGCCGTGACAGCCAATAGAGATTCTCTACTTGTTTGCTTTCTTCCAAAATCAGAGATGGATCATTTTCTCCTTCACCCTTAGCCTTCAGAACTTGCATTTCCTTATGGTAGAGCTTTTCAGCAACCAGTAGTACACCCTTGCTCCTCTTTGACTGCTTTTAATGGATTTAGTTCATGAACTTCTTTCTTTACGCACACCAAGTCACTCTTGCAGGCACGCTCTGTTTTAGATGCCATAGAAGACTTCTCTTCGGTTACACTGGTATTTTCCTGTTGCCTCAATGAAGCATCAAATTCTGAATTTGGAATTGATTTAACCACACCCCACTTTAGACCATACTCCTCTAGAATATAAAGTTCCAGCATAGATGTCATCCTTTTTAGTGACCCTTTCATCTCTTGCAATGATTCTTCCATCTTTTGCATTGATTCTTAAAAGGTTGAGTTCTGTTGTGCCATCACTACTTCTCTCAACGAAAGCACCAATGTTAAGAGCTCAATTCTCACACAGTGTTATTGAATAATACGCTACTGTATTGATGGTTGCCAATGAGCTACAAAAGAAAAAATAGAATGCAATACAGAAGAAATAAATCCCTCCTATTTGAGTCGAAAGGTAACTCCACTAATTCACCTCACAATTCTCATGCCTTCCTTCGGTTTATTCTCTCTATTTAACCTGACCCCAACTCCGTAACTAACGAATCTTCTCATAGCTGACACCTCGACGCTCTCGTGCATGGGTAGTTACGTCTTCTAGACGCTCACGTACGTGGTAGGCTCCTGAATGCACTTCTTTTCCATTAGGCTGGACTCGTTGCTGCTGGACTCTCCTTGCATGGTGCACATAATGTAGTATTTGACCCATACTGGTCGTCTTCGTCAACGTTCACCTCGATCCCAGACTTGTTCTCTTAATTCTTCTTTCTTTCCTCTTACATGGTCTTCTACGTCTTCGGTTGCTGTTTCAACTTCATGGTTCTGGTTCCTCTGAATTTGATCTTGATCTTGTGTCGTATCACACAGTCTCATACCCATATCTCTCTCTCTCTCTCTCTTTCTGTCTCTGTGAGTAATGGGGAGAGAGCAGAAGACAGAAATGGTGAGAGGCAGAGAAAGAATAGCAACAGTAGTAGTAAGAGATTGATACGTGGTTAAAGGCAGGAAAGGGGATTCGTGAGACAGTGGAAGAAGAAAAGAAGAGTGACAGAATATGGAGAGTTCTATCTGGACGAAAGATTATGAATTAGCATGAAGAAACGTGGCAACCACGGAAGGTAGTTAGCATGAGTAGTTAAAGTCACGTGGGAGTAGTTGGATGGTTAGACAAAGGTAGTTTTACGTTGTGCTTTTACATTACATGTATAAATAAGCTGAAGTAGAATTTGTGTAGGGATATGTGTTGATTGTGTAGTCTAATGACCAGGAGTTGCCTTCACTTGAAGAAGGATTTCTATTTGTATATTTTCCAGCTTCTATTTGGAATTTGATACAGTTCTTCCATCTACTTCATTTCTGTCTTCTCCATTTTTCTCTCCTTTCTTTCTGTTTGGAATAACATGTAACATTGGTGCTTTCATTGAACTTTCGCCATGGCGGAAGGGACTCAATTCACAAGACTGGAAGCACTAACAACTGAATTACTGAAGGCCCAAATACTGATCAATGATAGACTCAGCAGTGTGGATAACAAGATTGGCAGCTTAGAAACTACCATGCAGGGATGTCAAGAATCTCTGGGAAATTTGGAATCTATGATGAAACTGTATTTCCTAGAGGTATATGGTCAAGAATGGGATGAGGTTAAATCAATGCCTACTAAGTTTGAAGTCTTTGGTAGCGACTTATTGTGCGTAAGGGAAGAAAATTACAAGATTAAATCTCAAAAGTCAGTAATGGAAGTACAAATTTAGGACGTTGAAGCACTTACTGAGTTTGAAGTCTTCTAAGAGGATGCAAGTGAGGAAAATACTAATGTAGCTGAGGTTGGGTTGGCTATGGCATCTAAAACAGAGCATGCTTACAATAGTGTTGCAGTGAGCATGACGGAGTTTGAAGACTTCCAAGAAGATGCAAATGAGGTAAACAAATTAGAGAATTCCCTCTCTATTCACAGTCCTGTTTGTTCTTTAATTTCTAAAGAATTTAGCCAAGAAATTAATCCATATTATTCAATAGAGTTATGGTCTGATGTCTCTACCAATTTTTACCATACTATTGATTTTAAAATAGAGGCATATGAAGAAGTAAAAATCATTTCAGATTTAATGGTAGCAAAAAAAGAAGAGGCAAACAAACAACCTCTTACTATCCAATGGGTTTATCTCTTAAATGTTTGGGATAAAGATGGGTTGAGTTTTATTTTAGTATTTGATCCTGGAGGTATCACTGTTATCCTTCTTTTATTAATTGTCATTGGAAAGTTATCTCTTCATTCGTTTGAAACACGTGCCACTCTTAAAATGCCTTCTTTGTGTTTGTGGAAATGTTACTCTTGGGCACTTGAGGTGTATATTTGGAAATTTTGCTGGCCTTCCCATTCTATAACATGCCTTCATGATGTTCGTCTTGATAAAATTAAGGAGGATTTAAATACAAGGAATGAGTTGAAGAATAAGGAGAGTCAGCATCAGCTAGGAAGACTCAAGAGTTGTTGCATTCCTAGGTTTGGCCTGAATCAGATTAACAAAGGAATGGATGATGGTTTTGAATGCCAAAGAGGATATGATGTAGCTAGTAACAGAACATTGATACCTAAGCATGTTTTAAACAATGATTTAGTTGTTCTTATCTTGAATGATAGGCCACTTAATCTTTCTACATCAGAAAATGCTATTGTAGTTACCTATGGGGTTTATTCTTTGTATCATATTGACAATGCCCAAGCTATAACTCAAGTTCAAATTCATTGTGGTGAGTTAGATCATGTTATTGGTTTCTTAACACTCAAAGCTAGCAAGAACTTGAAAAAGAAGTTGCAAGCATTTAGAGACTCTGTACTGCAAAGCAATTATGATAACGTGGAGGTATCCATAAATTTTTGGCATGGAAGAAATATTGTACACGATGGGGGTGCAATTTCTATGATGGCTGGAGTAAAGACTGGAAGAAATGATTCACATAAGCTATTTGATATATTGTTTATTCAACTTGGGGTTCATGCACTTTTAAGCGTTATTTACAATGGAAAGATGGTTTTTATCTCTAAAGTTTTCTCTGCTCTTATTTTTGCAACACATATTCATGATTGGCCATACTTATGGTTCTTCTTCCTACACCATACAGTGCATGTAGATGAGTATAATAAGACATATACTGACCATATCAGTTTATGGAATACCCTTGAGCTTTATGAATTTGAAGATGAAACTCATACTAAACCAACAATATACAATGCATTTCTTTTTAGCTCAATACATGTTGTTGGTTTATATAAAAGTGCAGAGGAGGTTATTTTCCTTGATAGAGCCATGGTTTTTCCTTTTGATCCTGGTGGTAATAGATTTTAATAAAGAGAGGTATGAGTGTCTTGAATTCTACTGCTTAAATAATGTGCAGTTTGAGAAATTCAGATTTGTGCCTTTAAATGCAAGTATGTTGGTATGTGGTTTGGTTGTTAGCACCATACTGTGTTCTTATTAATGGCAGGGGTTGTACTTAATGCTTCTTGAAACTCTTACCGAATTGAGTTTTACATTTAGTTCAACCTTAAGGACAATGTTGTTTCAAAGGGGATGGTATTGATATGTGGTTAAAGGCAGGAAAGGGGATTCGTGAGAAAGTGGAAGAAGAAAAGAAGAGTGACAGAATATGAAGAGCTTTATCTGGATGAAAGATTATGAATTGGCATGAAGAAACGTGGCAACCACGAGAGGTAGTTAGCATGAGTAGTTAAAGTCACGTGGGAGTAGTTGGATGGTTAGACAAAGGCAATTTTACGTTGCGCTTTTACATTGCATGTATAAATAAGCTGAAGTAGAATTTGTGTAGGGATATTTGTTTATTGTGTAGTCTAATGACCAGGAGTTGCCTTCACTCGAAGAAGGATTTCTATCTGTATATTTTTCAGCTTCTATTTGGAATCTGATACAGTTCTTCCATCTACTTCATTTTTGTCTTCTCCATTTTTCTCTCCTTTCTTTCTGTTTGGAATAACATGTAACAGAGATTGAATAGAGAGAAAGATAGAGAGGTAAGTAAGTGAGTGGGTTTCACGCTTGTCTTTTTTATAATTTATATATATTAGTGAATGGGAATTCTTCTGTTTGTTGTGCTTTCAGTGTGTATGTGTGTATTTAGTTGGAGGGTAGAAATCTAAGGGCACATGTACCAAGCTAGACCCATGAAAACTACCTCTTATACAACCTAAATAAAGACGCTTGGAAGTAGGGCATAGACTCATTTCAGACACAAAATTGCCATTCAATTACTGAATTTTTCATTCTTTTTCTCACCGTTTTATGGGCTAGGCCATCTCTTAACACATGGGCCCAATTCATTCTCGACCCATCATCTGCTTTATTGTTATCACCTCATGGAAATAAGTACATCTACAATTGAATTCTAATAGTAGTTTATGTGGCATGTGGTGTGCTTAAGTGTGGCAACACCTTTATGTTTTAAACACTTGGTACCACAAACGGAATTTAAGTCTAATAAAATGGATTGAAATTTTAAAATGTGACAATCAAAGTTTAAATTTTTATTAAGAAAAATACTTATATTTCAAATAAAATTACTTTTAATATAAAGATATATTTGATTTTTATCTCGCTTATCAATACATATAGCCATCACAAAGTAATACACCCAAAGAAATCCTCCCTCTCCTGGACACTACGGTTAGTGAATGATGAGATACACTCTATTCAACCCATTACTAAGGCTAAAATGGAAAGGTGGACTTGGGTTTGAGTTGGTCTTGGCCTCGGGCTGATAATTAGAGTGGCATGGGCCACCTTAGTGATGTGTATAGTAGTTACATGGACATTACGTGCCTTATAATACTTGAGACAAGAATATGGTCCATTTTGTGATGTGTGAGGTGTGTGCACGGTGGATTAAGTCGGTACGAAAAATTCCACGTCCTCCAAATTAATAAACAATAATTGCCAAGTTTATTGTAATACACACACACACACCCGCGCGTTCTTAGGGGCGCCGTTTGAATATGTTTATAAAATTTTTTAAAATGCGAAATTTCAAAATAATTGTTAAGTTAATAATTCATTTAAAAATTTGAAGTATACCAAGATTTTATGCTTTGAATTTGTTAAACATTTTAAAACAAAAGTATATATGTCACTTACATATATATACCAAACATCTATAACAAATTAAGAGAAATATTATTGATATTTGACTTGATAATGTGTTTTGACTCTTTTAAGTTGGTACAATTAAACGGAGACTAATTACCAAAGTATATCTTTAATTATAATTCGCAAGATTAAATAAATATATGTTATTTTATCAGCGAGGATTCAATTAGTAAGGAAAGTAAAAATGATGAATTAGAGAACTCAGTAAAAGTAAGTTATAACTGAAAAAATACACCTTTTACAAATTTCTTTCAAATTAGGTAGCATCAAGTTTTTCTCATTAAACTTGTTGCATCTCATCCGCATCACAAATTAAAAGTATGATGGTGACAAAATCTCTAGCATTTTCTCTCTCTACTATTACATAAGAAAAAAAATTGAGAAAGGATAATTTTTTGTTTACTTTCAAGCAATATTAATTAAGAAAATGATATTTTCAACAGAAGGAAATATAATGTAGAATGATAAATTATATATGTAACCTCTATTAATTTAGTTAATTACATGAATTTAATTAATACTTCATGCATAAGTTAAAATAAATTTTACTGCTATTTATTTAGTTGACGAATGACAATTAGATCTAAACATTCATAAATTGATGTAATAATTAATCACAACTAATTAATACCAGCTAGAAAAGACATGAATTTGTACAGTTTAATACCAACAAACACATTCAAGCCACATAAACTCGCATCGAATTGCACATTTAGAAAACTCCAAAAAGAAAAATTAATGAGCTTGACACACAACAAATTAATATCAAATTATATGCATTTCAAGACAGGCATATATCATGGATATATTTTCTGCTTCTTTAATGATCTGATCTGCATCGTGGATTGATTGAATAATTGGGACGGATCAGTACTTGCAAAACAGATTATTGGGGCCTCTAAATAGACAAGAGTAAAAAACAAAGTGGGATACATTTTTAGGTCACTTTATTTAATTATACATTAGTCAAGTATAAAAAATAGTTAAATATATTGACTAATGTATACGCCTAAAAAATTTTCTAAGTTAGAAATAATTCTCCCAGTCCTCCAAAATACTGAAACAAATTTTCAAAAATCTGTCCCAAGGAAGTAGTCACTAGTAATCCCTGCAGAAGAGAAGGCTGAGCCGCTGTTGGTGGATTATTATACGCTCCGTGTGGTGGTGGTGCATGATAATAAGCTCCATGTGGTGGTGGTGGTGGTGATGCATAATTATAAGCTCCATATGGTGGTGATGGTGATGCATAATTATAAGCTCCATGTGGCGGTGGCGGTGCATAATTATAAGCTCCATGTGGTGGTGGTGGTGGTGCATAATTGTAAGCTCCATGTGGTGGTCGTGGTGGTCGTGGTGCATAATTATAAGGTGATAGTGGTTGTGGTGATGGTGCATATCCATATGAAGGGTATGTTGCCAGTGGTGGAGAATAAGCATATGGTGGTGGTGGATATTCATATGGAGGATGTCTCTCCGACTGTGGCCGTGTTGTTCTAGATGATGATGCTCCATGATTCTGCAATGATATTGGTTCCAATTAATTATTAAACACACACAAAATTTAAGTTGTCATCAAATTTTTTAATTAAAGACTGATTTCTCTTGTGATTATTTTTTTACAAAAAATTTACATATTTTATTTTAATCAAAAAATCTAATAACAAGTATATAAAGAAGTGCATGTAAGTTTGTATATATATATATATACATACACATATATACACACACACACACATATATATATATATATATGTGGCAAAGTTCAACCAAAATTAAATCTGGCTTCCATACCTTTTTTTCACACACCAATTTAAGACTTATGGCACCTGCACATCTGGTAATTTAGTGATGATTAATTAATTACATGTCTGAATGGGAAATTTTCATTTATTATTTTTTATAAAGCACTGCGAATTAATGAAATAAGCTAAATGTTTCTTACCTATGATCACTTCCTTTGTAAAGGTAACAAGAGGAGTCTTCACGCCCATGTGACAAAACATTACGCAGTGAAATCCTAAACGTGCCACAAGAATACATTAATTAAATCAGTTAATTTCAAAATTCATCGGAAATAAAAAAGGGTAAGCATTTTAATTTGAACTTTTTAACTAATTAAAGAGAAGCTCTGAGAAAAGGGGAATAATTATTACTTGCAACTGCCTATAATAGCAGGTAAAGTGAAACTACGGTCCCTGGAAACCACGACAGAAAGCTCCGAAAGGCCATTAATTAATGGAAACACGAAGTGAGGTGGAGGAAACCCAGGATTTGTTCCACTAACTGTAACTGAAAATTAAAGCCACAAGTGAGTATGAGATGAGCTATACACCATGGATCTGTGAAGTGAAAGATAAGCTGTTTTGAGAGAGATATAGATATGAAGAAGTTATTAATTAAAATATATATAAAACCTGGAGATGTTAATTCGATAAGGGACTTGAAGCGACCGTATTGCATATAAACATAGCAAGGTTGCTGACGTGGATCCACCCAATTGTTGCACTCCATGACTTCATCCACATTAAAAAGAGTGAGAAACGAAATCAAACCAAAACCAGAGAGATGGATATATGATCATCCGCAAAAACAAAATTAATTAAGGAGTAAAAGATAATACCAGTGGCAGTAACCTCATGATGAGTGTCGGCCATTGTGGATTTTGCACTATGATCAGTTGGGATTGAGAATGAGGAGAATGAGGTTGAACTGGATATGTGTGTGTATATATAGATAGAGAGAGAGAGTCTGGGTTTTCGAAGGAGACAAGAAAGCACGAGGAAATGACAAGAAGCTGCGCACCATTTAGCTAGAGACTGAAGAGAGATGTTCTTCCACAATTGTAATTCTCAGAAATTTTAAAAAATTTATTTAAAATATTTTATAATATTCTTAAAAATATTAAATTTTTACCTTTGGTTTAACTTTAGTAATTTTAAAAATATTTAACACTTTTTAAAATATTACATTGACAATTTTTTAAATATATATATTTTAAATTATAACTAACTATTTTTTTAAAATTACTTTTATTATATTAAAAATAAAAATCATAATAACTTATTAATTGAATGACATTCATACATATATATGTTATTAATTAATAATACTTGAATAATATAAATAATTACATATACATATATTTTTTTAAAAAGCAAAATTTATAATTTATTTTTATGTATGATAAAAAATTATCAAAGTTATCAAAATTATAATCTAAAAATAATAATATTATTATTATTATTTATCTAAAGTAAGGTTAAGTTTATATATCATAAAAATAATAATTTAATAATTTTTTGTTTGAGCATTAAAAATTACGTAATTAATTTTTTAAAAATTAAAATTAAAATAATAATTTGTGGTAGTCTATAATATTATACAGTCCTAAAAAATATTTTTTAATATATATGTGCTAAGGTATCATATGTTAATTTCTACGTAAATATATTAATATACAAATAATTTACATATATTTATACATAAATAATTTTAAAAGATAGAAATTAAAATAACATACTATAAAAAATTATTATTAAATGTGTTTAGTACATAATACAAATTATTATTATTTAATTAATTAATTATTATTAAAATTAAATACATTTATTATTGAATTTATATTATTATTAAGTTAATTGTCTACATATATATTTAATACAAAGTATATATTATATTATAAAAATATTTATTAAAGTTTTATAAAAATAATTTATCAATTTTATTATTTTAAAAATACTCTTATGTCATAAGAATATAAAATTTTTATCTTTTAAATATGAATAAAAATTTATAAAAATATAAAAATATTGTATTCTCAAAATACTTTTTAATCTATATATCAAATATAAAAATATAACATTCTAAAACTCTATTTTTTAAAACTATACATCGATCGTTCCTTGTAAGTGTATTTATCCTTTTGTGAATTTATTAGTCTACAGAAGCACATGCCGATAGTCTTGGAAGTTAGCGTTGGCAGCGGTGAACATAATTGTCAACCTCATTCGCACATATGAGGCGACTTGTCTAACTAAAACTAAATTTTCTATAAACGTGCGGGGTCCTAACGAGAATAATCCTTCAAATACTTGACTTCATACATATAAAACTAAAAGATCAAAAGGAATATTCAACAATTTTTTAAATATTTCGTTAAAAATAGTGTAAATAGATTTTTAAAAAAATTATAATCAAATATTTTTTCTAAAATTATTTATATTATATTAAAAACAAAAATCATCAAAACTTATTTTAATAAAAATTCTATTATATTTATTATATATATATATATAATATAATGTATTAAATGTATACTTAATTAATATAAAATAATTACTATTTTAAAATATAGAATAAATTAAAATTTCAATTTTTAACACAAAATAAATAATATTTAAATATATTTTTAATTAAAAATTAATTATTTAATAATATCTTAAATATTTTAATCATTTTTTAATTCTAAATGAACTATGGACAAATGAAATTAATGGTCACTGACCAAGTATTCCTTAATTCATTAATGGTCCCCTGTATATTGTGCGTATATTTGTATAGGAAATTTTAATGTCGTATGCTATATATGCATTAACCTTATGCAACCAAGTTGGAGTACTAATTTACGGTCTCCAATTGTAGTATATTTATTTTATTGCCATTCATGTAATGTTACTTAGTTAATATCTTGAATTCTGATTTCTCGTGTCACAATGTTACGTGAATTTCATTTATATAATAAAAATATAATAAATAATATTTTGAATAATTACTTAAAGAAGCTTTCAGGAAGAAAAAAGGAAAAAGGAAAAATAATTACTTACATTCGACAGCCAATAAAATTATCGTTAATGAGAGTATTAATGTTCGTCCAAATTAACCACGAAATTAAGCTCCCTAAGGCCTTTAATTAGTGGGATGACGATCTTATTTTGAAACGTGGGGTTTATTATTCCTCCATCTGCGACAATATTCAAATTAATTCAAGGCGAGAGAGAGAGAGAGAGGTGCTTAATTTTTAAATTTACCTCATGTAAAAGATATATATGTTTTATAACTAAATAAGAAATTAATATTCACCTGTAGATGTTGTGAAATTAATATTGGACTTGTTGCCACCATATTCGAAACATACAAATAACGGATGGTGCCTCAATGATTCCAATTCTTTGCTGCAAAAAATGTTGCATCCTACCACTTCACACACACAGAAAAAAATGAGAGATACTCAAGGAAATTAAAGCAATCCAAACAACTTTGGATCCTCTGCTAGGAGCTCTTGGGCGGGCTTTTGCTTGGCATTTAAACTGCGATTTTATTTATTATTAAAGTATATTTTAATATTATTATAATAAATATTATTACTGCTATAATTTTTATTTAAATAATTAATTTAAAAAAGTTGTAGGCGTTTGCTTGGTCTACGAAGAATCCAAACTAAGAATTTATAAAAAATACAAATTTCAAGAGATGAGAAAAAAATTAAGAAGCAAATTAAGATAGGGTTTTGTTATATATACCAATAACCTGTAACTTCAAGGTGTCTACGAACATTACTCGCTATCGAGATATATACATATATATATATATATATATTATCTGAAAAAATTCTAGTGAGCACATAAAGACACTGAGTTGAATGGTTCAGCTAACGTACATTAGAGTTCATGATCTGATGACCTTCAAAGTCTTTTTCGTTTTTCTTTTTTTTTTTTGTGGGCCATTGACTTTGAAGGCTGTGTATAATGTCTTTTCCGCAAATAATATTCCAATTGTGTTCATTATTTTTACATAAATTATAATTTTTGTACACTAGAGTTGAAAGGGTCTTCACTCTTGAGTCTTAACTGGTTGCATCTTCATAGCAATGACCTCGAAACTTTGCTCACCTTAGTTAGCATGAATGACGACTTGGAAGTATTCTTGGTCCACTTGTAATATTGTGCACTAACTGTAATCTACGATCAAAATAGGATGAGAAAAAAAAATACTCTTGTTAAAAGAGTTTTATCTTTGTTATACAACTTTTGTTAAATTGAATTAAATTAATTAGAGTCTAAATTAATTTTTATATATTGGTAGTTTTAAAAAAAGTAAATAAATAAATAAAAAGTTAAATGCATGCATCTTTCGGTTAATTAGTACAATAGTTGACTGATAAGAAAGATCAGAACTAGCTTCATCAACAATTTGCAGGCTTCAAGCTTTTATATATACATGGAGACTGTGTTCCTCCATGAAGACTGTTGGCATGCAGCAAAAAATACTATGCAAATTCTTGGCCGTTTTCTTTTATCTTTCAATATATATATATATATATATATATATATATATATATATATATATAGATTCTATGATACGTTTAATATATTTCTTGAGCGTTAAAACTGAAATGATTCTTTTAGGTTAATCAAAATCTAAAATGATATGTCATTATCATAATACCGCATAATTTTCTCTGACACTAATACCTGATAATATAAACTTATTTCATCCTAAGAATATTTATTTCTTGATTATAAAATATTAATTTAATTGAAATACACCTTAAATGATTTATTCATGTATAAAAAAAGTTATTAAAAGCTTTTATATGAAAAGTATATATATATATATATATCAAATAAAAGATAATTCAATAATTAAAAAAAATCAAAAGAAAATAATAAAAAATTATTATAATACATTTAATTATTAATAATTTAACTATAAAAATAAATTAAAATAAAATATATTGTTGTTGTTTAACTTATAATAACATATCATTTCACCACACACCTCTAAAATAATATAGAATTAGAACAAAACCATATTCTTAAAACGTATATAATATATTTGACAAAAAAACAATGATACAAATAAAAAGTGGTAAGTGTAAAATTAGAATACCACAAATACACACACACACCAAAACATACAAATCTTTCTAACAAAGGCTGTCCGGACTAAATAGCTTATGTAACATTCTATTCCTACGCGTGGCTAGTCTTTGAAAGGACCCCTACACATAATATGTATTGCAGATTCACCTTATAAAAGGATGTTTGGATTATGAAAATTTGAAGAAAAATGATAAAAAGAGAAATATTAATTTAAATATTTTTAAATTTAGATTTGAATCTAATATTCTTTTCTATTATTGAGGAAGAATATATAAAAAATTAAAGAAAAATAGAAAATAAAGGTTTAAATTAAAATTTCTCTCCCTTCTCTTTTATTATCCCTAATACAAATTTACCCCGAGTACATTGATCATTGACAACGTTCTTTCACAATTAATGGAGAATAGAGGAGTTGCAAATAAACCCAATTGCTTGTTCTTCATTCTTCGCAATTAACGAAAAAAATTTCTTCTTTCCCTGTTGTAATTGTCAGTTTCTTTTTTTTTTTTCATGACCAAAATAGTTTACCTTAAATCTCTTGCTAAACTATCCACACCCTTCACCATTAAACTATACTTAACGACTTTGATTATGAATTCTAATACAGGAGGTGACCCATGCACAAGTTGAGTGGCCACATAATGCCTATTAAAGACCCTTCTTTTAGCTCTTGAATTTTTATTGTCATGGCTACACAATAGAATTCCAAGATATAAAAAATCTTCTATTTAAGAAAAGATACACATATGTCATTTAATTAACTACCAGAGGAAGAAGACTATAATAAGCCATTTAATTTCGAGGTTTCTGCATACTCGGGTATGTAGAAGTACGCTATATCTTCAATATGGTGGTGGAGGGAAGCTGCCAGAATATGGACCTGATCACGAAGTAGAAAAAGCATTCTATTAAGAAAGAGGCATGTAGAGAAACAGAACACAAGCACCCAAAAATGGAAGACTACTGAGGTAAAGTTTCATAGCTCTTTGCTTCGCCATTAAATCCTCAAATAACAATATGTGGAAACACAATTTTCATGTAGTGTTGAGCTTTAAGAAATCTCCACTTTCCTTAAAATCTACACATATGTTCGATCCTAAAAAGAAACCAGAATAATTACCAGGAGGATAATAAGCTGAGGCTGGTGGAGGTGGATATGGAGAGGGAGGATAGGCAGCCGGAGGGGGAGGGTACGGCGATGATGAATAATCACATGAATATGAAGGATAGGGAGATGAAGCCATGTTAGGATAAGGATTTACTGAAGCTGGAGGTGGTGGGTAATAAGGTGAAGAGGATGGTGGTTGATCGGAAGGTGCAAGTGCAGGAGGTGGCATAGAATATGGAGGGGCCTGAGAATTTCCAGTCAGCACGTAGGGTGGTGCTGATGGAGAATAACATGATGAAGAATTCTGCAATCATCAAAACACATTCATGTTTAACTGAGTCACTGACCAAACATCTTTCAGATATCACTGTATAGTTGTACACACCAAATAATCTAAATACATAATAGAAATCTAGCTTACTCTGGCATCTGCATAATACAATATAAGTTTTATTTCACCTGCATTTCTGCCAAAAAAAAAAAAAGACATTAGAAATCTGAAAGTACGGTCTATCCACGTACAATTTTCTATGTTTAGGCACTGAAAGTACAGTCTAAATACCTCACCCCAGAAGAATGTGTTAGTTAAAAACTTAACCAACCTTATAATTTTGAGAGTTATATTACTGTAAGCCATATAAAGTTCAACTTCGTCCTCAAATGATTTCTCTGTTATGTCTGATTAAATCCTATAACTAAAACTAGTTTTTCTTCAGATAACTAGGAAGTTCAAAGGGCGTAAAATAGTACTATGTATGTGTTATGAAACACAAATTAAGTTCAAAGGTAGACTTTTTTTCTGTTGAAATGCTTGTTAGTTTATGTAAATGAATCACTGTATGGCTGACTAATTCCACTCTGTAGATGCGAAGTGACAAGAGAATACGCCTTATAGTGCTCTTAGAACTCAAAACAACCAGCATAACACACATGTATCTGCAATATAATTTCTTTTGTCCAACAATATATAGGAATCTTTACTACACTTTGAAAAGAATAGAAAAATGTATGCCATGAACAGTTCATTACAAACTATAATCATTACATTAACCTGATGCAGACCTCAAGATTTATCGACCTTGTCTCAAAGGGAAAAGTAACTAGTGCGATAAGAAAGACATATCTTCCCAGCTCAGAATCTAAACCTATATATGATAGATGACGACAATGCAGTTCTAGGTTGATACTCGAATAAGCTCACATTTTACTGGAATATAGAAATTGATGATGCTGATGATGACATGTGCGACTGATGCATTAGAATAAAATCTACCCAATGTTTCTTCCCCCTTTACCTACCTGCCAGTTTTGGTTTGAAGTGGCCAACAAGAGTCATCAAAACCTGTTGAAAGAGCCCTGTGCAATTGAACCCTGAAACTACAAAAAATAAAACCAGGTTCAAAGGTCAATTTAAGCAAAAGATTATTTAAATTTTCATGCTTTAGAAGTAAAAGCAAAGACTATAGAAACATAATTACTTCCCACTGCTGATAAAATCATCGACACTCAGAGTATTGCTATTCCACACCTAGATACTAAGCTCCCTAAGGCCTTCAATCAGCGTAAAGATGAATTTCTCTCCAAATATGGGATTTTTTCCGCCATCTACATTAACCCAAAAATATCAAATATCATGAATTATGTCGAAACTAAAACCATTCGAACAATCAAATCCTCATTATTAAAGTAAAACAAGGTTAATGATATGAATTTTTTTGAGAATTATATCCTAAAGGCTAAGTCATAAAGTTTGAAAGCCATCGTTCTCCGGCCATGTCGTCTCCACCTTCGTTCCCAGAAAAGCTAACCATCACCCTCCCGACCACAACTACTTCTCCGGCCACCACCTCTGATAATCCCCCATCTCCCTTACCCCTTTCCCTTCCACAAAAACCCTTAGATACCATAAAAACCCCCTTGTACAGCAAAAGCAACCACAAAACAAAACCTTCAAAGACATCCTTTGCCAAAACCTATCCCCATCTCTACACCCCTCCACTATAGACACTCACAAACCAATCATCCAACATGCACTATCCCCAAACCCCTGTCCCACCATAGCAGGAAACATCCAACTCGAAGTAGCATCACCCACCTTGTATAAACACTAAAATCCATTCCAAATGGCACAACATCATCATCGTTCGCACCACAGGACGCAGCTTCAACCTACCATACCTTCGTGGACGCCTCCTCAAGCTTTGGCAGTTGAAAGGAGACACAGACATAATCCACCTAGGATACGACTTCTACATCATCCACAAACTCCTTCCACTTACGATCCTAACATTCACTCCATGGTCTCTCAGCCCCAACTCCCTCTTGGTAAGACAATGGACTTCCTACTTCTCTCCCCCAATCTTTTCAAAATCTCTCATCACCTCCATTTGGATGAAACATCCTTACCTCCCAATTGAATATCACACACCAGAAACTCTCGTTTCCATTGGTCGCATAGTATGCTAGAATATGCATTGAAAAACACATCACGCATGAAATGCTATTAAGCTTTGAGACACATGTACCGAATGAAAGAAAGAGAATGGACTTCATTGCATTAGTGAACTATACAGGAGGGGTATACGGGTACTTATACAATTCAACACAACTTCCTAATCTGACTTAGTTACAACTAACCAACTGTGTAAACTACTTCTGGTGAACTACTTGCCAGCTGTACTGCTTACATCACTATCATCCCCACTTAAACCCAGAGACGCTGGACTAGCAACTCTGAGTTTGTCACGAAAATCACAAAGAAATTCTACTAGACAAAGCTTTTGTCATTACATCAGCCACTTGTTGCAAACTAGGAATATGCATTACTTCAATCTGCTTTCTCATTACTCTTTCACGAACAAAGTGTAAATCAAGTTCAACATGCTTTAATCGAGAATGCAACTCAGGATTAGCTGAGAGCATTACAGAACTAAGGTTATCATTGTACACTCTAGGTATATGAGGAATTGAACAGCGTAGTTCTAATAAAAGATGTTGTATCCAAACAACTTCAGCTACTGAATTTGCTATCCCACGATATTCTGCTTCTCTGCTAGACCTTGCTACAACATGCTGCTTTTTGGAAGACCAAGATACAAGGTTCTTTCCAGGGTAAACACACCAGAGAGAAGTGAAACGACGATCATCTACATTAGATCCGCAGTCTGCATCTGTGAAAACAATTAAACTGAGATCACTTGACTTGTAAAGATGTCAGC
The DNA here is from genome assembly GCA_031216115.1 of Senna siamea. Taxonomy (NCBI): domain Eukaryota; kingdom Viridiplantae; phylum Streptophyta; class Magnoliopsida; order Fabales; family Fabaceae; genus Senna; species Senna siamea. The sequence goes on along the minus strand of CM062355.1, from coordinate 2,513,730 downwards.
CATAATACATTGTACCCTGTAGATAGCGAAGAATCTTCTTTACAGCCTGCCAATGCACTTGTGTAGGATTATGCAGAAATTGACATCTCGGGTCAATTGATACCTCAGTCAACAAATTTTAAAAGCCACAGAAGACAAATCTTGGATACCATTTAAGTTCAAAAACTCTCAATTAAAATTCTCACACCTCCTTTTCACATATGATATTCTCCTCTTCACAAAGGCAACCTTAAATAGTTACCAAAAAATCTGCTCATTACTCCAAGACTTCTCCCACATCTCGGGTCTCAAACTCAACTTGGAGAAATACAAAATTTTGTTCTCTCTAACAACCCCATCTACCACTAGACATACCATAAGCTCTCTCCTTAGTATCCCCGACACCCAAAACCTTGGTCCATACCTTGGCTTCCCCCTTAAACTAACTTCCAAAGCATCTGACTTCAAGGTTGGAAAACCAACCTTCTATCACAAGCTGGCCGCGTTCAACTCGTCAAAGCTACCTCCTCAACCCTCCCCTACCACTTGATTCATGCCTTCTCTCTACCAAAAGATCCACAACAAAATAGACAAACTAAACCGAGGCTTCTTTTGGGGTCACTCCTCAAACACTTAGAAATATACACCTTACTAATTGGAACACAGTCACAAAACACTGAGAAATATACACCTTACTAATTGGATAGTAGAAATTACATAATTAATTTAAAAAAAATAATTAAAATAATAATTTATGGTATTTTGGAATATTTTACAGTTTTAAAAAATAATTTTTTAATACAAATCTACTAGGGTAGCACATATTAATTTGTGCATAAATGTATTAAAATATAAACAATTTATAAATATTTGTGCATAAGTAATTTTAAAAAATATAAATTAAAATAAAATATCATAAAAAAATTTATTATTAAATGCGATTAGTACACAAATGTAACACAAATATTTATTATAAAGTTTATTATTATTTAATGTATTTATTATTATTATTAAGTTTATTATTATTAAAATTAAATATATTTATTATTAAGTTTATGTTATTATTAAGTTAATTGTTCATATATACATTTATTATAAAATTTATATTATATTATAAAATGTTTATTCAAATTTTATAAATATAATTTAATAATTTTATTGTTATAAAAATATTTTTATGTCATGAAAATATAAAATTTTTATTTCTTTAAATAAAAATAAAAATAAAAATTTATAAGAATATAAGAATACTTTATTTTTAAAAATATTTTTTTAATTTATATATCAAATACAAAAATATAACATTTTAAACTTTTTATTTTTTTAAATTTTTTTTAAATTGTTTATCAATCGCTGCCTTTTAAAGTCTATTTATCTTTTTGTGAATTTACTAGTTGGCGTTGGCAGCGGTGTACATTGATAATTTGAAACCTCATGCTTACATATACAGCGACTGCACGCAAGACTAGTCTAACTAGAGATAAATTTTCTATAAACGCGTGGGTCCTAACGAGAATAATCCTTCAAATTCTTGAGCTCATACATATAAAACTAAAAGATCAAAAAGAATATTGATCAATTTTTTAAACATGTCGTTAAAAATATTTTTAAAAAAATTATAATTAACTATTTTTTAAAATTATTTATATTATATTAAAAACAAAATCATCAAAACTTATTTCAATACAAATTATATTATATTTATTAGTTATATATATAATATAATGTATTAAATATATATTTAATTAATATAAAATAATTACTATTTTAAAGTATAGAATAAATTAAAATTTTAATTTTTAACACAAAATAAATAATATGTAAATCTATTTTTAGTTAAAAATTAATTATTTAATAATATCTCAAATATTTTAATTATTTTTTAATTTCAAATAAACACAAGTATGGACAAATGAAATTAATACAATATAATAGTAAGAATAAGGATATAAATAGTATTAATGATTCAAACATTCTTGATATATTAAAAAAAAAATTGGGTATACGTTTAAAATTTTTTACAATTTTATTTTTAAGAATATTGTAAAAAGAGATGTAATGTGAAGAGAGGAAAAGAATTTGAAAGGTATGATAGAGTTAAGTTTTAGAAGAATAATATAATAATATTTTTATATTATAAAAATATAAAATTAATACCTATTTAAATATAAATAAAAATTTAAAAAAATATGAAATTCTATTCTAAAAAATATAATATTTTTAAAAATATTTTTTAATTTATATATCAAACATAAAAATATAATATTTTAGACCTCTCATTTTTTATTTCTTTTAAATTGTATACTAACTGCTCCTTAGAGTTCACGTCTATTCTTTCTTGTCACTAACCAATTCATTAATGGTCCCCTGTATATTGTGTGTATATTTGTATAGGAAATTTTAATGTCGTATGCTACACAAGTTGGAGTACTAAATTTACGGTCTCTAAATGTGTAATCAATACGTCACTCTCACAGTAATAATTCTTCAACCTCTTCACATATGTTAAAATAATAGAATTTCAAAAAAATTAAAAGCATTTTTAATTAAAATAAAAGATCATGCTATATAATACTAACTTCTTTTATGTTTAAAATCGATCAAAATTTTTATCTCATAATTAAATTAAATTAATAAAAATTAATTTAATTTAAATATTTTTTGATAATTTTTATGTGTCAAAAAATTAAATCAAATTGTTTATATATATATATATTATATTAAAACTAAACTTTTTTTATGAAATATATTATCTTTAAAATAACTACTTTAACTTGTAATTGATTAATTTTCTTAAAGAAATGTATATGTATATGTTTAATGTTTATAATATCAAAATAAATTATATTAAATTATTTTAACTTAATATTTTAATTTTTTTTCACTTGTACTGGCTGATTTTTTTGAAGAGAAATGTTAAAAATTTATATTTAAAAAATTAGATTAATTATTTTATATGATAGTTGTCTTAGAAATTTAACTTTAAAATTAGTCTGATTTTATAATTATTTGAATTAAACTAAAAATAACAATATAAGTATTATTTACTTATTTTAAAATATTATTTGAATATGTATTAGTTAAAATTGTATATAATTTTATCTTGTTAATGAATAAAATGTTATTATATTTTTATTATGTTATTATATTTATATATTAAAAATAATTATTTTATTTTTTATTAATAAATTTAAATGTATAAAATTAATAAACTAAACAATTTAAATCTCTCAAATTAAATTATTTAAAATTGACTATTTATATTTTTATTTAATTCAATTTCACGCTATAAACTTAAATTAATAAATATATTATTATATTAAATCAATGTAAATAATTTAATTTACAAATCTCTCTAAACCCACCCAAATCAAATTGACCCACACCCTACTCTTTGGTTCGACGACGGAGACTCCAAATGGACTAAGAAGTCGTTGAAAATTATGCTTAACATTTAATTTGTTGGAGGATATTTAAAGTTGTTGGGTATATGGATAAATTTCTTATTTTTAAAAATTATATTTTTGAAAATGTGATTTTTAATAATATAATTTTTAGAAATTTTAAAACATTTATTTTATTTTTTAAAAATATTTTATAATTTTTTAAAAATATTAAATTCTTACACTTGATTTAATTTGAATATTTTTAAGAATATCTAACACTTTTTAAAATATTTCATTGATAATTCTTTAAATATATATTTAATATTTTTTAAATTATAACTAACTACTTTTTTAAAACTACTTATATTATATTAAAAATAAAAATTATAATAACTTATTAATTGAATAATATACATATATACACTACTAATTAATAATACTTGAATAATATATATATACACATAAATATACATACATATATTTTTTAAAAAATAAAATTTATACTTTATGTATGATAAAAAAATCTTTAAATTTATCAAAATTATAATTTGAAAATAAAATTAATAATATTATTATCTACATGAAATAAGGTTAAATTTATATATAATAAAAATAACAGCTTAATGATTTTTTGTCTGGGTAACAGAAATTAAATAATTAATTTTAAAAAAATAAAAATAATAATAATAATTTATTATACTCTATAATATTTTATAATCTAAAAAAATAATTTTTTTAATACAAATGTAATGAGATAACATATATTAATTTGTGCGTAAATATATTAATACACAAAAAATTTATATATATTTGTGCATAAGTAACTTTAAAAAATAAAATAAAAATAAAGTATTATAAAAAATTTATTATTAAATCTGGTTGGTATACAAATGTAACACAAACATTTATTATAAAATTTATTATTATTTAATGTATTTATTATTATTATTATTATTATTATTATTATTAAAATTAAATATATTTATTATTAAATTAATTGTCCACATATGCATTTATTACAAAATTTATATTATATTATAAAAATATTTGTTCAAGTTTTATAAAAGTAATTTAGTAATTTTATTATTCTAAAAATATTTTTATGCCATAAAAATATAAGATTCACACTTCGTTAGGTGAGAATAAAATTTTATAAAAATATTAAAATATTTTATTTTTAAAAATATTTTTTTTAATTTATATATCAAATTTAAAAATATAATATTTTAAATATAATTTTTTTAATAATTTTTTTAAATCGTATACCAATAATTGCTTTTGTGAATTTATTAGTCTTGAGAAGCACATGCCAATAGTCTTGGAATTTGGCGTTGGCAGCGGTGAACATTAATAATATGAAGCCTCATGCTTATATATATAGCGACTGCACGCGAGACTCGTTAGAAATAAATTTTCTATAAACGTGCGGAGTCCTAATTAAGGAGAATAATCCTTCAAATACTTGAGCTCATACATATAAAACTAAAAGATGAAAAGGAATATTTAACAATTTTTTAAATATGTCGTTAAAAATATTTTTTTAAAAAAATTATTTATATTATATTAAAAAAATCAAAACTTATTTTAATAAAATTTTTATTATATTTATTATATATATAATGTATTAAATATATATTTAATTAATATAAAATAATTACTATTTTAAAATATAGAATAAATTAAAATTTTAATTCTTAACACAAAATAAATAATATTTAAATATATTTAATTAAAAAATAATAATTTAATAATATCTTAAATATTTTAATTATTTTTTAATTTCAAATAAACTTAAGTATGGACACGTGAGATTAACACAATATAATGATAATTGTAAGGATATAAATAGTATTAATGATTCAAACCTTCTTGATATATTAAGAAAAACTTAGGTATATTTTTAAATTTTTTTATAATTTTATTTTAAAAGTAATTTAACATGAGATTCTAAAAGAGAGAGGGGAGATGTAATATTTTTAGGAATATTGTAAAGAGAGATGTAATGTGAAGAGAGGGGAAGAGTTTGAAAGATAAGATAGGATTAAATTTTAGAAGAGTAATTTAGTAAATTTACAAATTTAAAAATATTCTCATACCATAAAAATATAAAATTTCCACTTCTTTAAGCGTGAATAAAAATTTTTAAAAGTATAAAAATATTCTATTCTAAAAAAATAACATATTTAAAAATATTTTTTAATTTATATACCAAATATAAAAAAATAAAAAAACCTTTTATTTTTAAATTTTTTCTTAAATCGTATACTAAATACTCCTTAGAGTTTGTGTGGGAGAGGCCAAATGGAAGGTTCACGTCTATTCTTTCTCGTCACTGACCAAGTATTCCTTAATTCATTAATGGTCCCCTGTATATTGTGCGTATATTTGTATAGGAAATTTTAATGTCGTATGCTATATATGCATTAACCTTATGCAACCAAGTTGGAGTACTAATTTACGGTCTCCAATTGTAGTATATTTATTTTATTGCCATTCATGTAATGTTACTTAGTTAATATCTTGAATTTTGATTTCTCGTGTCACAATGTTACGTGAATCCCATTTATATAATAAAAATTATAATAAATAATATATTATTTTGCATCTATTTTTTCGTTCCTATATTAGTGTTGTATTATTTTTTTATATAAAAAAATCTTAATTAGTCCCAATATCTCTAGAGGCCACTTTTGTCACCATAAAAATAATTTTTTGTAAGGACGATTTAATGATATTTTCACTGGTAACATACAATTTTTTAGTGAGGACTTGTTAGTTGCCACCAAACACTTTCAGAATAACTCACAAGTTGTCATCAAAATCTAAAATTTTTGGGATATATAAATATAAATATATTTATTTATATATAGAATATCATAATGTTTGTTCACTCAAGCACAAATTTAATTTAGACAAGTCATTTAGGTATTAATTATTAGGCAAAAAAAAGTAATATATACATGAAACTTTTTAAAAAAAAAAAAAATCAGTCAAATAAGTTTCAGTTGACTGCATTGTATATACTAGCACATTCAGAAAACACATTAACTCAAAGATCAAATTATTTAATTATTTCAACAGGAATTAATTAATCAAAATGCATCCATTTTTTGCTTTCTTGGATAGCAGAAGTATTGTGGGCTGATGTAAATAGAACCTTCTGGAATGTACTAAAGTAGATTAATTATTTAGAAGACGAATGTGTATCAAGTCCTCTATATATATATGTAATTGTATTCAGAAAACATTACAATATACAGATTATCAATATTCAGTCCTTCTTTCATTCTGTCAAGATTTCTAATCTGGTGTGATTCTTCCATGGATGATGATGAATTAATTGAATCATCCTCCTCAGAAGAATTTAAACAGATTTGTTAGAAGCTCCGACAAGGAAGCAGCTGACATTAAACAATGTATAATAGGAGTAGCATAATTGGATGCTGGTTTTGGCGGAGGATAAGCCGAAGAAGGTGGTGGCGGTGGCCGCTGATATGAAGAAGGATAATAGTAAAACGGAGGTGGAGAAGGGTATGGTTGTGGCGGTGGGGGATATGGATATGGTGGATAATAATAGGGTGTGGCTTGTGGGGAGTAATTAGAGTAAGATGGTGAAGGTGCTGCAAAATATGGAGGATGTGCCTGGTAACCTGGTTGTGCCACTTATGATGATGATGATGATGGAGCATATTTTGATAATGCATGTGTCTGTAACACATCAAACTTAATGATTAATTAGTGAAACTTGCAACAAAACCATCCACCTCAATCAAGTACAAATTAACATCGGAAAAAGGCTAACTTACGTTGGCATTTGCATACTGCAGTCTGAGTTTTACCTCACCTATAAAACTGCAATAATCCTCCCATGTAAAAAAAAAAAATGTGACCATCTGACGTGAAGAAATAAATAAATACAAAATTAATTAAGTAATATATCTTATTTAATGTGATAAAAATTATGAATAAATGATATATTCTTCTCTATATCTCTACAATATCCCAAGGTAAATTGTCATTAAAGTAATAAAGTGTTGAAAAGTGATAATTAAATCAATAATATTATTCAGCGACTATTAAAATGAAAAAAAAAAAAAATTTGTTTACCAGACATTTCCCTTTTGAAGAGGCCAGGAGGAGTCTTCATAACCTTGTGAAAGAACGTTATGCAAGCGAACCCTAGCTAGTAGGAAACTTCTTCAGGTGAATTAAGAAATTAAAGAAGCTTTCAGGAAGAAAAAAAGAAAAAGGAAAAATAATTACCTACATTCGACAGCCAATAAAATTACCGTTAATGAGAGTATTAATGTTCGTCCAAACGACGAAATTAAGCTCCCTAAGGCCTTCAATTAGTGTAAAGACGACCTTATTTTGAAACGTGGGGTTTATTATTCCTCCATCTGCGACAATATTCAAATTAATTAAAGGCGAGAGAGAGAGAGAGAAAGATGCTTAATTTTTAAATTTACCTAGTGAAAAAGATATATATATTTTATAACTAAATAAGAAATTAATATTCACCTGTAGATGTTGTCACATTAATATTGGACTTGTTGCCACCATATTCGAAACAGACATATAACGGATATGGTGCCTCAATGATTCCAATTCTTTGCTGCAAAAAATGTTGCATCCTACGACTTCACACACACAGAAAAAATGAGAGATACTCAAGAAGCAAATTAATATAGGGTTTTTTTATATATACCAGTAACCTCAAGGTGTCCAAAACATTGCTCGCTATCGATATATATATATACATATCTGGAAAAATTCTAGTGAACACGTACAGACGCTGAGTTGAATGGGTCAGCTAGCGTACACTAGAGTTCATGATTTGATGACCTTCAAGGTCTTTTTCGTTTTTCTCTTCTTTGTGGGCCATTGACCTTGAAGGCTGTGTATAATGTCTTTTCCGCAAATAATATTCCAATTGTGTTCATTATTTTTACATAAATTATAATTTATGTACACTAGAGTTGAAAGGGTCTTCACTCTTGAGTCTTAACTGGGTGCATCTTCATAGATTTTGGAGATTTTGGATCCTCTGCCGTAATTGTTTGTTCGCCTGCTTGTTGTTTTTAGCGGCGATTTTATGCGTTGCTAAAGTGTACTTTAACTTTATTACAATAAATATTATTGTTGTTATAATTTTTGTTTAAATAATTATTTTATAGTGACAATAATTTTGTTGCAAAAAATTTTAGCAGCAAAACTAAAAACACCAAGCAACACCTAACAAGAAGCGCCAAGCAGAGGATTCAAACCCGATTTTGGATCCTTTGCAATAATTTTTTGATTAGCGCCTGTTTTGTGTTTTTATCGACTGTTTTATTTATTGTTAAAATATATTTTAATATTATTGCAACGAATATTATTATTGTTATAATTTTTATTTAAATAATTAATTTATAGTGACAATAATTTTGTTACAAAAAATATTAGTAAAAAAAAAAAACACCGCTAAAAACCTTAAATATGCGCCAAATAAAAAATGCCAAGTAAAGGATGTGGACGCATCTTCATAGCAATGACCTCGAAACTTTGCATGTTACATGCATGAATGACGACTTCGAGTATTCTTGTTCCACTTGTAATATTGACACTAACTATAATCTGCGATCAAAAATAGAACAAGAAAAAATGTAAATATTTTTGTTAAAAGAGTTTTATCTTTATTATATAATTTTTATTAAATTAAATTAGATTTATCAGAGTCTAAGTTAACATTTAAATACTAGAATTTTGAAAAAAAATTAAATAAATAAATAAAATGTTAAATGCATGCATCTTGCAGTTAATTAGTACAATAGTTGATTGATAAGAAAGATCAGAACTAGCTTCATCGACCATTTGCAGGCTTCAAGCTTTTATATATACATGGAGACTGTGTTCCTCCATGAAACTGTTGGCATGCAGTAAAAAATACTCTACAAATTCGCGGCCGTTTTCTTTTATCTTTCAATATATATATATATATATATATATATATAGATTCTATGATAAGTTTAATATCTTTCTTGGGCGTTAAAACTGAAATAATTCTTTTAGGTTTATCAAAATCCAAAATGATATGTCATTATCATAATTTTCTCTATGACACTAATACCTGATAATATAAACTTATTTCATCCTACGAATATTTATTTCTTGATTATAAAATATTAATTTAGTTGAAATGCACTTTAAATAATTTATTTATGTATAAAAAAAACTATTAAAAGCTCTTATATAAAAAATATATATATCAAATGAAATTAAAAGTAAAGAAAATCAAAAGAAAACAATAAAAAAATTATTATAATACATTTAATTATTAATAATTTAATTATGAAAATAAATTAAAATAAAATATATTGTTGTTGTTTAACTTATAATAACATATCATTTCACCACACACCTCTAAAATAATATAGAATTAGAACAAAACCAAATTCTTAAAACGTATATAATATATTTGACAAAAAAACAATGATACAAATAAAAAGTTGTAAGTATAAAATTAGAATACCACAAATACACACACACACACACACCAAAACATACAAATCTTTCTAACAAAGGCTGTCCGGACTAAATAGCTTATGTAACATTCTATTCCTACGCTTGGCTAGTCTTTGAAAGGACCCCTACACAGAATATGTATTGCAGATTCACCTTATAAAAGGATGTTTGGATTATGAAAATTTGAAGAAAAATGATAAAAAGAGAAATATTAATTTAAATATTTTTAAATTTAGATTTAAATCTAATATTCTTTTCTCTTATTGAGGAAGAATATATGAAAAATTAAAGAAAAATAAAAATAAAGGTTTAAATTAAAATTTCTCTTCCTTCGCTTTTATTATCCCTAATACAAATTTACCCCAAGTACATTGATCATTGACAACGTTGTTTCACAATTTTTTCTTTAACGCATTCAACACAAATATCATAATTTGAATTTTCAAGTTTTTCATGAATTTCTTTTGACACAAGTCTATCAATTCTCTGTTTAGAGATATGACCCAAACGCTTATACCACAAAGAAAAGGATTCTCACTTGATAATTTGCGTTTAATGCCTTTGGTTTCAGTATTATAAGACTCATTATATGCATGTACTGAATCTAATGAATAAAAGTTTTCATGACTAGATAATGTACTAGTTTCAATAAGAATCAAAATTAAAATACACATTACATTTTTTATTTTCAAACGAACAAATATATCCTTCTTTGTCCAATACAGAAATTGAAACTAAATTCTGTATGAAAGACGATATAATAAACGTGTTATTTAATTCTAAATAGTAACTAGCACATAACAACAACCTAAATTGGCCTATGCCTTAAACTTTTACCAAATTCCCAATGCCTATATAGATGTATTTCTCATCTTCATTGGGTTTTCAGTAGTTCAGGCAACCCTGCATAGATATACTTATGTGAATTGTAGCATCAGAATCAAATCACCAAGTATATCTAGGTACTGAAACTAAATTTACTTCAGTGCAAACAAGAGTGAAAGACATTCCTTTCTTTACGTGCCAAGTGTGATACTTAATGCAGTCTTTCTTCATATGAGAAGGTTCCTTACAAAAGAAGCATTTCTTTGTCATATGTCCCTTGGACGAATCCTTAGGCTTCTTTTGTCCTTGAGACACCGCAATCTCTTTGCCTTTTCTCTTTTTGCCATATCCTGAGGAGGTAGATGCTAAATGAGTACTCTCAGTCTTGTATTGTTTCATCCTATCTTCCTCTTGCACTAAGTGAGAGATGAGCTTATTCATTGTCCATTTATCCTTTTGACAATTGTAGCTCACCTCAAACTGTCCAAATTGCGAAGGAAGGGATATGAGCACTAAATGAATGAGCAGGTCTTCCGAAAACTCGATCTTTAGTGACTTCAACTTTCTAACAAGATGAAACATTTCCAAGATATACTCCTTTATGTTTCCATTATCCTTGTATCTCATGGAAACAAGTTTTCTTAATATTCCATTTGTCTCTGCCTTTTCACTCTTAGCAAAGCGTTCTTCAAGGGTATTCAAGAACCTTAGGGCATCAGTTTCCTTAGACAAAGTGTCCAGAAATGTCTTTAGGATAGCATTTTTCATTATCATGAGACTCATGCGGTTAGATCGGTCCCACCTCTCAAAGCCTTTTCGATCCTCATAAGAGCTTTGATCTGTAAGAGGTTGAGGACGTGGCTCTTTGAATGCGAGGTATAAGTCCATGCATCTCAAGACCATAGTAACCTTATTTTTTTCAAGATTTAAAGTTTTTACCACTAAACATGAGAATGCTATTAATAGTGGCAATAACAGATGATGCATTAAACATATCAGCTATATAGAGAACAAAATGCACAAAACACACTATCAGCTCACATGGAAATAGAAGCAGTGATTAAATATTAATAATAATAACTCATCTTTAAGACAAACAGTGTGATACCAAATCTAATCTTTGGATAGAGATTTAACTCATATTTGGTTGTCTTGGTGCAGTAATCAATTAGTAATGATTGGATCCAGTCAAGCATTTAGCCTTCCTTGAGGCTGACTAAGTACTCATAATGGACACTTAATAACCATTTTACTTATTACCACATGTATGTATAAATTTTTGCCAAACAATAGCCTTCCTTTAGGCCGACTAATTATCCGCAGGAATATAAATACATACAACCTGCTTAGTTATTCATAATCAAAAAAGTTTTTACAATAGAGGTTGCTTTGGCAACCATATTGTTTCAATTAGTTTGAATGAATAACTAATTATCCTTAATTTATTGTTATTTAAATAATCACTAATCAATTAACTAAATAATTATGTAATTTTAATATATATATATATATAATTCAAATTACATAATAATTAATTGAGTAATAAATCTCCATTAATTAATGTATTAAAATTTAAATAATTTTAACCATAAATAAATCCCAAAACAAAACCATATCAATATGTAACTAATGCCTCAGTGGTTACGATCATTTTGGGCAAACTGGTGGCACGGGTTCGAGACCAGGCGCGCACAAATTTCATTGATTTTTTGCCTCATCAAAACGACGCTATTTCGATCATTTCAACTGTTAATATGCCATATATATTTCATCAAAACGACATCGTGTCCATAAGAATAAAACGATGTCGTTTGCCTTCCATTAGTGAAACAACGTCGTTTGCCTTAGTATGAAACGATGCCATTTTGATTACTCAAAAAGGTGCGTCGCGAGATGGGGTTGTCTTCCTCCTCTCGCTGGGTCTCATGACCTGACTTGACGGTTACACGGACCCGAACGAAAACCTGCCATTTTGAGGCAATTTCCAGCAGTTTAAGCAGCAGTTACACTGAATTTTCGATGGGGAGCATTTTTGTTATTTCAAAATTACCAAAATGGGTTGAAAATGATTTAACCCATTTCACCCCAAAACTAGCGTGAAAATTGCCGTGTGTTGACAGTTTTCGATGTTGTTCGCTAACATTTTAATATCGATTCGGTTGTGGGTTCGATGAAAATCGTTCCCATAATTTCAAAATGGTTGAAAAGTTATTTTTCCACATTGATTACACTACTTGGTCACACAGCAGTCAACGACAAAATTTTCAAAAAATTGGAAACTAAACATGTAATCATCTATATAATTTTATACAAAACTGAATAAGCAGACCATAAAATGGAATCCATAAAATACTGGGCAGATTTTTATATATACACATTCAACCAGATTAATCCATATACATGCCGAAAAATGAATAAACAGAGACAACAAAAAAGCATCGGCAGAGAAAAAGGATCATGAAATTATTAAAACAAAATTCATGATACTATATTCTTCATCACACAAGTATACGTGCCACTTTACAATTTGATTTCTTTGAATATGAATTGATCAAACTACAAGGTTGCAGAATTCACAATGCAGAACTTAAATACATATAGTTCATGGCAATTTCCATATTTGCATACATTCATGGCAAGTTCCTGGCAATTTCCAGATTTGTATGCATATATTACAGTAACCGAAAAGGCAAGTAGTGAACATAATTCCTTAATCCGGATTTGAATTTGATTTCATGGTACATATATTTATCAAACCAATACCATTGTTAGATTAATTTTAGAAATTGTTTGAATCCAAAAGTAATGAAAGTGGAAGTGTACCAGAATCCATATGAAATTGATTAATCAGAATGTCAGCCTTCTGATTGATTGTATCCTTTAGTTCTCTTGTAGGTAGATGGGAGCCAGAAGGAAAGGAACCAAATTATCTGAAGTCTAGTTGTTAGGATACCTCAATTAGGGACCACACTCTATTTATATTAAGTCCTTCTGTGTCAAATTATCAATTTGCCCATCATTAATCAGTAATTAACACTTTAATGATTCTACATATATTATTAGCCCCCACACATTATTATTTATTATAAGGATCATTAAATCAAATTAGATCACTTTATAGGTCCTTAAACTTTATTACAGTAATATGTATATAATAATTAATCCACAATACATATACGTCTACATATCCTAATGTGTTTATGAATATGTATGTACATAGTATGCAATCCAAATTTTAACAATGAATTTTACATTGTCCACAAGCTCCTTCCACTTACGATCTTAACATCACCATGGTCTCTCAGCCCAACCCCTTTTTGGTAAGACAATGAACTTCCTACTTCTCTCCCCCCTTCTTTTCAAAATCTCTCATGACCACTGTTTAGATAAAACATCCTTACCTCCCAATTGAATATCACACACCAAAAATTCTTGTTTCCATTAGTCGCATAGTATACTCGAATATGCATTGAAAAACACATCATGCATGAAATGCTATTAAGCTTTGAGACACATATACAAAATGAAAGAAAGAGAATGGACTTCATTGCATTAGTGAACTATAAAGGAGGGGCATAGTATACTCGAATATGCATTGAAAAACACATCATGCATGAAATGCTATTAAGCTTTGAGACACATATACAGAATGAAAGAAAGAGAATGGACTTCATTACATTAGTGAACTATACAGGAGGGGTATAAGGGTACTTATACAATTCAACAAAACTTCTTAGTCTGACTTAGTTACAACTAACCAATTGTGTAAACTACTTGCTTTTGGATCCCTTGTTGGCGCCTGTTGGGCTTTTTAGCGACAGTTTTATCCATCGCTAAAGTGTGTTTTAATATTATTATAACGAATATTATTGTTGCTATAAATTTTATATAAATAATTAATTTAACAAAAGTTATAGTGACAATAATATTTATTACAAAAAATTTTAACAATAAAAAAAATTATTGCTAAAATGCCCGGCACCCAACAAGAAACTCCCAACAGGAATCCAGACGCAAACTACTTTTGGTGAACTACTTGCCAGTTGTACGGTTTACATCACTATCATTCCCCCTCAAACCCTGAGACGTTGGATTAGAAACTCTGAGTTTGTCACGAAAATCACAAAAAAATTCTACTAGACAAAGCTTTTTCCATTACATCAGCCATTTGTTGCAAACCCGAAATATGCATTACTTCATCTTCCCAGAACAAATCTTGCTCCAACAAGATCCGAGGAGGAGGAAGAAGAAGAAGACAAGTGTTACTATTCCCTTCTACTTCTACTTGTACTTCTTCATCTTCCCATTTTGCTTCATCACAGTACAGAGCAGCGAGGAAGTATGGAGAGTTCTCATGGTGTTCTAGTTGGTCATTGTGATGGTGGTGGATTGCCATCTTCTTCTGGGAAGAAGAGAGGAAGAAAGTGTAGTCCTCTGCTCATCATAAAAAGTGAAGGCACAGTCTCACACCCATATCTCTCTCTCTCTCTCTCTCTGTTTGTGAGTAATGTGGGGGAGTAGAAGACAGAAATGGTGAGAGGCAGAGAACGAATAGTAGCAGCAGCAGTAGTAAGAGATTGAATAGAGAGAAAGAGAGAGAGGTAAGTGAGTGGGTTTCACGATTGTCTTTTTTATAATTTATATATATTGGTGAATGGGAATTCTTCTGTTTGTTGTGCTTTCGGTGTGTATGTGTGTGTGTTTAGTTGGAGGGCAGAAATCTACGGGCACACGTACCAAGCTGGACCCATGAAAACTACCTCTTATACAACCTAAATAAAGACGCTTGGAAGCAGGGCATAGACTCATTTCAGACACAAAATTGCCATTGAATTCTTGAATTTTTCATTCTTTTTCTCACTGTTTTATGGGCTGGGCCATTTCTTAACAGTATTCGCCCAATTCAATCCCAGCCCATCATCTGCTTTATTGTTATCACCTCATGGAAATAAGCACATCTACAATTGAATTCTAATAGTTTTATGTGGCGTGTCGTGTGCTTAATTGTGGCAACACCTTTATGTTTTAAACACTTGGTACCACAAACGGAATTTAAGTCTAATAAAATGGATTAAAATGTGACAAATCAAAGTTTAAAATTTCATTAAGAGAAATACTTATATTTTGAATAAAATTACTTTTAATATAAAGATATATTTGATTTTTATCTCACTTATCAATACACATAGCCATCACAAAGTACTACACGGAAAGAAATCCTCCCCCTCCTGGACACCACGGTTGATGGATGGTGAGATACACTCTATTCAACCCATTACTAAGGCTAAAATGGAAAGAAAGGTGGACTTGGGCTTGGGCTGATAATTGGAGTGGCATGGGCCATCTTAGTGATGTATATAGTAGTTACATGGACGTTACATGCCTTATAATACTTGAGACAAGAATATGGTCCATTTTATGATGTGTGAGGTGTGTGCACGGTGGATTAAGTAGGTACGAATAATTCCGTGTCCTCCAAATTCGTAAACAATAATTACCAAGTTTATTGTAATATTACTATTGTCCGACTCATACACACACACACACACACGTTCTTAGGGGCGCCGTTTGAATGTTTATAAAAATTTTTAAAATGCGAAATTTCAAAATAATTGTTAAGGTTAATAATTAATTTAAAATTTTGAAGTATACCGATCGAGATTTTATGCTTTGAATTTGTTAAACATTTTAAAACAAAAGTATATATGTCACTTACATATATATACCAAACATCTATAACAAATTAAGAGAAATATTATTGATATATGACTTGATAATGTGTTTTGACTCTTTTAAGTTGGTACAATTAAATGGAGACTAATTACCAAAGTATATATTTAATTATAATTCGCAAGATTAAAAAAATGTATGTTATTTTATTATAGAGGATTCAATTAATAAGGAAAGTAAAAATGATGAATTGGAGAACTCAGTAAAAATAAGAGTTATAACAAAAAAAAAATACACCTTTTACAAATTTCTTTCAAATTAGGTAGCTTCAAGTTTTTCTCATTAAACTTGTTGTATCTCATCCGCATCACAAATTAAAAGTATGATGGTGACAAAATCTCTACCATTTTCTCTCTCTACTATTACAAAATAAAAAAAAATTGAGAAAGGATATTTTTTGTTTACTTTCAAGGAATATTAATTAAGAAAATGATATTTTCAACAGAAGGAAATATAATGTAGAATGATAAATTATATATGTAACCTCTATTAAATTTTACTGCAATTTATTTAGTTGAGTAATGACAATTAGATCTAAACATTCATAAATTGATCTAATAATTAATTACAACTAATTAACACCAACTAGAAAAGACATGAATTTGTAATACATTCAAGCCACATAAACTCGCATCGAATTGCACATTTAGAAAACTCCAAAAAGAAAACTTTAATGAGCTTGACACACAACAAATTATAATATCAAGTTATATGCATTTCAAGACAGGAATATATCATGGATATATTTTCTGCTTCTTTAATGATCTGATCTGCATCGTGGATTGATTGAATAATTGGGAGGGATCAGTAATTGCAAAACAGATTATTGGGGCCTCTAAATAGACAAGAGTAAAAAACAAAGTGGGATACATTTTTAGGTCACTTTATTTAATTATACATTAGTCAAGCATAAAAAATAGTTAAATATATTGACTAATGTATATGCCTAAAAACTTTCTAAGTACTGTTGAAATCATTGTCCTAGTCCTCCAAGATATTGAGACAAATTGTCTAAAATCTGTGTCAAGGAAGCAGTCACTAGTAATCCCTGCAGAAGAGAAGGCTGAGCCGCTGTTGGTGGATAATTATAAGCTCCATGTGGTGGTGGTGGTGGTGGTGGTGGTGCATAATTATAAGCTCCATGTGGTGGTGGTGGTGGTGCATAATTATAAGCTCCATGTGGTGGTGGTGGTGGTGGTGGCGCATAATTATAAGCTCCATGTGTTGGTGGTGGTGGTGGTGGTGGTGGTGGTGATGCATAATTATAAGCTCCATGTGGTGGTGGTGCATAATTATAAGGTGGTAGTGGTTGCGGTGATGGTGCATATCCATATGAAGGGTATGTTGCCAGTGGTGGAGAATAAGCATATGGTGGTGGTGGATATTCATATGGAGGATGTCTCTCCGACAGTGGCCGTGTTGTTCTAGATGATGATGCTCCATGATTCTGCAATGATATTGGCTCCAATTAATTAAACACACACACCAAATTTAAGTATAAATTTTATATCTTTGTCATCAAATTCTTTAATAAAAAATTTCTCGTGATTAGTTTTTAAAAAAAAATATTTTCATACTTTATTTTAATTAAAAAATCAAATAACAAAGATATAAATTAAAAAGTGCATATAAGTTTGGTCCATATATATAGGGCAAAGTTCAATCAAAATTAAATCTTGCTTCCATACCGTATATGCACACAGCAATTTAAGAGTTATGGCACCTGCACATCTGGTAATTTAGTGATGATTAATTAATTACATGTCTGAATGGGAAATTTTCATTTATTATTTTTTATAAAGCACTGCGAATTAATGAAATAAGCTAAATGTTTCTTACCTATGATCACTTCCTTTGTAAAGGTAACAAGAGGAGTCTTCACGCCCTTGTGACAAAACATTACGCAGTGAAATCCTAAACGTGCCACAATAATACATTAATTAAATCAGTTAATTTCAAAATTCATCGGAAATAAAAAAGGGTAAGCATTTTAATTTGAACTTTTTAACTAATTAAAGAGAAGCTCTGAGAAAAGGGGAATAATTATTACTTGCAACTGCCTATAATAGCAGGTAAAGTGAAACTAAGGTCCCTGGAAACCACGACAGAAAGCTCTGAAAGGCCATTAATTAATGGAAACACGAAGTGAGGTGGAGGAAACTCAGGATTTGTTCCACTAACTGTAACTGAAAATTAAAGCCACAAGTGAGTATGAGATGAGCTATACACCATGGATCTGTGAAGTGAAAGATAAGCTGTTTTGAGAGAGATATAGATATGAAGAAGTTATTAATTAAAATATATATAAAACCTGGAGATGTTAATTTGATAAGGGACTTGAAGCCACCATATTGCATATAAACATAGCAAAGTTGCTGATGTGGATCCACCCAATTGTTGCACTCCATGACTTCATCCACATTAAAAAGAGTGAGAAACGAAATCAGAGAGATGGATATGATCATCCACAAAAAGAAAAATAATTAAGGAGTAAAAGATAATACCAGTGGCAGTAACCTCATGATGAGTGTTGGTCATTATGGATTTTGCACTATGAGTTGGGATTGAGAATGAGGAGAATGAGGTTGAACTGGATTTATATAAATATATATATAGAGACAGAGAGAAAGAGTCTAGTTTTCCAGAAATTTTAAAAAATTTATTTAGTTTAGTTAAAATATTTATAAAAGTATTTTATAATATTTTCAAAAATATTAAATTCTTACACTTGGTTTAATTTCAATATTTTTAAGAATATTTAACACTTTTTAAAATATTCCATTGATAATTTTATAAATATATATATTTTAAATTATAACTAACTATTTTTTTAACACTACTTATATTATATTGAAAACAAAAATCATAACAACTTAATAATTGAATAACATATATGCTACTAATTAATAATATTTGAATAATATATATAATTATAAATACATATATTTTTTGAAAAGAAATTTGTACTTTATTTCTATGTATGATAAAAAAATCAAATCTATCAAAATTATAATTTAAAAATAATATTAACAATATTGTTATCTACATGAAGGTTAAATTTATATACCATAGAAACAATAATTTAATAATTTCTTGTCTAGGTAACAAAAATTATATAATTAATTTTAACTTAAAAAAATAAAAATTAAAATAATAATTTGTGGTATTCTATAATATTTTACAATTTAAAAAAATAATTTTTTTAATACAAAATGTGCTGAGAGCACATATTAATTTTTTAATACATTTGTACAGAAAGTAATTTGAAACCTCATGCTTACATATACAGCGACTGCATGCCAGATTTGTCTAACTAGAAATAAATTTTCTATAAACATATGGCACTACAAAAAAATAGTGTTTTTGTGACACTTCACTAAAGACGTTGCTAAAATATTATTATAGTGATGTTTTAATAGGTGCCACAGAGTTTTTTTTTCATGGCGCCTATCATGGGATTGTGGTGCCTAAAGCCTCTTAAAATATTTCAAATATTTTTTAAAGTTTAGTAGCGCTTGCAGCCGCAAAACTTTCATCCAGAAATTAATTTTGCAGCACGCCCAAAGTGTCAAGAAATTTAAAAAATTTAGAAATTAATTTTAATTTAATGATGCTTAGAAGGCTCCACAAATTGAAAATTGTAAATTTGTGATGCACGTAAAGCACCCAAATGTTTTAAAAATTATTTTACTTTAGTGGGGCTTGGAAAGTGTAGGAAAATTGCATTTTCCTAGCGGTTTAATCCTTTTAGTGGCACATTGGAAGTGCCACAATTTCTTTTTAGCAGCACTTTTCTCGCGCATTCTTTCCAAATTTTTGTAGAACCCCTCCACATTTCCCACCCTCTGGCGCGACATTTTGGAGAAGCATTTCCACTCAGTCGTCATTTACTTGCTTGGGCATTTTGGAAATTTTCAATCATCATTCACACGTTCTACCGCTTCTTGCCATTCCACCATTACTCGCCGTTCACTCGCTCGTCCAGGTACTCGTTCCATTGTCGCTCAATTTCTCTTTTTTTCCTTTTAGTTTTTAATTTGTTTGGGGCTATGGACTTGACTATGAGGTTCAATTTGTTTGGGAGTTTTGATTTGGTTATGGGGTTTTGATTTGTCTATGTGTTGTTGGATTTGTAGTGGGGGTTTGACCTGTGTGGGTTTTGAGTTGATGGAAGGGTTTCGTTTTGGTTGTGGGTTTCCACAAAATTGAAAGATATGGCATATATATGTGAATAGTTATATAGAGTAATGCATAAAGAGATCGAAAATGGTTAGCATGATGTGTAAATAGTTATTTATGCACAGAGTAGTACATATAGAGTTTAAAAATACTGAATAGGGAAGTTTAATTAGTCAAATTATAATGTAATTAGGAACAAATCCACAAATTATTAAAAATTAAAGATATTAGAAATTAGGAAAATAATTTGCAACAGCAAAAAGGCATTATATATGATTAGAGAAATATTCAACATTTTGTCTTCCTCCGAAGTGAATTTCAATTTCAGCCTTTGGCTTGAACAGAGATATTGCCTGGAAAATATCAACTACTTTATTACTTAATTACAAAAAAAATAGTAAGAGTGTTGGTGTATAATTCTTTGTATTTTCCCATATGAAGATGAATGCTTGCATGACTGAATATATTGCCTTGTGGGTGATAATTATTTAAACGACTTGATTTAATTTGGAATAGTAATATTGAAGTAAGATGCCACTTTAATCAGTTATGCATATATATACCCATAGACCTTGACTGTGACCTTGACTGTAACGCTTTAAACAATTTGCATATATATAGCCATAGTAAGATGCCACTTTAAACATTGAAGTTCACAGTTTGTAAAATTTGATCATTGAAATTACCATTGTAGCCATTGTGTCTAACTAACCAAACATAGATTTCTTATAGACATCGAAAAATCAAATACTTGTGGGTGTTCCATCTCTATTGTAGCCATTGGAGTTGTGGTTTCTATCTCTATTCATCTAAGAAGACCAAAGGTTTCATTCTTTTATTTAATGTTTTGGCCATTTTCATTTCTCTACTTCTCTTGTGATTGATTATTCTTTATGTCTATAGACATGATCCACGATGCATTTGAATTAGTAGACTTGCTACAATAGAAACATATGATTCTTTTGGGGAAGTGGAGAGCATAATACATGGGGATGATTTATGTTTTGCAGATTTAGTTATAGATTGCATCGAGGAGTTATACCTCGAGTGTGCAAAGTACTCAAGGCTATCATTGCTAGTTAAGCTATATCATATCAAGTGTTATTGTCGGATTACTTGTTTAATCCTCAGGTTGGTTTAATCATTGTTTTTTTATTCAAAAAAAAAAAATTATTTTCTTTGTTTTCTTCAAGTTGTAAAAAAACTTGCTAATCCTTTCAAGCATTTGATACAAATAGTGAACAGCCTTTAGTCGAACCTCACTCGTCAACGAGGGAAGATCCCATCAATAGATGGGGTATTACATATTTTGGCATTTGGAGTAGTAAGTATGTAGTATAAAATCTTATGTATAAAAATTTGGCACAAGGAAACTTAGGGTACTGACTTATTATTAATTATTTTGAATTATAATTAGGAATTCTATATGTTGGGTTTATGTTATTTTGAACATAAGAATTTTATGCAATTAAGATACTAGTTTGAATGTATCATATGTTGAGTTTATATTGTTTGATATTAATTAAGAATTGTAAATATGGTACGGATTATTTCAAACAAGAATATTTAAATTATTTTGGCACTTTAAAATCGTGGTGCTTGGAAGGCAACACTATTTCAAAATAAAAAATTTAATCTAGAAATATAGCGACACTTGGAAGGCGATACTAAAATTAAATTAAATAATTCACCCAGAAATATAGTGGCGTTTAAAAAGCAACACTAATATTAAACAAAATAATTCACCTAAAAATATAATTGTACTTGAAAGGCGCCACTATTATTAAAAAAAATAAATCACTCGAAACATATTATGGCGCTTAAAAGGCTCCATGATCATAAATTAGGAAAATTCAACATAAATAATAGCGGCACTTCTCAAGCACTAGAAAATGCATAAAAAAAAAAATCTAGAAAAGCGTCACAAAATTATTGCGACTCTTATAAGGTGTCACAATTTAAAATCATGGTACAAACTCTTACGGCTTCTTTGAAGCACTAGTAAAAGTTATCCTGACATTAAGAATCGTGACGCTTGTGCAAGCACTAGAAAGTTGTATTAGTGGCGCTTGAAACACCACTAAATGATTACTTAAAGCGCCACTATTTCTCTTATTTTTTGTAGCATGGGTCAATAATCCTTCAAATACTTGAGCTCATACATATTAAACTAAAAAAGATCAAAAGAATATTTAACAATTTTTTAAATATGTCATTAAAAATATTTTTAAAAAAAATTATAATCAAATAGTTTTTTAAAAATTATTTATATTATATTAAAACAAAAATCATCAAAACTTATTTTAATAAAAATTCTATTATATTTATTATATATAATATATAATGTATTAAATATATATTTAATTAATATAAAATAATTACTATTTTAAAATATAGAATAAATTAAAATTTTAATTTTTAACACAGAATAAAAAATATTTAAATATATTTTCAATTGAAAAAAAAATAATTTAATAATATCTGAAATTAAGAAGAAAAATTACCTAGAAGTACACATATACTTCCAAAAAATTAAATACCATTAATAGCAACTCCTTTTGTCTAGGAGGAGATGGAGACCATACATTTAATGAGATTCATTGGTTAAATATATACATAATGAAACAATTAGGATGTTATATAAATAATAATATAGAAAATGACTTACAAATTTATAATTTAAATAAAACTTTAGAAAAAACACCAAAAGAAGTTAGGCAAATAATAAAAAAATACAGAACCCAAT
The DNA here is from genome assembly GCA_031216115.1 of Senna siamea. Classification (NCBI taxonomy): domain Eukaryota; kingdom Viridiplantae; phylum Streptophyta; class Magnoliopsida; order Fabales; family Fabaceae; genus Senna; species Senna siamea. The sequence continues at coordinate 2,490,381 of CM062355.1, read as the reverse complement.
CATAAGATAAAAAGATTAACAAAATTAACAAAACCTATAGATCAAAAATTATATGAGATAAAAGAAGAATTAATTAGTCTAAGAAAAAATATAGAAAAAATACAAGATTTCTTAGGAATAAAAGATTCATTAAAAGAAACAAAAGAACAAAAAGAAATAAATATGATGAAATTATTAGATGAAGCAATATTTAAGGACTCAAATATTAAGGAACCAACAAAAACATTAAATGAACAAGTACAAAAATAATTGCTGAAAAAATCTCAAAAGGACAAGAAATAATAAATAATAACTTATAGACTATTTTTGAAGAAGTAAATAATTTAAAAATCAAAAATCAAAATATATTAGAAACAAAAGAAGAAAAAATTACAAAAAAAGATAATGAGATAATGTACATAGCTTGTCAAATAGGAGAAAATATGTCAATAGAATTTATGAAAGAATTAGCAGAAATAGAAAGAAAGAAGAAAAACCAAGAGAAACAAATATGATGCAAATATTAGAAGATTTAGATAATGAATAGGATGAAATACAAGAAAGAATGGGAAAAGAAGAAGAAAATTTAGAAGCAATAAAACAAGAATTGGGAAATATTATAATAGGATATGATAAAACAAATGAATACAATGAAATAAATATGAAAAAAAATGAACAAGAACCAATAAATCCACCTAATATAAGAAGCCCAAATTATAACATAAACAATCCTGAAAGTAGTACAATAGATAGAGAAACAGAAGTTCACAATAAGAATTAAAACATAAAGAACCTTTAAAAAATCCTAATATTACAATTGAAACATTATGCACACCAAACTTTAATAAAAATTATACTTACTGCCATTAGAACAATATGAAACAAGACAAATACTAAATTTAAGAATATAACTAGATTTAAATTGTAAATTACATAGAAATAAAAGATTATAAAAATGGATTAAAGCACAATTAATAGCATTATTAAATAGAAACATAGACACAGCAGGAGCAAGTCTAGTAGTAGAATCAAGTTTTACAAGAATAGTAAAAGAATGGTGGAAAGGACAAGAATATTAATTTAGAAAATCAGTAAGAAATGTAACAAATTGTAGTATTGTAAGAGAATATTATGCTACATTAATAAGAAAATATGAGTCAGTATTAAGAAATAAATTCTTACAAAGAAATATGGACCTAAACGAAGTAACAAATAGAAAAAGAGTAATAGATAGTTCATGCCAAATAGAAATATGTTCATTAGATCCAAAATATTTAAATTCTTATATTTGTGAATATCAAGAAAATTATTATAAAGTAAGACTAAAAAATTATGATCAAAAGAAATTTTATTTAAATTTATTTTATTTAAAATTACCTAAATTAATAAGTGAAACTATTTTAAAAGATTATAATTATGCATTAAATACAATTCCAAGAATAACAGAATTAGCACCATACATAGACACACTAGGAAGAAGAGAAGATTTTCTAAAAGAATATTTATTCAATAAATGTAAAGTGTAACGCCCCTATCTAGTCTTATTGTTAACTCCAATATCAAAAGATAGGTTCGGTACATTATCCTTACCCTTAATTTGATTAGTGTCTGAGCAGTTATAACATTCAATTATATTAAGTAGATTAGGTTCGGGATCCTTTGCTCAGAATAAAAACTTACATGCACAGCGGAATAAAAATACTACACTATACAACGAAAATTAAAAACCTTCATGTAATTCAAATAAATACAGGTCCAATAATTTCCATTACATGCTGATAAGTCACATCCCTGGATATACAAAGTACCCAACCATCAGAAGTTAGGAGACAACAGGTCTGTCACTCAAACTCCTGTATAAATGAAGGATGGTCTGATCCTTCAGATATTTGTTTCCCTTGTATATCCCAAATATAACTCATGTATACGGTCAACTATTATCCTATTCTAAATCAGACCTAGCTATGACCTAAAATAGGGGATTACAAAAATCATACTCAATCAAAAAGAGACTGTTACCTCGCGGCCCTGCTACGCGTCCATATTTAATACATATTAGCACATAGATGAGAAACACAAGTTTCCCAATAGCTCAGCAATTCATAGTTTAAAAGAAACTAATATGTACCAGGGTGTAAGCACCAAAACATTCAATCTACATCTTTGATTTTAGGTGTAATATTACACATAACTATAAACTGGCAATCATTGCATGATAAATATAGAAGTTAACGAAGATTACATATCTTTTTAAATAACACGTATTCTTATCAGCTTAATGGTTTATTATGGAATTATCATAGTATTTATGCGTGTTACGTGAACACTAGGTCACGGGTGCGGAGCATCTTTGGCCACACCTCGTAAATCGTAAGCACTCGGCCACGTATAGAGCGTAATCATGAGCATTAGGTCCTGTGAGGAGCACCTTTGGCCACACCTTGTAAATCGTGGACCCTCGGCCATGCATAGATCAAAATCATGAGCACTAGATCACGAGCATGGAACACCTTCGGCCACGCCTCGCTAGGCCGCCTATGTGGAGCATCTTTAATATTTCATATGAAAAAATTCAATATTTAAGGAATAGTTTCTATTTTCCTTAGAAACAATTTCTAAGGTACATTTTCCTATAAAACTCTAATAATCTCAATATTAATTTCTTTTCTTGGAAGTTGATTCAAATGTACATTTTTCTTCTAAGAATTTTAATAATTTTAATAATAATTTTCCTTTTCTTGAAAATTTATACAAATGTGCATTTTTCCTTCTAAAATTCTAACAACTACAATAATAATTGTCTTTTCTTAGAATTTAATTCTAATGGGCATTTTTTTTCCCTATAAAATTTCAATAACTTCAATAATAATTTTCTTATCTTGGAAATTAATTCTAATGTGCATTTTTTTTTCTAAAACTTCAATAACTTCAATAGTAATTCATAATAAATTTTCGTTTCTTGGAAATTAATTCCCATGTATATTCTCTTTCTAAAAATTCTAATATTTTCAATACTAATTTTCTCTTTCTTGATATTAGTTCTATTGTACATTTTATTTCTAGGAATTCTAATAATTTTCCTAATAATTTCCCATAATCACATGCATTTTTATTAGCAATCATAAATGTTCAATAACCCCATTAATTTCATCATGGAAATAACAAGTCCACTACAATATTAAGAATAGTAAACCAAGTTAACCAAACCATTAAATAACTTTCTAAATCTAAGTCCTCTCATGATCTCAAGGAAACAATAATTTAAAGATTAGCATTAGCCACCTTCCATCTTTATCATGCAAGTTTCATTAAATTTTTCCTAAATCAAGAGTGTAGACATGGGTTCAAATTTCATGGAAGCTATATCATTAAACATGCATATTCAATCATGGAATAAGAATTTAACAAATTGCTAATCTACCTTGCAAGTGGGCTAGAGAAAATATTCTTGGCCTTTCCTTTGATTTCCTTGGTTTTTCCCTTAAGTTCTTCTTTACTTCCTCCTTCCTCGATCTCTCAATTCTCCCTTGATGCCTCACCTTCTCCCTTTCTTTTCTCCCTTCTTCTTTTCTTTCTCTCCCTTCCCTTATTTTCAAGTGTGAGGATTATGGTATACCTCCCTCTTTTTTTCTTTCATTTCTTTATTTTTCTTTTAAGGTTGCTTGTAAATTAGTTTTCCTTCTTTTTTTCTTCCTTTCTATACATTAGGTGCATCCCACTAACCACTAGTTTTGTACAAAATTCTACACCTATTAGATTGCTTGTTGCCTTAGTATTCTTTTTCTTGCAAGTTTACCTTTTCCCACTTCCACAAGCAACCTTAGTACATATATATATTTTTAATTCTCTTCCCACTTTCCATTTCCCTTTCTTTCTCTTTTTTTTTTTTAAGAAAAGTATGCACACTTTTGGATATGTATATATATATATATATATATATATATATATATATATATATTTGCACAAAGTGTGCTTGCAAGTACACTTTGTCTTTGCTTGCACACTTAGTATTTTCCTTTCTTGCAAGTTTAGATTTGTCCACTCTTACAAGCAACTAACCTTTACAAGCAACCTTGGTATTTCTTTTTTTTTTTCTTTTTTCTATTCTCTCTTTTCCTCCCTCATTCACATGACACTTACACACACCTATATATTTTTGTTGCATCTCATTTTGCTTCTTACTTGGTACTTAGGCTAGGTAAATAAAGAAATTAAATAATTAATTCTAAGCACCAAATTTCCCTTCCTTAAAAATAATTCATCTAATTAATTAGCAAGCAAGTAATTCAAACTAATTAATTAAATAACACCATTAATTTAGGCTAATTAAATTATGGGGTGTTACATAAAGAAGCTTGGAGAAATAAAAAATATTGCAAGACAAATAAATTAATATTAAAATACTCAGAATTAGAAAAATCACATAAATGGGGATGTAAGCCAGAAAAAGAAAAAAAATACAAAAAGAATAAATATATAAAAATAAAATATAAATTTAAAAGATATCCAAAAAATAAATTAAAAGCCAATAATAAACCTAAAAAATATTTTAAGAAAGGAAGAAAAATAAACTATAGAAAAAATCTAAGAAAATGTCAGTGTTATAATTGTGGACAAATAAGACATATATCAACATAATGTAAAAAATCAAAAAATAAGAATATTATGAATATTATTGAATTAGCAGAAGAATATAATTTAGAACTCTTAGAATATTATGAAATATCTAAAAATAAAATAGATAATTTAGATATAGAAATATAAAAATTAAAAAAAGAATCTAAAACAAAATATGAAACAGAATCCAAAGATAATAGTGATTTAGAATATATTACAGAAAATAATGAAATTAATGTGATGCAAGGAGAAAGTAGTAACCAACAAAATGAACAAGAATATGATCAATATGAAGAAATTAGAAATTTAGAAGAAGGAATAATAGAAAAAAGACTGTTATTTAGTCATAAACAATATATTAAAATTAGAGAAAAAGAATTAGACTTATCACCAAATAATTTAAGAAGCAATAGTATAATAGATCAATTAGGAAAAATGATAAAATCCAAGAAAAAATAAAAATATGCATGTGTAGTCTTAAAAAAGAAACACCCAATAGAAGTCACCCATACTGAAAAAATATTAAGAATACCTTTAATAAGTAAATTATTAATAGAAAATGAAATCCAAAAACTAGACATAAAAGATGAAATAACAGAAATTTATATTCCAAGAGTACAATTATTAATAAAAGCCGATTTTAAATTAAAAATAGATACACCAATAGAATTATTAATTATAGATAATAGAATAACAGACAGTGTACTAAACAATATAATAGGAGCATTGAATGAAAATTTAATATACCAAAAATTAAAATTTACATTAAATACAAACTTTGCAATATCAATATCTGAAATGAATATGAATAGAATACTAGTAATATATCATAAATTAAAGAGAATAAATATGCCACCAAGGTGTAGAATAATAAGTATAACAGGTATGGTAAGGTTAGTTTTTTCAAATAAACATAAAATATATAAAAATATTGTGAAAATATTATAATAGATAAAGAATTTATGCCAGTATTAGAATAATTAAAAATATATCCTATAATAATAACCTTACTACAACAATTACAATTAGAATTAGACAATACAAGAGAAATTCAAGAAGAAAGATTAAATAGAATAGAATTCAATAATAGATTAGGAAATAGGAGTGTTAGAATAAATACACCAACAGAAGTAAATATAAATATAACACTAAGAAGAAGTATTCATGAATATAAACCAAATAGTAGAAATATACCCTTAGTAAAATCAAGAAGTCATAGAGATTATAAAATAAATAGACCAGAAATTCTATTAACAACAAATTTAGCAGAATTAAACAAAAATATACTAGAATTAGACTTATCAAGAAATTATGAAGATTATATTTTAATTGAGATTAAAAAAGAAGGAATATGGAAAGAAATAATAGCTTTAATAGATTTAAATAAAACAAGCATAATATAATTAGAATATACTAATAATAATATAGAAATAGAACAAGAAGAAACATATGCAAAAATTGTAATTAAATTTAATAAAAGGGATATGTTAAAACTAAAATTACAAGTAGATTCAAAAATTAATAATAATCAAAGTCATAAAATAATTTTAGGACAAGACTTTTTTGATAAAGTAAGACCTTATAGAATTCAAGAGGATATAATTTTAATTACAATAGAACAACAAGTAGTAATATTAGAAAAAATAAGATTGATTTAAAAATGAAGTTTTATTACATTTTAGTTAGATTCAATTATAAAAAATATCAATACAAAAAAAATATCATGCTATGATAGATATAGGAGCAAATATTATAACAAAAAAATATAATTTTTTACCAACAGAATTATGAGAAAAAGAGAAATCTATTATATGGACTAGTGCAGGCAAGAAAATACAAATAATAGAACTTTTAGCCAAAGAAATTCCTATACAAATAGGAGACTATGAACTAAAAATACCTATATTATATCAATATAATAAAACAACTCCAAATATAATATTAGGAATGAATTTTTTAGAACAATATATGCTATTACATTTTATTCAGAAAAAGCTTTAATATTAACTACACCATGAAAACATGAAACTTGGGCAATTAGAATAAATAATCCTTATAATAGAATAGATACAATATTTAGAAGAAAAATAAATAATGATAAAATCCAGTTTATTCCAAATTTAACACCTATAAAAAGAGAAGAAAAATCAATAATGATAATACCAAAAAAAAACAATAGAACAAAGATTGATTGAAAATTATAATGATAATCCTTTAATACATTGGGAAAAGTATAAGCCATTAGCTAAAATAGATTTATTAGATTCTAGTAAGGAAATAAATAGTAAACTTTATCTATAGACAAAAGATGATAGAAGAGAATGTATTTTACACATAGAAAAAATGAAAAAAAAATATGATCTTATTAGAGAAAGTAAATCAAATTATACTTCACCAGTCATGATAGTAATCAAATTCAATGAAGAAATAAGAGGAAAAAGTAGAATGATAATAAACTATTAAAAATTAAATGAAATAGCTATAAAAAATAGATATCCCATACCAAAGATAGATCTATTATTTAATTTAATAAAAAGAAAACAAATATTTAATAAATTTGACTACAAGTCAGGATTTTTTCAAATAAAATTAGAAGAAAACTTTAGAAAATATACTACTTTTAGAACCTCAGAAGGATTATATGAATGGAATGTGTTACGTATGAGATTTCATAACAACCCAGGAATATTTTAGGAATATGTTTCTAAATTATTAATACTTATTAGAAATTTTGTAATAATATATATAGACGACATATTAATATTCTCAAAAGATAAAGAAGAACATGAAAACCATTTATTACAATTTGTAAAATTAATTGAAACAAAAGGATTAAATATATCTTTTAAAAAGGTTAAATTAAGAAAAGAAAAAATAATATTTTTAGGACATTATATTACCAAAAATGGAATAGAATTATAAGAACATACAAGTTAAAAAGTATTAGATTTTAAACAAATAAAAAATAAAAAATATTTACAATTATTTTTAGGATTAGTTAATTAGGCCAAGAATTTTATACCACATTTAGCTAAATATACTGCTACTATATTTGAATTAGCTGGAAAAAAATTAAAGTGGGAATGGAATAATGAAAATGATAAGATTATTGAAAAAATAAAAAGATTATGTGAAAAATTACCTAAATTGAAATTCTTACAGAAGAATCAATTAAGTGGATTATTTACACTGATGTATCTAGAAATTATTGGGGAGCTACTTTGTATCATGAAAATGAAAATAGTGAAGAAATAATTACTAGATATGCAAGTGAAAAATTTAATGAAAGTTAATCCAAATATCATTCAAATTGAAAAAAAAATTTTAGTAGTAATTAAAGCAATAGAAAATTTTGAATTATTTATTGTTAATGCAAAATTTATTATCATAACTGATAATATTGAAGTAAAATATTGGTTATCCAAGGGAATTAGAATAACTAAACTTTTAAATAAAATGTTAATTAAATGACAAATTGATATATCTTATTATGATTATATCGTTGAATATATTAAAGGAAAAAAATAATCTTATTATTGATTATTTAGCAGGGATGGACACATCCAAAAAAATAATGAGGCAAATAGTCCTAGAAGGGAAGAGACTAATAATCAAATGAGTATTGAACAAATATCTATGAGACTCAATATTCTCAAAATGAATATGAGTTATATTCAAACTCAAACGAATAATCAGCTGAATAACTTTGCAAATTCAATATCTCTTTTAAGCCAAACAACAAATAACTTTATTACCCATGTAAAAGAACTAGAGCAAGGAAAAAATACTAGCAGAACAGCCTTCTAACCCTCAAATTTCCAAAACTTCAAGTAATTCAAACCTAATATCCCAGCCATTATCCATCCAAACATTAGGAAAAACTAGACCCCAAGTCTAACTAAGCCTACATACTCAACAAAAATCAAAGGAAAAGAAATAATATAATCTTCTACTCCTCAAAAAACCAATCTATTAAGAATACAAAAAAGCACTTCCCATACTGCTAAGATTAAAAAATAATGAGTATTTTCAACTTCTCATTGAAAGATTAAACCAAAAGAAAATTTCTGCTCTAACTATCAACTATATTTTTCATTATGCCATTAATAAAGCTGTAATTTTTTCAAGAACTAACCTTCAATTAGTCAACAAATTATTTAGTTATGGACTTATCTATTATATATATCCTTAAGAAAATTTGTTAGAACTCAGCCAACTACCAAAAATTAGTATCCAAGAAATAACAGTCTATTATTATAATATTGTTACCTAATATAATATTTATATTTGATTTTACTCCACAGTCACTGAAATAACTTCAAAAAAGTATTATGCTTCAATAAACTTGATCAAATTTAGAACAACTAAAAAGCCCTTTGAATTTGAAGAAGAAGCAGAAAATAATTCAAAAATAACAGCCCAAGAAATAGAGATAATATTTTCAGAGATGAACAAAACATTAGTTTGTAATAAAGCCCAATGGATATACTTCTTCTGTACAAATATATGTATATATTCTATTGAAAAGACAAGTAAGACAATTTAATATGTTTTATGACATAATAAAAAACAACAATACAAAGAATACAGAAGAGACAAAAAAGAAAAATATGCATATTTTAATCATAATTGTAAATATTATAAAAAAAAAAGTCTCTCACATCTATTAATATTCTTGATGATTAAAAAAGTTTTAGCATTTTCATGTAGTAGAAAATCCTGAAACAAAAAGAGAAAAGACAGAAAGATGAAGGAATCTCAATTATTGTCATGAGTCAAAAAAGCAAAAGTTATGTTTTCAAAAGGTTGAAGATTTTGTCAAAAGTAGGTTTATCCTTTCAAAAAGTAGAACTAAGTAGGTAAACTTTGTTTGAAAAAATCAATAGGAGAAGAACGTCTCTTCTATATAAAGCCATGTATTTCACATTATCACACACAGTAATCTAATCCTGAAGCCTTTTATCTCTCGAATACTGAAAGCATCTCAGAATTTAAAACTCTTTTGGAATCCTCCCTTACTATTAATAAACTTTCAGAATATTTCCAGAATATCTCTTTGATTTGTTTGCATCAAATAAGGAATAGCAAGGCAATTAAGATATAGAGTTCTAAAATCTTTATAAAAAATTAAGAATAAATAATTTTTGATATTTTAATTATTAATATTGTGATCCTTATATATTATTGGTATAAAATTATTTTATTTTTTAAAAATATTTTATTTTTAAAATTTTTGAATAATATACACCTCCTGTAAAAAGTAAAAAATAAAAAAAAATTGTGCTGAATGAAATTGGAGGAAGAAAGTTGTGCTATGTCAAAAAATTTTAATGAACTGTGTATGATGTCTTTTCCGGTAAATAATGTTCCAATTGTGTTCATTATTTTTACATAAATTATAATTTATGTACACTAGAGTTGAAAGCGTCTTCACTCGAGTCTTAACTGGTTGCATCTTCATGGCAATGACCTTGAAACTTTGCTCACCTTAGTTAGGTCAACTTGGTTATCACACTTATAATTTATATAAAAGCTTTTGGGACTTCAATAATAAGAAGCATGCATGCATGTTACATGCACCAATGACGACTTGGAGTTTTCTTGGTCCACTTGTAGTATTGTACACAAACTGTAATCTACGATAAAAAGTAGAATGAAAAAAAGGTAAATACTTTTGTTAAAAGAGAGTTTTATTTTTGTTATAGAATTTTCATTAAATTGAATTAAATTAATCAAAGTCTAAATTAATTTTTAGATATTAGTGATTTTAGAAAAAAGGTAAATAAATAAATAAAAAGTTAAATGCATGCATCTTGCAGTTAGTACAATAGTTGATTGATAAGAAATTAAAGATGGGAACTAGCTTCATCAATAGTTTGCAGGCTTCAAGCTTTTATATATACATGGAGACTGTGTTCCTCCATGAAGATTGTTGGCATGCAGTAAAAAATACTATGCAAATTCTCGGCCGTTTTCTTTTATCTTTCAATATATATATATATATATATATATATATATATATATATATAGATTCTATGATAGGTTTAATATATTTCTTGAGCGTTAAAACGGAAATGATTCTTTTAGGTTAATCAAAATCCAAAATGATATGTCATTATCATAATACCGCATAATTTTCTCTATGACACTAATACTTGATAATATAAACTTATTTCATCCTAAGAATTTTTTTTATTGATTATAAAATATTAATTTAGTTGAAATGTACTTTAAGTAATTTAGTCATATATATATAAAAAAAATACTATTAAAAGTTCTAAAAGTATATATATTAAATGAAAAATAATTTAATAATTAAAAGTAGAGAGAGTCAAAAGAAAATAATAAAAAATTATTATAATATATTTAATTATTAATCATTTAACTATAAAAATAAATGAAAATAAAATATATTTTTGTTGTTTAACTTGTAATATCATATCATTTCACCACACACCTCTAAAATAATATAGAATTAGAACAAAACCATATTCTTAAAACGTATATAATATACTTGACAAAAAAGCAATGATACAAATAAAAAATTGTAAGTGTAAAATTAGAATACCACTAATATATATATATATATATATAAATTCTATCCGTTCTAAGATTAAATTAATTCAAACTAAATTTATATATATATATATATATATATACGGACTAAATAGCTACAAATTTTTCTAACAAAGGCTGTCCGGACTAAATAGCTAATGTAACATTCTATTCCTACGCGTGGCTAGTATTTGAAAGGAACCCTATGCAGCATATGTATTGCAGATTCATCTTACAAAAGGATGTTTGGATTATGAAAATTTGAAGAAAAATGATAAAAAGAGAAATATTAATTTAAATATTTTTAAATTTATATTTAAATCTAATATTCTTTTCTCTTATTGAGGAAGAATATATGAAAAATTAAAGAAAAATAAAAAAATAAAGGTTTAAATTAAAATTTCTCTTCCTTCTCTTTTATTATCCCTAATACAAATTTATCCCAAGTACATTGATCATTGACAACGTTGTTTCACAATTACTGGAGAATAGAGGAGTTGCAAATAAACCCAATTGCTTGTTCTTCACTCTTTGCAATCAACGAAAAAAATTTCTTCTTTCCCTGTTGTAATTGTCAATTACTTTTTTTTTTTTTTCATGTGACCAAAAGAGTTTACCTTAAATCTCTTGCTAAACTATCCACACCCTTCACCATTAAACTATACTTAACGACTTTGATTATGAATTCTTATACAGGAGGTGACCCATACACAAGTTGAGTGACCACATAATGCCTATTAAAGACCCTTCTTTTAGCTCTTGAATTTTTATTGTCATGGCTACACAATATAATTCCAAGATATAAAAAATCCTCTATTTAAGAAAAGATACACATATGTCATTTAATTAACCACCAGAGGAAGAAGACTATAATAAGCCATTTAATTTCGAGGTTTCTACATACTCGGGTATGTAGAAGTATGCGATATCTTCAGTATGGTGGTGGAGGGTAGCTGCCAGAATATGGACCTGATCACGAAGTAGAAAAAGCATTCTATTAAGAAAGAGGCATGTCGAGAAACAGAACACAAGCACCAAAAAATGGAAGACTACTGAGGTAAAGTTTCATAGCTCTTTGCTTTGCCATTAAATCCTCAAATAACAATATGTGGAAAAACAATTTTCATGTAGTGTTGAGCTTTAAGAAATCTCCACTTTCCTTAAAATCTACACATATGTTCGATCCTAAAAAGAAACCAGAATAATTACCAGGAGGATAATGAGCTGAGGCTGGTGGAGTTGGATATGGAGATGGCGGATACACTGAAGTTGGTGGATATGGAGAGGGAGGATAGGCAGCCGGAGGGGGAGGGTACGGCGATGATGAATAATCACATGAATATGAAGGATAGGGAGATGAAGCCATGTAAGGATAAGGATTTACTGAAGCTGGAGGTGGCGGGTAATAAGGTGAAGAGGATGGTGGTTGATAGGAAGGTGCAAGTGCAGGAGATGGCATAGAATATGGAGGGGCCTGAGAATTTCCAGGCGGCACGTAGGGTGGTGCTGATGGAGAATAACATGATGAAGAATTCTGCAATCATCAAAAGATTCATGTTTAACTGAGTCACTGACCAAACATCTTTCAGATATCACTGCAAAGTTGTACTAATGAACACCAAATCATCTAAATACATAATAGAAATCTAGCTTACTCTGGCATCTGCATAATACAATATAAGTTTTATTTCACCTGCATTTCTGCCAAGAAAAAAAAGACATTAGAAATCTGAAAGTACGGTCTATCCACGTACAATTTTCTATGTTTAGGCACTGGAAGTACAGTCTAAATACCCCACCCCAGAAGAATGTGTTAGTTAAAAACTTAACCAACCTTATAATTTTGAGGGTTATATTGCTGTAAGCCATATAAAGTTCAACTTCGTCCTCAAATCACTTCTCTGTTATGTCTGATTAAATCCTATAACTAAAACTAGTTTTTCTTCAGATAACTAGGAAGTTCAAAGGGCGTAAAATAGTACTATGTATGTGTTATGAAACACAAATTAAGTTCAAAGGTAGACTTTTTTTCTGTTGAAATGCTTGTTAGTTTATGTAAACGAATCACTGTATGGCTGACTAATTCCACTCTGTAGATGAGAAGTGACAGGAGAATACGCCTTATAGTGCTCTTAGAACTCAAAACAACCAGCATAACACACATGTATCTGCAATATAATTTCTTTTGTCCAACAATATATAGGAATCTTTACTACACTTTGAAAAGAATAGAAAAATGTATGCCATGAACAGTTAATTACAAACTATGGCCTCATTAATCATTACATTAACCTGATGCAGACCTCAAGATTTATCGACCTTGTCTCAAAGGGAAAAGTAACTAGTGAGATAAGAAAGACATATCTTCCCAACTCAGAATCTAAACCTATATATGATAGATGACGACAATGCAGTTCTAGGTTGATACTCGAATAAGCTCACATTTTACTAGAATATAGAAATTGATGATGCTGATGATGACATGTGCGACTGATGCATTAGAGTAAAATCTACCCAATGTTTCTTCCCCCTTTATCTACCTGCCAGTTTTGGTTTGAAGTGGACAACAAGAGTCATCAAAACCTGTTGAAAGAGCCCTGAGCAATTGAACCCTGAAAATACAAACAATAAAACCAGGTTCAAAGGTCAATTTAGGCAAAAGATTATTTAAATTTTCATGCTCTAGAAGTAAAAGCAAAGACTATAGAAACGTAATTACTTCCCACTGCCGATAAAATCATCGACACTCAGTGTATTGCTATTCCACACCTGGATACTAAGCTCCCTAAGGCCTTCAATCAGCGTAAAGATGAATTTCTCTCGAAATATGGGGTTTTTTCCGCCATCTACAGTAACCCAAAATATCAAATATCATAAATTATGTCGAAACTAAAACCATTCGAACAATCAAATCCACATTATTAAAGTAAAACAGGGTTAATGATATGAATTTTTTGAGAAGTATATCCTAAAAGCTAAGTCATAAAGTTTGAAAGCTATCGTTCTTCGGCCATGTCGTCTCCACCTTCGTTCCCAGAAAAGCTAACCATCACCCTCCCGAACACAACTACTTCTCCGGCCACCACCTCTGATAATCCCCCATCTCACTTACCCCCTTCCCTTCCACAAAAACCCTTAGATACCATAAAAAACCCCTTGTACAGCAAAAGCAACCACAAAACAAAACCTTCAAAGACATCCTTTGCCAAAACCTATCCCCATCTCTACACCCCTCCACTATAGACACTCACAAACCAATCATCCAACATGCACTATCCCCAAACCCCTGTCCCACCGTAGCAGGAAACAACCAACCCGAAGTAGCATCACCCACCTCGTGTAAACACTAAAATCCATTCCAAATGGCACAACATCATCATCGTTCGCACCACAGGACGCAGCTTCAACCTACCATACCTTCGTGGACGCCTCCTCAAGCTTTGGCAGTTGAAAGGAGACACAGACATAATCCACCTAGGATACGACTTCTACATCGTCCACAAGCTCCTTCCACTTACGATCCTAACATTCACTCCATGGTCTCTCAGCCCCAACTCCCTCTTGGTTAGACAATGGACTTCCTACTTCTCTCCCCCCTTCATTTCCAAATCTCTCATCACCTCCATTTGGATAAAACTTCCTTACCTCCCACTTGAATATCACACACTAGAAACTCTCGTTTCCATTGGTTGCATAGTATGCTAGAATATGCATTGAAAAACACATCACGCATGAAATGCTATTAAGCTTTGAGACACATATACCGAATGAAAGAAAGAGAATGGACTTCATTGCATTAGTGAACTATACAGGAGGGGTATAGGGGTACTTATAAAATTCAACACAACTTCTAATCTGACTTAGTTACAACTAACCAACTGTGTAAACTACTTGATAAAAACGAGAATTCCCACGTTATGTTACTGGCAAAATTGTACTGGATGGTAACAGTAGACTGGGTGTATACACACTAAAACGAAAAGATGAATGCGGCTGAATTAAACAGAATAACAGAAATAAGGAAACAGAAACAAATTCTTCCTTTCGAGTCGGAAGCTAACTCCACTTTTTCTCTCAATATTCTTCGATGCCTTATGCCTTCCTTTCTCCACTATTTCTACACAACGTCCTCTCCCCCATAACGAACTCTTACGACTTCTAGAACCTGGACACCTCATCACTTCTCTCGCTGTCCTTTTCTCGTGTTGCATCGCGTATCTTCCCGAACGTCTCTTTTTCCTTCTCCAATATTCTTCCCATCTGCATGTGATAGTCTCTAGCCCATTCTGGTCTCCTTCTGGCCCTTTTACCACGGCCCAATGTCTCTTCTCCTGCTACGTTGCATGGATGCTCTACTTTGTACGTCGATTCTCCCACGTCACGTTCCAGGTTCGTATCACTACTTCTGGTGAACTACTTGCCAACTGTACTGCTTACATCACTATCATCCCCCCTCAAACCCAGAGACGCTGGACTAGCAACTCTGAGTTTGTCACGAAAATCACAAAGAAATTCTACTAGACAAAGCTTTTGTCATTACATCAGCCACCTATTGCAAACCAGGAATATGCATTACTTCAATCTGCTTTCTCATTACTCTTTCACGAACAAAGTGTAAATCAAGTTCAACATGCTTAAATCGAAAGTGCAACTCAGGATTAGCTTAGAGCATTACAGAACTAAGGTTATCATAGTACACTCTAGGTATATGAGGAATTGAACAACGTAGTTCTGATAAAAGATGTTGTATCCAAACAACTTCAGCTACTGAAGTTGCTATCCCACGATATTCTGCTTCTGTGCTAGACCTTGCTACAACATGCTGCTTTTTGGAAGACCAAGATACAAGGTTCTTTCCAAGGTAAACACACCAGCCAGAAGTGAAACGACTATCATCTATATTGTACCATGTAGATAGCGAAGAATCTTCTTTACAGCCTGCCAATGCACTTGTGTAAGATTATGCATGAATTGACATCTCGGGTCAATTGATACCTCAGTCAACAAATTTTAAAAGCCACAGAAGACAAATCTTGGATACCATTTAAGTTCAAAAACTCTCAATTAAAATTCTCACACCTCCTTTTCACATATGATATTCTCCTCTTCACAAAGGCAACCTTAAATAATTACCAAAAAATCTGCTCATTACTCCAAGACTTCTCCCACATCTCGGGTCTCAAATTCAACTTGGAGAAATACAAAATTTTGTTCTCTCTAACAACCCCATCTACCACTAGGCATACCATAAGCTCTCTCCTTAGTATCCCCGACACCCAAAACCTTGGTCCATACCTTGGCTTCCCCCTTAAACTAACTTACAAAGCATCTAACTTCAATTTTATAATTGAAAAAATACAAAACAAGCTTCAAGGTTGGAAAACCAACCTTCTCTCACAAGCTGGCCGCGTTCAACTCATCAAAACTACCTCCTCAACCCTCCCCTACCACTTGATGCATGCCTTCTCTCTACCAAAAAAATCCACAACAAAATAGACAAACTAAACCGAGACTTCTTTTGGGGTCACTCCTTAGACACTTAGAAAATATACACTTACTAATTGGAACGCAGTCACAAAACAAAAATCTCAAGGTGGTCTTGGTATTCAAAAAAGTAAAGAAATAAATGCATGCTTCATTGCAAAACTGAGATGGAATATCCTAACAAAAAAAGACCAACTGTCAATCCTTATACTTCGTTCAAAATATGGTGATGACCTCAATAAAGTAACACGCAATCCCTCCTACGTTAGACGGAGCCTAAATCACGATTTGAACCTCACAAAGATAGGCTCTCGTTGGTTAGTAAGTAATGGTGAAACCATTAACCTCTGGTACAACTCATGGCTCCCTTCTGGACCCCTTGGAGAAAATCTTCTCAGCCCTATTCCCCCCTCTAACATCACCCTCAAACTTAACAGCATTATTAACCCCAGTAAATTCTGGAACCTCACAAATATCCCTTTGCACCTACTGTTAAAGAGTTTGAACGAAATCCTAGCCACCCCCATAAGCTTAAATTTAGACATTAAAGACCAACTTGCTTGGTTTCCTTCTAACGGCATTTTCACCATAAAATCTGCCCACAAACTTCTCAAAACCCTCAATCAACCCACCCACACAAACACTAATTGGATTAGGAAGATCCCACGCCACCCTCGTACCATATTCTTTATTTGGAAAGCTTTCCAAAACGGTTTACCACCCTCACAACTACTCTATGAACGTAAGATCTTATAGACCCCAACCTGGCCCCTCTGCAACAATCATATTGAAAACACACTTCATACCCTCCGAGATTGCACCCTAACCAGGCAAATATAGTATCAACTAAACCCCCCTCCCCAAAACTTCTTCTCGCCACCCTCTCTCCAAGAATGGCTACACACCAACTGCACCGAAACAGATTCTTATATCCTTACCATCCCCTGGAACATATGCTTCACTTACATCAATCAAATTACATGGCTCGGCCGAAACAAACTAATCTTCCAAAAAAGCACTTTCCTCCCCTGTAAAATCCTCAAAAGAAGCCTCTCAAAACTAATCTTCCACCATGGCAACCATGTTTCAAGTTTCGCTAAATTCATTCGTAAAGGATATATTTTACTCGCTGCACTGTGGGCGCTTCAAATCGGTCTTGACCTTGCTAAAAATATAGGAATAAAAAAATTGAAGTAGAGACCGACGCTATAATGGCTCTAATCCTCCTTCGTTACAAGGATCTAACCCCCAAAACCCCACCCGTATTTCACTGTTATTTACAACTGCAGGTCCCTTCTCACCGCCTTTGATGATTGGAGCTTGAATCATGTCTTCCGTGAGGCGAACACAGGTGCTAATCGTTTAGTCAACAAAGGAAGAACCGAAGAACTCCCTCTCTCCATCTATGACTTCGCTCCACCTTTTATTTCACCTCTACTGTTGTACGACCAAATGCATATGGGCCGGCATCCTTCGTTGTTTTTCTGTAAATTAATTTCGACTTTTCAATTTTCCTTTAGGACCTATTTCCTTTCAGTACGAAGCCTACGTTGTGTATTTAATGCCCATGCATTATATCCTTTTTTATTAACTCTGTACGCACTCTCTTTATTTTAATATATTTGCACCTCTTTACCAAAAACAAAAAGTTTGAAAGCCCAAGCATCATACAAGCCCCACATTATGATCATTACTTCAATAGTAGGACTTAAGTCCCATACCTTTCAATTTTTGAAAATAGTGGAGTACAATGCAAAGCTATTATACATTGATAAGAACTTTGGGAAAAACATACCCCAAAACATAGCTCGCAAGTTTGGAAAAGCCAACGTTCATACAAGCTGTAGATTAGAAATTAGAATCTCATATTTCTAACGTGGTACTCAAGTTTCATATGTTACAATTGAGTCAATAACAATTAACCATTAGAGCTCTGATATGAAGAATATACCTATGCACGTTCGGGTTTGAAACTTAGTGCTACCATATTCAAGACAGACATAGGGGTCCTGTCTTGAAATCCATTCTGTATCCGTCAACCTGTAGCCCGATATGACTGTGTGCACAACCAAAATTAACGACAGAGACAAAAGTGGGGCCAACAAAAGATTCAATTATTCTAAGGAAGAAAAATCTGAAACCCAAAATTAAGAAAAAGAAAAAGAGATTGAGAGAAGATAGGGATAAAGGGTTTTTACCAGTAACCTCAAGGAGTTGGCCATGAATGCCCGTTATCGACATGGACGAACAAAGTGATGCAATTGAGGTGAAAGAAATGCGATGTATTGACCCTAAAAACTCAACATTTGAACCCAAACCGAAAGGCCATTGTCTCGTTTTTATAAGCAAAATGACAAAAAGATTGGTTTACTGACCGTATTACAAGGAATAGCTTTTCACTGGTATGGAGAATTTTATCCTTTGATTATGAAATATGAATTGGAGGGGATGAAAGGCAAAGAGGGGTTCAGCAATCAGCATCATCTACAAGTATTGTTGTTTACGGGTTATCCCTGTGAGTTTCGGTGAAATGAAATCAAATCCACCATTTTCAGCTAGTCAAGAACTCAGGATTTTACGAAACGGAAATTCTATGATGAAAGGACTCTGAAATTAACCAAGACACCCCATAACACACATATGGCTATGGTGCCACAACGTAGGCTTCTCTTTCTCTATAATTAAATTTCGCCAACTACGAATCCGCCATTTCTTTGCTCGGAAAACGATGGGCAGGATTACCGCAGACGGAGTGTGAGACTACGGTCGGACGGACGAAAATCTATAAAATACTAAAATAGAAAAGAAAATAATAAAAAGGACAACTTTTATCTTTCTTTATTCTTTTATGAAATGTTAATTTAAAAAGAAATTAACTAACTACATGGAGGACAGAATAATAGAATTTTGTACGGATATATTATTTTTTATTATTTTCAAAAATATTTTTTTTCTTATTGCAATCTACATATTTATATTATTTTTTGTAGTAGCGACAATTTATTAATGGTAATAATAAATTCAGCGTACGTTATTAGCAATAAGCAAATTACTAGTCAAAATAAATTGACCAATGATTCTCAAGCACTAATAACGAATTACATGTTAAAATAATTTTATCCTCAATTTTCTATGCCAAATGCACAAATAAACAAAAATTATATAAAAATAAAATAAAATATGATAAGTGCACAAATATATATATATAAAAGTTAAAAAATCAAATTTAAAAATAACACACAATATTATAAACAAATTATATAACAAAAAATACTACAAAAAAATTATTAAAAAAAAAGACTACAAACATTTTAAAGTTGGACCACTTTAAATATTTTAAATTTTCTACAAATAGATTGTTTAATCATTTGATATTTTTTCCCATGTTGTTTGGTATTATTTTATTGTTGCACCACATATCATTTTAACATTTGTTGTAAAACTATAACTTTTTTTTAAAATTTTAGTTTCTTTTTTTAAAAAAAATTGATTCAATTGGTATATTGAGTTAAAATTTTGTATGATATTTTGTTATTAAAATTTTCTTAAAATTTTGAATGCTTTGTTTTGTAAATATTTGGCTTGTTAACCAGTAATGATGATATAAAATTTTTTCATTCAATTTAAATTTTGTTAATATTGAGTTAAAATTTTTTGTATTCATTTTGTTAAATTTTTGTTAACTTGAGTTAAAATTTTGTCATTCGTTTTGTTTTAATTTTTTAATAATATATTGAGTTAAATTTTGTTTGTTTATTATTTTTTTAAGTTAATATAATATTTTATTAAAATTGTATTTGATATTTTTTCTGTTTGAGTTTTTAATAATTTTTTGTTATATAATTTGTTCCACAATATTATTTTTTATTTGTTAATTTGATTTTTTAACTTTTTCATATTTATTTGTGCATTTATCATTGTTTTGTTCTACTTTTACACAATTTGTGTATTTATTTGTCCGTTTGGCATAGCGAAATGTGGATAAAATTATTTTGAGCAACAATTCGTTATTAGTACTACTGAATTAGTGTAAAATTGAAACAAAATTTGCTACTACTACTGGCAAATTGCTGCAACTACATGAAAAGTAGTATAGATATGTAGATTCCGATAGAAGAAAAATATTTTTGAAAATAATTAAAAAAAAGTGATATATCCATACAAAACTCGAGAATAATGAAAGATTTTTAGCTTTATAGATTATAATATTTGTACAGTAGCCACTAATATTTAATAATTAATTCTTTTTATATATCAAAATTAATGAAGTAAATAGATTATGAGAATAACGAATATTGACCAATAAATTTGTATTAAATATTTTTATTTTATAAAAAAAATTAGGCATATATATTGTCTCACTTTTAGTTATATATTAACTAATAAAATTTAACTCTTTATTTTTATTTTATTTTTCTTGTGAACCCTTTAGTTTGGATTAAGAAAGAATTAAGTGAATTTCGTTTATTAAGGTATAAATGATATATACAATCTATGCATCTATGAACTTTTTAGAAAAATTTTGAAGTATATTGGTTGTGTCATTTTATTTGTACATTGACCAATACTTAATAAAATTTAACAAAATATTCTTATTTTACATATCTTGTAGGTTCTTCAGTTGAAACAAAGAAAATTTGATAAATTTATTTGTCAATGCAGATGGTACAATTTATGCATTTAAGAATGAACTCTTCATATATGTCTATCTTTTGATTCAAAATGAAAAAAATTGGATGAATATCATTGTGATCAAGGCATAAATGACGTGGTATAATTTATACACCTAAGGAGACCCACATAATTTGAAAAAGTAAAAATAGTTGATTGTATCTTATTAATTAATATACAAAGAAGATGACACAATATATACACTTAAAAATTATTTTAAGAATAATTCTTTAAGTATAGTAATAAAAAATACTTTATAACAGTTTTAAAAGGATTAAAAAGGTGAAGAGCCAATGCATTAATTTTGAAATTATAATTTTCTGTTATATTTACAAATGGATTTGTTTTTTGTATTTACTTTAATTGATATTAAAATGTGATGCTCATCCGATTTTTGGTCTATTCTAATTAAAGCATCATATTACAATTTTGTATCTATAATACTTAATACATATTATTCCATTTGTTTTTATTTCAAAACGGTGATGCATTTTTTTCTTCCTTTTGTTTTATTGAACTTTTTTATTTTTTGCCAAATTTGTTTTATTAAACTTAAAGGAAGGTTAATACATCAATTTCTTTCATTCTGATTTTATTCAGTTGCATTCACATATAGCAAACAGCACTATTTAAAAATTAACTGATATAACATTATTGATCACTGGAAATGTTATGTATAACTTTATCTTTGAATACATAAAATGGACTATCCAGTATATGAAGCTCTCACCAGCTGGGATTTAAGAAGAATTAGATATATATAATTTTATTCTCATAAGAAGAAAATGTGGAGCTTTATAGCATAAGGAACAGTATAATTAGTATTTACAGCAATCAGAATCAAATTAAAATATTGTCATTGAAAAGTCTCATCCTGATTTTCGACCATAAATTGCTGATTTGAAGCTGATGGTTTTGGGGCCAGGTCATTAGCCCTAAAGAAAAAGCAGTGATTCCATTTACACAGTGGCCCCATCCCATGTCGTCCGTCATGCAACACTAATTTTGGCAGCATATTTATGTTGAGCTCCCTTAATGCTTGAAGCTGGGCCTCTCCTCAGAGCTTTCACACCCAATGGATTCTCTTTGCTCACACGACAAGTTCCGGTGAGGGTATCACATACAGGGTAGTCATGAGGGCAGCAGCTAGAATGGTCGTCGCAACATGTTGCAGACTCAAGGGGGCAGCATCCCCATCCGAAGCACAAATTTTGGAACTCATAAACGCAGCAACAAGTGGTTCCAGAAGGGCAAGTGTAATAATCATCACACGTATTATCAGGCATTGCAGGAGGATAATCTGGTGATGGAGGGGAAGGTCCTGGGTTTGGAGGGTTAGGTCCCTTCTTTGTAGGGTATGATGACTCCATTGCAATCCCACATTTTCCTGTCTTGGAATTCGCCACATTACGCTCTAGCTTGATGTAACCCTGCTCACCCCATGATGGACCCCATGAGTTCCTCACTAACCAGTAATCTTTCCCATTTTCTGTTCCGTATCCAACAGCCACAACACCATGATCCAGTGCCGTTCCACATATCCCAGTGAACACACCCTGCGCATGGAATCAATTCATATTAATTGAGGATTAGGATTTTATTACTTCAAAAACAATACGAGATTGGAGAGTTAATATAATATTGTTACTGATCGATAAAACTGAAATGCCCTTCCTCCAGCTTCAATGGCAACACTGACAGGCTGGTTTGCCACCGCTTTCTTCAAGGAATTCTCATCGTTTTCTGGGACGTCTTCATATCCATCAATGGTGACAACTCGAGCGTTTTTCTGAGAAGCCAAACACATTAATGAATGCATGTATAGTATACATCAATGGGGAGATTAAAGATATGTACCATATATATATATATATATATATATGTACTATGTACGTACATACCCTATTGGGATCACATATGGTCTCACGAGCATGGTAAGGGTAATCCTCTTGGGTATCAATGCCTCCATTTTGGATGATGAACTCAAAAGCATAGTCCATCAGACCTCCATTGCATCCCTGGTTATAAGTCCTATCACAATCTACTAGTTCTTGTTCTGATAGAGTAATCAAATCTCCTGTTACGATTTTATTGATTCCTTCCACCGCACCAATTGTAGAGAATGCCCAGCAACTCCCTTTATTCATTAATTCATAGTCAACATCTCAATAACTACGAAATTCTATTTTTGAATCCGAAGTGATAAGACCACGTTCGGAAAATATGCTCCGATTCTCTCGGAATACACAAAACTCCAATCACTCTAGAAACGAAAATTAAAACCGAAAATAAAGAACTAGATCAAACCAGAAACGTACCACATTGGCCTTGATCTTTAACCGGAGCCACCGCACCCTTGGCTCTCCAATCCACCGTCTCCGGCAAATTGTCGCCGTCACGGTATGCATAGCGACTGCTCTTCCTCGAACCAGAAAGCATACGAGCGGACCGGTTCATCCTGACACCCAGATACATGGACCGGTACTCCTCATTGGTGAGATCAGCGAACCGGGTCAGACCCAAGTGGAAGGACCGGTTCTCTGCCCTGTTATGCTCGTCAATGAACCGCAAGTTATCCTTAAAGATCTCAAATCGCCTTTCTTTCTCCCCCAAGGCGTTGGAGGCTTTGCCATGCTTGACCAGCCATGCCTCGTACACGTTCCTCACGTGACCGTCGTCTCGAGGCACGTGCTTGGCGTCGTAGTCGATGATGGACATGTCAAGAGCGAAGGCAAGAGCAAAGAAGGAGAGAAAAAGGAAGAGGAGGAGTCGTGAGGATGTTTGAAGGGACTCCATTGTTGATGTTGTCGTCTCCTGAGGAAAGTGAGTGAATAGAAATAAAGGAGAAAGAGGGTGTTTACAGTATATATGCGTGTGAATATATGGGCGAGAATGGAGGAAGGATTGGACCAGAACAATAGAAACTGCGTTGAAATAGGAGTTCTTATCTGTCACGCATGTCAAATGGTTAATCTCCAAGACATCATGATGTGGAATGTAACCTACACATATATATCCGTATATTTTCTGTATGTATATGTTTTTTACTAATCAAAGAAATTACAACATTCAATTTTGTTTTTAGTGTAATGATAAAAATTTATAGTTAACATTATTCTACGAAAGTAGTGGATTTATAATTAAATGCATGTTAATTTTTTAAAAAAATTGATTTTAAATATAATTAAAAAAATGAAAATTAGCTAAATAACTTTTTATTATTTCATAACTTTTTGTCTTATAATTTTCTAATCCCTCGTATATTTATATTTCATATTATAATTTATGAAGCTAAAAAATCATTTTAATATCGATTTAGTTAAAATATTTTGTGAAGGTAAAGATTTAAGGTTTGAGAATATCCCATAATTTATGGATAGTTTAATTAAATATCCCACTGAAAGAAAGTTACCAGGTAACTGTCATTTTTTGTTCTAATAATTTGAAAGTTATATTTATATATGCATGGGATATTAAAAAAAAGTTGATATATATCTTAAAAATCGTGAGTGTTATAAGACCATTTTTAAAATATTAGTTTTTGATTAATTGATATTTAAGATGTTTGATTATATATATATATATATATATGTTTTGAAAGTAAGAAACAATAAATTCTAAAGCCACCAATAATTAATCTATTTTCTTTAACTCCGGATCCCTGCCATTGGGATTCACATGGCCTTACCATTGTTTTTAGCGACGGTTTTATTTGTTGCTAAAATATTTTTTAATATTATTGTAACAAATATTATTGCTGCTATAACTTTAAGTAAAGTTTTGAATTCGAATCTTATATATAAAAATACTTCTACTATGAGAATTTTATTCTCGTTATAAAACCTCTACTAACTTGATCAAATCAGTTAAAGTCTAATAAACTTTTAGATATGAATAGTTTTTAAAAAAAGTTTTCTAAAGCCCAAGTATATACTCATAAAAGTGTTATTTTAGTTTAATTAGTATGTTGATTTTTTAAAATTTGTTTTAAAATTAAATTATAAAAATATTATATTTAAAATTATAATAAAATTTTTTTATCTTTATATTTTTTCATATTTTGATATATAAATATTTGACTAAAACATTATTTTAGTCCCTCATAGATGATAATTTTTTTAATTTAGTCTCTCATAGATTCTCCTTCTTAATGTGATTTCTCATAATTTTATTTGTTATCAATTTAGTGCATCATAATTTAATTTGTTATTAATTTAGTCTTTATATCCAGATGTCATCTAAATAAGTAACAATTATGATGACTTAAACGTGTGATATTAATTGGACAACGTTAAAGACTAGCTATGATTCAGTAATTCTATTTTTTTTTTCAATTAGCTAGAAAACATATAATAATAATAATTGAGAAGTATTTAATATTGGTAATCAGATATAATATTTTGACTATTTGAAAAGAAAGAAGAGAAAAATTACATTATAACTAATGTTTAACATTATCCAATGAATATCAAACGTTCAAATCATCAAAATTTTTACTTATTTAAATGACATCCAAATGAATAAACTAAATTGAGAAGAAAAATCTATGAAGGGACCAAATTGATAAGAAAAATTTATGAAGAATCAAATTAAAAAAATTAGCATCTATTAAAGACAAAAAGATGTTTTAGGCATAAATATTTTGTATATAAATTGAAAGATCACGGTTTTAGAAACGAAAACACAATAAGCTTTAAAACTGTATATAAAAGTATACATATATGTATAGTAGTGTGTGTGGGGTGCGTATTAAAATCAAAATGACCTAATGAATAGTTCGGTGTTATCACTTTTTTTTATTAAGGAAGAATGACACTTTGTTAAGTTTGGTTAGTCTTTTTGATAACTACATAATTGAAGTTTCTAGTTTTATAACTCTCTCAGGTACGCGTCATTTTAACTTTTTAATATTCTCTTATTTTTATTGTATTTGTCCTTGTTGATTTTAACATAAGTACATTTGACGAGCCTTCTTTTTGTGTGCATTCTTTACAATCTCTTTTCCCGTGCAGATTTTAACATACTATATAATAATTAATTGGTAGGCATTGGTGCTCTGGTACGCCATTTTTATCTTAAATTCAACGAGTTAATTAAACGCTTTAGAAAGTAGTATTTTATTATATTGTTTAATATTGTTTAAAAATTTATTAATCAACAATAATAAATTTATATTTTACTTTTAGAATAAGATAAATTTATTTTTATAAAATTATAAAATCTTAAATCTTGTGAAGTATCTTATTTGATTTTTTGGATAATTTTAGTAAATATTTTTTGATTAATTTTAAATGGTAATTTTAGTGTGTGTGTATTTTGAGTTTATGTTTTATAATTTTATAATTAAAGATTTAAAAAATTATAAAACATAAATCCTATAAATATGTTGGTGGTTTTATTTTTTTGAAAAACTTTCGTGTGTGTGTGTATATATATATATATATATAATTTCATATGGTAATTTTTTTATATAAATATTTTTAGATTTATGTTTTATAATTTTATAATTTAATTTTTATAGTTTAAATCTTGTATTCAATTATAAGAATAAATTTTTCTTATTCTAAAAATAAAATGTACATTTATTATTTTTTGTTAAAAAATTTAAATAGTGTTAAATAATATGATAAATTATTATTTTTAAAATATTTAATTAATATCTTAAAAATATTGATTATTAAAACTTATATTTATATGTAATATTTTTTTTTATTATCATAAACTGATAGACACATAATTTGAGGTAATTTAATGCTAAAAAGACTTGACTTGTTAAATGTAAAACCCGCGTTATAAAGACCATCGTGACATTGAGGGATGCAAATAAGGGTATGTGGTTGTCCAAGTCATACGTGATTCCCAAGGACTTGGACTTCATACGTGATTCCCAAGGAAGTTCGAAGCAATCTCGGCCGCAGTACTTAATTGGGTTAGTACAAGTCCAAGGACTTCATTGGAAATGATTGGCTAAATTGGTATACATTACGTTTAACTATTTTTCTTAAATAATTGTTCTCAATTTAATCTTTTATATTTAAAATTATTATCAAATTTGTCTCTCCCTGTTCAAACCGTCAAAATTATTAACAAATATGCTGATTTGAATGGTTAATGGTTGATTATGCATGTTAAAATCAAATTTGAAATTTTTTTCCCATTCTTTCCAGAGGTAGGCAATGCTGTGAATTAATTAGTGGAATGGAGGTGTCTTCAATTTCCAGTGAAATCCAATTTAACTATAAACCAAATCAGAATCAGGGAGGGAATGAGGAGAGAAAAAAGAAGGAAAGAAATTAAAGAAAAAAGAAAAGAGAATGAATAAAAAGTTAAGTAATAATTTTTTTCTTTATTTGGATTCATTAAATTAAATTCTCATAATTTAATATAATTAAAATTAATAAAGAGAGAATGTTAAGAAAGATTAATATAAAATTTATATATTCTTTTATTTTTAAAATTTTTTGAATCAAATAAGAAGAAGATTATTAAGTTCTCTTTTCTTTGCTTCTCTCTTACAAATAGACTCTTAAGATGTGTTTGAAAAAAAGAAAAAGAAAGAAAAGAAAGAAAAGGAATTAAAAAATAAAGGAATGAGAGAGAAGAAAAAGTGAATTGATAGTTTCTTCTCTTTATTTAAATTTTTTAAAATTTTTTAATTTAAAATAATTAAAACTAATTAAAAAATATGTTAAAGAAGGTTAATATAAAATATTACAATTTTTTTCTTCTAAAATTTTAAAAATCAAACAAAAAAATATTACTAAAAGTCTGTTTGAACATTATTTTATTCATCCTAATATTATTTTTAGATATTTATGTATATACTATTAATAAAAAGACTTATTTTTTATTTTTTCTTTGTTTTAAAAAATTATAATCCATAATATCTTTTAATTATTTTGTATTTTATGTTCCTAAATCATATATTGTTTTTTTTTATTTTTTTATCTAAAAATAGTTTATTCAAATATGTTGTCTTTAAAAACTAATAATAAATTTTAAAAATCACAATTTAACAAGTGCAGTTGAGAGGTCTATTGCCTCTCTTTTATTTCTACTAATCCTGTATTTTTTTAATGTTATTTTCTGTGTAACACGTGCTCTAAATTTTGAGGAAAGTGCATTAGAGGTTTGTCATCTCCTGTAATATCTTTTGCTCAATTGGGTGGCCTGAGTATCCTTCATATTCGTATTTCTTCTGTCCAAATAAAAAAAAATGTCAAAATTTCTTTATTCTACTAACATATAACCTTATTATTTTATTTCGATTGAATGGTTTAAATTTATGTTTACATTTTTATTTAAATTTGTTTTTGTTTTATTATATCTTCTCTAATTTAGATACTACTTCATACGCTTTGTTCCGTTTACTCCAATAAATTATAGATCGAAGAAATTGATGTTTCCAAAACTTTTTTTTCCTCTCTGTGTGTATCTATATATATATATATATATATATATATATATATATATATATATAAATTAAAATTTTGTTTTCGTCTTCAACGATGACTTTCTCAATTTAGTTTATTATAAATTTTTTTAATTTAATTTTTATCAATTTGATCAATCTATTTAAATTCTGTCTAAATAAATGACAATTATTTTGGTCATGATTTTATTTCAATTCATTAATATTGTGTATTCCAATTCATCAATATGCAGATTTTAATATTGGTAACCGGCTGCATCATTTGACAAGTTGGAAAGAAAGAGGAGAGAAAAATTAAAATTTAGCTAACTTTTAAAGTTATCCAATCCATCAACATCAAACTTTAAAATTATTATAATCATTATTTATTTAAATGATATTTAGACAAAAGATTCAATTAATAAAAAATTAAATTATGAGAGATTAAATTAAAAAAATATTTATAAAAAATTAAATTAAAAAAATTAATATTTATAAAAGACTAAAATAATATTTTAATTTATATTTTTTAATAGAAAAAATTCTCTCACCACTATTAAATTTCGCCAAACTCAATCTTTGTTGATAAAACAATATTAAACAAAGTATATTAAGCAAAATTTTAAAAAATTAATGTTAAGTTGCAAACAAAGTCTTCTTAATTAACTTTAAAAGTTGAAAAAGCCTTCCATAAATTTTTATTTTTGTGCAACATACACATTTCTAAGTTATGTAATTTACTCACCTCATTTTTTTAAAACTTAAAAAAAAAATTTCAAACTTAATTTCAATTTCGTGCGAAATATCCTCGAACATTTTGATTTTGTGTTAAAATATTTCTCTCAAAATTTATTGGCGTAAAGAAGTGTTTGGCTTACAATATTAATAAAAGAGTGATATCGCACCAATTGAGAGTGTAGAAGTGATATTTTAATTTTTCAATTTTTAAAATTGATCATGAAAATGAATTGTACAACTCTCTAAATAAAGAGGAAATTTTTACATCTTAATTAGAATAAATTGTACAACTCAAACTTTCCTGTTTATTTAGAGAGTTGTAAAATTGACAATTTATTTTTACATTTCATTCTATGAGAGAATGAATGAAATGATCGGTGTTCTTCAACCCAATCCGAAAATTCCATCCATTGTTGATAATATTAATGTGTGGATGCAATCAATTTGAACAAATAATTAACTAAGAAAACGATGGAGAAGGACAGAAGACTTTCAAAAGACAAACTGAAAACCTCATTTTGGAATGGCCATTGACCTTTCTAAGTTGAGATTAACTTGTCAAATAGAAACTTAATCATTTGATAATAGCTACAGATAGTGGATCAAACTGATGTAAGCTTAATCATTGTTTAACTTAAGAAAAATTGACGTATAGTGGATATATCACATTATCGAATAATATTAAATTTTATTTTTTTTATTTTTTTACATCAGTTTGATCCAAATAAATTTTTAGTAAGAGATGTAAACTATCGTTATTAATAATATATAAATAATATAGTCCATTCGTTATATAACTTAATTGATGATTTGCCACAAGCATGCGTCTCAATCTACCTTTTAATTTTCCTTATACAGGAGGACGTCTTCATCTTCCTTTTTATTGGAAAAAATTTAGACATGTGAGATGTCCTCCCTCATTGTCTCTCTCAAGTTTCCACCAGTCCACGTGACTACTTTAGTATAGTTGGATCGTTTACACTATATTGACTGCTACTTAATTTTAAAATATAAATTATTGCATATAATGTTTACATACTTATAATACATGAATATTTGTTAGCTAGTTTTAAAATATTTTATTAATTTATTTAAATTTATTTTTCATAAAATGTACTGTAATTGAAAATTTTAAAATTATTTCCACTCTATGAGAATAATAATTATTTTATCTTATATATTTGCATTTTTTTCAATTTCATCTGTCTTTTGGGATTTAAATTTGATGACGGGTGAGATGTCTCCATCTCAGTGACTCAGTATGCTTCGTGAGTCTGATTTTTTTACACAAAACTACATTATTAACAGTTGGATCCTTTTGTTCATTGAATAGACTACTTTCACTTCGTTGAAAGCCCCTTTGATGAAAAGATAAGGACAATTTTACGTACAATAATTTTTTAAAGTTCGATAATACAAAAAATCTAAATTTATATAATATAATATAATATTTATAGTTTATAATATTAAATATATGTAATAAAAATAATAATTAGGTTAGTAATAATATAATTTAAAATAATAATTTTACAACATTAGAAAGTCATCTTTATAGATTTTTAATATTTCTATTCGGATTATATTTTTTTTTCTTGATATATTTGTATTAAAAAATGAACGATAAAAAATACCTTCTGATGATAGTATTTGCACGTATTAACAAGAGATAAAAAATAGTACATTGCTTATTCAAATAACTCTAAGATTTATATATACAAAATAAAATATCATTTACTATAAATTTAAAAAGACAATGAAAGAATTCAATTTTTTAAAAGGTGAGTGTTTTATATATTTTTTTATTAAATTAAGTAAATAAATTACTCTAAGATTTATATATACAAAAAATATGTGTATATATAAATCTTAATTTTTGTATATGTTAAATCATTTTTAAATCATATTATTCTTAATTTTATTTACTTAACTATTAAATAATTTCTACAAGTTTTCACTATTAAATAAAATAGTACTTAAATAATTTTTAAATAAAATTATCTCTATTTATCTATTTTATATACAATTTATGCAAGAGTAACAACTTATTTGTTATGTTTAAGAAAATAATAAAACATTACTTTGTTTAATAATACAAATATACAAAGATTACTTGTAATGTTATAAATTT
This sequence comes from Senna siamea, assembly GCA_031216115.1. NCBI lineage: Eukaryota > Viridiplantae > Streptophyta > Magnoliopsida > Fabales > Fabaceae > Senna > Senna siamea. The sequence goes on along the minus strand of CM062355.1, from coordinate 2,458,798 downwards.
ATTATTTTACATTACATTATTATTAACTTTAATTTATTATTTTTATTATATATATATTGTAATATCCATATTTTTCTTGATTTCACCTATTCTTTAAATTTATGAATTTATCAATTTTATATCTAAAGATTTTAATGAAATTGGGCTAAAGATCTCTAAGATGATGGAAGGGACTAAATTGAAAGAAAATGTTAGGGACTAAAGTGAAGGAAATCAAGTTTTCACAAAAGAACGAAATATAATCATTACGCCTCTAAAATATCTTGCGCATTTATGATACATCATTATGATGTCGAAAAAATATTTGAAAGCGTAATGATTATGCCGGTAAAATATCTGGAAGTCATTATGACGTTGAAAAATATCCAAGGACAAAATGGATAATTTTTACCCAAGATAAAATAATAATTTCACCTAGGGATAAAATAGTAATTTTATCATAAGGGTGAAATTATCATTTTACTTGGAAAATGATAATAAATTCCCTCAAGAATAATCCCCAAAATTTTCAAAGATGTTGGAAGTTAATAAAGGGGTAAAATAACTATTTTGGCTAAAAGGGTAACATGGTAATGTTATACTAAGGACAAAATTGTAATTTTATACCTTGGGGATAAAATTATCATTTTATCATAAAAATATTTATGAAATTTATATTATATTATTTGTCAAAATTTTGAAGCAAAAATGAAGAGAAAAGGTAAAAAAAAAGTGAAGAATAAAGTAAAAATTTTAAGTAAGGGCAAAATGGTAGTGCACATTTTTTCCTTCTTCCAACCAGAAATGAGACATGAAAACAGAGCAAGGAGAAGAGTTTGCAGCATTTCGCGAGAAGGAAGGAAGGAGGAAGAAGAAGGTGAAAGAACCAAGGAAACTCCAAGGCAAAATCACTTCTATTGGCAAATCAAGGTAACTCTTCATTCCTATGCAATTGTTTTTATGTTTCATGGTGGTTTTCAAGCTCTTATCACTCCCCAAAATTCCTCTGCATTCATGAAATGCAAAAATTTTTATTAGAATTTGTTTAAAATGATGAGTAGATGCATATATAAATGTTGATTGGAAGTTTTAAAGTGTTTATGATAATTTTGCAAATTTAATTCCATTTCCATGAAAATTTTCCTATAGTTGAATGATGATGATATGATGCTTGGATTAATATGATTTTGTTGGGTAAATGATGTTTCATAATTTATTTGTGATAAAAATGAGATAAATGAAGAAATCAGATAAAAATTATGAAAACTCTTAAATTCTCTCTTGTTAGCATTGGCTATACTCTCTTGTAGAAGGGAAGTTTGTGATGAAATTTGCCTATTTCCTTTGTGTTGTTTCGGCCAAAGATGAAAGGGTAAAGAAAGAATGAGTTGGAAATGAAACAAAAATTATTTTCTTCTCCTTCCACCTTTGACCAAAAGCATGGAAATACTTGAAAGAAAAAATGTGTTAAATTTGATTAATCTTACCATTTAATATGTTAGTATCTTGGTCATGGAGAAAAAAAAATTTTATATTGATAAGATAATGGATTTCCCTTAAATTTCTCCCCTAAACCAAGATAATATGTTGAAAGGCAAGGAAAAAATGTGGTTGAATTTGCATGGATAATATATTATTGTTGATTATGGCAAAAAAAAAAAAATAGTGTTTCCATTTGATATCAAACATTAGTTGCTGAAAAATAGAAAACCTTTTGAAAAGAAATAATATTAACATGTTTTGTATTATACACTTAACTTTCAAAATATATAAAAAATTTATAAAATAAAAAAGATACTAATTTAATCTCCCTTCTTAGTGTATTGTCTGTCTAACAATTTATTCTATAATGGGTTCGTACTTTTGTATCCTTGAGTTCTAATGAGACAAGAAAGCCTCATCAATATTGGTTTAGGCGTATATACATACTAATAATTGGTAGGGTACTTCTAGGATAGTCCTTTTATAGACATCAGTTGGTACTCTTGTGGTGGCTTGAGTAGTAATTCCCTATTGTTTATCTGAGCGAGGTTGAAGGATTTTGTAAACACTATGATCTCAAATTCAATGAGTTTAAGGTGAGGAGGAAAGTCAAGAGAGGTTGTGAACCATAGTTTTCTAAATATTTATACAAAAATATACCATAGTTTTCTTAATATTTCTATAAAATAATTTTTTTATTACCATACACTAATACACACAGATTTTAAAGAAATCTAATAGTAAAATTATTCAACCTCTTTAAAATATAGAACTTTCTACAATATTATCTAAATTAGATATAGGACAAATAATGGTAGGTAATGTGAAACACGTAATGTAATTCTCTTGACGGTTGACCTTGGAAGACGCAATACGATCGAAGACCATTGAGCATCGAGGGATATGAACAAGGGCATCTGGTTGAACAAATTTATTTATTTTTTCTTCTTTTTAGCAGATGAATAGATCGTTATGGAAATTAGAAGCAAGTTGGGGTTGGCCTCCTAGTTTAATTGGGCCGGTCCAATTTTAGTTAATTTTTTGGGCTTTATTATTGAAAATGACTGGCTAAATTGAAAAATACAAAATTTCTATTACTATATTCTATAACCTTATTATTTATTTTGATTGAATTGAGTTTGAACTTGTATTTGTTTAATTATATCTTCTCTGATTTAGATACTACTCCATACACTTTGTTCTATTGGCCCAACAAAGAAATAGATCCAAGGAATTTTTGTTTCCAAGGACAATGCTAAATAGCGCATAAGTGACCAAAAAAAAACAAAGGATAAACTACCAAAAAAAAGTCTTTTTAGGTCATGGAGTTGTATAATTTACCCAGTCTAACTTTAAAAATGAAATAAGACTCAATTTTAATTTTTTGCAACATATTTTTTTTTTAACTTTTTTGTCAAAAAATATTACTAAAGTTATACAATTTACTCACCTCAACTTTAAAAAATTTGACCAAAAAAAAACTCCAAAACTCCAATTTCATTTATGCAAAATAGCCTCAAACTTTAAATTTAATTTTGTGTAAAATACTTCTGTCAAAATTATTAATGTAAAACAAGTGTTTGGATAGAAATATTAATGAGGTACCTATATTGGACAGAATGAACAATGATGTTTCCAATGCATTTTAGAAACAAGTTGCTTAGGATGCTTCAACCCAATCCAAAAATTCCATCCACTCTTGATATATAATCTTAATCTGTAGATGCAACTGTTTTGGAAACAGGGTTTAGACTGAGGTATAGAATAATCAAGAGATTAATTGCTGGGAGGCTCTTAGTAAAAGAAAAGTAAAGTATTCTAGGCAAACTTTCGATGAGACAAGAAAAGTGTAAATGTTAGTAAATAAAATACGTTTTTACCAAGCTCAAGTTTAAAGGAATTCTCAAAAGCAATGTGAATGCTTCTGCGTAAGTCTATGTTAACTTGCATGTGTCTTATGTTATATGTTTCTAGACTTTTTCCTTCAAATATGTAATCGGTGAGTCTATTTATAATAATGGATATGAGTAATGAGTTACTAACTAGCTAACAGACTATATTTTAAAAATGATAGATAATTGTACCAACATTTTACAATAAGATAGTAGGGTCAAGTAATAAGCTATCTTAGTTAGGACAAGAAGTTTAAACTCAATAGAGCAATAATTTATTTGCTAAGTATTAAACTCTTGACTTATTTAAAGTAATTGTGTTTTTTTTGGGATAAAAATTTAGAGTAATTACATTTAAGTATGAATGACTTTTACTTCAATCTTATCAATTAATTGTTAGAACTATTCTCAAGAGAACAAGAATGTGGATCACTTCATAATATTTTTAACCTTATTTAATTGGGCACTGCATGTGGCACTTGGCTTATGTCAAACCCACTTTGCTAGTGTTATTTTGAAATCCAAATAACTTTAGCATAATTCTTCTTTAAGTTGGCACTATACTAACTTTGAGGAAGAAAATGAGTTCATCATATACTTATCTATCTCATGCTTTTTAAGATAGAAAGAGTAAAAGATATCTTAATTTATTATTTAAAAGATAAATTCATTAGAAACCTTAAAACACTTTATTTTATAAAAATTTATCACCCATATTTGTTCGAACTAGGACTAGTTAGATGCCAAAAAGTCATGGGATGTTGAAGAGACAAGGAAAAACCATAGGCCAAGCCATGATACTACATGGTTAAGTATTTAATGTTTTACTTGTAGGGAATAACATATTTAATGTTTTACTTATAAAGAGACAAAGAATAACATATTATAGGGAATGGAGAAGGTGGAGGTACCCTCTCTTTCTAGGTGAATACATATTTTTTACTTCAGTGAAAGCATACCTTCTTTTTACATATCTAATTTTTTTTGTTCAAGAGATAACACTTCTTGTTAAGAATGAAAGTCATCTCTTGTTAGAAATAAAATCTTATCTCATCTTAAGTCACTTTTTCTTAGTTAAATAATTGACTCTAAATTAAATAAATTAATAAAAATTAAAATCAAACATCAATTAATTTAAACAATATTAAAGACAAAAATTTTTAAGAAAAAGACCGACTGAAAACCTACTTTTGGAATAGCTATTGACGTATCTAATTAACTTGACGTATAGACGGATAATCATTTGGTAACACCCACGGCAGTAATCATTTAATTGATTATATTAGCCACAAGCATGCAGGTGTCTCCATCTATCTTTTTTTTTTTTTTTGGGGAATAATTTAGACCACTTACTGTCTCAAGTTTCCATCAATCTATTTTTTTTTTCCTCGCATAATTAATTAACTACACTATTAAAGTTGGATTCTTTCTTTAAATATAATGACGTTTACGCATTCTTTTTATTTTATATAATTATTCTATATATAGCGCTTACACTTTATTGACTGCGACTTGTAAAAGATAAGATTTTTATATAATGTTTAAGGAAAAGTATTTTTTAATAATTTTATATTTTATATCAACTTTTAATTTTGTTTTTAAAATTTTTTTATAATAAATTTTATTTTTATAATTTTGAATTAAAATTATTTTTTTTTTACCTAACATCATTCAAATTAGTTTATATTTTTTAATAGAAAAAATTCTCTCACCACTGTTAAATTTCGCCAAACTCAATCTTTGTTGATAAAAAAATATTAAACAAAGTACATTAAGCAAAATTTTAAAAAATAAATGTTAAGTTGCAAACAAAGTCTTCTTAATTAACTTTAAGAGTTGAAAAAGCCTTCCATAAATTTTTAATTTTGTGCAACATACACATTTCTAAGTTATGTAATTTACTCACCTCACATTTTTTTAAAACTTAAAAAAAAAAATTTCAAACTTAATTTCAATTTCGTGCAAAATATCCTCGAACATTTTGATTTTGTGTTAAAATATTTCTCTCAAAATTTATTGGCGTAGATAAGTGTTTGGCTTAAAATATTAATAAAAGAGTGATATCGCACCAATTGAGAGTTTAGAAGTGATATTTTAATTTTTAAAATTGATCATGAAAATGAATTGTACAACTCTCTAAATAAAGAGGAAATTTTTACATCTTAATTAGAATAAATTGTACAACTCAAACTTTCCTGTTTATTTAGAGAGTTGTAAAATTGACAATTTATTTTTACATTTCATTCTATGAGAGAATGAATGAAATGATCGGTGTTCTTCAACCCAATCCGAAAATTCCATCCATTGTTGATAATATTAATGAGTGGATGCAATCAATTTGAACAAATAATTAACTAAGAAAACGATGGAGAAGGACAGAAGACTTTCAAAAGACAAACTGAAAACCTCATTTTGGAATGGCCATTGACCTTTCTAAGTTGAGATTAACTTGTCAAATAGAAACTTAATCATTTGATAATAGCTACAGATAGTGGATCAAACTGATGTAAGCTTAATCATTGTTTAACTTAAGAATAAATTGACGTATAGTGGATATATCACATTATCGAATAATATTAAATTATATTTTTTATTTTTTTACATCAGTTTGATCCAAATAAATTTTTAGTAAGAGATGTAAATTATCGTTATTAATAATATATAAATATTATAGTACATTCGTTATATAACTTCATTGATGATTTGCCATAAGCATGCGTCTCAATCTACCTTTCAATTTGCCTTATACAGGAGGACGTCTTCATCTTCCTTTTGATTCGAAAATATTTAGACATGTGAGATGTCTCCACTCACTGTCTCTGTCAAGTTTCCACCAGTCCACGTGACTACTTTAGTATATATAGTTGGATCGTTTTCACTATATTGACTGCTACTTAATTTTAAAATATAAATAATTGCATATAATGTTTACATACTTATAATACATGAATATTTGTTAGCTAATTTTAAAATATTTTATTAATTTATTTAAATTTCTTTTCATAAAATGTACTATAATTGAAAATTTTAAAATTGTTTCCACTCTATGAGCATAATAATTATTTTATCTTATATATTTGCACTTTTTTCAATTTCATCTGTCTTTTGGGATTTAAATTTGATGACCGGTGAGATGTCTCCGTCTCAGTGACTCAGTATGCTTCATGAGTCTGATTTTTCTACACAAAACTACATTATTAACAGTTGGATCCTTTTGTTCATTGAATAGTGTCCTTTCACTTTGTTGAAAGCCCCTTTGATGAAAAGATAAGGACACTTTTACGTACAATTATTTTTTAAAGTTCGATAATACAAAAAATCTAAATTTATATAATATATATTATATTATATTATATATTTAAATAATATAATATATTTATAGTTTATAATATTAAATATATGTTAAAAAATAATAATTAGGTTAATAATAATATAATTTAAAATAATAATTTTACAACATTAGAAAGTCATCTTTATAGATTTTTATTATTAGACAAAATAGTTTCTTTATTATTTTTTTAAACATAACAAATAATTTGTTACATATGCATAAATTTCATATAAAATAGACAGATAGAGATATTTTTCTTTAGAAAATATTGAAAGACTATTTTATTTAATAATATAGATTTGTAAAAATTATTTAATAGTTAAGTAAATAAAATTAAGAATAATATAATTTAAAAATAATCTGACATAAATTAATTTTTTTTATTACTATCAATTTTAACTACAAGCATATTTTTTTTATTTTTTTACTAAGTTTTTAATATTTCTATTCAGATTATATTTTTTCTTGATATATTTGTATTAAAAAATGAACGATAAAAAATACCTTCTGATGAAAGTATTTGTATGCATATTCACAAGAGATAAAAAATAGTACATAGCTTATTCAAATTACTCTAAGATTTATATATACAAAATAAAATATTATTTATTATATAAATTTAAAAAGACAATGAAAGAATTCAATTTTTTAAAAGAGTAATTTTTTGTATATTTTTTATTAAATTAAGTAAATAAGTTACTCTAAGATTTATATATACAAAAAATATGTATGTATATATATAAATCTTAATTTTTGTATATGTTAAATCATTTTTAAATCATATTATTCTTAATTTTATTTACTTAAATATTAAATAATTTCTACATTTCACTATTAAATAAAATAGTACTTTAATAATTTTTAAACAAACTCATCTCTGTCTATCTATTTTATATGCAATTTATGCACGAATAACAACTTATTTGTTATGTTTAAGAAAATAATAAAACATTACTTTGTTTAATAATACAAATATACAAAGATTACTTGTAATGTTATAAATTTATTATTTTAAATTATATTATTATTATTAACTTTAAGTTATTATTTTTATTATATATATTTGATATTATAAGATATAAATATATTTTATATTATTAAAATTTATCATTCTAATTATAATATTAAAATATACATTTAAATATATAATATAATATATTATATAGAGCAAATAGTTAGATATTACTCTGGTATATGAAATGAAGTTCAACAATAATATTTTATTATAAAAAAGAAAATTCTTTCAATCATTTTACGTGTCACTAAATTTCAAGATGATTTATTTAACAAAACAATTCTTTTCAAAATGAATTACAAAGCAGCCAAAGAAGTTTTATGAAAAAATATTAGAAATTTAGTTTCAAAACATATTTGCTAGATGACAATTTATTTTTTCTTGTTTTGATTTCAAAATTCAGCATATTAAATATATATTATATTATTAAAATATATAATTTAATTATAATATTAAAAAAATATTTAAATATATAATATAATATAATATATAAAAGTGGCGTCAATGGTAAATTGCCACTAATACCACACAGTGACTAATCCGTCTCATTCAGAGATGGGTTAGCATTATATTAATAAAATATATAATATGTAATCCGTTAATATATCTGACAGATTACATATTAGATAAAAATAAATATGATGGTTTGAGACAAATAAAATTTATGAGTTGGATTTTTTGTATTATAAAATTTTAAAAATTAGTTTTATGTAAAATTGGCAAAGATAAAAATTACAGCAATTTTAAATTTTTATTATTACTTTAATATATGGATATTTTCTAAGTTAAAAATATATTATTAATTTATTTAACTATTTTAGTACTTGAAACTTTTCATATCAAATATTTTCCTCATGCAAAAGTTACAAACCTCTCCCTAGCTAAATATATACATTGTAACTATTATAATTTGGATGCAACTTTTTATTCAATATTTACGAAGTTGGCAAATTAAAAGCTAGTTATCTTAATAAACTCCCATTATACTGGAATCATTGTACTTGATGTTTACTGTTCAGTAAACACATGCATTAGATTCAATTATTGAAGTATCTGTAGAAGAACGTGCCGAAAGATCGATGTCTTACTGTTTGCATTATTATATCAACCAAGTTCAAGTTGGAGTCGGAGTAGTGGTCCTACTAGCCAGTAATTTGTACGAGGATATTTGGCTTAACATTAGCAGAGCCCTGAATATCACAAACATTTTATCTACAACGGAGGAGACCAAATCCCACTTCAAGTCAATAGTCCATATGTGGGTGTGTTGCCTTGTTTTTTATGCGTCCGGATTCCCTGCTGGGCGCGCTGCTGGGCGTTTTAGCAGCGGTTTTTTCCGTTGCTAAAGTTTTTTGCAACAAATATTATTGTCACTATAACTTTTGTTAAATTAATTATTTAAACAAAAGTTATAGCAGCAATAATATTCGTTGCAATAATATTAAAACACACTTTAGCGACGGATAAAACCGCCGCTAAAAAGCACAGCAGGGAGCGCCCAGCAGGGGATCCAATTCCGTTTTTTATGGGACTAAAGTTGACAACTCTTAGGACCTACGTGCCTAAAAGTTGCTTACCATATTTAATTCATAAAAAATGTCAGTGTCTCTTGAAAGTTGAAAGCGAAGCATAGCACTATATATCTTGCAAGCATTTTAAGGCGAGCTAGAAAGAAATAATATGGAACAACTTCAAACTCTCGTGAGAGGCTTGAGTACATTCCAAACACTGTATTAATTCCATATTTCATTTCTTGATATATATAATTTGGATGACCATAATTTTCATATATACCTTCAAATCTCAAAACCTTGTCTCTTGATAGAGCAAGATGGGTACAATCACTTTGTGTGTGTCGCTCTTCTTATGTGCTTTCCTGCTACGTACTTCATGCTCCGATGAGCTAGCTCGTTCAGAAAGGGAAGCTTTGGAAATTATCATTGGTGGTGGCAATGAACCTGCTCCTTCCCCACAATATTGTGGTGATTGTGAAGAGACTCCACCTACGTGCCCACCTCCATTACCTCCGCCTCCGCCTCCGCCTCCACCTCCGCCTCCGCCTCCACCTCCGCCTCCACCTCCGCCTCCACCTCCGCCTCCGCCTCCGCCTCCACCTCCGCCTCCGCCTCCGCCTCCACCTCCACCTCCGCCACCGCCTCCGCCTCCGCCTCCGCCTCCACCTCCACCTCCATCTCCATCTCCATCACCACCACCTCCACCTCGGCCTTCCCCTCCACCTCCATCTCCATCACCACCACCTCCACCTCCGCCTTCACCTTCACCTCCACCTCCATCTCCATCACCACCACCACCACTTCCACCGCGACCGTCACCATCGCCCCGTCCACCGCGACCATCACCTCCTCAATTAAGCCGACTACGAAAAGCACGACGTGCGCTTCTAAAGTTCAAGACTACTATCTTCGACCCTCAAGGGTATACGAAAAACTGGAATAGCCGCACCGACACGTGTAAATTCAACGGCATCCGCTGCGCCGAATTTCCAACTGATAAGCAGAGAGCAGTTGCAGGACTAGACTTAAACGGAGCTGCAATCTCCGGCATGAAAGATAGCAACCTAATGCTGTCCGGAATCTTGGACAAGATTCCAGAGCTAGTATTCTTCCATGTGAACTCCAACAACTTCACAGGCAATGTCCCACTTGAAATCTCCAAGTTCAAATATTTCTACGAGCTGGACCTCAGCAACAACAAATTAAAGGGCTTATTCCCCGAAGAGGTCCTATTCAAAAAACTCATCTTCCTCGATCTCAGGTTCAACTCACTCTGCGGCCCCATTCCACCAAAACTCTTTGAAATGGATCTAGACGTCATCTTCATCAACAACAACCTCTTCACTCAGAACCTCCCCGACAACTTTGGGTCCACACCAGCCAGATTTCTCACCTTCGCCAACAATAAATTAACAGGCCCAATCCCAAGCAGCATCGGCAAAGCCTCCAAAACACTCACAGAAGTGCTTTTCTTGGGGAATCACTTTTCTGGGTGCTTACCCTATGAAATCGGTTACCTCAAAAAAGCTACAGTCTTCGATGTCAGCAAGAACTCCCTAACAGGTCCCATCCCAAAATCCTTTGCCTGCTTAGAAAGCATTCGATATCTGAACTTGTCCAAGAATCAGTTTTATGGCGAAGTTCCAGAGACAGTGTGCCAGCTTCCGGGGCTCCGACACGGCGGGAAGTTGACGTTGTCGGATAACTACTTCACCCAGGTGGGACCCAAGTGTATGATGTTGATACACTCGAAGGTATTGGATGTGAGGGGAAATTGCATTGTAGGGCTTCCCGATCAGAGGCCGAAAGGTAAGTGCAGGAAGTTTTTCTCCAAGGTGAAGCCCTGCCCTCATCCGAAATTCTTGAGCATTGTGCCATGTAAGAAGTATTCGGCCTCGCAGACCATCGCACCAGCTCCTGAAATGGCTGGCTATTCACCGCCGGCACCGGTGACATACAAGTCTTTGAAATTACATCGCTTGTGATTCAACTTTGGAGTGACATGATGGTCACTGGATGGTGGATGGATTTTAATTTTATTGTTGCATGATAAGTTATATGTACTCTAAATTTGTACTGTTGCATTATTGTTACAAGTCTTATATGTACTCTAAATTTGTACTGTTGCATTATTGTTACAAGTCTTATATGTACTCTAAATTTGAAAAATGATACGTTCTTTTAAAGTTAGAAGAAATAGAAAGAAAAAATAATTGATCCATATTTCTTTGAGAGTGGATCTTTTTTTTCTCTTTCTATTATTCTCTAACTTTAGATAAATGTATTATTTTTAAAATTTAAAATATCTAAAATCATCTTTTAATTGTTAGCCTTTGTATGATTATAATTAACGAATAATTTGTGTGCTCAATCTAAACTCTTAATGTTGATGGTGGCAGAACTTTATATGGTAAAATTTAAATGCACCCAAGAAAAAAATTTTCAGTGGTAACTTTTTGGTGGCGACAATAAAAGTTGCCAATAAACCTCTTCTTTCATTGGTGACAATATTGTCGCCTCTGATGAGCTTTCTGTGGCGACTGCTTAAATGTCACCAATAAAAATGTTTTAATGGTGACATTTGTATTGCCACTAAAAGATCTTTAGTGATGACTTTTTAACAATCATCACAAAAAGATCATCAGTGACAACAATATTATCATCACTAAAGACCTTTAGTGGCGGCTTTTAAAATATCGCCACTAAAGATCTTTGGTGGCTACAATATTGTCACCACTGAAGACCTCCAGTGGCGACATTAATATTAGAAATCTGAAAAAATTCAAAAGTTACAATGGGCGGTTTGAACACAGGATACTAGCAATAGTAAGTAATCAGCCAACCGGTACACCACAATAACTTTAACATTATATGATTCAACATATAATATATATAATATAATTCTACAAAGAAGCACCAAATCACTTTGATATTTTAGTCATTGCACCAAAACCAATTCAAAAAGTTTAGTTTTCGCCCTTCTCCGTCCTCCGTGCAATCACGATCGTTAGAAGACATTCTTCAACCACCATGCTGCATTGTGCTTTGTCATACTCCGTCAGCCTTCACCGTCCTCCATGGCGAGTCCCCTGCCTCCGTGCAAGTGAGCTACATCGAACGAGCTTCAGCCCCGCAAGCATCACCGTGCTTCAACCCCACGCGTGCTCCAGTCCAAAAATTGTTACAGAAGTTAGGAGATTGACGTTCTTCACCGCCCTTCACCACTATTTTAAGAAAAACCCAAGGTAGGATTTCTACCTAATTTCAAGATTCACCTAGCCCATGTAAGTGTACTGTGATTTTGTGAATAATGATTATTATCTTTGAAGAATTTGTGGATGCTTCGAATTTGATTTTATTTTGTTTTTTGAGTATCATTATTGTTTCTGTTTTACTTATGGTTATTTTTTTTTGTTGCAAGCCATTTTCTTGCTTGTGGCCTGTTGTAGATTGAGAGGAAACCCAGGAAAATTAGGGAAAAATACTATAAAATTTTAATGGAGTAAAGTAGGTAGTTTAGATGGACACAACCTTAAGAAATTTAATGTTTTGTATGCTGAAATGTGGGCTACATTATGTGATTTTAGGTGACTATAATTAATTGTGAAATTACATAACAAATATGGACATTATGACTGAGAATTCTGATAACAATGGCACACCTAGAACATAACCAAATTTTCATCATAAACTTGATTAAATGCAAACAATTAATGGAAAATGGAGAGTTGAATTGTTGTAGTTGTGGGAGACAATTATAAGGAATAGTTCTAAATTAGTTGGTAGGCTAAAGAGAGGTGTAGATAGGGATTTAATAGGACTTATTGCCAAGTTTTTAGGGATGAAATCAATAAAGGAAAACTGTAGTAAAATACTTTAACTAAAGAGGAGAAACACCTCACCTATAGCTTGTCAAATGGGGTAGTTTTAGAGTGAAATTTGTATACTTGTGTAGGATAAATTGTAGGAATAATTTAGAAATAAAATCACAGGGGAAAGAGGGAAGAGGACGTGCTCAACTGTAACAAATATAATAGGGAAAAAATTTCATACACATATGTGAAAAATTGAAAGACACCATATGCCACCTTCACGGGGTGGTTCAAGTAAATATTAAGAATGGTACTACGTGAACTATTAGGTTATAGGTGTTCAAATTAATAATTAATGGAGAGTGGTTTGTCTATCTTTCCTTTAACATTCTAATATAAATTATTATTATTAATTTCTTTTGATCAAATATTGAAAAATAATGCATATGAGCTTATACAAGATAATGAAAGCGACCATTTGATTAGTAGAAGTTTAGGTTTTGGTTAAAGAACAAAAACATAAAACAACGTCCGAACATGCTCATTTTTTTATTGTATAATTTTATTTGATTAGTAGAAGTTTAGGTTAATTTTTAGGAGAATATCTCTTTGATTTGCTTTGGGATTTTATTGTATAGTTTTATTTCATCCATTACTAATTTTACATCTTATTGAAATGTAAGAAAAAGTATGGATAAAGCAGATCCAACATATATAAGAGGAATAGATGAATTTCTTGAATGGGCATACAATCAACTAGGGGTGAATACTTTGATTTGATGTCCATGCAAGGGGTTTAAGAATACAGATTTTAAGCTAAGAAATATAATGAGATTGGATTTATTGAGAAAAGGATTTTGGGATAATTACAAAGTGTGGGACTTACATGGAGAAGCCTTTGTAAGAACCTATAATGCTAGTCGTGATGGTCAAGGGGAAGATGAAAATATTATGGTGGATGATATTAATGAGATGATATTTGATACGTGTGGTTTTGCAAATATAGAGGAAATGAATCGTGTTTTTGAGAACAACGAAGAACCAAATGTGAATGCAAAAAAGTTATTTGATTTACTAAAAAATGCGAAGATATAACTTTATCCTAGATGCAATAAAGTTTCGAAGTTGTCTTTTTTAGTTAAGTTACTTCACTTAAAATGTCTTAATCATTGGACCAATAAATCTATTGATGCGATTCTAGCTTCCTCAAAGAAGTTCTTCTCGATGGGGCGGTTATACCTAATTCATACTATGAAGCCAAAAAGATAATTGGAGACTTAGGTTTGAGTTATAGAAAAATAGATGTATACGAAAATGATTACATCTTATATTGGCGAGAGCATGCCAATGCAAATTCATATCTTGTATATAAGAAGCCTAGATGGAAGTCAAGTGCACACCAAGGGAAGAAAGTATCAAACAAAGTCTTACGTCATTTCTCACTTAAACTTAGACCATAAAAGTTATTCATGGAAAAATACACAGCTAAACAAATGAGGTGGCATAAGGAGAAACAAGTTGATGATGGCATTTTAAGACATTCTTGTGACTCCTTGGCTTATAAATCCTTCGACCAACAACACCCTGACTTCTCTAATGATCCCAGAAATGTTTAGTTGGGCTTAGCAAGTGATGGGTTTCAACCTTATGGAAATATGAGTGTTAATCATAGTATTTGGCCTGTTGTTCTTGTTCCATATAGTATTCCACCTTGGGATTACATGAAAGACCCATAATTTATGATGACACGCTTACTTCCAGGCCCTAAGTGTCCAGGCAATGACATAGATGTGTACTTGCAACCAATGATTGAAGAGTTAGAAGAGTTATGAGAGGGAGGGATAGAGACTTATGATGCTTACTTACAATCTAATTTTTTCTTGTAGGAAGTTGTGATGTGGAAAATTAATAACTTTTTAGCATACGAAAACCTTTTTGGATGGTCAACTAATGGTAAGCTTGTATGTCCTTGCTGCCATAAAGATACACACTGTGTTTGTTTACAAAACAAGTTATGCTACAT
Organism: Senna siamea; assembly: GCA_031216115.1. Classification (NCBI taxonomy): domain Eukaryota; kingdom Viridiplantae; phylum Streptophyta; class Magnoliopsida; order Fabales; family Fabaceae; genus Senna; species Senna siamea. The sequence continues at coordinate 2,443,750 of CM062355.1, read as the reverse complement.
GGGCCATCGTTATTTCTTGCATACCAATCATCCATGGCATCAAAATTCAAGAGCATTTGATTGAAAAGTGGAAAACTCCATGGCGCCTACTCCATTGACTGAGGATGAAACACTTGACCAATTAGAGCAATTAAGAAACATAACTTTTGGGAAATGCCAAAAAAAAAAGCATGACCAACTAACCAACCAATTCTTATAATTTGAAGAAGAAAAGTATATTTTTCCAATTACCTTATTAGAAAAATCTTATGATACGACATAACCTTGATGTCATGCACATTGAAAGAAATATATACGACAATATTGTGTCAACAGTGATGAATATGTATGGAAAGATAAAGGATATATTAAAGAGTCAGTATGATTTGGTAGATTTAGGTATAAGGCAAAGGTTATATCCAATTCAAGATGGAAGAAATATTTTGTTACATGGAGCATGCTATGCATTGTCTTTGGATAAGTTAAAATTTTGCAAATTTCATACTAATTTAAGGGTTCTTGATGCATTTTCCTCAAACATTTCACGTTATGTCAATACCCGTGAAAGGAAAATATTTGAATTGAAGTGTCATGATCACCATGTCCTGTTGCAGTATATATTTCTAATTGCAATACGTGGCCTTTTACCTAAGGAAGTTTACTAACCAATAGTAGAATTGGGTATTTTTCAAAAAATTTTGTTCTAAGTGCTTAACAATCGAAGATCTTGATAAACTTATAGGCTATTAGTGAAAGAAATAAAAGAAATATGGCAAAAAAAACAACAATACATACATGTGACCCTCGATCCTTTGCTGAGATAGAGGAATATACGGTAAGTTTTTTAAATGTGTTTTTTAATTACTTAAGAATGTTATTTCATTTAGTTACAAGTGTCTTTATTGTAGAGGGATCCTAAAATTGGAAAAAAGACATTGGGTGATCAAGTATGAGAGCTCCAGCATACTCGTAGAATAAAAGAAGGAGAATTTGTATAGTCTGACCTAAAGTCATAAGAAATTCATGTATATATACAATTTTAATTATGTTTTGAAGTTTAGATTTCATTTTTTATTTTTGATACTAAATTATTGCTTGCATTAATGTAGGGACGCTTTTAAAAGGTTATGTCTCAACAATAGGAGAATGAGCATCCACTGACTAGAGATGAGATTTTGACATTTATTCTTGGGAAGAGGTCAGGATTTGTTCATGGAAAAGGCTACGGAAAGAAACCATCCAGTAAGAAATCTCACTAACAAGTAGATATGGAATCTAGTGTATCCTCTTCAATTGAAGGTGTGCGTGAGTAGATGCAAGCTGAAATGGAGAGAAAGTTGCAAGAAGAGCTTAATAGGAAACTCCAAGAGAAGCGTGCTAAGCTTGAACATAAGATGTAAACTGAGCTTAAGCATAAGGTGCAAGCTAAGGTTGACCAAATGATCCAAGCACAATTGGATATCATAATTTCAAAGTTTCAATAGGTAACTTTCACTTTTGGTTTTTTTGTTCAAATTTTAGATTGAATTGTTGATGATAATGGGTTGAAATTTGATAGTTTTATGTTAGAAGTTTGATGATATTATGCTACAATTTTGATGTTAGAGTTTGATTCATTTTTTTTGTAAACTGTGTTTGGGATTGAATCTGAGACATTGCAATTATTTGGCTACGTTGAAACCATTCTGATTGTGTTAAAGATACATTGGTCATGATGAAACTAAAATATTTTTAACTGTGGGCATTTGAATCTGTTATAGGAGCAAATTTTGGTTAAAGATGTAAATTTTAGGTGTAAATATACAATTGCTACACTACATCATACAAAAGGGTTTTACCTTAGAT